>JAPPVO010000059.1:169337865-169937865 GCA_030407325.1 Camellia japonica | reverse complement strand
AAGTACTTTCTCCTAAACAAAGTTGCTTTTACATAAAAACTTGAAAAGAAAAGACAAAGCAATAAACTAGGGGCACAAATGAGTCAAGCGTCAATTCTGTGCCTCTTTCTTGTACCCATGGAAGTCTTTACAACCAAAGTCGGCCTAATTTGTTCCTCGTCCTCGAGCCAAGCCAAGTACTCATTAGGAAGGATGCAACTGAAATTCAGGGCCGGAGTCAGAAATTCTCTTGTGCACCAAGCTGTGAGGTATCGAGGCAAGTACGAACTACGAATAGGAAATGAAGTTGGGTACTTTATCCCTTTTTCCGGACAAGTCTGATCGTGCCCAAACTGGCGTCTGAACCTAAGTGGAAAATAGAACACACAGTGTGTAAGGCCAATCAACTGTATACCTGGTTGCCTCAACATGCTGTAACTCATCTTAGCCATGTTAAGCCAGGGGGCGCGCCAAGCAATGTCAACTGCAGACCTGCTGCGCATCCAGTCATGCCACATTCCCTCTGAGGAGAATTCCACTAGCTGTGAGCGAAGAGAATAAGCTCTGGCCGAGTACTCAGGGCAGGGGTCTATTACTTTCAGCTTATCCATTAGCCATACCTGGGGAGAAAAGGAAAATAAGAGAGAACCAAAAAAAAAAAAAAAATAAAATAAAGGGATGTATGTTGAGGGAAAAGTAAGAAAAGGATTTCGAGAGAAAAACAGAGATCATGTGCCAAGTGATGTGAGGAATATAAATAAGAAGGGTCAGGAATAAAACCTGGAGAAGTAATGGACTCCCTGCAAAATGAGTAGTCTTTCGTTGATGAAAAGCATCTAAACTTGTCAAGGTCTCGGCCAACACTAAGCCCATACAACTCTTACCCTCCTTAAGACATTGGGCTACTTCGATCAGTTTAATACAAGCTCCACCGTGACTAGGGGCAAGAAGGAAGTGTGCAAGTAAGCATAAGCAGAGGGCATGCTGACGATAACTCCGCCAAAGGAGGTTTTCTTTATCACTGGTAGGGGAAAACCGACTAATCAAATTCGGAATGCCTAATTCCCCATTGTGAGCCAAGGATCGAGTCTCGTGCAAAGTAAGCCCACACATCCATCCTAAAGCTTGAGCATGGCCAAAACGGGGTTGAAGCATAATTTCCTTATCACAATGAGATTCCATCAATGCTTGAAATTCTTCAAGTGTCGGACACATTTCTTGTGAACCAAAACAGAATACATGCGTGGTTGGATTCCAGCACCGAGCAGCAGCGTGGAGAAATGGAAAACAAAGTGAAGTGCGGCTTAATGGAAAAAGAGCATTTAAGCCAAAACCGCAAAAGTTCACCTTTTCCGAGCCATCCAAACTGATTATCTAGTCTTGGAGCCTATGGATGGGCAACATCTCCATTTTGAGAGCAAAATGTAAAAACATTGTTCTCCTTCCAAAAATGACAATAGGGGAGCACCATTTATAGAATTTTGGATTGAGTAGTGGGTGACAGCTGGGCACCTACCAAACCTTTCATCATACCTCAGTGGGGTCCGGCTGTTCCCGTTAAGGCCCAGCCTTTGTCCTCTTGTGTTGTGGATGTACTTTTGAGTCTTGTTTTGCTTATACCAAGTCTGTTGTAATGATTATAAGTTGTTTTCATTATGTTTTCTTATTATCAAGTTGTATTGTACATTTTGTCGAGTTGAAAGTTGTTATCCGATTCATGAATCAAGCACAAGTATCGGGAAGATTATCATGCAAATTGTCATCCATTATGCAAACACAATACAAGAAATTCGCAAGACGAGATCATCCACAAAATAAGAGTCTATCTGAAGCTAGTGTTTAAAACTACAAAGCATAAAATAAAAATAAAAAATAAATAAATAAATAAAAAATAAAATAAAAAATAAAAAAAATTCATCATTGATCGTGTTGTTTTAGTAATTGTTGTTTTTACAAAAAAAAAAAAAAAAAAAAAAGTGGGAAAGGGGTTTGTCTTCTTTTGTTCATATAAAATGTGTTTTTTTTTTCTTTTTTGAGTATATATATATATAAATCATCATTGATTGTGTTGTTTTAGTAATTGTTGTTTTTACAAAAAAAAAAAAAAAAAAAAAAGAGAAAAAAAAGAGAGAGGGAAAGGGGTTTGTTTTCTTTTATAATGTGTTTTTGTTTTTTGCGTATATATATATAAAAAAAAAAATTCGATATCCCACAAGTCCACTAGTGTAAATAAATAAAACTTGTGGGATATCCGACCATTTCTGTAATTGGGGAGTGACCACTTGTTGATTACACGGGCTTTATTTTGAATGTTGTGGATGGCCCGCATGTTGACTGGCAATTTGAGAATGGTTTTATTCTGAGTTCTGAATTGACTATTAAGTCTATGTTTGATTCCACCAAGTTTGTAGAGTTGGGATCAGACTCGAGTCATTCTAGTGAATCAAAGTCTGTTGATTTCAAGAGTGCTAAATCTAGACATTTATGTCCTGTCAAGATCTTCTTTGTCTTTTTCTTTTGAGTCTGTTGTCATTGCTGAGTCATAGTCTCTTTCCAATAAACCAAAAAAAAAAAAAAAACAAAAAAAAAAAAACAAAAACAAAAACAAAAACAAAACAAAATGCCATAGAGTCTGCCTACTTCTCTGTGCCTTTAAATCATTGCATTAACCAAAGTTTTTCAAAACTTTTTCCAAAACTCTGATAAAAACAAAGAGGAAGAATTTCCTGAGAAGAAGAGAGGTATACTAAGTCCTTGATGAATAAAATCATTTTTGTTAATGTGGGTACTGAGAAGGATCCTGGCTTGGTCCAAATTGGTTCTATCTTGTCTTCGTAAGAGTACGAGTGATTAGTCACTTTGTGAAAAGATTTCAAAAAACTGTTTTTGCGTGGTCCTACGAAAACATGTCTGGAATTGATTATACAGCATAGGGTCCCTCTTGACTCAAGGTCCGACCTCCTTAGCTCCTTACCTTTCAAACCATGATTCGAAATATTCAATGATCAACCAAAGTGTAAGGCTTGCATAGCCAAATTGGAAACAGCCCTTGAACTAGGGGCAATGATGTGATTCAAATGGAGATAGCCCTTCAACTAGGGGCAATAAGGTCGAATATGATTAAAATGGAAACAGCCCTTGAACTAGGGGCAATGATGTGATTCAAATGGAGGCAACCCTTCCACTAGGGGCAATAAGGTCGAATGTGATTCCAGATTTGAAACAACCCTTGAACTAGGGGCGAAAGTGTGAGGCTTACATATCCTAAAATGGAGACAACCCTTGAACTAGGGGCAAGAAGGTACCACCCTTGAGAGGCTCGTTGGGCTGAAAACCCGGAAGGGCGACCCAGGCAAAAGTTAGAGCACAAAAATAAAATAAAAAATAAAAAGAAAAAATGAAAAGCTCGCAAGGTTGAAAACCCGAAAGGGCGGCTTTGGCAAAAGTTAGAGCATAAAAGGAGAGTGTCAATATCCGAATGAACCTTAGCCAGAATTATGTAGGGCCTGTGATTCAGATTGGAAACAACCCTTGAACTAGGGGCAAGAAGGTCGGATGTTATTTAGATTTGAAGCATCCCTTGAACTGGGGGCAAAAGGTTGAAGGTGATCAAAGAGTTAAAACTGAATCGTCTCCTAATGAAGACTGCCTAGAAAGGCAAAACCCAGAATGTGAGAGAATGAATTTTATTATTGAAGGATAGTCGAGTTCCTATCCACTACACTAGGGGCAACACTAGGGGCAAATGCAGACCCAATTAGCCTAGTCCCTACATCATCATATCTACTGGTCAAGTGTAGTAGTTGTTCTGATAGATGGCCTAGAGATTTTACACCCAATCAACATGGACAAAGTAAAATGAAAGTAACCCTTGAGAGGCTCGCTGGGCCGAAAACCCAGAAGGGCGACCCAGGCAAAAGTTAGAGCAGAAAAACAAAAAATTAAATTTTTTTTAAAAAAAAATATATATAGAAAAAAGAAAAAATAAAAAAATGAAATGATGATGAAACAAAAAGAGAGTGTCAATACCCGAGTGACCCTTTGCCGGAACTACGATGGCCTGATTCCTATCTTGAGGATACGTAGGTAGCTTCATCTTGAACTTCAGCCCCAATAATTTTTGTTAACTCATTCATTTCATCCATGTTTGATTGGTGTATCTATAGCCGACTTGGTTGTCCTATCCGTGTTTGATTGGTTTATCTTCATTCTGCTCAGTTCAATTGGTTCAATTCAACTTGGTTTAGTTCGGTTCGGTTTGGTTCGGTCCAGTTCCGCTCGGCTTCATTCGGTTTGGATTGGCTTGGTTCGAATATCACCTTTGATTATCTGGTTTGGGACTATGTACCCCAATGGTTGATTCCATGTTAGTTGAGTAGTGGCCATTTGCAAGAATAGATTTTGATTAATTTGAATGAAGCTGACTAATTTTTCTCGAAAATTGTTTCATTTTTGCAAAACTTGGACCATTCTTTGGATTTGAAAAGGGAAAATTTTCAGTGCTCACTGTTTAGCTTACATGATTTGAAACAGAAAATGGAATAAGTAGGCTAATCTAACTCTCATGTTGATCAAAACTTTTTTACAAAAAAAAAAAATCAAATTTTTTTTTTTCAAGGTAATGAATTAGGGGCATAGTCGAGTTAGAGATTTTGTCTTCTCCACCACTCGAGTCAACTCGTCAGTGTATATGAGTGTGTATTCATACTAGTCAGTGTATTTATACCAGTCAGGGTATTCAGACCAGTCAGTGTATATAAGTGTGTTCCTTTCATGACCAGTCAGTGTACTTACACCAGTCAGTGTATTCATACCAGTCAGTGTATATAAGTGTGTTTGGGTTGTTTTACTTCGTTTGTTTTTGCTTGCGTTGAGTCAGTTTTGTTTTTATTCATGTCAGTATGGATCAGTGTCCAATTCAGAGTTCAAATTTCAATCATTCTCAAATGTGATCAAACAAAAGTATTTTCAAACTCAGAGTGATGTGCCGGGCACGCCATTTATATACAAAACTGAAACTTTTTATTACAGTCAGGGGAGGACATCCCCGATTACAGAAACTCAAAAAAAAAAAAAAAAAAAAAAACCCAGAAAATACAAGGACTCCAAAAAAAATTAAAAAAAAAAGAAAAAGAGAGAGGGATCTTGTTCTTCTTTCTCCTCCGGCAAACGGCCATACGCCGACCTCCTTTGCTTGAACCTCCCGCCGTTTTCTTCATCTCAATTTTGTTCTGGGAGACCTTCAGAGGCCTTGCCTCAGTGTGTTCCCCAAGAGAAGGCCTTGCCTCAGTGTTTTCAGCAAAAGAGTTAAATTTTCGCCAACCATCAAAGGAAAAATATGACGGTGCTCCAAACCGGTCTATACAAGTGGCCTGTCGTTTTACCTCTTTATTCTCCATGGAGGTAGCCTTCGTTTCAGTTCTTTGTTCTCTACCTTCAGCACACAAATCTCCGCTCGTGCATCCTTATACATATGCTGAAGTAGATTGAGTTGGGCATTAACCTGATGTACCTCACATGTCCTGTTTTGCAGACGCTGAGACAAGTTAGTGACCGCGGCCACTATTTCCATACACGACTTCAATGTGAGGTAGTTAGCCTCAATATCAGTTTGAGCAGCCATCACTTGCTCAATTGTTAGTGTAGGAAGACTGGGATGAGTAAGAGCATGGGCACTTGGTCCAGAGGAGCTCGATGGATCATTAAGATCCGGAAAGAGAGAGAGAGGGCGAGACGAAGCCATGTATAGGAAGAAAGAGGAAAGAAGGCAGTCACAGAAGAATGACAGAAAATAGAAGAGGAAAAGAAGAAGGAGGAGGAAGATGGAAGAGTGATGGAGAAGAAGAAGAAGAAGAAGAGAGTGGTTAAGAAGAAGATGGAAGATACTGAAGAGAAGAAGAAGACGAGAGAGAAAGACAAAGAGAGGGAGAGAACCGAGGCTAGCGTCGTTCGAGGCCTGCTTTTGTCGGCCAGTGACGCAAAAGCAGGCCGCGTGTCAGGCGTGGATGTCGAAAAAAGGAAAAGGAAGAGACGCGGGAATGTATGTGTACGCATATATGTAAATATATTGTATAGCTATGAAATATATATATTTGTTTGAACATTTGGGTCACAGGTGTGGCTTGGGTTTAGTGGTTTGGCCTAGTGGGTCGAGGATTCGGAGAGCCTAAGCCTGAGGTCAGGGGTTCGAACCCCACATCGAGTGTTTCTTTTATTTTATTTTGGTTTTATGTATATATATGTCTTATATACTGATATAGATATTTGTTGGAACATTTGGACATATGAGTGGCTTGGGTTCAGTGGTGTGGCTCAGTGGTTGAAGGTTGAAAGGCTGAGCCCGACGTCAGGGGTTTGAACCCCACATCGAGTGTTTCTTTCGGTTTGTTTTGGTTTTATGTATACATATGTCTCGTATATGTATATATATTTCTTTGCATATCTTGTCACAGAGTGGCGTGGTTCAGTGGTCGAGGACTCGAAGACCAGGCCTGAGGTCAGGGGTTCGAAACCCCGTATCCCATGTCCATCCATTTTGTGATTTTCCTTTCTTTTTTTTTTTTTTTGTGTGTGTTTTGCGTACGTGTGCCGACATCAGCAAATGGAATATGCCTTCTCAGTAACGGCATCTTCCCCCTGATGCCTGCAAATAGAATATTCCTCACCCATATTATACCATATATATCTGTGCATATGTCTGTATATCTGTGTGCATTTATATGTAAATATCTGTGTATTATCTTGCCTGTGTTTGCAATGAGTTCCTAGGAGACCAACTGCGATGGTGGAAACTAGAGTTCGAATGGCGACGCCTAGAACGCAAAATGTTTGGAATTTCCGAGACTAAAGTCTGGTTTAAATACCCAGGGGTGTATCCCCAGCTTGAAATCTGTATGGCAGCCCCATAGGTGGAGGTAGCTTATATGCGCCTCAATTCTGGATACTGAACCAACCTAGTCTGTCACCCCGTTAGAGAATAGGGAAAGTTGTGAATATGATCAGGAAGAAAAGGGGCATCTGTGACTTCTACATGTAGAGATTACCCATTGTCAGCAAAAAAATCATTCTACCATACTTTCTTCCATTCGCGTGAGACACGTTTGGATTATAAATCGGTTAAAAACAACAGGTGCGCCTGTCTATTTACACCACCCTTCCCCCTCTCGCGAAAAGACGCGTTAGGACTTCAATATCCCCCTTTCGCGAAAAGACGCGTTAGGACTGCAATATCCCCCTTTCGCGAAAAGACGCGTTAGGATTGCAATATCCCCCTTTCGCGAAAAGACGCGTTAGGATTTCAATATCCCCCTTTCGTGAAAAGACGCGTTAGGACTACAATATCCCCCTTTCGCGAAAAGACGCGTTAGGCCTTCAATATCCCCCTTTCGCGAAAAGACGCGTTAGGACTGCAATCCCCCTTTCGCGAAAAGACGCGTTAGGACTGCAATATCCCCCTTTCGCGAAAAGACGCGTTAGGACTGCAATATCTCCCTTTCGCGAAAAGATGTGTTAGGACTACAATATCCCCCTTTCCCGAAAAGACGTGTTAGGACTTCAATATCCCCCTTTCGCGAAAAGACGCGTTAGGACTGCAATATCCCCCTTTCGCGAAAAGACGCGTTAGGACTGCAATATCCCCCTTTCGCGAAAAGACGCGTTAGGACTTCAATATCCCCCTTTCGCGAAAAGACGCGTTAGGACTGCAATATCCCCCTTTCGCAAAAAGACGCGTTAGGACTACAATATCCCCTTTTCAGGAAAAGACGCATTAGGACTTGAATATCCCCCTTTCGTGAAAAGACGCATTAGGACTGCAATATCCCCCTTTCGCGAAAAGACGCGTTAGGACTTCAATATCCCCCTTTCACGAAAAGACGCGTTAGGACTGCCATATCCCCTTTTCGCAAAAAAGACGCGTTAGGACTACAATATCCCCCTTTTGCGAAAAGACGCATTTGGACTTCAATATCCCCTTTCGCGAAAAGATGCGTTATCTTGCACATCGCACTGTCTTGTGCAATTTCAAATCCATCGCACTGTTTTGTGCACCACACTCGCACTATCTTGTACATTCCTATGGTCTAGGAGACCTTAAATCCTCTGAAGGTGCAATTCGTTTGGTGTTTGTCGTGCCCGAACGACTTTAGGTGGTCTGGTATAGCCACCTGCCTGTGATTGCAATGAGTTCCTAGGAGACCAACTGCGACGGCGGAAACTAGAGTTCGAATGGCGATGCCTAGAATGCAAAAGGTTCGGGATTTCCGAGACTAAAGTCTGGTTTCAATACCCAGGGGTGCATCCTCGACTTGAAATCTGTATGACAGCCCCATAGGTTGAGATAGCTTATATGCGCCTCAATTCTGGATACTGAACCAACCTAGTCTGTCACCCCGTTGGAGAATAGGGAAAGTTGTAAATATGATCAGAAAAGCGGCATCCATGGCCACCCAAATCGGTTAACAACAGCAGGTGCGCCTGTCTGTTCACACAACCCAATCTGTTAATAACAGCAGGTGCGCCTGGTGTTCACACCATCCTTCATCCTTTCGCATGAGACGCGTTAGGTTGTTTTGCATGATCATAAGTGTTTGTTTTTAAAAAATAATCGGCTTCGCGTAGCGTATAAGTCCAGCTCCCAAAAGCTTTCTGTATATCATTAGCATCTTGCCCCTGAACTACGCTCGTTTGATTCCTTGTAAAGGGATACGTAGGCAACCCTCGGGTTCAACCAACTACATCTACATTTTGTTTTTTTGCTCAAGTCTTACGGCCTTGTCAAAATGGGTCGTCTTCGGGCTTTGACTTTCACTCACGCCATTTCATGACTTCAAGCTCTGTCAAAGAGGGGCAACTGTAGACACCCCATTTTGACTGCCCTTAAGACTTGGACACCTTCTTTTGACCACCCGCTGATGAAAATTGAAATGTGCTATTTTATGAATTTCTCAATAGGAAAATCAAATTGAATCTTTAATTCCAAACTTTACTCATTTTAGCCATCACTAATATTTTATTAATTTGTAGTATTTTATAATTATATATATATATATATTTTTATAAATATAAATTTATATGTGTATATTTATTTTAGGTGTGTTTTATATAAAGTGATAAATATTTGATAATAAAAAAAGGAAAAGAAAATAATAAAATAAAATAAAATAAAATAATAATAAAAGATGATCAGCAGAGTGATGGGAGTTTGTAGTGGAGTGGTTTTTAACGAGATATATCTCTCAGTGGGTTTAATTCGGTGGGGGTGATATTATTTTTTTAGATAACGCAGCATGATGATTATTTTCTTTGGCATGGTGGGAGAATATAATGATAAAAAAAGAGACACAAGGCAAATGGGCTGAGCTATCTGTCTCTTGAGTGGAGAATTGAGTGCAGCAACTCTCTCTCTCCGTGGCAGGTGAGGTTTTTTAAAAAAAAAGCAAATGTAAGGGACAGAGAGAGGGACATATATAGCACACTCGGGTGAGAGAGCAAGAGGAGGAGAAAAAAAAGAGAAAAAGCACAACCCAGTAGCCACATTCATACACACCGTACACACACATGCCATGAACCTACTGATACACCATACATGCACGGCACACTGATATGCCATACATGCACGGTACACACTAGACGCCCGGGAGAGCAACGCATACACGCCTGATCATTCAACACACACTCTCTGATTCTCTCTAACAACAAACCCACGTTCAGCTACTCCACTTTCTCAGGTCACCCACAGCTGCAACTCCACAACCGACAACAATTTCAGCTACTGCACTGCCGAACTACCACCAGCAGCACCACCAACTACTCCACTGCCGAGCCACCCACCGCGGCAACTCAACAACCGACAACACCACCGTAGCTACTCCACTGCCGAGCTACCACCAGCAGCACCACCAACTACTCCACTGCCGAGCCACCCACCGCGGCAACTCAACAACCGACAGCACCACCGCAGCTACTCCACTGCCGAGCTACCACCAGCAGCACCACCAACTACTCCACTGCCGAGCCATCACCGCTGCAACTCCACAACTGGGCCGTCACCGCTGCAACTCCACAACCGAGCCATCATCACCGACTGCCTCGCTCACCTTGGCTGCTTCATGTTCTTCTCAGGCCAAACCTTAAACTAATCTAGCACCCCAAACCGTGACCATGCACACATAGAGCACAATTTCTCTCTCTCAGCAGATTGGAGGAAAACAAAGAACAGGCACAGTAGCTCTATCATCTTCTCTCCTTCTCGGCATTGTGCTGCTGACCTGCTCCAACCGTTGTTGCGCCACCATTCCGCTAGCTGGTTTGCCATCTTCGTTGACCCACTAGCCGACAGCTTGCACCAAAGCCAATTCAGCTTGTCATTGGTCTCTCTCACTGACATATGAATGCTCTTCTTTCTGTGCTTCCACTCAAAATTTGAAAGAGAGCTTTGATCTACTTCGTGCCAAGCTTGCACCTTCATATTGAGGTAAAGTTTCCTTCCTTTTATTTCAATCTTAGTGCATCTTTTTTCTCGTGTTTTCATATTGTTTTGGGACTGTTTTGAAATTGTTTTTTTTCAGTACATTTGTATGTTATTTGGGTGCTGTTTAATTTATTTCAATAAGTTTGTTTTACATATTTTGTTTGTGTTATATTAACCAATTAATCAATTAATCAATCTTGCATAACCACCTCTGCAATCTCCCTCCATTCTTTGATGATTTTGATTAAAAAGTTGTGAAAAATTAAGATTGTGGTTCAAGTATAAGAAAGAAGATTTTTCTCATACTTAATGGTTTAATCTCTCCGGAGGTTCAGCATTAACGGCATAAAAACTTTCTTATACTAAAGTACAATCATGTATTTTTCAGTTCTTTTTATCATCAATGTGTATACTTTTAAGGGATTAATTGACCCTTGGAAATCACCAAGGAAAGTGTCATCATCGTTTATTATCAAGTTTGGATTTCAAGTCATTTCGCTCACTATGGGTTTATCTAAGTCATTATCACTCTTTGGAGTTTGACTAGTCCTTGTTGCACATCTTGAGTTTGACTTGAAATCCCTAACTTATAAATAAGTTTGACTCTCCCTTTGTAATTTCCCCCGAAGAATTTATCACCCATGTGTTTACTGTTAAGGGAGTAATTGACCCTTGGAAATCACCAAGGAAAGTGTCATCATCGCTTATTATCAAGTTTGGATTTCAAGTCATTTCGCTCACTATGGGTTTATCTAAGTCATTATCACTCTTCTGAGTTTGACTAGTTCTTGTTGCACATCTTGAGTTTGATTTGAAATCCCTAACTTGTAAATAAGTTTGACTCTTCCGTTGTAATTTCCCCTGAAGAATTTATCACCTGTTTGTTTACTGTTAAGGGATTAATTGACCATTGGAAGTCACCAAGGAAAATGTCATTATCACTCATTATCAAGTTTGGATTTCAAGTCCTTATCGCTCACTTTGGGTTTTTCTAAGTCATTATCACTCTCCTGAGTTTGACTAGTTCTTGTTGCGCATCTTGAGTTTGACTTGAAATCCCTAACTTGTACATAAGTTTGACTCTTCCTTTATGATTTCCTCCAAAGAAAATAAGGTTTATTCGGGTTAAGTCGACACTTATTTTCCTTTATTGCATTTCAGACTTAGTGGATGTAAATATCACTGTGGACTTAATGGATTAAAGAAAAGGGAAGGTAATATAAAAAAAGGCTAATAAAATTGAGCTTAAAATGAATCAACCAACATAAAGAACCAACATGATTGATTGAATTCGGTCGGACGTTATACCGAGTTTATTGTGTCAAGGCTTGTCTTACGTTAGTCCATAATGTTTTGATGAATCTTGAAGCGTCTCTACTTCCCTTCTTGAATTTGCTTCATGATAGGAGGGAGGGGTGGTTGTTATGCATTGCATTTATGGATCTTTGTCCTATCGTATCCAAAACCATCTTGCAAATCAACTTGCAATCATAGGTGGTTTGGGAACTGAGTTCGCTTCTCTCTTGAGTATTTCCCATGATAGAGAAAAGTAGAAGAGACAAACATGGCTGGGAATACTTTGTCTGCATGTTTGCACTGTTTCACCTCAGGCACAAAAAACAGATTTCTGCAAAGAAAACAATGTATGCTTGGATTTATTTGGGGCTCGACTAAGTCTTGTTTTGGGTTGGCAAGGCTCCAATAAATTGCAAACAATACACTTTTAGTCGAAAGCAATGATAAGGTGAAACAGAACAAATCTCAACAAAGCAGACAGAGTAATTCCTAAGGAGCATCGTGCAATCGTTACATATTATTTGTTGTAATAAATTAGATAGCCCCTTTTCATTATTATTCATTCAGATTTGTAACATTTATTTATTCGGACACTTGGACATTCGGATCCTCCTGCGTGAGGACGCAAACTTGTAATAATGTGTATGTCTTCTAACCCCACGTCTTTCTCCCTTTTATTTACCAGCTTATGATGGTTAGTTTACGGACATCATGTTTAATTTAGCATACTCATGTTTGCATCCACTTGTATTGCATGCATAAAAGTTCGGCTCATCATATTATTGCAAATGTCAAATTCAAACTCTTTACTTGAATACGTGCGCTATTACATGCCTTGAATTGACTCACATGCCATGTTAGTAGCCAAGCTTAGTAATTGCATATTATATGTGTTGCATTAGTCATAATACATAGTTAGGATCATGCATTTTTCCCTAACTAGTTCTCTTTTTTTTTTGGCTCGGAGTACGAGGTGAGTTTTTATGATTTAGCATATTGCATAAGTGTGATTGTTGTCGTATCAAGCATACTACCATGAGGCTAATTGCTTAAGTGATAAACTGTTTGAATGCCTGTGGATGAAGGCTATTCACTGACATTGGGATACTTTGATTAATGTATATATATGAGATCACTTTTTAAAGTGATACATATTCAAAACACTTTTTCAAAACAAACATAAAATCAAACGTTCCAACTGTTCGTGAAATTAGTCTATACTTGTATGTTAGAGATAAAATAAGAACATATACTATACATAAGAATCACATCATAATTAGTAGAGGCCGATCTTTGATCGGGTGAGTGGGGTGCTCATTATTGACCTTCCCCTTTCATACCTAAGTTCCTGAACCAAGACACTTTGGTGACGATGGACTAATGGCCTTTGGCACGAGTCACGGGTTTCCTAAATTTCCCAAAATAAATATTTAGGTGGTGACTCTGAAATCTGGCAAAGCAGTCTATTTTTGGCATTTGATTCAAACATCGATTTTCCAAAAACAATTGCCAGATTTGGACTCTTTTTTGTGTTTTCACTATTTCACATTGCACTTGTGAAATCAGATCCAGAACTAACACAAGTGGACTCTGAACTGTATGGGCTATTTCATTCTTCCGAAAGGGAGCGCGAAAAGCCGAGCTACACCATCATAGACAAAACCTTGTGTCCTATTGAACTGTTTTCCAATAGATCCACTATAGGCATGGGGTATTCATCTTTTGGAGTTGCCAAGTTCAGATTCCTAAAATTGATGCATACCCTCATCTTGCCATTCTTTTTAACCACAGGCACAATGTTAGACAACCATTCAACATACCTGGCTATTCTAATGAAACCTGCCTTAAGGAGCCTGAGAATTTCCTCCTTCACTTTCTGAACCACTTTAGGGCTCATCCGTCTTGGTTTCTGCTTGTTTGGTTTGAAGTTAGGCTTCATAGGGAGCCTATGTTCCACTAATGACCTATCAAATCCTGGCCGTTCATTATAAGACCACGCAAAACAATCCTTGTATTTCTTTAGAACTACCAACAATTGGTTCCTGTCAATAGAACTTAACCAAGCACTGATATAAGTGGGTTGCTGTGCAGAACCTTCCCTTAAATTGACTTCTTCCAAGGGGTCTTGTACTTGAGCACTTACTAATGCTTCTCCTTCGACTTCTTTTGCCTTTGAAGCAACTTCTTTGCTTTGTTCTGCTCCCACTTTATCTTTCCCTTCGTCCTCATAGACAAAATCTGTCCATAAGGCTTCTTCTTCCTGTACTTCTTGGACTTTTGTTTCGATGTCCAATGCATAGTACTTATCAAGGGTCAGAGGCCTGACCTGTTGTTGCTTTTGCTTATAGCCAACCACCATGGCTTCGCTTTCTTATTTTTGAGCCTTCTAGACTATTGATTTTATGTCCAAAGCTAAAAACTTAACTAAAGCCAAGGGTCTGGCTTCTTGGGTCTCTTCTTCTTGCCTACAACCATGCATCATTATCATCCTTGGTGATGAACTCTTCATCAGCACTCTCCTGCACTAAGTGCTTTAGGTGTGCTATTTTCTCATCAGCCAACACTTCGGTTGTTCCATCAGGTTTCCTCAATATACTGAGTAGTGTCACTCCTTCAGTATATAACTTGGCCTGCGCAAAGTCAGCACAAGCGATAAAGGATTGAGGATCTGCGTTGATCTCCTCTGTCTCTTCATTGCATAGGGCCATCATTATTTTCTAATGTAGAGAGGAAGGCACACATTTGTTGGTGTGGATCTAATCCCTGCCAAGTAAAGCATTATACTTGGCATTACTATCTATAACAAAGAATGCTATCATGCAATCTCCGGTTCCCATACTCAAGTTGATGGGTAGGATACCCTGAGCCATCTACTTATCCCCAACGAAGCCAGCAATGGTTGTGCTGGTTGGGATTAATCTGGGGTTTCTTTTTCCTAATTTCTTCAAAGAGGACTTTGGAAGCAGGTTCACTGCTGCCCCATTATCGACTAACACCCTGCTTATTTGTATCACATCGAAATAAGCCTTGATGTACAAGGGCTTAACGTGTTGCGTCATAGATGTTATAGGGTACACAAAGGGATACAAGAGATTAATCTCACCTCTTCACTTTCATCTTCAGTTTCCATTAGTGTGGCCACTTCAGACTCATCTTGAATTGTGCTAACCTGTGAATCTTCACTAGAAGCTGGAATAAGGTTATCTTCCTGACCTTCTTGGTTTCCATCTTTAGCCTGGAACTCCTATGGCAATATATATACCATGTTTACTAACACTGGAGGAAATGAGCCAAACTGAACTGCTGGCTGCACTTGCTTCTTTTCCAAATTAACTTGTTTAGTTATTTCGGAAGCATCTTCCATGATGCACTCTGTTACCTCAGTACTAGTGACTTCCTTTGAATCAACTCATTTGTGGTCTGCTTCCGTTGGCTTTTCGACCAAGAAGGTCTGTTCAGCCATGAAGGCTTCAAACACCTCATCTTCAGCCATTTCTTTCCTTTGGCCTAGTTCAACTTCTCCTTCTGTCTCATTGTCGCTTTCCATCAAGGCCTTTTCAAGACTTGCTAAGCTGGATCTTTCCTTGGCTTTCAGTTCAGTGTGAACCTTAGCCAACTGCTCTCTGCCAACACTTCTTCTGTTCCGAGGAGTCAATTTTGGACTTTCTTTTTCCTCTGTCTGGCCTTTTGACTGGGCCAATGAAGAACTCTCTTCACTTTCCTTCAGATCCTTTTGGTACTGGGTGTACCTTCGCTGGATCTTTCTCATTTGAGACCTAGAGATTACTAGAACCATGTCTGGTTCTTTTGTTTTTGGGTGCTTGAGTAATACCTAATTATTTGGAGCCACCAATGGAGGTTTAATCATTCTACACTGGTCTCTGAAGACACTTCACTGTGCAAGTATTTCCTTAGGCTTGTTCTGCATGACAAACCAGTCTTGCACCCTAGGTACCCATAAACTCATTAGTTCAGTTGCTGAACTTGCTTTCCCAGTCTTTGAAGCCACCTTCGAAGCTAACTTTTGAGGCCAGTCACTTCCTCTGGCACCTTGTCTTGAGTTTAATTCAGGCCTTCTTTCAAGGTAGTTGCCTTGCATCTTGTTCGAAGTTGACTTTAGAGGCCAATAACTAGTTCTGATTGCCTGATTTGAGCCCAATTCAGGCCTTCTCTCAGGATAATTGCCTTCCATCCTATAGTAATTGGGTGGTTTGAACTCATGCATAGGTCTTTTACCCTTGGATTGCATTCTAGTAGCTGGTGGTCCAGCCAAGAATGGCTGCTGCTTGGGACCAGTTGGGTATGGCCTCTTGTTGTTGGTATTGGTTGGCTTAGGACGTCTTTATACATCCTTGTAATACTGTTTCCCATCAATTGGGAGCCCTTTCAGCCATTTGTAACTTAACCTGCATCTGGAACACATCCGTTGCATGACAGCTACCTCAAGAGAGTCATCATCTAGTGCTTCCTCACTAGAGTCATCCTTTTGGTCTGCAAAGCTCTGTCCATTTGCTGGTGAACTTCTGGTATCCTTCTTGAAAGCAGCCTGGCTGGCAACATGCATCTGCACATTAATGTCCTCCAATTCCTTCAAGGATAGGTTTTGGAAATCTAGCACGCAAACATTGGCTGCAACTTCTCCAATCTCTGGGAACGGGTTGGTGTCAATCCCATAGCTTTCTCTATTTTAGCTGGAAACTTTAAACTCCTCTTTCGAATCTATTCTTGGATCTTGTCCCGAAAAACAATACAGTTTTTAGTTGAATGAGACCAAGAGTTGTGCCATTTACAGTACATTTTCCCTTTAAGTTCTTCTGGGGTAGGGATCTTAACTCCCTTTGGTAACTTTAGGAAATTTGCTACAAGCAAATGATCAAAAATGTCAGCTGCTTTTGTTAAATCAAAAGAATACTTCCTATGAAGGTCTTTCTTTTTAAACTTTTGGTCTATTGTAGTGTCCTTATGAATTAACGCCTCCTAGGTCATAGGCTCTTTCCCTACGATCTCTACTGTATCAATTTCATAATTAGGGTCCCTATAATAAGTTTAATATGATGCATTACTTCGATCCTGTTCTTCTTCAAGTAAAGATTCATATCTAGACACAATATAGATTAATTCCACTAAGTCTTGAAACTTAGTTGAATAGAACTTCTTTCGAAGCCTAAACTCTAAACCATTTTGAGCCAATCTCACAAAATTAGGCTCTAGTAAAATGACCCTACACTTGTTTTGTGCCCTTTTGAATCTGGTAATAAATTGAGCAACTTTCTCATTAGGCCTTTGGCTTAACCTTGCCAAATCTGCCATGGAAACTTCAGGTTCTGTTTGGAAGAATTGGGCATGAAACGCCTCTTCCATTTGCTGCCAAGTTTGGATAGAGCCAGGTGTAAGGTTAATATACCATACAAAGGCTAACCCAACTGAAGAATTTGGAAAGAGTCTCAACTTCAAATAATCATTATTGGCAAATTCAACACATTGGCCTGTGAACCTGGCAATATGTTCTACTGTTGACTGGTTTCCATTTCCATAAAAGAGAGCAAAGTCTGGTATTCTAAACCCTCTTGGGTATTCATGCACCTTATCTACCCATTCTATGTATGGCTTTCTATATACAAGAGTCTGAACCCCACGAGCCATAAGTCCACACATCTCTCTAACAATATCAGCAATTCGGTCCCTAGGAACGATATTCTGTGCTTGTTGGACTACTAGTGGAGGAACAAACACAGGGTTTGGTGGAATCCCATGTGCTTGAGGTGCTCTTGATCCATAGGGAGGTATATTTGGGACTGACTGTCCCTGTGGTACTGGTTGCTGTTGAGGGTATGGTTGACCTCTCTGAGCTTGTCCTACGAACAAACCTACGAAAGGTGCTGCAAGAGGAGGAATAGGTGTTGTTTCTCTCCCAGCCGAAGGAAACCCTTCCAATTGCCCGGTGTGAATTCGAACAAAGGGTTAGTAAAGCCCCTTGTGCCAGACATGGTTTCGAACATGGGATTTAAAAACATTCTCATGCCATTTTCTTGTGTTGGCCTAGATCCACCAATTTGTATGTCTTCGCTGTTAGGTAATGAGATATTTTGATTTACCACAGGCCTCGAAAAAGGCTCATACCATGACTGAGGTATAGGTGATAGTCTTTCATTATTTTGATTACTAGTCTGACCATTAGTATGTCCATTACTTTGGATAGGTTGTTTATCTCTAGCTAATCTTTGTTAAAGAACATTTGAATTTTCCTCCATATGCCTTGTGATAGTTGGTTGATGGGAATTCATTCGATCCATGAAGGATGTTGCCCATCTTTCCATTGTATACATTAACTGTTGTCCCATAGCATCTACCAAGCCTCCCCACGGATTCATTGGCTGGGTAGACGAAATAGTGGATGGTCCAATTCCATGGCCTCATCCAATATTTTGAATATATGGTGCATGTTCTGAGTTGCTGGTCTGTTCGACCATAGGTTCTGATGAGATAGGTGCTTCCATGGAATCTGTTATCACATTATCTTCTGGATCAGGTACTTCTACATCTCCCTCCACACCTTCTTCCAGGCATTCATTTTCTCCTTGTCTCCTATGTCTAGTTATTTTAGGGTCCCACTGGGCGTGCCAAAAATATATATTGGCTTTTTGGCTTTCGAAGGTTAATAATGTAAATTTAAGCGTGCCAGCAAGGATCAATTAGTTCTTAAAAAATATTAATTGCCAACCAATTATCAGATGATTGCGTTATAGTTCTTTCGGCCTCAATTAAGAGGAGTTTTACTGGTGGCTTGTTTAGGAGAAATTAGTAAATAACAACAAGTGAAGAACAATTTCAGAATCTAAATTTCATTAAGTAAATGAAAACTTACAATGATCTGACCCAGCCTCGTAGAGGTTTACAGCAACAAACTATTTAAAACTACTCCTAGGAAATGAAGTGCAGTACAGGAATTGAAGTGCAGAAATGTAAAGAACTATAAAACTGGAAAGAAAATGAAATAAATAAATTGGTTTTCTGATCTGAGTCTAGGGCTTTCATTCTGGGGCCTTCTCTGCTATTTATACTCTTCAATGATAACCATCGAAGTAGGCTTCCAACCGTCGAAATGTCCTCCCATGATTGCTGAACATGCTCTCTCACAGTCAGTCCCGCTACGTCACTCTTGTAGTGCTTCCCTCCTGATTTGAATTTAAACTTTGTGAGTAACTGTTAGGCCATATCATCTTATATCTCTCGATTGTTCCAGTGCTACGCAGATCCATCATTACCAATATGAACTGCCACGTGTCTGATTTTGATTGGCAATTTGTGTTAACGCCCTACATTGCCCTCTTCGTGCCACGCGTTAAATTGTGACTGGCTTTTACAAATTATACAGCCAACAGAAATATAAAGTTTTAAGAAGTTCAAACATAGAAGTAACAATTTATGACAGGCTGTACAACATCAAATACAATTCACTTCACTAGAGCATAATATTTTGATAAAAAACAACTCCTGAATCTTAATAGAGAGAGCAGTGGTTCCAGTGTTTCACATTCAGCCTCTTTCTCTGTTTACCTGCAAAAACTACAATTTCAAATGATGGCACCTGTTTCATCAGCTAGAAAATATAGCGAACATAGGGTAAAGTGGATAGAGAATAACCCCTTTGGGTGAGCTTATATGAAAATTCAGTAGTAAATTTGAGGCAAAAATTTACATTTAATTGAAATGATTAAACTAATCCCTTTCTTATATATCCAATACAGTAACAATGAAAAAAAAAAAAAGAAAAAAAAAAGTGTGGGTGGAGAAAGGGTACGTACTTGAGACACCATTTGTGTTTTCTACTTTATTCTTCCACCGTGTCACCACTCTTGGGTGACCTTTTCCCTTTCTTCTGTCGTTTTCCTTCAGCAATTCTTACAAACCATTTTGGTTTTCCGATTAAGAACATAAGATATCCCATTACCAATCCCAATACCATTCCACATCCGTACCCCATCCCTACCACATTACAATGAAATTCACTTGCAAAAGTTGGATCATCTTCCTTGTGCAACATAGGTGTTGGATGCAGTTGTGGTGTGTTAACATCTCCACATTCCTCCGATAGTGGAAATCCACGTAATGCTAGGTTCCCATTTTATGAGCTGTTTTCAAATGTTTCAAATTGGTTGCCTCGAGGTATGCGACCCTCGAGATGATTTTGTGAAAAATTTAACATATAAAGAAATGTCAAACTTGTCAATTGGCTAGGAATCTTACAAGAAAGTTGGTTTGAAGAGAGGTCCAACGATTCAAGAAAACATAGATTTCCCAATGATGAAGGGATATTGCTAATAAGATTGTTGTGAGATAAATTAAACAACCGAAGTCCATGAAGTTTTCCGATGACATTTGGAATCTCTTCTCTAAATTTGTTGCGCGATAAATCAATTATCGTGAAGATGGTTAGAATTCTTGGAAACACAACCTCATTCTCCTTCAACATGATGGTCACTGAATTAGAATAATAGGATAGCCCCATATATTTTCTTTCCACCTTTTCATCGACCATCTTCATAAGCATTAAAATGCCTGAAATATGTTGTTGGCAAAAGACCACTAAACTCGTTGTGAGAGAGGTCAAAGATTCGAAGCTTAGGGAAAAGGAGTTTAGTTTTGGACGAGTCCACAGGACCATGGAATTTATTGGATTTAAAGACTAGGACTTGCAACTCTGGAAGAAATTCCAACCAGTAGGGGAATGCGCCGTTTATTTTGTTGTTTCCGACGTTTAGAACCTCCAAGTGTCTACATGTTGCCAAGGATCGTGGCACCCTACCTTCCAACTAATTACCATTTAAATCAATATTCCTCAACTTGTTTCCCTCTGTAAATGTGGATGGAATGTTTCCGTGAAAATTATTCATCCTAAGATCTAAACACTGAGTACATTGCTGAAGTTTGCTAAACATTGTGGAATTACACCACTGAAACTGTTATGAGACAAATCAAGTATCTCAAGGAAACTTACATTGCAAATTGTCGAAGGGATTTCTCCAGTGAATGTATTCTTTGAGAGGAAAAGATTGATGATCATAGGAAATGGTAGAGTGGGGCAATGTAGCTTGTTACCGCGCAAATTAATATGATTCAATGACTTACTTTGGAATTCATAGATTTGACCTGTGAATTCATTTGAAGCAAGTGATAAGTACTTCAATGATGAAGATTATACAACCAAATCGGCAGCATCCCAGTATGGCTGTTATAAGCTGAGCAAAGATATGTTAAGTTTGAAAGCCCTCTTAAGTCGGCGGAAATCAGACCAGTCAATTCATTTAACCCAATGTTTAAACAAACAAGTTGTGTCAAGTTGGCTACCCAACATGGGAATTGACCTATAAAATGGTTTCGCCTTAGAGTAAAATAAGCAACCTTTGAAAGGTTGGCAATATTGGGAATTTGGCCTTCAAGACGGTTATATGAAATATCCAAGTAAAAGAGTTGCTCAAGATTTTAGAATATAGATGAGACCTGACCACTGAAACTGTTGTGAGAAAGACACAAGTAAGTCATTTGTGTCAAGTTAGCAAAAGAATTGGAAATTTGGCCTTCAAAATTGTTATCCGATATGTCCAAATAAGCCATTTGAGCAAGTTTCCCTGGGGACATAGGTATGGACCCCGAGAATTTGCAATTAGCCAGACACAAGTATTTTAATGACTTGAGATAGCCAATGGAATCGGGTAGCTCTCCAGAGAAAGCTGTCCCTATGAGTCGTAACATTGAAAGGGAACCACTACTGGTCCAATTTACCTGTCACAAATAACCAGTGAGATAAGGGTTGTAACCTAAGTTGAGCGCTTCCAAGTTTGGCAAGTGAAAAATTTTATTTGGCAATTTCTCCTGCAAACCGGTTTGCTCAAGATCTAGATATGTCAAAGAAGACAGATTCATCAAAGAAATGGGTACAATTGAAGATATGTTCACGCGAGCAAGACAAAGATATTGTAACTGGGCAAGGTTTTGAAGCTGTACATGGAAATTGTACGGTTCAAGTTTGACTAACTGATAATAGGAAAACAAGTCTAGAGAAACCAATTTAGATAGGTGGGAGATTTCTGATGGGATTGATCCAGAGAAACTGGACGAGAGGTTGAGATGTGTCAAACTTGAAAACTGCCCAAAACTAGGAGAAATCCTTGATTGAGTGAAGTCATTGAATGTGAGATTGAGTCGCTGGAGGTGTCTGAGACGAAAAAGACTGTTGTTCAGTATGATGGTGCCATAGAGCTGGCTGCAACTAAGATCAAGCTCAATCACTTGACCAGTCA
Source organism: Camellia japonica (assembly GCA_030407325.1). Classification (NCBI taxonomy): domain Eukaryota; kingdom Viridiplantae; phylum Streptophyta; class Magnoliopsida; order Ericales; family Theaceae; genus Camellia; species Camellia japonica. Next base: position 169,915,818 of record JAPPVO010000059.1, on the reverse strand, counting down.
TCCTGTCGCATTTGATCCCATCCCATGAACAATAGTCAGTAGTACTCTCATTCCATGACATTGTTTTTGGATAAGAAAGGTGACCATACTGATCACAAAGCCAAGAAGCAGAACCATTTATGGTGAACATATGCTTAAATTGGAGTAATGCAGAGCTCTGTTCTGGTGAACACAAATGATTTGTTGGAGAAAAATAAAAGAAAACAAGTTGATATTGTAAGGTAAAGAAAAGAAAGTGTAATAGGCATACTAACCACCTCATTTTTTTTCTTAATGAAACGAAGTAGGATTGTTGAAAGAAAAAAGATACGGTGTACAAGTTATGATTATGTTAGTCTTGACCTTCACTTTATATAGTGAAATATAATAACCAAACATTATTTTCTATGTGAATTTTTTAGGTTAAAAAATATTTACTGTCTAAACAAATGGAACATAAGTCTCAGTAAAATTTATATTCCAAAATTATCATCGCCTGACTTGGAAATGACCATCCCCTTTGCCACTCAAAACACTGCCATCACCATTTACATTGGATTGTCTAACTAGAAAAATTATTTGGTAGTGCAGGAACATCACATGGTAATGTATCTCACCAATTATCAAACACCAAACATCGTGGTAGTTGTTTCTCATGATTCAAAACAAAATTAAGAACTCTACCATCTCCATCAATTACAACACATAAAACAATACGGCCATGTTTGTTTGGACGGACTATTAGGTTGGTTTAACATTTCCAAGACTAATAGTCCTAGGACTATGAATCCTTTTGGATTGTGTATCATATCCTCTGTTTGGATTGAGTTAGGATTATAAGGAAGGATTAACAAAATATTATCCAATCCGATATTTGTTTTGGAGGATTGGAATGGATAGGACATGACAGGACATGAATCATCCAATATATTGATCATAATACATCTATTATGATTATTTCATAAGTTAGTCCAGACTTTGACTTAGTCTCTTAATTTATATCCCACCCTCTATGTGGGATTAAATAGTCCATCATATGTGGGATACCATATCCGGATGGATTGTTAAACCATACTTCAATTTTTTAACCAAACATCGAATTAATAATTTTATTAGACTATTAGTCCAATCCCAAGCACATGTCCGTTCAAACAAACATGGCTTACGTGATCACATCCTAGAACTACCAAATAACTTCTTGTTGGACTATATCTAAAAAAAGCTGTCAAATCCACTCAAAACACTTGTACAAAAAAATTTATAAACACATTGATATTTCAAAGTTTAGGAACGAATTGCTGATAAAGATGGCCATGCCCATTTGCAACGCAAAGCAACAGGGTAGTGCCGATTTTTTTTTTGTTTTCTTTTCTTTCATTCTCTAGAGCGTGGGTCTTTGTTTTAGGCACAATGATACTTCCTACAATATTGGAAAATTTTACAGTACACACTCTAAAATTATGATATTTATAGTTTTTTTTTGGTTATAATTTATTGTGGTGTTAATTATTCCTTAATTATGACTCGTTGTAGTGTTAATCATATTAGTTATGACCTATTATGCTTATTATTTTAGTTATAATTGAAAAGATTTTTGATTATATTTTATGTAATATTTGGTTAATACTCATTATTTTTTTTGTAGTTATAACGGAAAGTGATTTAGTTATAATATACACCTTTTCTAGGGTGTATATTCTAAAGGGGGGGTTTTTTAGGGTCCCTGATATTAAGATTTTGTAGCATAGAAGACATCTAATATTTTCATAATGTCTAAGGTCCCTCAAATTGATCCAGAGAAATTTCATCCAGCGGGTAACTCTTCTGGGATAAGTTCAGCGAACTCTTCAAGCAATTTGCTAACCTTGGAAGGTATAGGAGTGCCCTTTCGAAATAGGGGCTAGCGTCTTTAGTTCTGTACCCTAGCCTTGTTTCCCGAGCTTCCGTTTCAAACTTTCTCCTAGTCAGCAAATTCTCAGCTTACATTCTATTTGTTTGCCTTGTAACACTAATGACACCTTCCCTAAGATCAGAGGCAACAATACCACCTTTGCACCATCCTTCCAAAAGGTATACGTTTTCTTTTCTTTCTTGTTCAATAAAGAGAATCACCTTACGATCGAATTGCCATGGTTTCCCAAGCAAGAGGTGACAAAGTTATTGGTGGAGGTTCGGTCCATTATAGGTACGACATCGCACCAAATTGCATCCTTGTAGGATTTTCCAATGAAGAAAGTGATCAACGGAGACTAGCACCTCATTTCCTTTCTTAAACCAAGTACCCTTACTAGTAAAGTAAAGGGGCTCGAAAGGTTGACTTAGATAGGGTGCACGTTAGCGCACTATATTTTTTTTCATTTAGTCAAGCGGTTTATCAAAGAAAATTCCTTCTCTTGCTAGCCGAGTGAGGTAGGTAGATCAAAGAATTCCTTCTTTTCCATACGCTAGACAGGTACTTTTGGTAGTTACGGGAAGGGCAGCTAGGCTCACTAATCTATATAATCTTTTCCTATTGCGTGCATGTGTAACAGTCATGGCTTGGTCACCACAGTAACCTCCTTCTGTTTCGGTAGTTGGCTCATATAAATCAAGCTATTTTCAGTAGTTCAGTTGTGTTAGCTTGTTGTAAGGCTAAAGTTTAGAGAAGATCTTCTTTCCTTTTCCTTTGTCTCTATCCTGGGCTGCTTTTAATTATCTCCCACGCTTCTTTCAGGTTATGACAGGATTGCCTCTAGAGAAATTCTGGACCAAAGAAATTATGGACCAGAGAAATTCTTTCTAGCCTAGAGAAATTTCAATTTTGTTGAAAAAATCGTTAATGTAGAGAAAATCCAATACCAGAGAAATTTGAACAACCAGAGACTTACTAGAGAAATTCTCTATTTCTCTCCAGAGAAATTTCTATTTTGTTGAAAAAATCGCTAATGCAGAGAAAATCCAAGTCAGAACCATAAATGTAATAAGAACAACAAATTTGGAGTTGAAAAGTAGAAATCAAACCCAGAGAAATTCTCTATTTCTCTCCAGAGAAATTTCGGTTTTGTTGAAAAAATTATTAATGTAGAGAAAATCTAATACCAGAGAAATTTGAACAATCAGAGACCTACTAGAGAAATTCTCTGTTTCTCTCCAGAGAAATTTTGATTTTGTTGAAAAAATCACTAATACAGAGAAAATCCAAAGTCCGAACCATAAATGCAATAAGAACAATCAATTTGGAGTTGAAAAGTACAAGTCCAACTCAGGGAAATTCTCGATTGTTCTCCAGAGAAATTTTGATTTTGTTGAAAAAATCGCTAATGCATAGAAAATCCAATACTAGAGAAATTTGAACCAAGCAGAGACCTTCACATAAGTCTTCTTCTAGTTCTATCCCTGGCTAAAAATCGAAGTCCACAAAGGTGGTCTGCTCGCTCATTCTTTTTTGATGAATTGCAATAGAACTATAACATAACAAATATGCTCCAACAAATACACTCAATTAAGCATTCTCATCAATTCTCTACCAAAAAAAATAAAATAAAATCCACAATTTGAGTGAAAATAACTGACCTTACCACTGATGACATCATCGGCATACTTGCATACAGCTTCAAGCATGTTCTCAATCTTCAACCTTAGGATCGACTTCAAAGCAAGCGTAGTGTTTCGAAGCCAATAATGCCCAACCATTCGCCCCTCATTATGATTCGCAATCGAGCCCTTTTCAAGCTCTTCTATGGCTTTGAAAGCCGCTTGAAACTTGGGCTCCATCTCCTCCATGAACTCGTCTTTGATTCCGATTTGACTCACATCCAAATATAGCCCCAAATCGTTGTGCTGATGGAGCCAGTCAATGTATCTCCGCCACAGCTCTCTCAGATTTTTCAACAACCCTTTCTTCTTCTCCTTCGACAAGCCACCGTTGGCCCTCGACAAGCTCGCTGGGATGTCTCGAGCTACAGACTGAGGAGAGAGAGTTGAAGCTCGATCGAAGAGCTTCGATCGATTGAGGAAAGCAATCAAGTCTTTTGAAGGTAAAGAAGAGGGGGAATGCGATTTCGACTTTGAATTTGGATTTGGATTCGGATTTGGGTTTGGATTCCGATTCATTTTCAGAAGAGAGATTTGGGGAGGTTTGGATCTAGAGAGAGAGAGAGAGAGACGAAATAGGGAAGACAGAGAGAGAAATGAAATTTGGTTTGAAAGAGTCAAATTTCTCTGTAATATATGGGTGTAGGGTTGAGGGATCTTAGACATTATAAAATAATATTGTGGATTTCTCCCATTACTAAAAATGGGAGAGTGACCTTCGACTAATTTTCCCTATTCTAAAATGACCCTAAAATATTGTAGATGATTTCCCATATCACTAAGAAGATTTACACATATCCATTTATGTGATAAGAACAGTACCTATTTATCTTATCTTTGTATGTTTTTTATTTTATTTATTTCTCTTGTTGGTTGATTACTCACTAACTTGGGATAGTGCTAGCAGATGATTGCGCTGCATTTCGGTGGAAAACTAGTTGGTATGGATTTGCTTGCATTGATGCTTTTGTACTCTCCTTTTATTGATGCTTATCTTTGTAAATGTTTGAATGATGTTTATTAATATTTTTTTTTTGATCAAAAAAAATAAAAATAAAATAAAAATAAAAAAGGGCCAATGCCTGTAGTTTTGTAAAAGATATTTTACTTTTAATGATTCTTATATTTTGGACATCTAGATGGGCTATATTAGGAAACTCTTAATAAGAAATCACTTAAAAGAGTATGAACTAGACCGGTTTTGCAAGAATTGAGAATGCTAAATTTTTAGAGCACTTATGAATTACTAGGCATTGTTCAATGCTAAAATGAACACAATTGTGAGAACCAAACTGTGTCGAGAGATACTCTATGTATAGTCTATTGTATTGAGTTGCACAAACAGTTAAACAGTTCAAGGCATCACGTTCATTTATTAGACAATAAGTTTGATAGGCTTTCATTAAGGGAAGTTCAAAACCAAAAACTACCTATATTGATGTGGTGTATCTTCTTAATGTACTCTTTTTTTATTTTCATTTCGTTGTATGTCCTTTATATTGAATTCCATTCACATGGGGGATTGATGGAAATGATTTGTAAAAGCTTTATTTTTAGCCAATAAATTTAAGGTACCACCCTTGCATTATTTTTGGCGGGTCTGAGCGGTAACGTGTTTTATGCCACGTAGTGAATAATATCATATATTTGGTTTTTCAAAAATCATTTACGGATGAATGAGAGTTCGACACACAATTGAGTTTCATAGAAATGGTATTTGGTGGGCTTTTTACACATTGTGAAATGTGCTTGTCTCACATAGGCAAGGCAAGAAAACTTGTATGTGAAGGCTCAATTGGAGACCCTTGTCAAGAAGGCTCAAACCTGTGACACTTTGCCTACATCGGCTAGAAGAAACCCTTGCCCACAAAAGTCAGTTAAAAATTTTAACGAGTTTGAACTCAAATTTGAGCTCGTACTCAATAAAAATTTAACTAATCGAGCTCGAGCCAAGTTGACTTAGGCTTGACTCAAGCTCAAGCCTTTTCACGAGTCTTAATGAGGCCAAAAAAAAAAATTATAAATTCATATTTGCATATTAGACTAAAGTTGCAATTAAAATTTTGATTATACAACTATATATGCAATATATATAAACATATTAAAGGAAAAGTCAATATTTTACAAAAATAATAATATCTACCAGTACTATTATATAAATGTATTATTTATAGTTAGCTATTGTTTACATTTATATTTTTTTAAATATGTAAATAACATACATATTTATATATTATTTAATATATAAATAATAAATATTAAACGAGCTGAACTGACAAGTTGAATTTTAATATGTCTGGACTTATTTATTAATATTTTAATGAGTTCCAATTCGAACTCGAACGTAAAAAAAAAATAATAATAATAATAATAAAATATATAACAAATCAATTTCGAACGAGTCTGTAGACACCCCATTTTTTACCGCCCTAAAGACTTGGGCACTACTAATGGTTTACTTGGTGGTGAAAGGTGTGCAGGGCAAAGGTTCGATTTCTTTGGCAAGGAGAGAGCCAAGTCCAAACTTCATACCCCCTTTGGACCAAAACAATCTTGATCAAAAATTTTAGACCTTGAATCCCTCTCTTTCAAAATGTTTTGGAAATAAAGTTCCTACGATGTTCCGACGCTCGCATTTCGTTAAATGTTGCGCTTTTCGGTAAACCGAGCAACGACAAAGTGGAAATGAATGAAAGAGGGATGAAATCTTTGAAAAATCTTTCAAAACACCTTGTATAGGCTTTGGAGTTGAAGAAAAGAGGAAAGGAGAGAAGAAAACTAGTTTGGGAGAAGTTCAGCATGAATCCGGGTAGGACCAAAACTAAGCGGCTTCAACAAAATAGGCATAACTTTTTTCACAGTTGGAATTTTGATGCAAGGTTACAACCACTGGAAAGCTTACTTCCGGGGCTTCAATTTGGACACAAGATTGACCTAAAAAGGAGTCCAGACGAAGGAGTTATGCCCATTTGAAGTTGGACCTGAAAAGCAGAATTTTGCCTGCCGACCAGAAAAGTATCCAACCGACCACTTAGGTGGTCTACAAGTGGTCTGCAGCCATGCCACTGCCTTCCCCTCTTTGTGCAGACCCTCTTTCCCCCCTTGCCGACCACTTTCTCTTCTTCCAGACCAGAAAAAGTGGTCGGCCGACTAGTGTAAGTAGCTGGCCGACCACTTCAATTGGTCGGCAACTTTCTTGTAGTTTTCTGCAGATATTTTCTTGACAGCTGTGATAGCTGGTGAGCACAGAAACCATCCTCCATACACGTGTATGGAGGGATTACATTTAGCTTCAAGCTTGTTCAACAAGCTTAAGGCTTGGTCTTCTATATAAGGGAGACCCTCTCTTCCTTCTCCAGGTTCAAAATTTTTGCTTAGGAGATATACATACACATCTATCTCTATATTTCTCTCTTTGTCTCATATTTGTGCTCAAAAGTGCCTATTCTTCACACTTTTGCACACAAACACATAGTGAAACACCATACTCTTGGAGCTGAGGCACCTTGGAGCTGGTTTTGGAGTTTTTGGACTGCTTTTGATCCAAAAAGCTTGCTGGAGTTGCTTCCTTAAAGTTGTTCTACAAGGGTAAGTTTCTAACCCCTTAAACCTTGGTTTTTATTTAAGCTTTTGGCCCCATTTGCACGATGATTTAGGCCTAACTTTAAACTGAAAAAAGTTTTGATTTTGAGTTCTTAACATGTTTGTTTAAGGCTTCATTGGTGTTGGAGGTGATCCATTCCCTTTTGTACCTTGTTTGGCTTTGTTTTTCAATATCACTTTAGGCCCTTGAGATCACTTTCCCTTGGCCTCTTAACCACTGAAATCCAGTGGATTTTTAGTGGTAAAAGTTATGTTTTGAGGTCTCAAATAGGAGGGGGTCATCCCCTCTCCTTGTATCTTGGTAACTAGCTTTGTATGCCTCATGTTTGAGCATGTCTTGCTAGCATGTTTTGGTCCTATCTTAGCAAGTTTTTGGTGTTGTTTTAGCATGCTATAGCTCTTTCTAGACTTGGTTTGATAGCCTCTTGCATGCTTCACACACTTGTAGTGCAATCTTGCATGCTAGCCTAACATGCATCATGCCTTTGACCATCATTCTAGCATGCTTTTGGCTCTACTCCAAGAAGCTTTTACTCATGTTTTTCCATGCTTAAGCTCTATTTGAAGTTGTTTTGGTCATGCATGCCTTGCTTTGTATGGCCATAGTGCATTCTAGCTCACTAGCTTTGGGTTTCCAAGTCACTAGCATGCATTGCTTGGACTATTTGCATGTGTTAGCATCCTTTGGTACGTGATTTCAGTGCATGTAGTGTGGCCATGCCCTCACATCTTTCACTCATTCAATGCTTTGGAGGGTTGGTGCTTTATGCCTTCGATATGAGCCATTGTGTATGCCATCATGCCTTGGCTTTTGGGCCACCATTTCAGTGTGTTTTGGGTCTTATTTTGCCATGATACAACTCTGTTTTTGGTTGGTTAGAGCATCCCTCATTTGCTTCTTACACTTGTAGTGTAAGTCCTCTTTGCTAGCCTTGCATGCCTAATGAGTGAGCTTGTTATTCTAGCATGCGTTGACTTGGTATTAGCCCATTTTTGGTGTTATTTTGACATGCCATAACTCTGATTTTTATTGGTAAAGTCACCTCATGCTTGGTTTTGGTAGGTGTAGTGTAAGCTTCCTCATTGGCCTTGCATACTCCATGCTTCATGCCCTTCATGCTATCTTGTTTTACCTCTAGTCCATGCATGTTTTGTCATTTATTTGGCATGCTTTAGGACTGTTTTGGGTTGTCTTGGCCATATGGTTCTTGTATTGCATAGCTATAGTGCAAGTGCCTATGCTAGTTTCAAGTTTTGAGCACCATAGCATGCTTCATTTGTGACATGTACATGATTTGGCATCATTTACCATGTTATTTCAGAGCATATAGCATTGCTATGCTCCCACTTCTTTCACTCTTTGAGTGCCTTTAAGGGTCATGCATTGTTGCCTTGTTTGTGGCCCAGCTTGTATATATGCATGCCTAGACTTTTGAGCTCCCATCTCAGCATGTTTTGGTCTTTGTTTTGACCTAATTGAGCTCTGTCCATGGTTGGTTCAATCATTTGTACCATGCTCTGCATGCCTCTTGTGTAATCCCCTTTGGTAGCCTTAGGCCTTAGGCCTTCTCGCATGCTATACTTATGTTGTTTGAATGATTTGGCATCATTTCATACACTATTTCAGTGCATATAGTTTTGTCACACTTCCACATTTGTCACTTCTTAATCATGTTTGAGAGTTGTGCTTTTATGCTTAGTCGATGGGCCAATGCATGAGCATGCATTTTCTAGCCTTTCATGCCATCTTTTAAGAGTGTTTTGGCCACTGTTTTGGGCATGATTGAGGTCTGTCCATATTCGGTTTAAGTCCATGCAGCATGTTGTTTGCATGTTGTTACATTGCATTGTTGTTTGCATGCTTATGTTAAATTGCATTGTGTTTGCATGCCATTAGCATTGCTAGGTTGATTATGTTGCATTAGCATTATTCGCATGCCATTAGCATAGATAAGTTGATCATGTTGCATTGCATTGTGTTTGCATGCTTATGTTGCATTGCATTGAGTTTGCATGCCATTAGCATTGATAGGTTGATCATGTTGCATCGCATTGTGTTTGGATTGAGTGTTGATCCAAACATGAGAAACGAGGGACATTTCATACTTGAAGTGATGAAACGTGCCCCATTTCTCGGTCGCCGACCCTCTTGATCAAGCATGATAGAGGTTAAGGCTTTTATGTGTTATTTGTGCCTTCATTTACATTGAATTGTGCAAACTTGGCTTCTCGGCCATCGTGCATTGCGATGCCCGGTTGGTGGCTCGAGAGTCGAGAACTACACTCCCTTGAGCTTGAGAAATGATAGGGAGAGTGGTTGTGCACACATATCTTGCAAATACACTGCCATGCCCCTTCTTGTTCTCTGTTGCAGCAAAAGGGAGGTGTGCAGAATTTTATGGTCGGCAGACCAGTAAAAGTGGCTGGCCGACCACTTTTTCTAGTCTGCCGCAAATAAAAGTGGTTGGCAAGTGGTTGGCAACACCACCAAGTGGTCGGCAATGCTCCTGGAGGTTCCCATGGTGGAACAAAAGCTATCTGGAAGCTTGTGCAGTGTTCTGAGATCAAATGCAAACAGAAGCAAGTTGGGGCATAGCAATGGATTTCCAAATGAGGCGACTGAGCATGCATGTGCTTCTCACTGTAGACACCCCATTTTGACCGACCTTAAGACTTAGACGTCACCGATTGAGCGCTCGGTGATGATACATATTGTGCTCGTTCTGAGGTCACAGAGTCTCGGCTGAGAGCCTTGCCTCCGGACTTCGGGACTCTTTTGTGCTCTGCCTCGGTTTGTGAACCAGGTCCTATTTTCTCTGTTTTCTCTTCCTGAAGGGAGGGAGAGGTCTCGTAGACCATCTCTCAGTGGCCGTAGGCTACGCTTCGTGGTCATAGGCCATTTTTCCCGTTTGGAGACCAGTTTTCGATTTTTGGAGCCGTCGGCCGTGTGCCTCGGTTCGGGACCGCATAACTACCTCCGTTTGCTCTGGTTTTTGGCACACACCTTGTTTTCTCTCCTTAGAGGGACACTGTGGCCCGGGAGACCACCCCCGTGGTCGTACGCCACCTCTGGTGCTTAATAGTCAGTTTTCGGGGCCCCCGGCTACGCGTTTTGGCCCCCGAACCCTCGTTTTGCATCCGTCTTGGTTCATTTTTGGTGTGGACCCTAGTTTCATTGTTAGGAAGGTGGTACGGGGTGGGAGACCAGCAATTCTTCTTGGAGACCACCTTTCTCTTTGCCGCCCGGTTTTCTTGACAGGTAGGTGGTCTCCCTCACTTTTGGGCCACAATTTCGGGTCTCCCATACCACCACTGAGTTGTATTCACCTGGGAGACCACCAATATGGGTAGGCCGACCACCTTTTCTTCTTGACCCTTTTGACCCCTTGGTCTCCCTCACTTTTGAGCCACAATTTCGGGTCTCCCATACCACCATTGTGTTGCATTCATCTGGGAGGCCACCAATATGGGTAGGCTGTAGACATGCCCGCGGGGGACCTCGGCTACCGCTCGGACTCTCCTTTTGTGTGTTGCAATTCTAAATCTGAACCAAAGAGTCCAACTCTGGCAAATCGTTTTGAAGAAAAACAGATTTTTTGAAAAGTAGTGCCAAACATGGACTGCTTTGCCAGATTACAGAGTCGCCACCTAAATATTTTAAAATGGGAAATTTAGGAAACCCTGACTCGGTGCCGAAGGCCACGTGTCCGTCATCACCAAATGTCTTGGCTCGGGAGCTTGGGTACGATCGGGGAAGGTCAGCTATGAGCACCCCCTTTCGCCCAGTCCGAAGACCGGCCTCTACTAACCGTGATATCCGATTTTGAAAACATTATGCGTTCTTATCCCAATTATTAACCTAAAATTACTATGTTATGCGCACAGCAAACAAGTATAGACTAGATCGCCTAATTTGGAGACAAGCATTGCATATCCGTTTGTTTTGAAAAATGCTTTGGATTTTGCTACTCGTAAGTAGGCTAAAACACGGATTTCAATGAGTTTGTTCCAACTCAAACAATCCAACCTCCACCCACAGGCATTCAAACAGTAATATCACGTAAGCATTTAGCCTCATGGTAATCATGCTATCATATTAACATTCACACGCATGCGAGATGCTAAAGCATAAATACTTACATCGTACTCCGTGCCAAAACAATAAACTGGTTAGCAAACATGCATGTCCTAGTTCATGTTAGAATGACTAATGCAACACATACAGAATGCAGTTTAGAGTAGGCTCGGCTAACCCTAAAATGATATATGAAATGCTACAATTACTACGCTTTCAATTTGGAATTGAAAATACAATGCAATTTGTATGATGTACCGAGCCCGATGCATGCTAGACAAATGCATGGATGCACACATGCATCGCATAAGGTATGCTAATTTTAAATATGTCCTAATCTACCATCGTAAGCAGGTAAATAAAAGGGAAGAAAGAAATGGGGGTTGGAAGACATACACACCACTCACCCACACTTATTACAATTATGCCCTCACACGGAGGGACCAAAAGAATATACAAATAATTAACTACGTAAGCTAATTAAATTACAAACCCATTAAATTAATTAAGCAGATTAATTAATTTAATTAAAGCAGTAAACCCCTCGGGGAGAAGGCCGGATGTGGCGCGTGTTCGGGACTTGCTCGGAATCGCACTGCCATGCCTAGCTTGCCTCTGTTTTCCCTGCTTTCCTTCTTCGAAGACTGCCAAAGTCTCAGGACTGCTCCCTTGAATCATGGGGATCACCACCAGCTGAGTGGAAACACCACCGGCTGAGGTATGTGGTCACCGGCACTGAATTCATCCATCGGCCATCAATATACTGCCGGTCGGTGCTAAATACTGCCGGTCGGCACTGAATGTCTGCAGAACCTGCAGCTCACAGCAGCAGAGGGCAAAACTTGCATGGCAATACAATTCAAGCAATTTATGCACCAATCATGCCCCTTATCATATTTGTGACTCAAAGGGGCATGTGCCTCGATTCCCGGGCCACCAATCACGCATTTCCATGCATGATGGCCCAAAGAACCAAATGTGCACTTTCAGTCTCAAATGCATGCAAACCAAACAAACCAAAATCCCAATCCCTATCACCAAATCAAGGGACAAGGAATGCATGTTGATGCAATGCAACCTAATCATGTTAGCTATCATGCAATGTGAACAATGCAATATGCTTATGCAAAGCATACAAGCAAACATGAGATAAGCATGCAAGTAAGCAAATGATGGCCTTAGGCAACTCCAAATAGGCCTAAAATCAGTGGCCAAAGTGCCCAAAAATGAAGGCCAACACACACACACACATGCATATGTTTAAGACTTAACACTTAGGCGCTAAGTAAGCAACCCTCAAGCACACTTGAAAGGGAATATCATGGACAACTAGCATGCAATATAAGCTCTGAAATTGCACAAAATAGAGATGCCAAACCAACTAATTCAAGCAATTAAAGCATGCAAATGGCCCAAGTACTTGAGGCTCACCAAAGAGGCAATGAACTACACTTAACACAACCATACATGGCATGTATTAGGCAACCCAAAACAGAGTTTTAACACATAAAACTAAGTCCAAAAGACCACCTAGATGGCATCTATATGGTTTAAATTAAAAGTCATGCACACATGCACTCCCAAGGAACATACAACATGAGCTCTTGAAACATTAAAGGGGCATGCAATGCAAACATATGAGCATGTTAAATGGACTGAAATAACATGGCAAATGTTCTCAAACCATTGAAATGATGCAAACAAGGCATGCTACACATTCATGCTCAAGGCTAACAAGCCTAAAATGCAAAGAGGCTATACTAAGCATGCCAAGACCAACCCAAACACTTATGGACAGACCTAAAACATGTCAAGATAAGCACAAAATCTTCATGAATCTAAGCCTAAAGCATGCTCAAATTAGGGCTAACAACCTAAGGCATGTTAAGGCATTTACAAGGCATTACATGGCAACTATGCTAAGCATGCATAAGGGACCAAAACCAACTTAATACAAAGTTAAAACATGGCAATATAAGTACAAAATACAGCCATGGCATGCTCAACACACACTTGAAACATAGGCTCTCTTAAGAGGCCAAAACTTGTCCTTTTCAAGGGCAACAAGGAGAGGGGGTGGCCCTCTCCTTCTTGGGACTTCAAGGCATCATCTTCACCACCGAAATCCCTCAAGATTTCAGTGGTGAAGAGACCCCAACACCAAAATCCCGGAGCTCAACAAAATAGCACAAAAATGAGGCCTTTAAGAGGGGCCAAACTTCCCCAAAGCACAAAGTACCTTTAATAAACTATCAAAAGGGCTAAAAAACAGAAATTTTATGTGTTGATCACCAAGCACAAAAATAGTTCTAAGCTATGTAAAAATGGAGTGCAAGAATGGGGAATAAAAGACTAGTTTCTTACCCTTGAAGCCTTTCTTCAACAATGGTGGTTTTGTTGCCTCCTTGAGCTCCAAACCAGTTAAAAACTCCAAGAATAAGTTCTTAGAACCTCAACTCCAAGAGGAAGGTGAAACACTAGGTGCTTGTGTGCAATAGTATGAACTAAAGCACCTAGTGTACAAAATGAGCAAGGAAAAGAGAGATATGATAGATATAGGATTTCTAACCTAAAACCAGCCCTTCTTCTCTATCTTTTCTCTCTAAAATGTCTAACCTTTTCAACCCTTGAGCCAAGAGAAGAGAGTCTTCTCTTATAGGAATCAAAGCTTACAAGCTAAGTAAACCAAAGGCTCATCCCTCCATACACGTGTATGGAGGGGAAACAAGTGCTACAAAGCTGTCTGAAAATATCTCCAAAAACAGCTGTAAAGTGATCGGCAGGGCAAAATGGTCATTTTGCCAAAAAGAGTGCCGACCGGCACAAAATAGTGCCGATCGGCACAATACAGTGCCGATGGCAACACCAAATAGCCGGTGGCCTCTAGCCACTGCCGGTGGTCTGTGGGGATGTCTCACAAGGCATCCTCTGCCTTCCAAGGCAAAACACAAGTGTTTGGTGCAAAACCAGACATAAAACGGTCAAGTTCGGAGGTCCTGAGGCAAGGCGCGTAGCCGAGAACTCTGGGAACTTCGAACGAACACGAACATGGATGATCACCGAGTGTTCAAGCGGTGACGTCCAAGTCTTGAGGACGGTCAAAAATGGGGTGTCTACATAGGCCAACCACCTTTCTTGCTTGAACTTTTTGACCCCTAGTCGGCCGACCAGGGGGAGTGGCCGGCCGACCACCTTAACTAGTCAGCCTGCTTCCTGCTTTTTGGTCTCCATGAATGTGTTCCAGCTGTGCCGGCTGGGAGCCATTTGATGCATCCTCTATACACGTGTATGGAGGATGTTTGAAGCTTCCAAGAGAAGCTTTGGCCTCTCTTCTCTATAAAGGAAGGCCTCCTCTTCCATTGCTAGGGTTGGAAAATTACTCTAGAGCATACATACACTTCCCTTCATATCTCTCTCCTTCAAGCTTCAAACCCCATGGTTCTTGCACCCATTTGAACTACACCTCCAAGAACAACACCTCCACTACCATCCTAAGTACCATGGAGCTGTTTTTCAGAGGTTGAGAGCTCACTTCCTTGGTCCAGAAGCTGCTGGAGTCATTGTCTGCAAGGGTAAGTCTCTATTTCCCCCATTTTGACATTGTTTTGCTCCGTAGTTTAGCTCTATTTGCAAGCATTTTTGGACTTCGACATAAATTGAAAAAAGTCTTGTTTTGAGCTTCTCTTCAAGTTTGTTCAAGGTAATTTTTCTGTTTGGGGTCACCTTCCCCCTTGCATGCTTCATTTCCTCACGTTTTGAGCCATGCATTAGAGCATTTGTGATGGCCTTGGTTTGGCCTTTTAGCCACTGAAATCTAGTGGATTTTTAGTGGCTAACATGTGTTTTTGAGCCCTAAAATCAAAGAGGGGTGACCCTCTCACCCCTTGTTCTCTTTACTAGCTTTGTTGGCCTTCCAAAGGGGCTCCTCTTTGCATGTTTTGAAGCCATGTTTCAGGCCCTATTTGGTGAGTTTTAAGGTCTGCATGCACTCTGTCTGGAGCCCATTTTTCCATATAAAGTATCTATTATGCATGTGTAGAGCGATCCTATTCAAGGCCTTTCAAAGGGGCATTTGCTTGCATGCTTCCGAGCTTCATTTCAGGTCATTTTTGATGGGTTTCAGGACCCTCATAACCTCTTTCTAGGGGTGATTTTTCCATTTTGCATGTCTATCTTATATGTGTAGAATAACCCCTTGAATGGCCCTTCAAAGGGACACATCATTCTTGCATGCATTGACTGAGTTTCAGTGGGTTTTTGGGCATTATTTGGCATGGCATACTTTTGTTTTTGGCTGGTTTGGTGAGCTCTCATATGCTTCATATAGTTGTAGTACAACTCACGGTTCACTAGCTTTCTTTGCATGCTTTGTTGACCCTTGATTATAGCACTTTTTGGCCTTGCCTTAAACTGATTTTGTGCATATTTTGGACTGTCCTAGCTCTATTTTTGGGTCTCATGGTCGAATGATGCTTGTTTTGCATGCTTGTAGTTCAATACACTTGCCTAGCTTTGAGATTTGAGGTCCATTGCATGCATATACTGAGGTGTTTCCATGCTTTGGGGTCATTTTGCATCATATTTCAGAGCTTATGTGAATGCCATATCCTCATGTTTTCTCCTCTTTAAGTGTGCTTGAGAGTTGTGCATGAATGCCTTGTCTTCGGACCATTGAATGAGCTCCATTTCTTTGCATTCTGAGCGATCATTTTAGGCCATTTCCCCACTGTTTCAGACCTGCCTAAGGTCTGTTTGGGGTTGGTTTTGCCATTGGTGCATTGCTTTGTGTACCTCTAGTGTGACGCACTTCACTAGTTTCGATATTCGGGCCATCTAGCTTGCATTGTGTGACATACTTGCATGTTTTGGGACCATCTTTTAGGCCATTTCAAAGCTGTATCATGTGCCATCCTATGCCATATTTCATTCCTTGCCATGCCTTGTTAGAGTTGCATGTTGTGCCTAGGGATCGGTTCTTTCCATCCGTGCATGTTTGCATGTATTTCGGTTGTCTCATTTCCATCATATGGCCACTGATGTGAGTGTGGCTGAGGTCCACTCATATTGGTGTAAGTCCATCTTGCATTGTGTATGCCATTTTAGTCCATAGCATTGCGTATGCTAGGTTGCATGTTAGTGCATTGTGCATGCCATGTTGTGTCTCGTGCATTGTGTATGCCATTTTAGTCTATAGCATTGCGTATGCTAGGTTGTACGTTAGTCGCATTGTGTATGCCATCTCATTACATTGTGTTTGGGATAGGAGTTAGCCCAAACACGAGAAACGAGGGACATTTCGTACCCGAAGTGAGGGAACGTGCCTCAATTCCCGGTAGCCGACACTCCGGATTACCCATGATGGAGTCTAGGCCTTGTTGTGTCGTCATGTGCATTCATTTCACATCGAGTCGTGCAATTCGACTCCTCGGCCATCATGCATCGAGATGCGTGATTGGTGGCACGAGGATCGAGGTGTGCATATATATGTGAAAATACTTTGCCATGCCCCTTTCTTGCTCTATGTTGCAGCAAACCAGAAATCAGCAGCCTTCTAGAGCTTTGCAGCATTTCGGGATTAATTGCAAACAGAGGCGAATTGGGGCATCGCGAGGAATTTCCCGACGAGGCAGTTCGAGCATGCATACATCTTTCATCATTCGGAACAGAGCTGAGGCGGTCCATTTAGCTTGCATGCTAATTTACTTGCTTTCCTAGTTAATTTGTTAATTAATTAGGGTTTTGTAATATTTAATTAGCTAGAGTAGTTAATTATTTATTCGGACCCTCCGAACGAGGGCAATTGTGTAATAAGTGTGTGTGTGTGTGATGTATGTCTTCCAACCCCACGTCTTTCTCCCTTTTATTTACCAGATCATGATGGTTAGATTAGGGCATGTTTCAATTAGCATACTTATGCTCGCATGTTTGCATTCATTCATCTGTCTTGCATGCACCGGGCTCGGCGCATCATACTAACTGCATTCTATTTCAATTTCAAGTTGGATACGTGTTAGCTGTAGCATCATCATATGCCATCTTAGAACAGCCGAGCCTATCTTAGTTGCATTCTTGTATGTGTTGCATTAGGCATTTCAGCATAGTTAGGATCATGCATTTGATTACTAACTAGTTTCTGTTTTGGCTCGGAGTACTCGGTAAGTGTTTGTGCTTTAGCATCCTTGCATGCGTGTGAGTGACTGCCATGATAGCATGTTTACCACGAGGCTAACTGCTTATGTGATATACCTGCCTGAATGCCTGTGGGTGAAGGTTGGGTTATCTGAATTGGAACAATGCATTGACTGCAAGTTTTAAACCCACTTGAGAGTAGCAAAATCATGTTTTTCTAAGCCCACCTAAGGGTGGCAAATCCACATTTTAGCCTCCTGGCGAGTAGCAAACCGCTTTCAAAAACAAACATGAGATGTTTTGTTCCAATTCAGGCGATCCGATCTATATTTGTATGTTGTGCGCATCACGTCGTAAATCTAGGCTAATAATCGGAATAAGAGCACATAATGTTTTCAAAACTCGATATCAAGGTTAGTAGAGGCCGATCTTTGATCGGGTGAGCGGGGGTGCTCACGAAGTGACCTTCCCCAATTGTACCCAAGTTCCCGAGCCGAGGCAACTTTGGTGATGACGGACACGTGGCCTTAGGCAAACGAGTCAGGGTTTTCTAAATTCCCCAAAATAAAATATTTAGGTGGCGACTCTGTATCTGGCAAAGCAGTCCATGTTTGGCACTTCTTTCAAAAAAATCTGTTTTCAAAAACGATTTGCCAGATTTGGACTCTTTGATGATTCATCGGTCTTGCATTGCACTCTGCGAGATTAGATATAGGACCGTGGCATTTGAGTCCTGAACTGTAGTGAGCCCATATGAACAAAACGGGATTCCCTCCCGGGACGTTCGGGGACATCTACAGTTTCTTGCGACTCTGCTGGGGAGTTAGAGAACTTGACTCGAACTCGTGATATCTGGTTTTGACTACACTATTGCATTTGCATTGGTGCGCCTAGGACACCATGTTTGCCGTATGCTATTCCTGAACGGTTTGCTGGAGGCTCGCTCTAGGACAGGTTGCATATTCCTGAACGGGAACACAAACCCCGGTTTTGCCGGGGCACCCTCTTTGACCATTTGACCTAGTGCATATTCGGAATCCATATTGACCATTCCAAGCTAGGACAGGTTGCTTACCCGATTATAGGTTGTTTGAAACCGCTGTGTGCATAGTAAAACCCTAGCTCCTGACAAAATAGGACAGGGAAACCTTACCCCAACATAGGGGTGCTTTGGCTCTCACTTGTTTGCTATGTTCTTTTAGAGTGCGTCTCTATAGGAATGCTTGTATCAGTTTACAAGTTTGGGTATCAGGCCTGCGGGCACAAGTTCAGTATTTTGGTAATCAGTTATTTGCGGGTATCAGATTCAGCTTCAGGGGCAGTGATTTGAGGACAATGATCAGTACTTGAGAACAGTGTATTTCAGCTTATCAACTGTGTGTTGTGTGTTTTTTTAAGCCGTTATGTTGTCCTTTTGTCTGGTTGTTTATTTCCTTATTATTGCTTTATTTATCTTTTTGCTAGGTAGTTTAGCACAATTGCTTCAGACCAAGCAGATATTCCCCAAGCACTCTGGACAAGAGGTCACCGACTCAATCGATCTGAGGATCTGGTTGACGGACAACCAGTGTTCCATTCTCTACCTCCGGTTGTCAGACAGAGGTCGAAAAGACGCAGTGTATCCGAGCAGAGGTTGCCAGAGCAGTGGTTTACCCCATCAGTGGACAGTCGGGCTGAGGTCTCAATTGTTGCCATAGAGATAGACCTACCGGTAGTTCTGATAAATCAGGGCAGTATAGCAGGAACGACAGGAGTTGAGGAAATGATGCGTCAGATGCAGGAAACCATGAGAGCCATGCAACAGGACGCTGTTCGTCGAGATGAATTTGCCAAGCAACAGGCCGAGATCATGGCCTAGCAGGCAGAGCTAATTACCAGGCTGCAACAACAGACTCGGGCATCTGCTTCCCACCAAGCTCCTCCCCCACCAGGAGTTCCAGCACCCAAGGAGGCACCAAATGTCCAGGGAGATACGGATATCTCGACAGGGCCGGCTCCGCCCCCGATTCTACCTCAACTATCCAAGGCACCTACGCCTGTCAATCAACCGGACTCTCCCTTTGAGTTTGAGTTGGACCATACAGCGTTAAAGTTGAGCAAGCTTGAGAAGTTGTTCAAGAAATCCCAGGGGGTAAAGTCCATCCCAGACATTAAGGACGGATACACCGATGTGGCTGGGGATCCCATAGTGCATCTCCGGTTGTTCTCAGATATACTACAGCCAATGGGCCTCACCAGACCGCAGAAGCTTTCACTATTCGGCCGGACCCTGTCGGGTGTGGCCGCTATCTGGTACGCAAAATTAGAAGATGATGTCAAGCGGAACTGGGATGAGATGGCCGAGGCTTTCATTGCGCAGTACTCCTATAACACTCAAATCGAGATTACAACCCGTGATCTTGAGACAACAAGGCAGGAGCCTAAGGAGAACTTTTTGGATTTTGTAGCCTGGTGAAGGGCCAAGGCCTCAATGATGACCCTAAAGCCCACTGATAAAGATCAAATTCGGATGATTGTGCGCAATCTCCAACCCAAACTGATGCAGAAAATGATTATGCTCCCCTTCCCTACCTTTTCAGATTTGCACGAGATGGGGGTACAAATTGAGGATGCTATGAAACAAGGTCTGATTGACCAAGATAGGGAGCAACCCAGAAGAACCTTCAACCGCAACAACAACACAGGCACCAGCAATGCCGCAAATGCTAGAGCTTCAGAAGTAAGCATGGTCACCACCATTCCCCCTCCAAGACCCATGGCAGCTACACCTTTCTCCGGCGCATCCGGAAGCAACACACAAACCACCAAATACCAACCTCGAGGCCAAAGAACCTTCACCCCGTTATATATGCCCCTGTCCAAGGCTCTGGGGGTATTAATCAGGAAAGGACACTTAAAGCCCCTAGAGCCAAGGCCATTGCCAAATCCACTCCCTCCCTCTCATAACCCAGCAAAATACTGCGCATATCACCAACAACATGGTCACGACACTGACCAATGCTTTAGATTGCGTCATGAGATTCAAGATCTCGTTGACAAGCAGGTGATTGTGCCTCCAGAAAAACCCAATGTCACAACAAACCCTCTCCCACCGCACAACCAAGCCCCACCCCCCAAACGTATCAACTTTATCCAGACTGGGGTCGTGTCTTACGATCCTAGTATATATATCACCCCATCCCACCTACCCAAGCCGGAGGTGCTCCTTCCTGACTGCATTGACCTGTGCATATTGGACATCTCCACAACCCAACCCGAACCAATGGTGGTGACTGTCGAAGATAGAACAAGGGAGATTTTAGGGGAGAATGGGACTGTTGAGTCAGAATCTAAGGAATCTGGGAGTTTTGCTGAGGAGGTATACAGTCTGAGTGACTACATTCTATCAGTAGGCCAGGTTGGGCCAAATGTGGAATTGCCGGCAGGGGTAGAACTTTGTGTAATACAGGGGGATGAATCTGGTCAGTGGATAGATGACTTGGCAGCTGTGGAAGGAGACTTTGCTAACCTCCAATTTTTCAATGAACAAGATCCAGAGGGCACGGCAGTCAACTGGTCAGATTTTGAGGAGTCAGCAGAGGTCACCGGGTGGCTTGATGACCTGCCATATGTTGTCGAAGAAACTCAGTTGGAACGGGGCCCGGCAGGGGCAAGAACATCAGTTGTGGCCGGAAGGGGCGGAAATCAGAATGCACCGCCGGAGAGTGCCGATGCTAAGAATTTCGCTCAGGACTTGGGCATTGTGAATGCGGGAAATGTTGAACAACCAGCTGTACTGACGCAATTGGAGCAAGAATGATTCGGGGATTCTGAGAGAATTAGGAAAGCTAAGGCCCCTGAGGGGACTGAAAGCGCTGTGTGCACGAGGATAGAGAATGATGCGAGCATGTGGACGAAAAGTACTGCGAGTACAATTGTACCGGAGCCGGACAGGTGTCTGTTGGCTGCCGACTGAATGTGGTGGGAAGATGATGATCTATGTCTTGCCCACACGGATGAGGAATGGGGGAGCAACTAGCCAGATGATACCTGGTACATCGGCGAAGTCGATCATATGACTAGAAGGGGGTGGTATTTGAAGCCCCCACATCTAGATCAACCAGAGGCGTCTGGGAAAGATAAGGAGGCGGAGAAATAGAAAGAGAAGCAACTTGAAGAAGAGGCTGTACTGAAGCAGTTGAAAAAGATACAGGCAGACATCTCCATCTGGGGACTGCTTATGGCATCGCGAGTGCATCGACAAGCTGTCTTATCGGCCATGGACAAGGCCAAGCTCTCAATAGACACCACGCCCGAATAGCTGGTGGGCCTAGTTTTTCCGGGAGGGGCTACCCCGATGTTGACTTTCTTCGATAAAGAATTGCCACCTGAGGGTGCGAACCATAACAAGCCACTCTACATCTCTGTGGAGTACAGAAACAAATGGATACCCGTGGTGCTTGTCGACACAGGGTCCCCCATCAACGTGTGCCCGGCAAGGACTGCATATGCAATCGGTTTAAAGACCGCAGACTTTGTGCCGACAGCCCAGGTGATTCGGGCGTATGATAACACAAGCAGAGAAGTAATGGGGACAGTGAAAATTCAGATCATGGTTGGGCCGGGACAGCATGAGGTAGACTTTCATGTCTTATAAGTTCCTGCGACCTTCAATCTACTTTTGGGGTGGCCGTGGTTGCACCAAGTAAAGGCAGTTTCATCCACCTTGCATCAGATGGTGAAATACCCCGATGGGAAGGGAGTAGCCATCGTTTTTCAAAATTCATCGATCCATCCACCGCCAGAAGTATCTACGCCAGTTTTGGAAATTGAGCACGGTATGGAGGATGTGTTCATGTCAGGTTTTACCTTGGCTGAGGCCCGGGTCGTGCAGAACATCTTGGCTGTTAATGAGAGGGTGTACGTTAGCGCACAATCAGTATACCTCATGAACAAGCTTCAACACGTCCCCGTGATGGGATTGGAAAAGAGCAGCCGAAAGGGCGTTGCAGCGTTGGCCGAAGTGCCACACAACCCACACACCTTTGGCTTGGGTTATCTGCCCACCAAAGAGGATTGGATAAGGAAAAGTAAGGAGATGGCTGGGAGAGCCAGAGCGAAGCAAGCGGGGAAGCCTTTTGAGCTAATGCACCGACCCATCCAGGGTACCCTAAACGGACGCTTTGTCCGGGAGGGGGAGGACTTTCCATTTTGTGGCTTCCCAGAGCCATGGCTGAATGCGGAGAGGAAGCGCCTGCCGGGGTTTGAGATTTTCTTTGACCTATAGTTATCCGGGGATGACGTTGCCGAAGAGCAGATGGACCCATTAATTGAGGCTGAGCAAGAAAGTGGAGTCTGAGGACGCCGAAAGTGAAATGGGGGTAGCACTGGCGTGTCTACTTTCAGATCCTCCGATCGAACAGAAGTGCTTGGGGGATAACTTCTCAGTATGCATGATCGGGAATGAAACGGCTGCAGGCCTACCAGCAAACATTTTGGATGCATCTATCGCACCCTCTCTCATTTGGCAGCATGAAGAGGGATTTTTGTCAAGCAGTGTCGGGTCAGGTAGTGAGCCGGAATCTGATTCCTCCGAATCTGTTGAGTCGGAATCAGGTTCCAGCTCGACTGATTCTGAGTCCGGTATTCCAGGGGGTGATAACCCGGATACCACAGTCCTGTCCAGGTCGTCTTTTTCTTTCTCTTTTGAGTCTGTTGTAACCGAAGAATCGAACGATTTGGATGTGCTTAATGAGAATGATGTGGCTGTGGTTTCTGAGTACTTTTCTATGCCCTTGATTTATTGCATTAACTCAGACTTTCAAAACTTTTTTGAAAACGACGAGGAAGAAATTCCTCCGGTTTTGCAACGCTTAATTGAACAAGAGCAGGAAAGATTTGTTAAACCCTTAATGGATGAAATCACTACTGTGAATATTGGTACTGAGGAGGACCCGCGGCTGGTCTTGATCGGGTCCACGTTGTCTTCGGTGGAACGCGAGCGCTTAGTTACTTTATTAAAAGATTTCAAAGATGTTTTCGTGTGGTCCCACAAAGACATGCCTGGAATCGATCCTGAGATTGTACAGCACCGGATCCCTCTTAACCCTGAGGCCCGACCCGTTAAATAGAAACTCAGAAGGATCCGCCCGGACTGGGCTCTCAAGATCAAGGAAGAGGTCACCAAGCAAATTGACGCAGGTTTTCTACTGGTATCCGAATACCCAACATGGTTGGCCAACATTGTTCCAGTGCCGAAGAAGGATGGTAGGATCCGTGTATGCGTGGATTTCAGGGATTTGAACAGAGCCAGTCCGAAGGATGACTTTCCCTTGCCGCATATCGATGAGTTAGTGGACTTCACAGCGGGGCATGCTTTGCTTTCGTTCATGGATGGTTTCTCAGGCTATAATCAGATAGTGATGGCACCTGAAGACCGGGAGAAGACTGCTTTCACCACCCCGTGGGGGACTTACTGTTATAGGGTGATGCCATTTGGGCTAAAGAATGCTGGAGCTACATAGCAACGGGCCGCGACCACAATATTGCACGACATGATCCACAAAGAGGTTGAGGTGTACGTGGACGACATGATTGTCAAGTCCAAAGAAAGAGAGGGCCACTACACCGCCTTGCAAAAGTTCTTCCAAAGGATCAGAGAATTTCGGTTGCGGCTGAATCCTCAGAAGTGTACGTTTGGTGTTACAGTAGGGAAAATGTTGGGGCTTCTGATTACACAGAGAGGTATCGAAATCGACCCTTCCAAAATCAAGGCCATCTTAGAAATGCCACCACCAAGGACTGAAAAGGAGGTGCGAGGCTTTTTGGGTAAAGTGCAATTCATAAGACGATTTATCTCAAAATAAACCTTGACTTGTGAACCACTTTTTGGCCTCCTGAAGAAAGGAAAGAAATTCCAATGGGACAACCGATGCCAAGCTACTTTTGAACAGATCAAGGAATACTTACAGAACCCGCCCGTGTTGTCATCGCCAGAGCCGGGGAGACCATTGATTTTGTATCTTTCAATAACTGAGACTACAATGGGCTGCATGCTCGCGTAAGAATCCGAGGACAAAGTGGAGAGAGCCATCTACTACCTGAGCAAGAAGATGCTGGAGTATGAGACTCGCTACACACCGTTGGAAAAGGCTGGCTCAGCCTTGGTATAGGCTACCAGGAAGTTGCGGCAGTACCTGTTAGCTCACTCTGTAATGTTGGTTTCAAGATTAGATCCCATCAAATATCTATTCGAGAAACCGGCGCTTACGGGTAGGCTAGCTCATTGGTTGTTGTTACTTTCCGAATTCGATCTGAAATATGTGACTCGCAAGTCAGTCAAGAGAAGAGCAGTAGCAGAATTCTTAGCCGATCATCCACTGGAGGGAGGTGAAGCAGTTGAGTACTTATTCCCAGATGAGGCCATTTTGCATATCGACGACGAGTTTTGGACGATGTACTTTGATGGAGCGTCAAACCAATATGGGTATGGGATAGGAGTGTTGCTGATAGCACCCGACAACTCCCGTATCCCTCTAGCATTCAAACTCCAGTTCAAAGTCTCGAACAGCGAAGCAGAATATGAGGCATGCATTGCCGGTCTAGAAGCAGCCCTGGAATTAGGGGCAAAACAGTTGGACGTCATCGGGGACTCGAACCTTGTTGTATCTCAAGCGAAAGAAGATTGGAAAGTCAAAAAAGAAAAGATGATTATGTATCACCAGACCTTGGACTTGTTAATTCCTCAGTTTGAGAAGTTAAACTTTGCTCATCTGTTAAGAGAGAACAACAGGTTCGCAGATTCACTAGCAACTCTATCTTCCATGATAGACATCCCGTTTGGAGTCCGGATGCGTCCAGTCATTATCGACCAGAAATTTGTGCCGGCTTACGAGTCGATTGCTGCTATAGATGAGGTTCAAGATGAGAACCCCTGGTATTACGATATTTGGAATTTCTTGGAAAAAGAAGCGTATCCACCAGGGGCAAATGCCAAGGATAAAAGGGCAATCAGAAGAATGGCTGCTCAGTTCATCATCTGTGGGGGTAAACTGTATAAGAGAGGTCATCTGGGAATGCATAAGCTGTGCGTTGAAGCTGAAGAATCAAAACGCCTGATGGAGGCCATCCATGGAGGGGAATGTCGAGCGCATATGAACGGGGTAATGTTAGCTCGGAAGATCCTCAGACAGGGTTACTACTAGTCCACCATGGAGGAGGATTGTATCGGCTTTGTTCGGCGATGCCACAAATGTCAGATCCATGCAAACCGCATGAACATCCCGCCGTCGAAGCTATACAATATGACTTCGCCATGGCCATTTTCAGTTTGGGAAATCGATGTGATCGGGGCTGTCACTCCAAAGGGATCTAATGGGCATGAGTTCATTCTGGTTGCGATAGATTATTTCACAAAGTAGGTTGAGGCCCAATCCTATGCGGTGTTGAAGGCCCACCTTCCTAGGCATTTCAGCATAGTTAGGATCATGCATTTGATTACTAACTAGTTTCTGTTTTGGCTCGGAGTACTCGGTAAGTGTTTGTGCTTTAGCATCCTTGCATGCGTGTGAGTGACTGCCATGATAGCATGTTTACCATGAGGCTAACTGCTTATGTGATATACCTGCCTGAATGCCTGTGGGTGAAGGTTGGGTTATCTGAATTGGAACAATGCATTGACTGCAAGTTTTAAACCCACTTGAGAGTGGCAAAATCATGTTTTCCTAAGCCCACCTTAGGGTGGAAAATCCACATTTTAGCCTACTTACGAGTAGCAAATCGCTTTCAAAAACAAACATGAGATGTTTTGTTCCAATTCAGGCGATCCGATCTATATTTGTATGTTGTGCGCATCACGTAGTAAATCTAGGCTAATAACCGGAATAAGAGCACATAATGTTTTCAAAACTCGATATCATGGTTAGTAGAGGCCGATCTTTGATCGGGCGAGCGGGGGTGCTCACGAAGTGACCTTCCCCAATCGTACCCAAGTTCCCGAGCCGAGGCAACTTTGGTGATGACAGACACGTGGCCTTAGGCAAACGAGTCAGGGTTTCCTAAATTCCCCAAAATAAAATATTTAGGTGGCGACTCTGTATCTGGCAAAGCAGTCCTTGTTTGACACTTCTTTCAAAAAAATTTGTTTTCAAAAACGATTTGCCGGATTTGGACTCTTTGATGATTCATCGGTCTTGCATTGCACTCTGCGAGATTAGATACAGGACCGTGACGTTTGAGTCCTGAACTGTAGTGAGCCCATATGAACAAAACGAGATTCCCTCTCGGGACGTTCGGGGACGTCTACACTCGCCCTGAGGCTCCTTTTAACTGCTTTGTTTAGCTAGCTTACACCTTGGTTCTGTGCTTAAGTAGTTAATGCATTTAGCTGCTCATTTGTATTTAATTAGCTAGTGTAGTTAGCTAATTAGCTTGTTTTGTAATAATTAGTTAACTTGTGTGTTAATTAGTTCTATTTTGTAATAATTAGTTTAATTAGCTTAGATTAGCTAGTTAGCTTATTATTCGGACCCTCCGTTGAGAGGGCACAATGTTGTAAATAAGTGTGCGTGTGTGTGATGCATGTTTTCCAACCCCCATTTCTTTCTCCTTTTTACTTAACCGCTTTCGATGGTTAGTTTAGGGTCATTTTAAATTAGCATCCTTATGCTTCGCATGCGTGCATCATTCATCTGTCTTGCATGCACCGGGCTTGGCGCATCATACAAACTGCATTGTATTTCAATACCAATTTGAATACATGTTATCTAATTGCATTCACATGACATCTTAGAATAGCCGAGCCTATTTTAGCTGTATTTTTGCATGTGTTGCATTAGGCATTGTTAACATAGCTAGGATCATGCATTGATTACTAACTAGCTTCTTTTTTGGCTCGGAGTACACTGTGAGTGTTTATGCTTTAGCATATTTGCATGTGTGTGAGTGTTGCCATGATAGCATGCTTGCTATGAGGCCATTTGCTTAATTGCTATAACTGCATGAATGCCTGTGGATGAAGGTTGGATTGCTAGAATTGGAACAATTCATCGAAATGCGACTTTTAAGCCCACTTGAAGTGACAAAATCATGTTTTCCTAAGCCCACTTGAGGGCGGCAAATCCACGTCTTAGCCTACTTGCGAGTAGCACCTTCAAACCATTTTCAAACAAACAAACATGAGATGTTTTGTTCCAATTTGAGCGATTTAGTCTATACTTGTGTGCTATGCGCATCACGTAATAAGTTAGATTAATAACCGGAATAAGAACGCATGTGTTTTCAAAAATAACATATCATGTTAGTATAGGCCAATCTTTGATCGGGCGAGCAGGGGTGCTCATTTCAGGACTTTCCCCTCTCGTACCCAAGTTCCCGAGCCGAGGCAACTTTGGTGATGACGGACATGTGGCCTTAGGCACGAGTCAGGGTTTTCTAAATTTCCCCAAAATAAAATATTTAGGTGGCGACTCTGAAATCTGGCAAAGCAGTCCATGTTTGGCGCTTCTTGATTAAAATCGATTTTCCAAAACGATTTGTTGGATTTGGACTCTTTGGTGATTTATCAATCTTACATTGCACTTTGTGAGATTAGATTCAGAACCGTGATAGGAGTCCGAACTATAGTAGCTAGAACCACAATTCACGCCCTCGCACGCGGAGCGGAGTTCGGGCAGTCTACAGTTTCTGGCGACTCTACTGGGGATTTAGAGAACTTGACTCGAACTCATGATATGTTGTTTTATCTACGCTTATGTGTTTCTTTGCATTGCATTTGCATTGGTGTGCCTAGGACACCGTGTTTGCCGTCTACTATTCCTGAACGGTTTGCCGAAGGCTTGTTTTGAGAAGCGTACCATGAGGCTGACCGGTTGCGGGCTCTGCCACGATGGGAACACAAATCTCGGTTGTTACAGAGGCACCCTTTTTGACCATTCGACCTAGTGTATATCGGAATCCATAGTGACCATTCCAAGCTAGGACAGGTTGCTTACCCGATTGTAGGTTGTTTGAAACTGCTGCGTGCGTAGTGAAACCCTAGCTCCTGACAAGATAGGACAGGGAAACCCTACCCCTCCATAGGGGTGTTTTGGCTCTCACTTGCTTACTATGTGCTTTAGAGTATGCCTCTACAGGAATGCATGTATCAGTTTACAAGACTGGGTATCAGGCCTGAGGGCATCAATATTTTGGGGGAATCAGTTTTACCTGAGGGTATTAGTTTACAGGCAGAATTTTGGGCATAATTTAGTAGACAGCACAGTCATTCAGCTATGCTCGTATTGGTTCTGGTGAAATCAGGCTGAGATGCTGTTTGTTTTCTCTTTTACTAGGTAGTCGTGGAACCATAGCTTCAGAAGGCTCTAATATCCCCCGGGTGCATTGGACTTGTATTGATAGACTTTGTCAGGTCAGAGATTCAATTCAAGGGCAATCAGTGTTCCTTTGCTGAGGCAAGGCAAAGAAAGGCCAGTTAAGGCTCACCGGTTCATCTGATCTGACTGTCACCAGCCACATCACCTCTATTCAAACTCAGTAGATCGTGATGGCACAGAGTTCGGAAGAAGTTGTGGCCATGACAGCGGCATTAAACCAGGGAATCCCCAGGCAGGGTCAGACCAATGCTGAAATGTAATGCCCATCTGGGGCATCTGCCACACATCCAGCTTCGGGACCCCAACCGAACTTTGACCCACTCCCGCCAACTGAGGATTTGCATGGTCCGGATCCCCGAGAAGGGTTGGCTCAAGCTCGAGTTTTCAGACCCTTGGCACAGCCTACTGAGAGGCTTTATCCCCTTGATACTACTGATCTTGATCCGAGCTCGGAAAAAATTGCGAACCTTGAGGAGCAGGTAGAAATGGCGCAGAGCTTTAACTCCATTCATGACATTGAGGATGGGTATACCGAGGTTGCCGTAAGGCTCCCAGATAGATTCAAAATGCCACATATTGACTGTTTCGACAGGTTTGGGGATCCTATGGTACATGTCCGGCTTTTCATGGATATCTTGAAACCGATGGGTTTGACTAAGCCGCAGAAAGTCTCTCTGTATGCCAGAACCCTGTCGAGTGCAGCTGCCCCTTGGTATGCCGAGTTGGAGGATACAGTGAAGCAAAACTGGGAGAAATTGGCTGAGGCCTTTGTTGATCAATATTCTTACAACACCCAGGTTGAAATGACCTTGCAAGAGCTTGAAGCAACTCGCCAGAACCCAACAGAGCCTTTTGTCGAATTTGTTGCAAGGTGGAGAGCAAAGGCAGCACAGATGACAGATCGCCCTTCTGAAAGGGATCAAGTGCGGATAGTGGTGCAGAATCTTGAGCCTGATATGTTGCAAAAGTTGATAGTCGTTCCACTATCCACTTTCAAGAGTTTACATGAACTGGGGATTCAGATCGAGAATGCGTTCAACAGAGGGATTATTCCCAAAACAAGTGAACCAGTAAGGAGGGTGTTTTCCGGGAGTACCCATGCTAGTAGCACTGTTCCCAAACCCACTAAAATCAATACAGTCACCATAGCTGACCCTTTTGCCAAGACCAGCCTACAAACAGCCAGCCCAGCCCGAGCTCAGGGCAGAACTTTCACCCCCCTCTATATGAGCCTAACTAACACACTAAAAGTCCTGATGGAGAGAGGGTATCTTAAACCCCTTTATCCTCAACCTTTGCCTAACCCACTCCCTGTCGGGCATAACTCCACGAAATACTGCATGTATCATCAGCAGCGCGGCCATGGCACTGATGGTTGCTGCCGCCTTCGTCATGAGATCCAGAATCTCATCGACAACTGGACGATAGCTCCACCTCAAAACCCTAATGACCAAGTACCTCATCCACATCTCAACCTCGGCCATACACTGCCACCCACCTACAACCCCAGTATATACACCCCAACCCATATACTCAAGCCCGAGGTGTTTATCTCGAAAAGTATAGGCTTAAGCACGATGGATGCATTTGAACTCCAATCATCTCAAACCCGTGAACCCACTACTTCTGAGCTGGGGGACATGATTGAAGATTTGCAAAGAACTGTGGCAGATTTAGCCTTTGGAATTTTGGCTCCATCATCGACCACATCGCAGGCCAGAAGTTTCACGCCAAAAGGCTCTCCAATCTTGGGGCAAGCTGCAATTGAAAAGGGCCAACCTGAAGCCATCTTAGATCTAGGTAGTGGCATGTCGACAACAACTGGGCTTCGCCCTGATATAGCAACCCAATCCTTTGGCAAAGTGGATGCCAGTGATAAGATCAAGGTAGGGGCATGCATTAATCCCCATGAACACCTTCTGTGGGCTGTCGAGGCTTTGAAGGCCGAAGGACTAAACAAACAGCAAGTGCTCGCAGTTGTTGCAAAAACTGTGGATGACACTTTCGCCACTCAAGTTTGGGGTAGTTTGAATCAAAGGGCAAGCTGGGAGGAGGGTCGTCGTACCAGAAACATTCCTTTCAGCTCTAATCCTGCACTCGGAAAAGATCAGCAGATCCAGTCAGTGCCTACTAATCCCTTTGCTAGTGCATCCAACAAAAATCCACAAACCTCGAAGTACCAACCCTGAGGTCGAACGGTCTTTCATGCCCTTTATATGCCTTTGTCCAAAACTTTCCAAATCCTCGTTGGACAAGGCCATCTCAAACCCCTTGAGCCTCAGCCTCTCTCTGGTTATCTTCCAGCCAGTCATGATACTGCCCAGTACTGTGCCTTCCATCAACAAACCGGTCATGACACTGATAGTTGCTTTCGTCTTCGCCACGAAGTACAAGATTTGATTGACAACGAGGTCATCACCGCCCCAGGTCCTGCAAAGTCTATCTGCACCGGATCGATGAACTTGGGGGATAATGTGATTATGTGATCGGGGGATGAACCACCTGCAGATGGCACTCGATTTACTCCAGATGTGGTGGATGGCACACACTGTTTTGAGCATTTGCGAATGCTATTTATTTTACTTTCTGACTTGGGTATTGAGTCAGTTCTGTTGTGTTGTTTTGAGTCTGTCTCGTTGTTTTGAGTCAGTCTTTTTGTTTGGGGTCTGTCTTGTTGTATCGAGTCAGTCCTGTTGCGTTGTAGTCAGGTGATTTTGGGGGTGTTACCTCGGACATCACTATCTTGTTTTGTGTTTGTCTTTTACACTCTTTTGAGTCTGTTTCTACCGTGGGGCCAGTTGCACCGGAAGATCTGAATGAAACGGCAATGCTTTTCACCTACTTTTCTGCGCCTTGAAATCATTGCATTGACCTAAGTTTTTCAAAACTTTTTGAACATTGTGATGAAAACAAAGAGGGAGGAATTCCTCTGGATTTGCAAAAATTTGATCAATTGAGAGAAAGAGAGGCATGCTAAGCCCTTAATGAATGAGATCATGTTTGTTAATGTGAGTACTGAGAAGGATCCTGGCTTGATCCAGATTGGTTCTACATTGTCTTCAGCACGAGCGACTAGTCGCTTTCTTAAAAGATTTCAAAAAAATTTTGTGTGGTCCCGCGAAGACCTGTGTGGAATTGATTTTGAGATTGTTCAGCGTAGGATCGCTCTCAGCCTCAAGACTTAACCCCTTTGCTTTCAAATCTTGAACTTGGATTTAGAATGCTCAACGGTCAACCACAATGTGAGGCCTGCGTGGCCAGATTCGAAGCAGCCCTCGAACTAGGGGCAAGAAAGTCAGATCAAGAAGGTCAGACGTCGTTAAAAGAAGCTTGCAAAGCTCGATCAGAAGCAGCCCTTGAACTAGGGGCAAAAAATGTCAGATGTGCTCGAAGAATCAAAATTGGGACATTTCTCAAGTTAACGAAGATCGGCAAGAATGCCAAATCCCAGAAGAGAGGAAAGAAGAAAGTATTGTTGAAGAACAATCGAGTTTCTATCCACAACACTGGGGGCAATTCAGACCCGGTTGGATGGACTCCTACATCATCAGCAAACAACAGCCATTCCCTTGGATTCAGATGGATTTGAGATCCTACGAACAATCAACATGGGCTTGTTACACTTTTTACCCTTGAGAGGCTCGCTGGGCCAAAAACCCAGAAGGGCTACCCAGGCAAAAGTTAGAGCAAGAAAAAGAAGAAAAAAACAAAAAAGAAAAAATACAAAGATTGAAAAAAGCAAAGAAATGAAAAATTCTGAAAAGAAATGAACTAAGAAAAGAAGAAATGAAAAGAATTGAAAAGAAAAGAAGAACATAGCTCGCAAGGTTGAAAACCCAGAAATGGCGGCCTTGGCAAAAGTTAGAGCACAAAAGGAGAGGTTAATACCCGAGCGCACCTTAACCCCGAACTACGTAAGGCTTGATTCCCATCTTTGGGATACGTAGGCAACTTCATTTTGAAGTCCAGCCATAAACACTTCCAAATCGACTATATCCATGTAATGGTTCTGATCATCTTTGTCTTCTCTGTATCCGAGAGTTCGGTTGTGATGGTCACTTTGAGGATTGATTACAGTGTGTTGCAGTGCTATTCAAACAAGGGGCAACTTTCCGTTGTCGTGCGGTGTTATTTAGGCAAGGGGCAATTTTTCATTGTTTTGGATTTGAGGTTGTGCATCTCAAGAGTAAATTCCGTGTTGGTCGAGCAATGGTCATTTGCAAAAACAGTTTTTGAGAATTTTTACTGAGGTTGACTAATTTTCTCGAAAATTATTCCATTTTTCCAAAACTGGACCATTTCTTGGACCCAAAGAAGGAAACTTTTCAGTGCTCATAGCCTGACTTGCATGATTTCAAATCAGAAAATTGGCCAAGTATGTTAATCTAACTTTCATGTTGGTGAAAATTGTTTTAGTAGAAGCCAAAACCAAAAAATGGTCAAAATAATGAACTAAGGGCACAGTTGAGTCAGGTTTTCTGTCTGTTCCCCCATTATCAACATACTTGCCAGAAGGGGCACCATACTTGCCAGAAAAGGGCACCTTCTTCACCAGAAAGGGCACAACTGAAGCTAACGACAAAGGGCTGAAAGCTCTCTCATCCTCCAAGCAGCGAGGTATCAAGCCAAGTGCGAAGCATGAAATGGAATGGAGCAGAATATTCCACTCCCTTATCTGGACAGGTCTGATCACATTCAAGTTAAGCCAAGGCATCGTCAACTGATATTAGCTGCAGATCTGCTGCGCGTCTGGTCGCAAAGCAACCCCTCTGTGGGAGAAGTTCACTATTGTGAGCGAAAGAATGAGAATCTAGTAGAATGCTAGGGGCAAGTGCCCGCAACTTCTTGTTTATCCATGAACCACCTAGGGGAGGGATAAAAAAAATGAGAGATTGAAGAATAGAGAGATGTGCGCTGAGAGAAAAAGTGAGGAAAATGGCTTTTTTAGAAAAACAAAGCCTAAGGGTCGAGTGATGTGAGAATCACAAATGAGGAAGGGTGGAAAACAATACCCGGAGAAACAGGCTCCCTGTGCACATTTGAGTCATGTGTTTTGTTGTGTTTTTGTCTATCTCGATTCTTGTTTTGAGTCGTTTTGAGTGTCAATAGATGTGTTTAGGTTGTTTTACCTTTATTTTCCATTGTTGAGTCATTTTTGCTATGGTCAGTCGTAGGCTCAATACCCGGTAAAGAACTTATACTCATTTCTCAATTTCAATTTCAAAAATAAATTGTTTTGTACTTGGAGTGCTGTGCCATTCTCCACATTTGTACAAAACAGGATTTGTTCTTTCATAAAACTGTAGGGTTCAACCCAGGTCATGTGAGAACAGTAAAACCAGGACCTATCTGAAGCTATATGGGTTTCGGACTGCAAAGCAAAAGAAAAGATGGAAAATCGAAGCATCTGAGTTTGTTTCAACTTCAAAAAAGTTTCAAAATTGCATTCTGAATGCACCTCCTCAAGCCTTGTCAATGCTCTGAAGTATGAGTGTGTCTCTACCTCAAGCTCAAGATCAAGTTTGCTTCAAGCCAGAATGGCGATCAGAAGTGCTCTTCCTAAGTACCAGTCCTTGCCAGGGGCATCTTGGTTGTGTTTGCAATGAGTTCCTAGGAGACCAACTGCGACGGTGGAAACTAGAGTTCGAATGGCTCATGCCTAGAACGCAACGGTTCGGGATTTCTGAGACTAAAGTCTGGTTTAAATACCCAGGGGTGTATCCCCAGCTTGAAATCTATATGGAAGCCCCATAGGTTGAGGTAGCGTGTGCGCGCCTCGATTCTGGATACTGAACCAACCTAGTCTGCCACTCCCTTGGAGAATAGGGAAAGTTGTCAATATGATCGGGAAGGAAAGCGGCATCCGTGGTTTCTATATGCAGAGGTTACCCCTTGTCAGCATTTCAGGACCTTTGAACTGCGAGTTGAAGGTAAGTGTTCGAAGAACACAAGAAGGGGAGATCCCCGTCAGAGTAGAGCGGTTCATCGCCACTCACCCCATGAGGTGCTTTTTGAAGCGCCGCTTTGCTTGTTTATTGCTTTCTCTAAACATCATGTTCTACATTGCTTGTAACGTGTATCACATCATCGCACTTGTTGCATTTATTTGCATCTTGTGTTATCTTCTATCGTTTATCCTTTTACACTGAGCAGCGTTTAGGATCGTTGTCCTCCAGGGCTATTTCGGGGCATGTGGAACACAAGCCCGAGCGGTTTTTCTTGTATCTCAGGACGCGTGAAGCGCGGCCCCAGGCGTGTTTCATCTCAGGTTGCGTTGTGCACGCACTTAGGTGGTTGTTTTCGGGCCTCCTCTCACGATTTCAGTGTGGATAGAGTGTTCCTTTCCTCACACGATTTCAGCGTGTTTGGAATTTATCTCAGGATGTGTGAAGCGTGGCCCTGGGCGTGTTTCATCTCAGGTTGCGTTGTGCACACACCTGGGTGGTCGTTTTCAGGCCTCTTCTCACAATTTCAGTGTGGATAGAGTGTTCCTTTCCTCACACGATTTCAGCGTGTTTGGAATTTATCTTAGGACGCGTGAAGCGCGGCCCTGGGCGTGTTTCATCTCAGGTTGCGTTGTGCACGCACCTAGGCAGTTGTTTTTGGGCCTCTTCTCACGATTTCAATGTGGATAGAGTGTTCCTTTCCTCACACAATTTCAGCGTGTTTGGAATTTATCTCAGGACGCGTGAAGCGCGGCCCTAGGCGTGTTTCATCTCAGGTTGCGTTGTGCACACACCGGGGGGGTTGTTTTCGGGCCTCTTCTTACGATTTCAGCGTGGATAGAGTGTTCCTTTCCTCACACGATTTCAGTGTGTTTGGAAATTATCTTAGGACGCGTGAAGCGCGGCCCTGGGTCTGTTTCATCTCAGGTTGCGCTGTGCACGCACCTGGGCAGTTGTTTTTGGGCCTCTTCTCACGATTTCAGCGTGAATAGAGTGTTCATTTGCTCACCCGATTTCAGCGTCTTTGGAATTTATCTCAGGACGCATGAAGCGCGGCCCTCGGTGTGTTTCATCTTGGGTTGCGTTGTGCACGCATCTACGGGGTTGTTTTTGGGCCTCTTCTCACGATTTCAGCGTGGATAGAGTGTTCCTTTGCTGACACGATGTCAACGTGTTTGGAATTTATCTCAGGACGCGTGAAGCACGGCCCTGGGCATGTTTCATCTCAGGTTTCGTTGTGCACGCACCTGGGCGGCTTTTTTCGGGACTCTTCTCACGATTTCAGTGAGGATAGAGTGTTCCTTTCCTCACACGATTTCAGCGTGTTTGGAATTTATCTCAGGACGCGTGAAGCACGGCCCTAGGCGTGTTTCATCTCAGGTTGCGTTGTGTACGCACCTGGGCGGTTGTTTTTGGGCCTCTTCTCACGATTTCAGCGTGGATAGAGTGTTCTTTTCCTCACACAATTTCAGTGTGTTTGGAATTTATCTCCGGATGCATGAAGCGCGGCCTCGGGCATGTTTTATCTCAGGTTGCGTTGTGCATGCACCTGGGCGGTTATTTTCGGGCGACTTCTCACCATTTCAACGTGGATAGAGTGTTCCTTTCGTCACACGATTTCAGTGTGTTTGGAATTTATCTGAGGACACGTGAAGCGCAGCCCTGGGCGTGTTTCATCTCAGGTTGCGTTGTGCACGCACCTAGGCGATTATTTTCGGGCCTCTTCTCACGATTTCAGCGTGGTTAGAGTGTTCCTTTCCTCACACGATTTCAGCGTGTTTAGAATTTATCTCAGGACGCGTGAAGCGCGACCCTGGGCGTGTTTCATCTCAGGTTGCGTTGTGCACGCATCTGCGGGGTTGTTTTCGGGCCTCTTCTCACGATTTCAGCGTGGATAGAGTGTTCCTTTTCTCACACGATGTCAACGTGTTTGGAATTTATCTCAGGACGCGTGAAGCGCGGCCTTGGGCGTGTTTCATCTCAGGTTTCGTTGTGCACGCACCTGGGCGGCTTTTTTCGGGCCTCTTCTCACGATTTCAGTGTGGATAGCGTGTTCTTTTCCTTACACGATTTCAGCGTGTTTGGAATTTATCTCAGGACGCGTGAAGCGCGGCCCTAGGCATGTTTCATCTCAGGTTGCGTTGTGTATGCACCTGGGCGGTTGTTTTTGGGCCTCTTCTCACGATTTCAGCGTGGATAGAGTGTTCTTTTCGTCACACGATTTCAGCGTGTTTGGAATTTATCTCAGGATGCGTGAAGCGCAGCCCCGGGCATGTTTTATCTCAGGTTGCGTTGTGCACGCACCTGGGCGGTTATTTTCGGGCCTCTTCTCACGATTTCAGCATGGATAGAGTGTTCCTTTCGTCACACGATTTTAGCGTGTTTGGAATTTATCTCAGGACACGTGAAGCACGGCCTTGGGCGTGTTTCATCTCAGGTTGCGTTGTGCACGCACCTGGGCGGTTATTTTCGGGCCTTTTCTCACGATTTTAGTGTGGTTAGAGTGTTCCTTTCCTCACACGATTTCAGCGTGTTTGGAATTTATCTCAAGACGTGTGAAGCGCGGCCCTGGGTGTGTTTCATCTTAGGTTGCGTTGTGCACGCACATGCGCGGTTGTTTTCGGGCCTCTTCTCATGATTTCAGCGTGGATAGAGTGTTCCTTTCC
Organism: Camellia japonica; assembly: GCA_030407325.1. Classification (NCBI taxonomy): domain Eukaryota; kingdom Viridiplantae; phylum Streptophyta; class Magnoliopsida; order Ericales; family Theaceae; genus Camellia; species Camellia japonica. Next base: position 169,878,497 of record JAPPVO010000059.1, on the reverse strand, counting down.
TCACACGATTTCAGTGTGTTTGGAATTTATCTCAGGACGCGTGAAGCACGGCCCTGGGCATGTTTCATCTCAGGTTACGTTGTGCACGCACCTGGGCGGTCGTTTTCGGGCCTTTTCTCACGATGTCAGCGTGGTTAGAGTGTTGCTTTCCTCACACGATTTCAGGGTGTTTGGAATTTATCTCAGGAAGCATGGATAGAGTGTTCCTTTCCTCACACGATTTCAGCGTGTTTGGAATTTATCTCAGGACGCATGAAGCGCGGCCCTGGGCGTGTTTCATCTCAGGTTGCGTTGTGCACGCACCTGGGCGGTCATTTTCGGGCCTTTTCTTATGATTTCAGTGTGGTTAGAGTGTTCCTTTCCTCACACGATTTCGGTGTGTTTGGAATTTATCTCAGGACGCGTGAAGCGCGGCCCTGGGCATGTTTTATCTCAGGTTGCGTTGTGCACGCACCTGGGCGGTTGTTTTCGGGCCTCTTCTCACGATTTCAGCGTGGTTAGAGTGTTTCTTTCTTCACATGATTTCAGCATGTTTGGAATTTATCTTAGGACGCGTGAAGTGCAGCCCTGGGCGTATTTCATCTCTGGTTGCGTTGTGCACCAACCTGGGCAGTTATTTTCGGGCCTTTTCTCACGATTTCAACGTGGATAGAGTGTTCCTTTCCTCACACGATTTCAGCGTGTTTGGAATTTATCTTAGGGCGCGTGAAGCGCGGCCCTAGGCGTGTTTTATCTTAGGTTGCGTTGTGCGTGCACCTGGGCAGTTGTTTTCGGGCCTCTTCTCACGATTTCGGCGTGGTTAGAGTGTTCTCTTCCCCACACGATTTCAGCGTGTTTTGAATTTATCTCAGGTTGCCTGGAACGCGCTCCTGATTGGTTTTCTTTGTTCTTCCTCCTCTCACGATTCCAACGTGGTTGGAGTGTGTTACCGCTTTTGCATCTACTGCTCTATCTGTTACATCTACTGCATTATCCATTTTCTCGCCCGGTCTAGGAGAACTTAAATCCTCTAAAGGTGCAATTCCTTTGGTGTTTGTTGTGCCCGAACGAATTCCGGTGGTCTGGTATAGCCACCTGCCTGTGTTTGTTGTGAGTTCCTAAGAGATCAACTGAGACGGTGGAAACTAGAGTTTGAATGGCCCATGCCTAGAACGCAAAGGTTCGGGATTTTCCGAGACTAAAGTCTGGTTTAAATACCCAGGGGTGTATTGTCGGCTTGTTGAGGTAGCGGGTATGCGCCTCAATTCTGGATACTGAACCAACCTAGTCTGTCACCCTACTGGAGAATAGGGAAAGCTACGGCCATAGCCAGGGAGAAAAGTAGTACCTATGGTTCAGAAACGCAAGATGTAGAAGAGGAAGATCCCCAACAGCATGAGGTGAGTCATTGCCAATTGCCCCTGTAAGGAACTTTCACTTCCCAGCTATATTGCATTTTGTCATCTATTACGTCTATTGCATTGCATATAGCATCTATCGCATGCGTCTACTACATATCCATTGTATCGCCTGCATCCTTTCCATGTTAAGCTTAGTCCAGCATGTGTCCATACTTTTCGCGGTAAAGCATGGTTCTGTGATTATGTGTGCGCGCCTATTCCACTAAGAGAATTGTGGTCTGAGGGTGTCGGCACCATTTCTGTGTTAGACGTGGTCTGTTTTGTGTCTATGCCTTTTCTAGGTAGAAATATGGTTTGGCCGCGTGCCTTATCCATTACATTCATTGCATCCGTTGCATTGTAGTTTTGTTGCATTCAGCATGTAGGATCACGATCTTTCCTCAGAAAATCATTCCTCACGTATATCATGCCACCCAATTACTTGTATTCTTGTTGTGAAACACATAGTTCTGCCTGTGCACACATCTATCCCACTAAGAGAATTGTGGTTTGAGGTTTCCAGCACCTTTTCTATGTTAAACGTAGTTTGATTTTGCATCTCCATCTCTTTATAATATTTGTGTGGTTTTGCATTACTTGTGGTTTGATTAATTCAAATACATTGCGTGTCATTCGCATTGTTTCATTACATTGTATATCATTTACACTGTTTTGTTATATTGTGTATCATTTGCATCGTGCCCTTGAACTACGCTGGTTTGATTCCTTATAAAGTGATAAGTAGGCAGCCTGAGGGCGCAACCATTTATTTATCTGTATTTTGTTTGTTTATCCAAGTATTCGGCCTTGTCAAAAATGGATCGTCTCTGGGCTTTGACATTCACTCACGTCATTTCATGACTTTGAGCTCTGTCAAAGAGGGGCAACTGTAGACACCGTATTTTTGACCGATCTTAAGACTTGGGCACTACTGATGGTTTACTTGGTGGTGAAAGGTGTGAAGGGCAAAGGTTCAATTTCTTCGGCAAGGAGAGAGTCAAATCCCAACTTCATACCCCCTTTGGACCAAAACAATCTTGATCAAAAGATTTTAGACCTTGAAACCCTCTCTTTCAAAATGTTTTGGAAATAAAGTTCCTACGATGTTCCGATGCTCGCATTTCGTTAAATGTTGCGCTTTTCGGTAAACCGAGCAAGGACAAAGTGGAAATGAATGAAAGAGAGATGAAATCTTTGAAAAATCTTTCAAAACACCTTGTTTAGGGGTTTGGAGTTGAAGAAACGAGGAAAGGAGAGAAGAAAACTAGTTTGGGAGAAGTTCGGCATGAATTCGGGTAGGACCAAAACTGAGCAGTTTCACCAAAATAGGCATAACTTTTTTCACAGTTGGAATTTTTATGCAAGGCTACCACCATTGGAAAGCTTACTTCCAGGGCTTCAATTTGGACACAAGATTGACCTGAAAAGGAGTCCATACGAAGGAGTTATGCCCATTTGAAGTTGGACCTGGAAAGTAGAATTTTGCCTGTCGACCAGAAAAATGGCTTACTGACTAGAAAAGTATCCAACCGACCACTTAGGTGGTCTACAAGTGGTCTGCAGCTGGAAAAAGTGGTTTGCAGCCGTGCCACTGCCTTTCCTTCTCTGTGCAGACACTCTTTCCTCCCTTGCCGACCATTTTCTCTTTTTGCAGACCAGAAAAAGTGGTCGGCCGACCAGTGTAAGTAGCTGGCCGACCACTTCAAGTGGTCGACAGCTTTCCTGTAGTTTCCTGCAGATATTTTCTTGACAGCTGGGGAGCACAGAAACCATATTGCATCTAGCTTCAAGCTTGTTCAACAAGCTTGAGGTTTGGTCTTCTATATAAGGGAGGCCCTCTCTCCCTTCTCCAGGTTTAGAATTTTTTCTTAGGAGATATACATACACATCTATCTCTATATTTCTCTCTTTGTCTCATATTTGTGCTCAAAAGTGCCTATTCTTCACACTTTTGCACACAAACACATAGTGAAACACCATACTCTTGGAGCTGAGGCACCTTGGAGCTGGTTTTGGAGTTTTTGGACTGCTTTTGATCCAAAAAGCTTGCTGGAGTTGCTTCCTTAAAGTTGTTCTACAAGGGTAAGTTTCTAACCCCTTAAACCTTGGTTTTTATTTAAGCTTTTGGCCCCATTTGCACGATGATTTAGGCCTAACTTTAAACTGTAAAAAGTTCTGATCTTGAGTGGTTAACATGTTTGTTTAAGGCTTGTTTGCTGTTGGAGGTGATCCATTCCCTTTTGTGCCTTGTTTGGCCTTGTTTTGCACTATCACTTTAGGCCCTTGAGATCACTTTCTCTTGGCCTCTTAACCACTGAAATCCAGTGGATTTTCAGTGGTAAAAGTTTTGTTTTGAGGTCTCAAATATGAGGGGGGTCATCCCCTCTCCTTGTATCTTGGTAACTAGCTTTGTATGCCTCATGTTTTAGCATGTCTTGCTAGCATGTTTTGGTCCTATCTCAGCAAGTTTTTGGTGTTGTTTTAGCATGCTATAGCTCTGTCTAGACTTGGTTTGATAACCTCTTGCATGCTTCACACACTTGTAGTGCAATCTTCCATGCTAGCCTAACATGCATCATGCTTTTGACCATCATTCTAGCATGCTTTTGGCTCTACTCCAAGAAGCTTTTACTCATGTTTTTCCATGCTTAAGCTCTGTTTGAAGTTGTTTTGGTCATCCATGCCTTGCTTTGTATAGCCATAGTGCATTCTAGCTCACTAGCTTTGGGTTTCCAAGTCACTAGCATGCATTTCTTGGACTATTTGCATGTGCTAGCATCCTTTGGTATGTGATTTCAGTGCATGTAGTGTGGCCATGCCCTCACATCTTTCACTCATTCAATGCTTTGGAGCATTGGTGCTTTATGCCTTCGATATGAGCCATTGTGTATGCCATCATGCCTAGGCTTTTGGGCCACAATTTCAGTGTGTTTTGGGTCTTATTTTGCCATGATACAACTCTGTTTTTGGTTGGTTAGAGCATCACTCATTTGCTTCTTACACTTGTAGTGTAAGTCCTCTTTGCTAGCCTTGCATACCTAATGAGTGAGCTTGTTATTCGAGCATGCGTTGACTTGGTATTAGCCCATTTTTTGGTGTTATTTTGATATGCCATAACTCTGATCTTTATTGGTAAAGTCACCTCATGCTTGGTTTTGGTAGGTGTAGTATAACCTTCCTCATTGGCCTTGCATACTCCATGCTTCATGCCCTTCATGCTATTTTGTTTTAGCTCTAGTCCATGCATGTTTTGTCATTGTTTTGGCATGCTTTAGGACTGTTTTGGGTTGTCTTGGCCATATGGTTCTTGTATTGCATAGCTATAGTGCAAGTGCCTATGCTAGTTTCAAGTTTTGAGCACCATAGAATGCATCATTTGTGACATGTACATGATTTGGCATCATTTATCATGTTATTTCAGAGCATATAGCATTGCCATGCTCCCACTTCTTTCACTCTTTGAGTGCCTTTAAGGGTCATGCATTGTTGCTTTGTTTGTGGCCTAGCTTGTATGCATGCATGCCTAGACTTTTGAGCTCCCATCTCAGCATGTTTTGGTCTTTGTTTTGACCTAATTGAGCTCTGTCCATGGTTGGTTCAATCATTTGTACCATGCTCTGCATGCCTCTTGTGTAATCCCCTTTGGTAGCCTTATGCCTTAGGCTTTCTCGCATGCTATACTTGTGTTGTTTGAATGATTTGACATCATTTCATACACTATTTCAGTGCATATAGTTTTGTCACACTTCCACATTTGTCACTTCTTAAACCTATTTGAGAGTTGTGCTTTTATGCTTAGTCGATGGGCCAATGCATGAGCATGCATTTTCTAGCCTTTCATGCCATCTTTTAAGAGTGTTTTGGCCACTATTTTGGGCATGATTGAGGTCTGTCCATATTCGGTTTAAGTCTATGTAGCATGTTGTTTGCATGTTGTTACATTGCATTGTTGTTTGCATGCTTATGTTGCATTGCATTGTGTTTGCATGCCATTAGCATTGCCAGGTTGATTATGTTGCATTAGCATTATTCACATGCCATTAGCATAGATAAGTTGATCATGTTGCATTGCATTGTGTTTGCATGCTTATGTTGCATTGCATTGAGTTTGCATGCCATTAGCATTGATAGGTTGATCATGTTGCATTGCATTGTGTTTGGATTGAGTGTTGATCCAAACACGAGAAAGAGGGACATTTCATACTTGAAGTGATGAAATGTGCCTCATTTCTCGGTCGTTGACCCTTTTGATCAAGCATGATAGAGGTTAAGGCTTTTATGTGTTATTTGTGCCTTCATTTACATTGAATTGTGCAAACTTGGCTTCTTGGCCATCGTGCATTGCGATGCTCGGTTGGTGGCCCGAGAGCCGAGAACTACACTCCCTTGAGCTTGAGAAATGATAGGAAGAGTAGTTATGCACACATATTTTGCAAATACAGTGCCATGCCCCTTCTTGTTCTCTGTTGCAGCAAAATGAAGGTGTGCAGAATTTTTTGGTCAGCAGACCAGTAAAAGTGGCTGGACGACCACTTTTTCTGGTCTGCAGCAAATAAAAGTGGTCGGCAAGTGATTGGCAACACCACCAAGTGGTCGGCAATGCTCCTGGAGGTTCCCATGGTGGAGCAAAAGCTATCTGGAAGCTTGTGCAGTGTTCTGAGATCAAAGGCAAACAGAGGCAAGTTGGGGCATAGCGATGGATTTCCAAACGAGGCGACCGAGCATGCATGCGTTTCTCGCCCTGAGGCTCCTTTTAACTGCTTTGTTTTGCTAGCTTACACCTTGGTTCTATGCTTAAGTAGTTAATGCATTTAGCTACTCATTTGTATTTAATTAGCTAGTGTAGTTAGCTAATTAGCTTGTTTTCTGTTTTGTAATAATTAGTTTAATTAGCTTAGATTAGCTAGTTAGCTTATTATTCGGACCCTCCGTCGAGAGGGCACAATGTTGTAAATAAGTGTGCGTGTGTGTGATGCATGTTTTCCAACCCCCATTTCTTTCTCCGTTTTACTTAACCGCTTTCGATGGTTAGTTTAGGGTCATTTTGAATTAGCATCCTTATGCTTCGCATGCGTGCATCATTCATCTGTCTTGCATGCACCGGGCTTGACGCATCATACAAACTGCATTGTATTTGAATACCAATTTGAATACATGTTATCTAATTGCATTCACATGACATTTTAGAATAGCCGAGCCTATTTTAGCTGCATTTTTGCATGTGTTGCATTAGGCATTGTTAACATAGCTAGGATCATGCATTGATTACTAACTAGCTTCTTTTTTGGCTCGGAGTACACTGTGAGTGTTTATGCTTTAGCATACTTGCATGTGTGTGAGTGTTACCATGATAGCATGCTTGCCATGAGGCTATTTGCTTAATTACTATAACTGCATGAATGCCTATGGATGAAGGTTGGATTGCTTGAATTGGAACAATTCATCAAAATGCGAGTTTTAAGCCCACTTGAAGTGGCAAAATCATGTTTTCCTAAGCCCACTTGAGGGTGCCAAATCCACGTCTTAGCCTACTTGCGAGTAGCACCTTCAAACCATTTTCAAACAAACAAACATGAGATGTTTTGTTCCAATTTGAGCAATTTAGTCTATACTTGTGTGCTGTGCGCATCACGTAGTAAGTTAGATTAATAACCGAAATAAGAACGCATGTGTTTTCAAAAATAACATATCATGTTAGTACAGGCCGATCTTTGATCGAGCGAGCGGGGGTGCTCATTTCAGGACCTTCTCCTCTCGTACCCAAGTTTCCGAGCCGAGGCAACTTTGGTGATGACGGACACATGGCCTTAGGCACGAGTCAGGGTTTCCTATATTTCCCCAAAATAAAATATTTAGGTGGCGACTCTGAAATCTGACAAAGCAGTGCATGTTTGGCGCTTCTTGATTAAAATCGATTTTCCAAAACGATTTGCTGGATTTGGACTCTTTGGTGATTTATCAATCTTACATTGCACTTTGTAAGATTAGATTCAGAACCATGACAGGAGTCCAAACTGTAGTAGCTAGAACCACAATTCGCGCCCTCGCGCACGGAGCGAAGTTCGGGCGATCTACAGAGTCCTTACCGAACTGAGTTTGAATCCGCTTACGAACGGTTCCATTCATTTCCAACCCTATGCATGCATGAGTGCACCATTAGAGATCCCAAAAAGAAAACAACGTACAGAGTCATTATAGACGTGGTATGTGGTGGAAGGAAGGAGAAGGAATATACTGCCCTCTTCTTCAGCCAAACATTATACAGAAAGTCTGAAAATCCAAGTTTACCCACCTAAAATTTTTTGAATGAGTGATTGTGTGGTGAAAATTAATTTTATCCAAGAATGTGTTTGACTACACTGGGTGGTGTCCAAGCCCCTTGCGCACGAGCCATCCCTCAAACTTTTGCTAGTAATAACCATATATTCAACTTAAGAAGAAAAATATGACAACTTCAAATATGACGATGAAATTTTGTTGCGCTAAATAAAAAATATTGTACTTCGAGAAAGATAAGGATAAACTTACTTACATTCTATGTAGTTATTATGATGTTTTTAACTTCTCGAAATATATATGTAATGTTGCTCCTCCAATGTATAATATTAATTGTTCTTATTTGTTTGAGATGTGGATTGGTTTTTTAATTTTTTGATTATTTTAGCCTAAAAAGCCTTGTTTGAGATGGATTTTTTGACTTTTGTGAAAGAAAATAATGAAATGTTTATAGTTTGGATGTGACATTTTTAGTTTGGAATTGAAAAACTTATTTTGCTTTTTTGTGACTATTTTAGTCCCAACCTACCCCAACCCATCATGTCAAACCAATGCTATGTTACTAGATGTTATTCAAGTTCAATAGAGTGATTTTTTTTTTATTATTATTATTATTATTATTATTATTATTATTAATCCCAAGTTCAATAGAGTTTAACATTAGCATAATTTACTACAAATCATTCATATTGCTTTCATACATCATCTTCTCGAGTTTTGTTATTAACATTTTATTGTACTTATTTATTATGATATGTTAATAACTCTGTAACTATTTCATCCACTTTAATAATATTTATTTTATTTTATTTTATATAGCATTTTGTATATATCATTAAAAAATTTAATTCAAGTTGACAAAGATAGTTTATTTAATTTAAAAAAATCAACTTATCCCTATTATCAAAAGTCAAAGTCTTGCCACGGAAAATGCTTTCCACACGGTAGATGTGGGACATGGAGATATTGGCCCCGTTTGACATAATTGTTAAAACATATTATAAATTATTATTTAATAGATTATAAATTATGATTTTAATTAGAAGCTATTAATATGTTTGGTGTGCCTGTTGGATTTTAGATTTAAGCAGCAGAGTAGTATTTAATTAAATAAGTTGTAAAATAATTTTTTGCTGTGTAATATCTTTTTTGCCCTTATGAGATATAAAAATTGTTATTTTTTCATTTTCTTCAGCTTTAATTTAAAAAAAATAAAAAAATTCAGTGGCAAAAGTTAATATAATTAGTATCAATTAATATAAAAATTGATACATTTCATTACAACAATTGTTATTTCATTTTTTTTTATTTCATTTAATAGAAGTTATTTCAATTTTTTTTCCATTAATATCAATTAGCAACAATTGTTTATTTATTTATTTATAACAATACCAAAGAATTTTATATTAATTGAAATAAAATTGTACAATTTATTTCTTTATTTAAATTGTGCAATTGTGCAATTTATATCAATAATTGTGAAATAAAAATTCTGATTTTTTTTTTCATTACAATAATACCAAACGCTAGCCACCCCCGGAGCCCTAGCTACTGCCGATCGCCCTCTACAAAATCGGAGAGAACACAAAGCTAGGGTTGATCGCGAAGAGAGAGAGAGAGAGAGAGAGAGAGGGAGACAGAGAGAGAGAGAGAGACAGAGAAGCCTAATCGCGATGCCAGAGAGAACATGAAAGGTTGATCGTCACGCAAGAGAGAACACGGAAGGTTGATTGCATCGCCATGGTTAGGGTTTTGCATCGCGTTGGTTTCAAATCGCTAGGGTTGAATAGCATAGCTGAAGAACAACGCTGGAGAGAGAGAGAGAGAGAGAGAGAGAGTGGCAATTTTCACAATGTCAGAAATTGCCAATTGTCACGCTAGAAATTGCCACACTCTCTCTCTCTCTCTCTCTCTCTCTCTTAGAGTGAACAATGACCTTTTGTGGTTTATATAGTGGCAATTTTGTAATACTTCAAATTGATGAAGGGTATTTATGTAATTTTGGCCCTTAGCATTGGCCCTCTGCTTAATCTGAGAATCAAAAGCACCCCTGTGGCTGATTCTCAGATTCTGATTATTTGCCTTAAAAAAAAGCTGTTAGAAGTTGAAGTTGGTATGGTTAAGCTGAAACAAACAGCTAGTTTTAGCTTTATTTAAGCTAAAAGCTATAAGTTGGGTGAAAAAAGCTGGACCAAACACCCCTATTGGGTTGTTGGACATAGGGATGTCTGTGTCCGGAACAGTAGCTTTGTGACCGTCATTGAGTCAATATTGGGTTTATTTACATAAAACAAATTGAATTTATTTCAATAATTTACATCATTTATGGTATATATTATATGATTTATCTGGTAAATGATATATATATATAAATACAACTGATTAAATATTTATAATTATATAATCAGAGTCTAAAAAATTTAAAGGGTAAATTATAAATATATCTTTTATACTATGTTTGGTAACTTAGGAGATAAAAGAAAATAAATCATTTAGCAAGTTATAAGAGAGAGAGAGAGAGAGAGAAAAAAAAAAGGGAAGAAAAGATTGTGATTTCTTCCATATTTTGTTTGGTTAATCTATATAAAAGAATAATGTTGTTACATTCTCTCATTTTATCACCCCTAATTGCACCTCTAATGAGGTGACAAATAATTTTGAAATGAGAGAGAAGAGTTTGAAGAGAATTGATTGGTTGATACTATTTGTCACCTCATTAATTGGGAGTAATGAAATGGAAGGATGAGACATTTCTCATAAAAGAAAAGAAAAGAAAAGAAAAGAAATGATATGATATGATGTTATATTACCAAATTAACATTTTTATAGGTGATATTCTTTTTATTTGTTCTATATCTACAAGAGTAGTTTTGGCATTATGACAAAATAATATTTATGTAATGCCCTCAAAATAATTACAATAACTCAACTCCAAACACTAGTACAAAGTGGTATAAGTAAAATAAGAAGCTTTCATTAATTAGAGTTAATATGCAAAAGGTGACACATGTGATATACATTCATAAATCGTTCATTCTGAATCTACAACATGTGTTACAACAAATAATAAGGAATGAAAGCTAAACATATATTCGTATGTCTTAATAACTTACATCTTTCCAAGACCATGCTTAGTTACAACAAAATGAATCATAAGCTCAATACAAATAAAGCCTTAGGCTCAAAAAGTAAATATAAAATAAACAGAAATTGAGCCTTCAGCTCCACAGTTCTCCCAAGGTAAGTCCTTGGCGGAGGCATATCACCAGCACCTGAAAATGGTTTTTCCCAAGTAGGATGAGCCAAAACCCAGCAGAAACAATTTCGCACAATATATGAATCTTAACAAAGATATAAGTATAATATGCATATACAATGCCCATGATAAAATCATTCGTATTTTTACAAGATCATAATATGCCAAGTTTCATATCTCAATCCATCTTATTTTAATTCATTTCATGGCAATTCATTTCACCTCAATCCATGAGCCAAGTCCATTGTTATCTAGACAATCCAATTGAGACTACAACTCAGTGTTTCTCTAACTAATACAATCATTACACAAACACTTCAAATTTGCCATTTTACGAAAATTTCGTCTACGGGAATCTGCACCCATGCATACGCACAGTTTTCAGGACTTTCACCCTGGACACACAGGCCAACTTAATTCAATGGAGTCCATTCTCTTTTTTCTCCCAAACATAGAGTACATCTCATTTCTCCACTCACATATCATACATATATAATGCACTAAAACCCAGTCATATTTATTGACAACAGTTAAGAGATTAGTTTCAATTTACTTAATCCTCATGCAATTTCTACAATAATCATAACTATCCTCCACCGATAGCCCAAAATAGATATTTCTAAACAGATATACAATCTCCAAGATAGATAAATTATCTAAATTTCCATAGGTGAGATAACATACATCCGACTCCACCATTTATATAAACATTCATCTAATTTCATATTCTCAATACCAATTTCATTATTTATACAAAATATTTATTTGAAATATTTTAGGCCAAAACTTCATTTTCTTCCAAATCCAACCCATGTGTGAAAATCAACAAATTTAACATAACACATTCTCATATCTATACCCATAACCATTTTCAATACCTTTATTTGAAAACCCCTCTGTTGATTTTAAACCAAAACCCTAGGTTTGTCTAAAATCCTTCAAATCCCAACATTATTTACACAACAACAAATAACCAAGTTAAAAATTATAGAAGAGTGTAGAAAGTCCCTATATCAAAGCTACAAGTCGAATAAAGCAAGGAGGAAACTTCAAAGATACTCAAACACAACTCTATTCGGATATAAATGTAGCCCTTGAGACATTCTACCTTTTTACCAAAGAGAGTAGGGTAGAGAAACCACTAGATCTAGGTAAAAAAGTAGAGAGAAGATAGGTTTTAGAGAGAGAGAGTCCCGATATAGGGTTTTGAGAGAAAAAGATATGAAAAAGTGATGTAAAAAGGTGCCGATGCGAACTGATATACGCACAGTCCGCTCGAGCGTGAGAAGTGACGCTCGAGCATCTGACACAATAAAAGTTGTTTCACTTGAGCGCAATAAGTGATGCCCAAGCGCAGAATGCACACTCCTAGTAGTTTTGCAGTCAACAAACCAATGCTTGAGTGCAAAAAGGGGCCGCTCGAGCGCAGAAAGAACCACTCTAGCGTAGGATACACTCTCCTAGTAATTTTGCAGACCTGCAAAAGTACTGAGAGTTCACAAAGCCCGCTCGAGCGCAAGAAGTGCTGGTCGAGCGGAAGAGCGAAACTCTGGTAACAAGAGTCTGGAAACTAAGCAACTAACATGTCCCAAATGCAATCACAACAATCCAATAGCCAAATTTAAGGAGATACAAGGGGAATAAGATGTGAATAACAGTATTGAACCATGAAACTCGAGTCTGGGATACAACAAGGGTCGGATCAAAACCGAAATCGCTATAATTTAATTGGTTTCATTTCTTTCAACTTTTGGAGACATTGAAAATTTGGATTATGCGAGAAATGTGTTTCTCTCCATTTCTTCCCACTTCTTTCTATTTCTTTCCTATTTAGTAATCCAAATAAGGAATTGAAATTCATTTCTCCAAATCACTCAACCCAAATGAAAGCTTAGAATTTACTTAAAATACGATTTGTCCATGTAGTTATGGAAATCATAGCCTGCCTCTTAAAATTTTTAATTTCATAATAATTTTTTTCTTTATTAACAAATCATCAAGTCAATTAACAGTTTTTAATGATGATGGTGGTCATGTAGTGACATTGGTAAAAGTTTAGTTCATAAAACATTTTTTGTCCAAATAAATTTATTTTCCGTTGACTATACAAAATGTTTTTCCGTTAATTGTTATTTTTCGTCGTACCAAATATCAAAAAATGTGAAAAATGTTTTTAAAAAAATGTTTTCTGCCAAAACAAATTGAGCGTTAGGCATAGGGCAGATCTATTTGGACAATTGATAGTTTGAGTTGTTTTATATTTGGTTAATATTACTTAATTAGATTAATTGACCTAACAAAAAATATAAGAAATTAGGCTCAATTTAAATATACTATACACTTCTCATAAGTCTTGTGCCACTTTTCACTTCATTTGGAAGTTGAAAAATGTTTCCACTCATATGTTATTATTCACCCCCAAACACCACTAATATATGATTTAGTGTATTTAACGTCCTCAATAATCCCTATCAAGCCACTATTTTCTTATATTCCATTTAACATTGCTCTCTCCCTGTCAAATTTGATATATGAGGGAAGGTTTTATTTCTATATTTTTTTTACGTTCTTTAATGTGTGAAACCCACATTAAGGTCAAGTTTGGGTAGTATGAAAAAAGCCAAAAAGTTAAAAAGTTACTCAAAAAGTTAAAAAGTTAATACTATTCACCAAAAGTCAACAATTACGGCTGCACAGCTCACAATCTTAATTTTTCCCTACAAATCAATTTTTATAATTTTTTATTACACATTTTTCCATAAAAAGTCAAAAAATTAACCCAAACATCTATATTTTTTCCCTCAACTTTTTAGTCCAAAAAGGCAAAAAGTACACTTATTTAGGACACCCCAAACAACCCCTAGGGTCAAGTTTGGGAAGACTAAATAAGTGTACTTTTTGACTTTTCTTGTATTATGTGTAGAAAAAGTAGAGAGGAGATGTTGATTGATGTGACCCAAAAAAAAATAAAAAGATGAAATAAGTGCACTTTTTTAGTTTAGCCAAACTTGGCCTAAAGTGTAATTAATCAACAATCCTAAAATACCGTGAGATGTTGGTCAAGTGGTGTTTTTAATTAGTCCTTGTTTGGTAAATATTTTGGGTCTAAAAAAACATAAAAAGACAAAATAGACTATATAAGCTAATAAGACAAAATGTCACATTAAAATCATAATCATTACACTTTTTCTTTTACAAAAGTCAAAAAAGACTAAAAACAAAAACCAAATGAGGCTAAAAAAGTTAGGCTAAAAAAGTCCCCATATAAAAAAATTGGCTACTGTAACCAATACCAAATGAAGCTTTAATGATGCATCAAAAAACTTTATCAATGGAACAAGACAAGAGACCAGCTACCTAGTGTGTTTGTGATTCCTCATTTATCGGAAGAACACCGTAAACAATGTTACATGGTATTATTATGCAACTATCAGTAGTTTTCTCACATTAAGTGGGTTTTGTTAAAACCATCTATTGACAAATAAATAAATTAAACTAAAAAATAATAAAATTTTTATATTCAATGGACTAGTTATTTGTAGAAGGAAAATAATATACCAAATGTGCCATATAACTAAAGAAAAAAAAATAGTATAATTTCATACTTTTTGAATCATAGTTAAAAAAAAAGAAAAAAAAAAAAAAAAAAAAGTCATAACGAAACATTGCATGAGGTATAACTTCATTTGGTAATGGGCATTTTGGGTAAATTAGTCACAAAAAGACAAAATAAATTAAAAAGTCAATAAGACAAAATGTCATATCCAAACCATAATCATTTTATTTTTTTTCTCATAAAAGTTAAAAAAGTCAACTCAAACGAATTTTAGTCCCAAGCTGAAATAGCTAAAAAATCAAAAAGCCAAATAAAAAAGCCTATTGCCAAATGGCAACTAAATATTTCATAAATCATAACTAAAATAATATCATAACTAAGGAAGAAAATTGGTCACAAATAAAATAATAATAATAATAAAAAGACATAACTAAGGGTATACATTATACATTGTATGCCCCTTTCAAGTGGTATATAGTAGAATCTGTCTTTGTAGAAATATCAAATTTTATGATATTAAATTGACACATAAACGTTGAAAAGAAATTTGACACGTCCAAATTTAAAATATTGATTGAAGATGAGCAAAACAAGAATTTTATTTTGTTTCTTAAGTTATTACTCAAAAATCAATTTAATCTCTAATCTTTTAATAATATTCACTTTAGAGAGACTTACGTATAAGTACTAATAGGTGGACTTATTGTCCAATAAGTCTATGATAATTAATGACTTTTTTTATCAAGCGATATCAAAAAAATTCACTAATTGTTAATTTTCAACGATAGTTTAAAAAAAATCACAAAAAATGTCACAAATTGTAAGTTTTAGCAATAGTTTTAAAAAAATTGTCACAAGAAAAAAAAAAAGTTATTAATTTTTAACTTTTGGTGACAGTTTAAAAAATTTGTCACGAAAAAACGTTACTAATTGTAAGTCTTAGCAACAATTTGTAAAAATTGTGACAAAAAAAGTTACGAATTGTCAATTTTTAGTGACATGCAAAAAATTGTCATAAAAAATTATTTTTAACGATAATTTTATTATGATTTATTTTCAATAGGGTTTGATGGAAATTAAATCTAACTATTTGGACCTATTAGTAGCTTATCCTTAACTTTACACCTAAACTATTCGATTTTGAATCAATT
Organism: Camellia japonica; assembly: GCA_030407325.1. Classification (NCBI taxonomy): domain Eukaryota; kingdom Viridiplantae; phylum Streptophyta; class Magnoliopsida; order Ericales; family Theaceae; genus Camellia; species Camellia japonica. The sequence continues at coordinate 169,862,879 of JAPPVO010000059.1, read as the reverse complement.
TTACCTATGTCGTCTATAATCAAACAAAAGTTAATAATATGGCACAAAAACTTTATTTTTGTCTCTCAAACTATCTCTAAAATAACAATTAGACCACTAGATATTAAATTTAAATATTTGATAATAATTTTCATCTAAAAAATTAAATTTAAATGTCTAATAATAATTTTCATCATTCAATATCGTTTTCAAATCTTAGAATATGATATTTCTCTCAGAATACACGTTGTCTGGATTTTTACCAATACAGTTTGTCACCTACTACTAGTCGATCAGTTCTGTTGAAATTAATCTAAGATATAAGCTAATTTTGAGAGAAGAAGAGAGAGTAGACTTAAAATTTTGGGCTCAATTAGTTTTATTTATGGCCGGCTCAATGTAATTTGAGATTTAAAGCGATAATTTTAAATGAAGCATATTTCTTAAATAATTTTTTTGTAAATGTTATTATTTAAAAATTCTTTTACTCACCTTTTTAGAAGAAAAATATTATTAGATATTTAAATTAAATTTTTTTACATAATAGGGGTCTAATTAACATTTTGGAGATAGTTTGAGGGTAAAATGATAACTCAAAATAAGTTTTGGTGGCATATCAACAATTTTCGTTAGATTATAGATGACAATTAATATCAATGATTAAATTGATCTAAAATTAAATAGTTTAAATGTAAAAATAATATTATTAAAAAAATAAGAATTAAATTGACTTTCAAGTAATAATTTGGACTACAAAATGAAATTTCTTTGAGCAAACTGCATAGGAACCAAAAAGCACATTTCATTAACCTCTATAGTGTTAGGTTTTTGCAATTGGTAATCCTATTTGACAAAATTCCTTTCAGTTGTAATTTTATTCGCTCTTATGTTTAAGTGAGGATGTAAGTGTTTAGATGTGAATCCAACCCGAATTGTGTCTATGCAGAAGAGTTTGTGATCTTGAGGCTTTCATGTTTGCACTTTGCTGACTACGTACAGGGATCAAGTAGTGAATGGCATCATCCAATACTTTTGTAGAGCGCCTGAACTTCTGGGAAGCAAGTTTTACCACTCGAGCGGTGAAAGTTACGCTCGAGTGGTCGGCCTGTCTGTTTTGCATCGCCTTTACTCACATTGCACGAGTGGTGAAGTGTGCGCTGGAGTAGCCTTCATGAGTGGTGAAAGTTGTGCTAGAGCGCTCAGCCTATATGTTTTGCACTGCCTTTACTTACACTGCTCGAGCAGTGAAGTGTGTGCTCGAGCGGTCTTCACGATCCTCTTTTCTATAAAATGCGTTGTTCGTTGTTTTTAGGGTTTAAGTCGTTCAAATTCTGGGAGAGTAGAGCTACCAAGGGCTTTCTAAATTGGAGGCCATTTTTATAAGTGTTTTATTGATGATTTGAGAATGATTGATGGATCTACAAGTTTCATACTGACATTATCAAGGGGTTGTTTTTATTTTTTATTCACAAAAGAAAAAGGTGTTCTTTGGTGGATTCTAGGGGAACTTGGGCCTGGAGTTTTGGTGGATTCTAGAGTCGCTCATTGTCATGGATTCAACATCAGCGTGATGGATTCAACGTCGGGCAAAACAATTCTGAGGTGAAGATGGTGGTGGAAGAGACACATTAGGGTCGGTTCAACCTGGGCGTGGATTCACTATGTGATTGAGAGTACTGACGTGTAATTCCTTTTTATCTTCTTAGTAGATTGTTTTGTGATTTTGTCCTGCGTTTTTTTTTTTTTTTTTTTATCACAATTGGAGGTCTTTTTTTTCACGTTAAATCATTGTGCCAATTTGTTCTAATTGTTTGATTGTGATTGTTATTTATTGTTTTAACTTGAAACATAATCACGAATCAATATATTAGAAATTTTATAGCATATCCCTTATTGAAGAGACATTACAACCTGAAGCTGAGGCAGAGATACATGCTTCTTCCATCTTGTGATGTTTGTAGAAATAAGAAAAATTATGAGAAATGAATCTTATTTACTTATAATTCTCTAGTTTACCCTCTTGTGTTGATTTAGTATTTGCAATTTTAATTGTATCAATTTTATTTTTGAAATTTTTACATTTAGACTATTAGTCCAATTAATAACATCTTTTTAGAATTTGAACCAAAATCAAAGGGCAAAATAGTCCATCAACTCTGCACTCATAAGTTCTATAATTTGTCACTTGTGTCAATTTGGTATTTGCAGTTCTAATTGTATCATTTCTACTCTTAAATTTAGCACATTTAGACAACTTAATCTAATTAAAAACGTCTTTTTAGAAATTGGACTGAAATCGTGGAGTAAAATAGTTCATCTACCCTCAAAGTGATTGAGGGGCTTAAGTCTAATTTCAAATGATTCATTCTCTTTTGAATATATAAAACATTATGTTTTTGATTTCTATTCAATTTCTGAGCGGTTGTTATCAATTTAACTAAATGAAACGAACAATGCCTAGAAGATATGGCGGTTCATAACGAGCGCTTGCGTAAGGAATTAGCCCTAGAGTTAGCCAAATCCCAACAGGCCGAATGACCGAGGTTGATCGCCAGAGAAGAAAAAGGATGATCGACGGCGTCGACATCGGAAACATGATAGTGATAATGATTCTGACTCGGCATCTCAGAAACCAAGAAAGAAGGGGCGAGTTGATGTATCCAGCTCATCCGAGGGAAGTCCGTATGTATGACACAGACGAGGAGAAAGAAGTGATGGTTCAGATGAAGAGGATAGGCACGACCCTTTTGAACGATGCATTGCAAGGGTGGTGGTGCCTAAAAAGTTCAAAGCACCGACATTCACCATGTACGACGGAAAGTCAGACCCCACGGACCACATTCGTCATTACAAACAAGCGATAACGTTGCATGCTAATGATGAAGCCCTCATGTGTCAAATGTTTCCAAGTAGCCTGGGACAATTAGCCGTCTGATGGTACTATAAACTGGAGCCGGTGTCAAAAAAAAGCTTTCATCAACTCCAAAAATCCTTCAGGGTAAGATTCATCACCAACGAGGTTCAGCCAAAACAAGCCGACACTCTCTGGGTGATGCAAATTAAGCCAGAAGAGACCCTTTGTGATTATTCGGCGCATTTTTGGAAGTGTTTCAACTTGGTGGATGACGCCTGCAAGGATTCCATGGCCATTACTGCCATCAAGATGAGATTACACCCCGATAGTCCTCTCCGAAGTTCGTTGACCAGACGGACTCCCAAAACAGTCTGGGCACTAATGAATAAAGTTGAGAAGTACTGCAAGGTGGAAGACGATGCCCTCCACGTCAAGGCCATACAGAAAGTCGTGAAATCAGCACTGACTGGTTTGGTTCAGTTGATAAGCGTCGTACCACCAAGGAGCCCTGAGCCTCGGATTTAGGCTAAACGAGACAACCAGCGTGATTTGCGCCGATCAAGTAAGCAGTGTTCACACCGTTCGAACAAACAATATCATCGGGTGTGCCCGGTGTTCACACTATCTTCCTCCTCTCGCGCGAGACGCGTTAAGATTGTCCAAATTAGTTAAAAACATTGGGTGTGCCCGACGTTCACACCATCTTCCTCCTCTCGTGTGAGACGCGTTAGGATTGTCCAAATCGGTTAAAAACATTAGGTGTGCCCGGTGTTCACACCGTCCTCCTCCTCTTGCGTAAGACGCGTTGGGATTGTCCAAATCGATTAAAAATAGCAGGTGTGGTTGTCTGTTCATACCACCTCTCCTCCTATCACGTGAGACGCATTAGGATTGTTTTCTTTGGTTAAAAACATCAGGTGCGCCTTTTTGTTCACACTACCCTTCCCCCTATCGCGTGAGACGCGTTAGGATCTCAGTTGAAACCTCGAGTGCACTCGATGGTTACATTGCCCTTCACCCTTCCTACACGAGTCGTAGTTAGGTCTGCATTTTCTTACATCCTTTCTACATGAGACATAGTTTGGTTTGTGCTTTCTTTGTCCTTTCCACGTGAGGCGTATCTGTTTATTCACTTCTTTCCGTATGAGACACGATGGGATTTGTTTTGCTCTGATTTACATTTTCATTCAAACGTTGCGTTCTTGTTTAGATTGTAGCGTTGTTTCACTGTTTCATTTACATTTGAATGTTTTATTGCATTTTTTGATTGGTGTTTCAATACGTGATCATAGGTTGTTTGCTGCATTTCATTTTTGCATTTTGCCGATGAGTTTAATCTTTGCGTTTATGTCTTGATTTCTTGCCCAAGCCTTGTGGCCTCATCAAAATGGGTCGTCTCTGGGCTTTGACATTTGCTCACGTCACTTTATGACTTCAAGCTCTGTCAAAGAGGGGCAACTGTAGACACCTCATTTTTGACCGCCCATAAGGCTCGAGCGCTTTGCCTGGTACACTCGATGATGAAAGTGGTGTTGTGCGTGGTTCGAGGTCTCAACGAAGAGGCTATCTTTAAGCTCCGAAACAATCCCAAATCTTGCATATTCCCACTGTTTGTACCTCAGAAATCCATTTTTACACATTTTGCCACCCTATGCTGAGTTTGAAGTAGAGAGACAGGGGATCACATTGAGGCCTGGCCATGCCGCATTGGGAGTTGGCCGTGGCCATTTATGGCTGGCTGTGCTTTAGTAGCGAGAAACACTGTTATGGGCAAGAGCCCGCCAGCTGTCTATTTTTGAAGATATTTATGACCTCTTTTGCTCAAATTCTATAAAAACGAAGTTGTATATCTGTTTTGAGGGTTGAACAAATTCTAAAAAGCTTATACACCTTCTTGAGAGCTCTTTCTTCTTGTACAAGCAACCTTTGAGAAAGCTTACCACCTTTAACCTATATCTATACACCATATACACCTTCACACCTTAGCCTTAGAACCTTGGTTGAGCCTTGAGCATCATAATTCAAGCTTGAGATTGTGTTTGGACCAAGTTTGATTCACAACAAAGTGCTTACCTTCTTGAGAGGTATAAACTTACTATCTCTTCTCTTGCTCTCTTTGCTGTCTCTTGCTATCTAGTTCTTGTATTTTTGTATTGTTTTGATCCTCTTTCAAGTGTCTAAGCTTGGGTTTGGATAGCTACCAAAGGGTAGAGAGAGTTACCACTCTTTCCTACACATTCACCTATAGATGAAACCCTTGTTTTTACACCCTTTTCTTTGCTTTCTAAATTGATTTTCAGAGTTTAAAAGAGGCTAAAAATCATGCTTTGAGGTTCGAAAGTGGAGGGGTTAGCCACCCCTCCTTGTTCTTGCTTACTAGCCTTATATTTTCTTTCTTTATTGTTTAGCTTTTTAGACTCTTTTCATGTACTTTGAGCCACTGTTTTTCACCTATTAAGGGCTGTTTTAGGGCTGTCCTAGGTTATTTAATTAATTCATGCTTTGATTAGTTTGCTTGTTGTCTCATAAGTTCGCATATATAACTTGTTGTATGTTGTTCTTGGCCTTTCTTTGTTTAATTTCCATGTTTATGAACCTCATTTGAACAAGAAACCTATCATCCATTTCTTTCATTTGAGAGTTATTTCAACCGGTTGATGGTTGTTCTAAACATGAGCTAGAGATCTATGCTTAATGGTTTAATCTCTACGGAGGTTCATCGCCAATGGCATAGTCTCTCTTTCATGTTGAGAATCACTTCCCGTTTGACACGTTTCTCATTCAATGGACGTAATCATCACCTTGGACTTAATAGACTAAAGAATGGAAAGGTCTAAAAATTGCTAAAATAAACCAACACAATCATCCTGTTTGACATGCTTTTCATTTTGTCTCCTTTTTGGACCATGTCTTGGTCTCTCTTCCTTATAGCCTTTGGTGGTCTGGCGGACATCTATGAGGGTTGCCGGCCAGGGCTTTTATCCTGCTGGCCATTGATGTGCCTTGCCAGCCATCACTAATGGTTGACCGGTCACCTGTGTTTTCTGCAGATATTTTGTGTCAGCTGTGCTAGCTGGTTGCATAGAGGCTTGCACCTACCCACACGTGGAGGGCTAGATCTCTTTGTATGGAATTCATATTTTCTATATATAGGGAGGCCCTCTATCATGTTTTAAGATTGGAAGAATTAAGACTCAAATTTTTTTTTCTCTCTCTAGATTTCCCTCTCTCTCTCTTGTATTTCTCTACACTTTTGCCTACTTACAGTACAATTTTGCACATCAACCCTTAACCAAAAGTGATCACCTTTGAGCTGAGGTTATTTGAGGACCTCTTGGAGCTCTACAAGTTGTTTTGGGCTTGAATTGTTACTTTGAACCTCTCTTCTCTTCAAGGGGTATAATACTAGTCTTTGAAGCTTGCTTTGCTTACTTGTTTTTTCATCTTTTTCCTACTGTTATGGGCTGGTTTTGAGCTATAAAAAACTTTGTTTTCATGGACTGAAATTGGTGTTTTGGGCCATTAAAGGTTAGGGGGTGGTTCATACCTCTTTGTCCCTTATTGTTAAGGCCTTTGCAATTTTGTTTCCTATTTTAAAACTACCTTTTTTTGGCCCTTGAACCACTAAATTTCAGAGTCTTTTTAGTGGCAAAAAACTCATTTTGAAGTTCAAAATTGGAGGGGTTAGCCTCCCCTCCTTGTGAAACTACCTTTTTTTGGCCCTTTAACCACTAAATTTCAGAGGCTTTTTAGTGGCAAAAAACTCATTTTGAAGTCCAAAATTGGAGGGGTTAGCCTCCCCTCCTTGTGTCTTGTTTGCTAGTCTAGTTAACTTCATATGTTAACATGTTTTTCTAGCTTAGCTTAGCTTAATTCCAGCAAGTTTTTGCCTCTAAAATAGCCTGCTTTAGCTCTATTTTGGACTGTTTGGGTCAGTTGAGTCTTGTTTTGTATGGTTGTAGTGTAATAGTCCTCACAAGTTTGGTATTTTAGGCTATAGACACCTTCTTGTTTGAGTTGATAGCATTTGTTTATTCTTTTATCACTCATTTTCAGCACTTAACCATCTCTGCAACCTCCCTCCTTTCTTGGTTTTATTTTTGCTTTGAAAATGGTTCAAACCATTTGCTTATTTAAAACATAAAATTGAGGTTTTGTGCTTAATAGTTTAATCCCTTTGGGGGTTCATCACCAATGGCATGAGGTCACTTTCATGCCTAAAACAACCTTTGGTTTGAGCTTTCTTTCCACTTAGAGGACTTAATTCACCATTTGGACTTAATGCGATTAAAGGATGGTTGGTAATTAAAATATGTAAATAAAATTGGTAAGTAAAAGAGGCAAGATAAGCATTTTTTTGTGTTGCATTGCATGTGTTCAAATCGGACGTTAGTTTGAGCACGAGGAAAATGGGGCATCTCATACTCAAAAGTGATGAAATGTGCCACTTTCCTAGGTCTCCATTTCCCTTGATCATGCATAATAGGGTGATTATGATAACCATGTTCTGTATTATGCTAATTAATCTTAATTGTGATTGTGATTATGTGTTTGATATGATTTGGTGTGCCATTTATATGAATATATGTGGTTTTGAATTTCTATCTGTTCACCGTAGGAATAACTGTTTGATTTTCTGCTTTGGAATTTAAATTGAAGGCCCCATTGGCCACAGAAACTGAAATTGGCTACGCCATTGTGATTAGCGTAATTTTTAGAGCCTATTGTGAAATTTAATTGAAAATTTATTCGGATCAAAATAAATAGATTCAGAACGATTAATTAAGTATTATTATTTAACTCTAATCAAATGTGATTAGTGAGAGACTATAAAAGGAGGTCTATTATGCTTATATTCATCTATTTTGAGCTCAAAATCAAAAATTGCTCCAAGGAAAGGGAGTGACAGTCGGCTAGAGAGAGAGAGAGAGAGAGAGAGAGAGAGAGGGAAACAATTGAAGTTTGATCTTGAAGCTTGAATAATTTGAAGACCAACTCAAGAATTGAGCATAAGTTTGGAAGATTGAGGCTCATAGGTGAGTAACCAACCCTTAATTCATGGGTTTGAGTTTGTAACCATATGATTTCAAAAGGAATAGCTTACCTAGAACAAGATTGTGTCATAATTGGTGAAATTGAAGTTAATTTGCACATGCATGTATAGGATCACCATGATTTTACATAATCAAGCATGTATTAAGTTGAATGTGGGAAAATGAGTGTTAAAGTATACATGCAAGCGTGGTTTTGTTGTTTTTTTTCATGGTTATGAGCATCATTAGTGCCATTTGAAATGGAATTGGGGTCAAAGATTAACATGCCTGTTGAATTGATAGAGATATGAATTTGGTATGAAATTGAATGCATGAGTTTTGATTATACAAAGGAAATGTTGGATAATTTGAGAATCTGATGATGATTTTGAGCAAATCGGTGTCATACTCTTTCATTCTCATGTAGTGTGATGTATTTGCATGTTTTGAACCAAAATCATGAGCTTTGGAACCTTTGAATGTCGAATTTGAGCTCAAGAACAAGTTCTGGAAAACCTAGAATTCTTGAAGTCCGCTCGAGCAGGGGAACCGCCGCTCGAGCGTAAAATACGAGCTCCCAGAATATTTTGCAGACATTGATGTCCGCTCGAGCGGAGAGCTATGTAGAGTAACCTTCAGTTCGAGCGTCCGAATTCACGCTCCAGCGTAAAAATGAGATAACCAGTACTTTTGCAGACCTAATGGGTCCGCTCGAGCGGGAAATCCACGCTCGAGCGGGGACCCCTATTTCAGAAATTTTGTAAAGATGTTCTGTGTTTCATTTTTCGTTCTCTTTCACTTCTAAGTACTCTTAGGCATGCATTGAGCATTATGAATGAATTAAAAGAATAAGAAAGAAGCCTAAGAGGGATGTATGAATTAAGAACGGATTGAATCGTTTGTGACCCATATGTGTTATGTAATGTGTAGGGTCAAGCTCCAGGGCAAATCACCCAGCCGATCACTGTGAGTAATATCTTGATAGAGATATTTTGAAATATGTTATTTGTCCAATTACTTATTCCTCTATAAGCTTTATGAGTCTGTTGATTTGAATTGTGGACAAATGTTTGCTATGCCATATGGTTGGGCCTAAGGCCGTTTGCTATAAATGAATGGGCCGGAGGCCGTTTGACATAAATGATAGTCTGACTCGAATGATAGTCTGACTTGAATGATAGTATGACACGAATGAATGGGCCAGAGGTCGTATGATACAAATGATTGGGCCAAAGGCCGTCGGACACGAATGAATGGGCCAGAGGCCGTTGGATATGAACGAATGGGCCAGAGGCCGTTGGGTATGAATGAATGGGCCAATGAATAGGCCAGAGGTTGTATGACATGAATGAATGGGCTAGAGGCCGTATGACACGAATGAATGGGCCAGAGGCCGTATGATACAAATGATTGGGCCAAAGGCCGTCGGACAGGAATAATTGGGCCAAAGGCCGTCGGACATGAACGAATTGGGCCCGAGGCTGTTTGATGTGTTTGGAATCGCAGTCACCTGACCTACATATACTTATATCTATATATATGCCTGATAGAAATATGAATTGGGCCCAAGGTCGTTTGGTGTATATTGTTCTAAGTACCATTCATGTAACTTCTTTATTTGATATTATTCACTGGGCTTTTGCTCATGCTCATTCATGGGTCTGTAGGTGAGCCAAGGGAGGTCCAAATCCAGCCTCAGTGAAGTTTGTGTGGAACAACCAAGGTTTTGTAGAGTCAGTCCATACGTCTCACGCACGAGACTCGTCTTCGCCCCTTTGCTATTATGTTATATTTTGTCATGTTGGCGAGGACTTTGGATTATGATTGTGTATAGTTTTGATTGGCTGACCCAGACTTGAATGATCCTGTATGTACAGAACTTTGTGTTAGTACATATTTTGATGTGAGTTATTAACATGTATATCTATGGTTTGTTATGACGTGCCATATAAGCACAGCTCTAAGGAAAAAAATTTAAATTTGCTTCCATTTGGCCCCTTTACTCTGATGAGTTATGTCTTATTTGGTTTGAGGCCGTAGGTAATCTCGTGATTACTGGCCGGTTATGTCCTTAACCCATGGGGCGGGTTTGGGTCATGACAGTGATGGTTCTTGAGTGTTTTGGCTTTGCATTTATTAAGCTTGCACACCTTGAAGCACAAGCCATCATGCAATGAAATTGCTTTGATTGGTGGTTTGAGATTTAAGTTCACAATTCCTTGGATTTGTCCATGAAAAGGAGAAGTGAATTGTGTAGACAACCCTTGGAAAAAACCTATTTTTGCTCTGTTTGTACTATATTGCAACATGGTGATCCAATGCATCAGTGGCTGGTAATGCATCATTGGTGGCCGGCAGTGCATCATCAATGGCCGGCAAACCCTCTCTTTTGGCCGGCAGAGGGCCGGTATCAATCATCCATGGCCGGCAGGCCACTGATGTAAATCTCAGTTTATTTTTGTAAGATGGAGCAGAAAGGTTCTGGAAATTCTCAACCTTGCAAACAGAGGCTTTCAAGAGCAAAACAGAGGTCTTTTCGGGCCAAAATCAAGCATGTGCATCTTCCACTTCCCGAGGCTGAGTAGTGGCAGCATAGGTTAATGTCTTAAATGCTTAGTTCGTGTGCATTTGTGTTGAAAATTAATTACTTAGTTTGCTAGTTAGTTAAAGTGTTGTAATAATTAGTAATTAGCTTAGCTAGTTATTCATTTGGCTTATAATAATTAGTCTAATTAGCTTAATTAGATTAGTTTAATCAGCTAGCTAGTTAGCTCTTATTCATTCGGATCCTCCTTCGCGAGGGCATAATGTTGTAATAAGTGTGCTTGTGTGTGTGCATGTTTTTCCAACCCCACATCTTTCTCCATTTTACTTAACTGCTTTTGATGGTTAGATTAGGGTCATGTTTCAATTAGCATATCTCATGCTTACATCTATTCATCTTATATTGCATGTACCGAGGCTCGGCACATCATTCTAACTGCATTGTCATTTCAATAATTCTTTGAATATGTGTTTAATCGCATGTTGTTTAAATCAAATCAAATGCCATGCTTAGTAGTCGAGCCTATTAATCGTATATTGCATGTGTCGCATTAGGCTTCTCGTATAGTTAGGAATTATGCATAGTTTTCTAACTCATGTTTTCTTAGCTTGGAGTAATAGGTGAGTTTTTATGCTTTAGCATACTTGCATGAATGTGAATGTTGCCATGATTAGCATGCTTAACACGAGGCTATGTGCTTAAATGCTAAACTACTTGAATACCTGTGGATGAAGGCTTGTTGTTTGAATTGGAACGATTCAACGAATGTAAGTTTTAAGTCCACTTTGTTGAGTGGCAAATCATGTTTTAAGCCCACTATGTTTGGTGGCAAATCCGCAAACCTTTAAGCCCACTTGAGGTGGCAAAATTCAAACCATTTTCCCAAACAAACATGAGTTGAATTGTTCCAATTTGAGGAAACTAGTCTATACTTGCTTGTGTGCATCACATATTAAGCTAGCCTAAATAACCGAAATAAGAACGCATAATGTTTATAAAAGATCATATCATGAGTAGTAGAGGCAGATCTTTGATCGGGCTAGTGGGGGTGCTCATTTCATGACCTTCCCCTCTCGTACCCAAGTTCCCGAGCCGAGGCAACTTTGGTGATGACAGATACGTGGCCTTTGACACGAGTCATGGGTTTTCTAAATTTTTCCAAAATAAAATATTTAGGTGGCGACTATGTATCTGGCAAAGCGGTCTAATTTTGGCATTTTGATTCGAAATCAGTTTTCCAAAACGATTTGCTGGATTTGGACTCTTTTGGTGATTATCAGTTTCACATTGCACTTGTGAGATTAGATTCAAAACCACGGGAGTCCGATTTGTACGCCTTCTTTTCAAACCTTCCGAAGGGGGGCGCGAAGAAGGCAAGCTACAATAACATGCTTGTGTGACTAAATGAGTATGGAATTTAATTTCTAAGATATTGATTGGGTCTATGAGTTTCTAGAAGTCCTGTTAGAAGAGCACTTGACCACTGCTATTTCTAACTGGAACTCTGGCAACGTCCCGGAACGATCATTATCTAGGAAGGAAATTCGTATGTGTTTATGTGACTACATGCTTATGTGGAGTGAATTAATTGTTGTCCACCGCATTAGCACATGAGTGAGTTAGCTTTGGCACATTTGCAAATATGCTAATCTATTACGTTACCTTCATTACGATGTCAGGACATGGTCGTGGTGTTAGGCGTGGCAACCCTAGACGATAGGAGATGCCATTATCGAATGATATTCCGGTGTAGGATGAAGTGGTTGGTTAGGCTAATGTGGCCGAACCAGTTGGTCAGTAGGCCATGGGCGTTTTGGCCCGTGATATTCTCAGAGTTGAAAATCAAGTCCAAGCCTATGTTATTGAGACAAGGCCGTCATTTTTGAAGATGGAGTTCTTCCAGTCAAATCTGGATGAGTTTTTTGGGGGATCCGAAAGAGCCACTGATGGTAGATGAGTGGCTAGAGCAGATGGTGAAGACGTTCGAGATGTTTGGCATTGAGGACCATGGGCTAAGAGTGACCTTAGCATTCTTCTAATTGAAGGGAGATGCGGGTCAGTGGTGGAAGTTTGTATGGGGGTGCATTGAGCTGACTTGGGAAGCTTTTGTCAACACCTTCCAGGACCAGTTTTTGCCTCCCACTGTTAGGGAGAAGTTGAGGGAGTAGTTCTTGAAGCTCTAGTGGCTTAACACACCAATGGCAGAGTTTGAGTCAGCCTTTACTAGTTTGTCGAGGTTTGAACCGGAACTTGTAGTGACGGAAGAACGCCATTGCTTGGAGTTTGAGAAGAAGTTGAAGACCAGACTCCTTTCCAAGATGGCCGCGTCTGTGCTTAGGGATCACGATCATCCTGTGGAGGTAGCGACTCACTTAGAGACCGTAATTCAGACCGAGGAGGAGAGGATGAAAGACTTCAGGCTGAGGAGTCAGGAGGTTCAGGGGAAGACTCAGGACAGTAAGAAGTAGAGGGGTTCTACCCCACAGCTGTCCTAGGAAGCATAGTCTAGGTCTACTTTTTTAGTACGGAGTTCGGGTTCTGGGAGAAGTGATCAGGGAGGGATCACTTGCTTCAAGTGTGGTTAGCTGGGCCACAAGTCTGTAGTTTGCCCGCAGAGGAGTGGAGGGCAACAGTCCGTATCATCTTCTACTCATTCTCAGAGCCAGAGTCAGGGGAGAGGGTAGCTGCCTACCTGTTATCAGTATGGGTAGTCAGGGCACTTGAGGAAGTTTTACCCTTAGTCGGGTGGCACATCTGGTGCGTCTAGTTCAAGACAGACATCGAGCCTTCAGCCTACACAATTAGCACAAACCTCGAGGGCCTAACAGAGAGCCTCTTCAGCTCAATCTATGCATCAAACTTATGCTCCGAGGGGTGAGCAAGTTGAGCAGAGACCTATAGGGTGTGTGTATGCTGTTACCGCACCAAATTTGTTGCTAGCACCTTTGGTAGTGCGAGGTAACTTGTTGTTGTGTAACTCTATTGGCAATGTATTGATTGATACTGGTGTATCACATTCTTTCATTTTGTCTGCATTCGCATCAGCATTGGGGTTAGAAGTGGCTAAGTTAGCATCTCCACTCAAGCAAGAGTCACCTGTTAGTGGTGAGGTTATGTTGGACTAGGGGTGTCGAGTTGGCACTGTATAGATTTCCACCCGCCAAGTTAAGTGAGAGTTGAAGGTTCAGCTCCAAGAATTGCAAAATAAAGGCTTTATCCACCCCAGTACTTCACCTTGGAGAGCACCGGCTCTCTTTGCCAAGAAGAAGGATGACACATTGCAACTTTGTATCGATTATCGGAAGTTCAATCGGGTAACTGTTAAGAACAAGTACCCATTACCTCGTATATATGACTTGTTTTACCAGTTGAAGTGGTCTTGTTGCTTCTCTAAGATAGATATGAGATCGGGTTATCATCAGTTGAGAGTGAAGGAGGAAGTTATCCAGAAAATGCCATTCCGTACATGATATGGCCATTATGAGTTCTTAGTAATCCCTTTTGGGTTAACCAATGCACCGGCCTTGTTTATGGACTTGATGAATCGGATCTTCCGTGAGTTCTTGGACCATTTTGTGGTTGTCTTTGTTGATGACATTTTGATCTACTCACCCTCTGAGAAGGAACACAAGGAACACTTGTGAGTTAGGCTTAAGTTACTTAGAGCCCACAAATTGTATGCTAAGTTTAGGAAGTTCGAATTCTAGTTGAAAGAAGTAAAGTTCTTAGGCCATGTAGTATCCGAGGAAGGGGTGACTGTATACTCCTCTAAGATTGAGGCAGTACAAGATTGGGAACAACCTAAGAATGCCTTCGAGATCCAGATTTCTTCGGGTTAGTTGGGTATTTCCGCCGTTTTGTGAAGGATTTCTCTAGATTAGCCTCACCATTGACTAGACTGACGAGGAAAGGAATTAAGTTTGTGTGGAGTGAGACTTGTGAGACATCGTTTCAAAAACTTAAGGTCAGACTTATCACTGCTCTAGTGTTGATCAATCCAGAGAGGGGTTTGGGCTATGCAGTGTATTGTAATGCATCTTGGGAAGGCTTGGGTTGTGTCTTGATGCAGGAAAGGAAGGCAGTAGCTTATAACTCACGTCAATTGAAAACACACAAGAGAAATTATCCTACTCATGACCTAGAGCTAGCAGCTGTGATTTTTGCCTTGAAAATTTGAAGACATTATCTGTATAGTAAGAGGTTTGAGGTATTCTCCGATCACAAAAGTCTGAAGTATCTGTTTTCACAGAAGGATTTGAATTTGAGGCAGAGAAGGTGGATGGATTTTATGGAAGATTATGACTTTGAGTTATATTATCACCCAGGGAAAGCCAATGTAGTAGCAGATGCTTTGAGTAGGAAGTCCATTAGCAGTGTAGCTAGTATTGTCATTCAGGAATAGGAGATGTTGGGCGCTATTGGTGAGTTTGACTTACAGCTTGGCGAGTTTGTTGGGTCGGTAGCTTTGTTTACTATAGTTGCACAACCTACACTTGTGAGCCAAGTTATAGAAGCACAACGGGGTGACCATCAGGTAGTGTCCATCCAGGAGAAGATATCTGGTGGGAATGTAGAGAAGGGCATAAATCTGTATTCTAACTCGAGTGTTAGATACATTGACCACCTTTTTGTGCCGAATTCTTGTAGAGAGGAGGTATTCCGAAAGTTCCACCATTTGCGCCTTGTGGTACATCTGAAAGGCACAAAGATGTATCACGACCTTAGTCACCATTTTTAGTGGAGGGGGATGAAAAGAGAGACGTAGCCTTGTTTGTATTGAGGTGCCTAACTTGTCAACAAGTGAAGGCCGAGCATCAGAGGCCAACAGGTTTGTTACAACCCTTGCCTATAGCTAAGTGGAAGTGGGAACATGTCACGATGAATTTTTTTGTGGATCTTCCGAGAACTCAACAGGGTAATGATGTCGTGTGGGTGATAGTTGATCGGTTAATCAAGTCGATACACTTTATACCTATGCGCACGAGTGACTCAATAGATTATCTGGCCGACCTTTATGTTAGAGACATAGTGTGGCTTCACGGGGTCCCTGTGACTATTGTTTCGAATAGAGATCCGCGTTTCGTGGCTCGGTTGTGGCAGAGCCTGCAGAATGCCTTGGGCACTAGATTGACATTGAGCACCGTGTAACATCCTCAGACAAACGAGCAGTCAGAGCGTACCATTCAGATTATAGAGGATATGCTTTGGGGTTGTGTTCTTGACTTTAAGGGGTTGTGGGAGAGGCACTTGCCCTTAGTGGAGTTTGCCTACCACAATAGCTTTCAGGTGAGTATTGGCATGGCACCGTTTGAGGGCTTGTATGGCCGACCGTGTAGATCTCCTGTGTGTTGGGCCGAGGTGGGTGACGCACATATGTTAGGCCCTGAGTTAATCCGGGAAATAACGGAGAACGTTTCACTTATCCTCAAGAGGTTGGTTCGGCTCAGAGTCGCCAAAAGAGTTATGCCGACCGTAGGAGGAGACCGTTATCATTTGAGGGAGGAGATCGTCTCTTCCTGAAGATATCACTTAGACGGGGTTTGATGAGGTTTGGGCCTTGTGAGATCTTAGAGCGTGTTGGGGAGGTAGCTTATCATTTGGATTTGCTGCTACAGCTTTTAGGGGTTCATGATGTGTTTCATATATGTATGCTTCGGAAGTATGAACAGGATTCGTCACATGTGTTGGATTGGACCGAGTTAAAAGTAGATGAGGATGCCTTATATAAGGAGTGACCGGTTAGAGTCTTAGATACACGAGACCAAGTCTTGCGAGGTAAGACAATTCCAATGGTAAAGGTGTTGTGGCGACACCACGGGGTTGAGGAGGCGACTTGGGAACGTGAGGCAGAAGTCCATGAGAAGTATCCAAACCTTTTTGTTGATGTTTGAAACTTGTATTGAAAATTTTGTTATGTTGGTTACATGTAAAACATTGTATATGTTTCGGGAAAGTGAATTGTATAATCAATGTTGAAAACCTTGCTAGTTGTTGTTACGAGAATGAATGACCAGTGGCTGGGTCATGGTTATGATGATGATTGAATCTTTGTTATGTAGATTTAAAAATAGTTGTTTTGTGTTGGTTTTAAAATTTCAGGGATGAAATGTTATAACGATTCTGATTTAGACCCGACCCATTTATTGTTTTTGGTTCAGGATATCACTGTTCTTGTCTTTATTCATCTCGTACTTCCTTGAGTTTGGCTATTAGAGTATCATTGTTGTGTTTGGAACAGGTTGAGAGTTAGTCTTTTCAAAACCGTGCAACCT
This sequence comes from Camellia japonica, assembly GCA_030407325.1. Lineage (NCBI taxonomy): Eukaryota > Viridiplantae > Streptophyta > Magnoliopsida > Ericales > Theaceae > Camellia > Camellia japonica. Next base: position 169,846,196 of record JAPPVO010000059.1, on the reverse strand, counting down.
AGATTTTGGCATGTTTGCCTGAGCGAACTTTCATGCGCTCGAGCAAACTGTGAGATTTTCTAGTACTTTTGTAGGTTTGCAAAACTACTAGGAGTATGGCATGCTTCACTTGAGTGCTGTTTGTTGCGCTCGAGCGGTCTTGGCTCGAACGGTCCTTTTTGTGCTGGAGCGGTCTTTTGGAACTCTTAGTACTTTTGCAGGTCTACAAAAGTACTACAAGGTTGTATTCTTCGCTCAAACGGTCACTTTGTTCGCTCTAGCGGTCTCACTTGTTGTGTCTACTAGCTCGAGCGACCATTCCTGCGCTCGAGCAGTCTGTGCGTACATCAGGTTGGAAAGTCACCTTTTTGAGTCACTTTTTCACATCTCTCTCTCTCTCTCTCTTTAAATCTCAGCTCTGCTCTCTCTCTCTCTAGTTCTCAAACATTTGACCTAAATACACCTTGATCTATCAATTTCTACACCCTAGTCCTTTTGATAAAAAAGAGAGAGCACGTCGAGGGTTTCGTTCTAATTAGAGAAGTACATATTTTCGGCTTGGTTGAGATTTACCCATCTTTTCTTTGCATCTTCTTCTTTGATGTAGGGATTACTTTGACCCTTTTTATAATTTTTAACTTAGTTATTTGTCTTTTAAAAAAAAAGGTATTGTGATTTGGGGATTTTTAGATAAAACCTAGAGTTTTGGTGTTACATCAAAATAGCGGTTTTCAAGTGGGTTCTTGAAAATGGTTGTGGAATTGTAAATGTGGGTGAGTGGTTGTAAAATGATGTATTTTTATGCATGAAATTGATTTATAAAGAAAAAGGGATTTTTCCCTAAACTGTGAACATGTGATTTTGTAAAGAGAAAATGGAATTGATGTTGGTTTTATGGAATTGGAAGGATGATGATGATGATGGTGGAGTGGGATATGTATTATCGCTCCCATCTTGTGATTTTGAAAAAGTATATCTTTGTTGAAATTAATTATCTATTTAGTGATATCTGTTTTGGGGCATCGGTGGAGGATAGTTATGATTGTTGTAGAAATTGCATGAGAATTAGGTGAATTGAAACTATTTTCTCATCCAATTGCATTGAGCATTGTAGCATGATTACACATTGAAAATGTACACTATTTTGAGAAAAAGGGGTTAATACCTTGGTGAATTTGGGTAGGAGTGTAGTTGTGGTATTATTTTGGTTTGTGTGTCCTTGGTGAAAGTTCAGAAACCCGCACAGTTAAGTGTCGAGCCTTCCGGTTAATACTGGTAAAAATGACGAATTGGTAGTGCTTGTAGCCTACTTGCAAACACGTCCTAGAGAATCCCAGTGTTGTATCCATTGCCCTGTTTTCTATTGTAAAGGAAATGGTTTCTTGAATTGAGATATAAACATGGCATTGCATGGTTTTGGAAAGAGAAAAGAAAATGTTTTGGCACGAGCATCGCATATACATTCACCTTATAACTCTGTTAACATTCATACACTGTGTTAGAGTATCTTTATTGGGCTTTGGCTCACCCTATGTGGAAAACCATTTTCAGGTGCTGATGATATGCCTCCGCCATGGCAATAGTTTGGGAGGACTTGGAGCCAAGAGCTTCTATTTTTGTTAGCTATTGTAATTATTTTGTACAAGCCTAGGGCTTTATTTGTGTTGAGTTTAAACTCACTTTTGTTGTAACCAAGCACCATCTTGGAAAGTTGTAGCCTTCAGGGCATTAATTTATCTGTTCTTATTTCAATTTCATATCTCTTGCTATTGACACGTGCTATAGATCTAGGGTTAGGGCTTATGAATGTATAGTTGTATGTGTTATCATTTGTAATCATTGACTCATATGAATGAAAAGAGAGATCCTATTCTGAAAGTATTATAAATGGGAGATTATTATGAGATAGTTTTATTGTTATATTTTAGGGGTGTTACAACTTGGTATCAAAGCTACCGGGTTTGAATACTTTGGGATCGTTGGAAGTGGTTATTGTCACAATGGGTTCTCTTGCTATATAAAATTAGGAATAACCTAGTATGCTATGTAATAACATGCTTATGTGACTAAGTGGGTATGGAATTTAATTTCAAATATATTGATTGGGTCTATGAGTTTCTAGAAGTCCTATCAGAAGAGCACTTCATCACTGCTATTTCTAACTAGAACTTCGGCAACGTCGCGGAATGATCATTATCTAGGAAGGAAATTCGTACGTGTTTATGCGACTACGTGCTTATGTGGAGTGAATTAATTGTTGTTCACCGCATTAGGACACGAGTGAATTAGCTTCGGCACATTTGTAAATGTGTTAATCTATTGCGTTACCTTCATTAGGTCGTTAGGATGTGGTCATGGTGATAGGCATGGCAGGCCTAGACAACTGGTGGTGTCATTACCAAATGACATTCCAGTGCAGGAGGAAGGGGTTGGTCAGGCCAATGTGGCCGAACCAATTGGTCAGCATGCTGTGGACGCTTTGGCCCATGAAATGGCTGAAGCTTTGCGGGAATCCATGGACATTCTTAGAGCTGAGAATCAAGTCTAGACCTGTGTTGCTGAGACAGGGCTGTCATTTCTGAAGAGGGAGTTCTTTTGGTCAAATTCGGATGCATTTTCAGGGGATCCAAAGGAGCCACTGAAGGCGAATGAGTGGCTAGAGCAGATGGTGAAGACGTTCGAAATGCTTGGCATCGAGGTCAATGGGTTGAAAGTGGCCTTAGCATCCTTTCAGCTGACACGAGATGTGGGTCAGTGGTGGAAATTTGTGCAGAGGCATATTGGGGTGACTTGGGAGGCTTTTGTCAACGCCTTCTAAGATAGGTTTTTGCCTCCCACTTTTAGGGAGAAGTCGAGGGAGTAGTTCTTGAAGCTTAAGCAGCTTAATACACCAGTGGCAGAGTTTGAGGCTGCCTTTACTAGTTTGTTGAGGTTTGCACTGAAGCTTGTAGCAATGGAGGAACACCATTGCTTGGAGTTTGATAGGAGGTTGAGGATCGGACTCCTTTTCAAGGTGACCAGATCCATAGTTAGGGATTACAGTTGTCTTGTGGAGGCGGCGGCTCACTTAGAGACTGTAATTCAGACTGAGGAGGAGATGATGAGAGGCTCTAGGCAGAGGAGTTAGCGGGTTCAAGAGAAGACTTGGGACAGTAAGAGGCAGAAGGGTTCTACCCCACGGCAGTCCCAGGGAGCACAATCTAGGTCTACTTTTCCAATATTGAGTTCGGGTTTTTGGAGAGGTGATCAATGTGGGATCACTTGCTTCAAGTGTGGTCAGTTGGGCCACAAGTCTGTAGTTTGCCCACAGAGGGGTGAAGGGAAAAAGTCCACACTTTCTTCAGCTTGTTCTTAGAGCCAGAGTCAGGGAAGAGGGCAGCTGCCTACCTGTTTTCAGTGTGGGCAGTCAACGCACTTGAAGAGGTTTTGCCCTCAGTTGAGTGGCACATCTGGTGCTTCTAGTTCGAGACAGACACCAAGCCATTAGCCTACATAGTGAGTGCAGCCCTTGAGGGCCAATCGGGGAGCTTCTTCGGCTCAATCTGTGCATTAGACTTATGCTCTGAAGGGTAAGCAAGTAGAGCACTGACTTACGAGGCGTGTGTATGTTGTTACCACACCAGATTTGTTGCCAGTACCTTCGGTAGTGAGAGATAACTTCTTGTTGTGTAATTCTATTACCAATGTGTTGATTGATACCGGTACATCGCATTCTTTCATTTCGTTTGCATTCGCATTAGCATTGGGGTTAGAAGTGGCTCAGTTAGCATCTCCACTCAAGGTAGAGTCACTTGTTGGTGGTGAGGTTGTGTTGGACCGAGGGTGTCGGGGTTGTGAGATAGAGGTTACCGATCGCCAGCTTTTGTTTGCTTTTGTGTTGATTAACATGTTGAGTTTTGATGTTATTTTGGGCATGGAATGGTTGTTATCCTCTCGGGCCATTATAGATCGTTACTATCAGAGAGTTACGGTGTGCACCTCGAGTGGTAATTGTTTCTATTTTGGGGGGGATCGAGTCGATAAGGCCTTATTGCCAGTGTGTGATCTGCGTGGTCAGGGTGAGCTTAGTCTCCTTCTTGCTACATTCTTGGGTTGAGAGCGATGAGGTCCGAGTTGAGTTGCCAAGGGTAGTTTTGAATACCTATATGTATTTCCTGAGAATCTTACTAGTTTACCACATCACCGTGAAATTGAGTTCTCTATTGACTTAGTGCCTGGCACGACACCGATTTCTATGGCACCGTATAGATTTGCACTCACTGAGTTGAGTGAGTTGAAGGTTCAACTCCAAGAATTGCTATATAAAGTTTTTATCCACCCTAGTACTTCGCCTTAGGAAGCACCGACTCTCTTTGCCAAGAAGAAGGATGACACATTGTGACTTTACATCGATTGCAGGAAGTTGAACCAGGTAACTGTTAAAAACAAGTACCCATTACCTCGTATAGATGATTTGTTTGCTAGTTGAAGTGGTCTTGTTGCTTCTCTAAGATAGACTTGAGATTCGGTTATCATCAGTTAAGAGTGAAGGAGGAAGATATCTAGAAAATGCCATTCTGTACACGATATGGCCGTTATGAGTTCTTAGTTATACCTTTTGGGTTCACCAATACACCAACCTTGTTTATGGATTTGATGAATCGAATCTTCTGTGAGTTCTTAGACCGTTTTTTGGTTGTCTTTGTTGATGACATTTTGATCAACTCACCCTCTGAGGAGAAACATAAGGAACACTTGTGAGTTGTGCTTGAGTTACTTAGAGCCTACAAATTGTAAACTAAGTTTGGGAAGTGCGAATTTTGGCTGAAAGAAGTTAAGTTCTTAGGCCGTGTAGTATCTAGGGAAGGGGGGACTGTAGACTCCTCTAAGACTGAGGCAGTACAAGATTAGGAACAACCTAAGAATGTGTAGCACTTGTGTCCTTTAAACTATTGGGGAGTGTACTTAAATTCTTTATTTCATTTTGGGAGTCTTTGGAGTTATTGTATCTTGGTTTTGGAGGAGTACAAATCGATTTAAACTTGTTGGGATTGTTCATTCACGCTTGTTTACGTTGAAAAGTTATTTGGGAACTTAGAAATCTAGTTCTAGGGTCGACACTAGTCTTGGTGGTGTTGACACTTGCCTTTTGTTATTGGCCTCAAGGGTCGACATCGGTCTGCGAACGGTCGACCCTTGTATATTGCTGAATCTAGAATTGGCTGTTGAAATTTAGGGTCGACACCTTAGGTTACAAGGGTCGACCCTTGCTTGCTGCACACTTTTTTTGCATGGCTTTTTTACTTGAAGGGTCGACACCTCTGTCTAAAGGATCAACCCCTACGAGTAAAATTTAAGATTTTTGGGTCGGTTTGGGCCTCACTTTTTGGGGGTTTTGACTTATTCATTTCATTTGACTTTGGGGCTATTATTCTATTAAGGTGTAGCCACTATATAAATAGGTTCCAAAACACTTTCCTCTCATTACTTTTCCTTCTCTTTTCCTCTAAAACTGTGACTTCTCTCTTCTCTCTCTAAACTTAAACTTTTCACACTTAGATCTTTAGATCTACTCAGCTAGAGCCATTTTTTCACATTGGTCCATTGGGAAAGATTGTAGATCTTGTCAAGGGCTTTCTATGATCCGAGAAGTTCGTGGTATCGTCGACTTTGGGTATTCCAAGTTTTCCTCTTCACAACTTGAGGTGGGGATACTTTTACCATAGTGTTTCTTTATTTTGAAGAGATTTCATGGTATTATTGTGACTTATGAGCTAATTTGAGGATATTGTTGGATTAAACTTATGTCTTACATAAATAAACAATTTTGCTTGACTTTTTCTTGAAATTTCGTAATTCTTTTTTGTAAAAAATATGTATATAAATGTTGTTAAAACCTATATCTATGATGAAGGAGAAAACCCCCCAAATTTGGTAAAACCCGAATTCTCAACTTGAGTAGAAAACACTAAATTGAATGGAATTTCCTTTAATTCATGGAAAGTTGTGAATAATAAAGGGACGAAAGATGTGGATGCTGATATGGTAAAGGATTTGTGGCTTGGATGTTATTTTCTTTGAATGTTGTGTTGTATTATATTCTTTTGTAATGTTTGATGCTTGTTGATGGAATAAAATATGATTGAATTGTTAATTGTGTATGAATCCGGGTAAGAGTCAGCTTTGGAAATGTGGTGCTATGTTGGTACCCGCGCGGGGAGTTTAAAAGGTGTCCAAATGCCCTATCTAGGCTTACTGCTGGACGAATGTGGGAAAAATATTTTTGGGTGTCCACATAGTTCTGTCGTATTGTAGTCAACGAAAGTGGAAAAACAGATGGTTTTCTTGGGTGCCCACTTCTTGCCATATAACAGTCAGTAAATATGGCGATGGTTTTTAAAACAAAAACAACTGGTGTTAGACTCTTACAGGGGACTCGTGGTTTGTTTTCTATTGATGTGATTGTTTAATTGTTTTGTTGTAAGGAAGTGAAAGGTGATTGGTATTATGCAATTGACATGTTATTTACATAATTTATGAAGATTATGAGTATACCTTAACTCCTTAGATTATTTTGTCTCAATGATTCCATAAGCTTGCTCAAATAATTAAATACTCGGTTAAATGCATTCGTACTGGGCAAGTTGCTCACCCCTATTTTATTTTTTAGGAAATGATGTTGTACAACTACAATGGTGACTTGAAGTAAGCTATGTTGGGGTTGACAGTTGAGAATATTTTGCTGTAAAGACTTACAATTTTGTAGTAGGACTGTTGGATCTATTTTGTTGTAGTCTTGTATACCCAAAGGGTTCTTTTTTTGTAATTGTCATTTTGTTTGTTGAACTTGGAGTTGGGTACAAGGTTTCATGGACATGTAAACATGGAAATTATAAATTTAAAATCTTAGTTCAGTGAACGGGATGGCTTTTGGAATAATTTGTTAGGTTGGTTGCGATGGATTCATGTATGAAATAGCAAGGCATTACAAATTTGTATTAGAGCATTAGGTTCGAATACCTTAGGCTCGTGGGAAGTGCCTTTTGTCATAATGGGATTCCTAGGCTAGGATAGGATGTTTACATGCCTTGTGTGCCTTGTGTATATATGTGGTTATATATGTATGGGGTCAACTTCTGAGATATAGCTTTTATTCATTGCACTCATTGAGATCCTTTTGGAAAGGCATATGATCAGTGTTTTTTTCACTTGGAGGTCCTTGATTGCCATCGGACTGCCTTGTATCTTATGAGGGTAACCTGTATGTGCATTATGTAATTGCATGATAATGTGGATGGTCTTATGTGAAACTAGATATTTGTGTAAATGCTTGTTTGGATAGTGTGTAGAGCATGAAAATCTTGAGTGGGGCTTGGTGTGTGTCACATGGGTTAGGTGTTAGCATTGGTTATGAGTTGGCATAGGTTTGCCCTGGTAGTGGTTGGCATGTCTTGAGAGCCAATAATACTTTCGAATCCTTTGTGGCACTGTGAGTGGTTATGGCACAGTAGGGATTATGATGGGTGAATAGTGATTGATTGATTGAGAATTTGGTTAATTTGGAATGTGGAAGAGAATTTGTTTTAGAAAGTGAGTTAAATGTAGAGTTTTGAGGTAAATTAGATTGTGGATAATAAGTGAAAGAGGTTGTAATAATGGTGTTGAATCTCTGGTAGTGGAGATGGTGACTTGAGGGTTGGTGAATTGTTATTAACGGTTGAGATATTGAGTGCTAGAATTGGTTGCTCTCTTGAAATTATGGTGTAGTGCATAAGTAATTGGTCATGATGCTTGATTATTGGAGTGCTTGAGTAGAAAAGAGTATTGTCAATTGAGTGGTGTAGTTATTATATTGGAGGTCGTGATGGCATGATAAATGTTCTTAGAAGAAGCTATTGGAGTTAACTTGGGAGGCTATTATGGTTCAATGGAGCATGTGACTAAAGTGCATTGGATTGATTGGTGAAGTCGGATCGATGTGTCTTCATGAAAATCTGTGTCTGATGGTTTGAGAATCATAGATGTTAATTCTTTTGTGGCTGCTTTTGACTATGAGATAAAAGTTTCATAATGACTAAAGGTGTACGTAAGTATTTCGATTGGATTTAGAAGTGTTTGTGATGACATAGCTTCCAATATTGAGGTAAAGATAAACTTTGGTGCTTGTATCTCATCTATGAGGTTGAGTTATGTTAAGTCAGTAACTAGTTGGGATGCAAATGTGGAGATTTCCTCGAGTAAGAGTTATCTTAATTTTTCAATTGGGAGCTTAAGCTTTTGACTTAGTTTTTTGTTATACTGCGGGCATTGAGGCGATTTCAGGTTGCTAGTGGGTTGGTGTAGCATTACCATTGCGCTTGGTTTCATGTTTTCCCTATCTTGAATGTTTGGAGTTAGCTCGGATTCAAGGGTACTTGGCTTCCCTTGGTAAAAAAGGATGATTCCTTACCTTTGGTTTTAATTGAGAGCATTTGTTGGTGATGGTATTTTCTATCTCTCTTGATTAGACTACTTCCTTGAAGGAAGGAGCTAGTGTGGAGGATGTTTTTGTTGTTGTTTTTAGTCTTGAAACTTATTCTTTGGTGACTTGGATGTGCCTTACTCTTGTGGGAATGTTAGTGGTGTCTTCGGAATGAATGGTTGGAATATGCCTTGCGGTCATTACTTTTGGAAATCTTATATAGGAATGGTTTGACTATTGGTTTCAGGTAGACTTTTGAGGTTGAATATGATAGTGTGACTGTTGGTTGATGTAACCTTGACGTGAATCATGCTAGCCTTGTAGTTGTTTCACTTGAAAAAAAAAATAATAAATAAATAAATAAAATAAAATAAAATAAATTTTTGAAGTGCCTACTTGATAGGAGATAGGAACTGTTAGTTGGCCTAAGGGATTTTAGTACTATGTGGATGGTGTTAGTGGGTTATTGCTAAGTATAGGCTAGGCATTGTGACTCACTGTAGTACTAGTGTAGTGTTGTGTGGTAATTTTGGGGTAGGTTCCATGGTGTGCTGGATTTAAGGAATAGGTTTTGATGTGAGTTAGCTTGTCGACTTGGGGTGCTAAAATATGGTTTAGTTGTATATCTAGTTGTGAAAGAGCCCAGAATGAACTTAGGATATATTATTGGAAGTTTTTGGTGAACACCATGTAAGAGTAAGACTAGTTGACTTGATGTTGATAGGTTGTGGAGGTTGTTGGTAATTATTGGTGGTAAGTTTATTAACTATTGTGTGGAAAGAAGTTGGTGGGTGAGTATTTTCATGGAAATTTGTGTTTGGCCCACTGCTAGTGATTAGTGTTAATTCTTAGAATCACTCTTACCTAAAGGATAGAGATTGTGAATATGAGAAGTGTAGGTGAGTATTTTGGGTTAAGTTTGGTGTGTGTGACGACGGTGTTTTCATGTAATTGAAATGGGAGTTATTTAGTAGCCCTTGCCCTTTAGTTATAAAAATTGTTTCGTATCCTTCAAGTAAGAGCTGTGAACTCCTTATATTGATTCTTTATTTTGCTATAAGAGTGGTGAGAAATTGAGTTGTTGGTAGGTTGATCGACTACGATTATTGGGTTTACTTTGGATGTACGTGACCTTTAGTGGTAAGTTGTTTTCTTAATTAGAAGATATATAGTTATGCCTAGTAGAGGGTAATCCTTTATTTCAACTTTATTCCATGACTTTTGTCAAGGTATCATCTTATACGAAGTTATTCAGTGGAGCTCCATCATGAAGTATTTGATTTAGGACAACCTGTGGATATTTGAGTGTCAAAATTTAAGTTTTATTGATTAGTTAACCGAATAGGTTGATACTGGAGTTTGGGTGACAAATAGTCACATTGGAATGCTTAGATATGAGTAGAGTAACAAGTTTGAGAAGTATCTTGGAAGGGTTTCGTGAGTGTGAAGTATCCTCTATGTAATGGCGAGGCTTGGATGAGGCTTGTCTGAATTTGATGGAAATTCGTCGGGCTGAGGGTGAAACATCATAAATTTTTTGGTCTAGTCTACATGTGAATGAAAAGTGGTAACAATGAGTATGAATTGTGAGATGTGAGGGGGTGTGTGCTGAACCCCAGATAGGGACAATTGGTGTTGGTTAGGATGTCAATGTTTGAATTGTGAGAGTAGAAAATTGGAGAATTGGATTAAGTCGTGTAGATGAAATGAACCCTTGTAGTTGCTCCCATTGATGGGACTTAAGGATTGATTTGGGTTAGTTTGGTCTGTTTTGGTTTGATTTGCAACCAGTTTTAAATTAATGCAATTTGAAGTGAAGTGAATTGGCACGTAGTCAATTTGGGAATTGCTATGGTTTTGATAAATAATGGTACGGTCGAATAGTACCTTAAGTGGTACTAGCGGACATTGAGCTTTACTTGTGTATGTATATTGTTGATGTGAATTTGTGAAATCACTCTAGTTGGGTTAAAATGTGTGAATGTAAATTATTGTAAGCGCACTTGTGCCAATGAGTATTATTGACTATTCGTGTTGATATTTGCTAATGATTAGGAATTTCTAACTTTTGGGAAGCCGTATGTGTTGTATCACTCCTTGGACGCACCGTGATTGTTTCTATTCGTGGTTGTTGCAAATCGGTATGGTTATTGTGTTGTGATGTCATCAGATGGGTGACGGAGGTTATTGGCTGATGGTTGAAATTCACCAAGTAAATGTTGAGAATAATTTGGAAAATGAACGTTTCGTTTGTTTGTGTTGTGACCTACGATGGCAGATTTAATCAAAGGTGTGTTAATGAATAGGTTGTTGATTGAGTGGCAACTAAATATGGACAGGTCATGAGGATGTAATTGGTTTAATGTTCTCAATAACACTTTTGATGGTAAATGTAATTATTATGAAAATTTTAGATTTGCAAATGTACTTTGATGGTAAACGATGTAAGTTGGAACACCATGTGAGAAACAAAACTATATATATACATAAACGATTTTTATTATCTTCTCTTTGAATGTCGGGTTGTATAACTAATTGGAAATGTTGCTAAGCTTGGTGCGATTTGAAATTGTTGTACTAGACCATACATTGTAGTGTGTCATTGGCTTCTGCTAGTGTCGGCCGAGTTTTTGGTTTAATGGTGGTTTTCCTTCTCTTCCAAATTGGGTATTGGTTATCCAGTGGCAGTGGTTCGCGTGGGAATACTAGTAATTGATGTTGTTCTTTGTCTCTTGGACTCCAATGAGTATGTGGGTCGAAAGAGTGATCATGATCTCTTCCTTGTAATTTTTCTTGTTCAGGTGTCCTCGAGGCACTGCGACATTGAATCAGAATATGGGAATCTATCCCAAGTTTGGATCTAGTTTTAGGTTAGAGGTTGTGTTTCCAATTGTGTTCATGCTACTTTTTGTTTGGCCTTCTTCAATTTTGGGGACGAAATTTCCTAAGGTGGGGAGGTTGTAGCACTTGTGTCCTTTAAATTATTGGGCAGTGTATTTAAATCCTTTATTTCATTTTGGGAGTCTTTGGAGTTGTTGTATCTTTGTTTTAGAGGAGTACAAAATGATTTAAACTTGGTGGGACTGTTCATTCACGCTTGTTTACATTGAAAAGTTGTTTGGGAACCTAGAAATCTTGTTCCGGGGTCGACACTAGTCTTGGTGGTGTTGACACTTGCCTTTTGTTGTTGGCCTCAAGGGTCGACACCGGTCTAGGAAGGGTCAATCCTTGTCTATTGCTGAATCTATAATTAGTTGCTAAAATTTAGGGTCAGCACCTGGGGTTCCAATGGTCGACCCTTGCCTGCTATACACTTTTTTTGTCTCAGCTTTTCTACCTGAAGGGTCGACACCTCTATCTGAAGGGTCGAACCCTGTGAGTAAAATTTGAAATTTTTAGGTACGCTTTAGGGGCTTTGACTTGTTCTTTTCATTTCACTTTGGGGCTATTGTTCTATTAGTGTCTAGCCACTATAAATAAGTTCCAAGACACTTTCCTCTCTTTACTTTTCCTTCTCTTTTCCTCTCAAACCGTGACTTCTCTCTTCTCTCTCTAAACTTAACTTTTTCACACTTAGATCTTCAGATCTACTCAGTTAAAGCCATCTTTTCACATTGGTCCTTTGGGAAAGGTTGTAGATCTTGTCAAGGGCTTTCTATTGATCCGAGAAGTTCGTGGTTTCGTCAACTTTGGGTTTTTCGAGTTTTCCTTTTCACAACTTCAGGTAGGGATACTTTTACCCTGGTATTTCTTTATTTCGAAGAGATTTCATGGTATTGTTGTGACTTATGAGCTAATTTGAGGATCTTGTTCGATTAAACCCATGTCTTACATAAATAAACCATTTTGCTTGACTTTTTCTTGAAATTTTTGACTTCTTTTTTTTTAAAAAAAAAACATGTATATAAATGTTATTAAAACCTATATCTATGATGAAGAAGAAAAACCCTCAAATTCTCAACTTGAGTAGAAAACAATAAATTAAATGGAATTTCCTTTGATTCATGGAATATTGTGAATAATAAATAGATGAAAGATGTGGATGTTGATATGGTAAAGGATTTGTGGCTTGGACGTTATTTTTCTTTGAATGTTGTGTTGTATTCTATTCTTTTGTAATGTTGGATGCTTGTTGATGGAATAAAATGTGATTGAATTGTTAATTGTGCATGAGTCAGGGTAAGAGTCGATTTTGAAAATGTGGTGTGGTGTTCGTACTCGCGCAAGGAGTTTAAAAGGTGCCCAAATGCCCTGCCCAGGCTTACCGCTGAACAAATGTGGGAAAAATGTTTTTGGGTGTCCACACAATCCTGCCGTATTGTAGTCGGCGAAAGTGGAAAAACGAATGGTTTTGTTGGGTGCCCACTTCCTGCCGTATAATAGTCGGCAAATGTGGGGATGGCTTTTAAAACAAAAGCACCTGGTGTTGGACTCTTACAGGGGACCTGTGGTCTATTTTCTATTGATGTGATTGTTTAATTGTGTTGTTGTAAGGAAGTGAAAGGTGATTGATATTGTGCAATTGACATGTTATTTGCAGACTTGATGAAGATTACGAGCATACCTTAACTCCTTAGATTATTTTGTCTCGATGATGCCATAAGCTTGCTCAAATAATTAAATACTTGGTTAAATGTATTCCTACTAGGCAAGTTGCTCACCCCTATTTTATTTTTCAGGAAATGATGTTGTACAACTACAGTGGTGACTTAAAGTAAGCTGTGTTGGGGTTGACAGTTGAGAATATTTTGCTGTAAAGACTTATAGTTTTGTAGTAGGATGGTTGGATCTATTTTGTTGTAGTATTGTATACCCAAATGGTTCTTCTTTTGTAATTGTCATTTTGTTTGTTGAACTTGGAGTTAGGTACAAGGTTTCATGGACATGTAAACATGAAAATTGTAAATTTAAAATCTTAGTTCAATGAACAAGATGGCTTTTAGAGTAATTTGTTATATTGGTTTCCATGGATTCATATATGAAATAGAAGGGCGTTACATAATGCCTTCGAGATCCGGAGTGTCTTGGGGTTAGCTGGATATTACCACCGTTTTGTGAAGGATTTCTCTAGATTAGCCTCGTCATTGACTACACTGACGAGGAAGGGAATTAAGTTTGTGTGGAGTGAGACTTGTGAGAAATTGTTTCAAGAACTTAAGGTTAGACTAACCACTGCACCAGTGTTGATCATTCCAGAGAGGGGTTTGGGCTATGCAGTGTATTGTGATGCGTGTTGGGCAGGCTTGGGTTATATCTTGATGCAGGAAGGGAAGGTAGTAGCTTATGACTCAGGTCAATTGAAAACACACGAGAGAAATTATCCTACTCATGACCTAGAGCTAGCAGCACTGATCTTTGCCTTGAAAATTTTGAGACATTATCTATATGGGGAAAGATTTGAGGTATTCTCCGATCACAAGAGTCTGAAGTCCCTGTTTTCACAGAAGGATTTGAATTTGAGGCAGAGACGATGGATGGATTTTATGGAAGATTATGACTTTGAGTTACATTATCACCTGGAGAAAGCCAGTGTAGTAGCCGATGCTTTGAGTAAGAAGTCCATTAGTAGGGTAGCTAGTATTGCCATTCGGGAATGAGAGATGTCGGGTGCTATTGGCAAGTGTAACTTGCATCTTAGCTAGTCTATTGGGTCGGAAGCTTTGTTTACTATAGTTACACTACCTACACTTGTAAGCCGAGTTATAGAAGCACAACAGGGTGACCACGAGGTAGAGTCCATCCAGGAGAAGATATCTAGTGGAAAGGTGGAGAAGGGCATGAACGTGTATTCTGACTCGAGTGTTAGATACCTTGACCGTCTTTTTGTGTCGAAGTCTTGTAAGGAGGTACTCTGAGAGTTCCACCATTCGTGCCTTACGGTACATTTAGGAGGCACAAAGATGTATCATGACCTTAGTCACCAGTTCTGGTGAAGGGGGATGCAGAGAGAGACGTAGCCTTGTTTGTATCGAGGTGCCTACTTGTTAACAAGTGAAGGCCGAACATCGAAGGCCAACGGGTTTGTTACAACCCTCGCCTATAGCTGAGTGGAAGTGGGAGCATATCACGGTGGATTTTGTTGTGGGTCTTCCGAGCACTCAACGGGGTATTGATGCTATGTGGGTGATAGTTGATCCGTTAACCAAGTTAGCACACTTTGTACCTATGTGCACGAGTGACTCAGTAGATTATCTTGCCGACCTTTATGTTACGGACATCATGTAGCTTTAGTGGGTCCTTGTGATTATTGTTTCAGATAGAGATCCACGTTTCACGGCTCGGTTGTGGTAGAGCTTGCAGGATGCCTTGGGCACTAGATTGACATTTAGCACCGCGTATCATCCTCAGTCCGACGGGCAGTCAGAGCGTACCATTCAAACCCTAGAGGATACGCTTCGGGGTTGTGTTCTTGACTTGAAGGGGTCGTGGGAGACGCACTTGCCCTTAGTGGAGTTTGCCTACAATAATAGCTTTCAAGTGAGTATTGGCATGGCACCGTTTGAGGCCTTGTATAGCTGAGTGTGTAGATCTCCTATGTGTTGGGCCGAGTTGGGTGACGCACCTATGTTAGGTCCTGTGTTAGTCTAAGAAAGAACAAAGAAAGTTGCACTCATCCGTAAGAGGTTGGTTTTGGCTCAAAGTTGCCAAAAGAGTTATGCTGACCGTACAAGTAGACTATTATCATTTGAGGTAGAAGATCATGTCTTCCTGAAGATGCCACGTAGATGGGGTTTGATGAGGTTATGGAAGAGCAGAAAGTTGTCTCTTAGATTTATTAGGCCTTTTGAGATCTTAGAGCGTGTTGGGGAGGTAGCTTATCGTTTGGCTTTGCTGCCACAGCATTCAAGGTTCACGACGTGTTTCATATTTGTATGCTTCAGAAATATTGAGCCGGATCCGTCACATGTGTTGCATTGTACCAAGTTAGATGTAGATGAGGATGCCTCGTATAAGGACAGACCGATTAGAGTCTTAGATACACGAGATCAAGTCTTGTGAGGCAAGACAATTCCATTGGCAAAGGTGTTGTGGCGACACCACGGGGTTGAGGAGGCGACTTGGGAATGTGTGGCAGAAGTCCGTGAGAAGTATCCAGACCTTTAGGTTCATGTTTGAAACTTGTATTGAAAAGTTTGTTATGTTGGTTACATGTAAAGCATTGTATATGTTTTCGGAAAGTGAATCGTATAATCAATGTTGAAAACCTTGTTAATTGTTGTTATGAGAATGAATGACCGGTGGCTGGGTCATGGTTATGATGATGATTGAATCTTTGTTATGTGGATTTAGAAACAGTTGTTTTGTGTTGGTTTTAAAATTTCGATGCCAAAATTCCTTAAGGGGGGAGGTTATAATGATTCTAGTTTAGACCCGACCCGTTTATCGTTTTGGGTTTGGGATATCTTGTCTTGTTTCACTATTCATGTCTTTATTCATCTTGTACTTCCTTGAGTTTGGCTATTGGAGTATCATTGTCGTGTTTGGAATAGGTTGGGAGTTAGTCTTTTCAAAATGTGCTACCTAGATTTTGGTATGTTCGTTTCAGCGAACTTTCATGTGCTCGAGCAAACTGTGAGAACTTCCAGTACTTTTGCAGGTCTGCAAAACTATTAGGAGTATGGCATTCTTCACTTGAGCAGTGTTTGTTGCGCTTGAGCGGTCTTGGCTCGAACGGTCCTTTTTGCGTTGGAGTGGACTTTTGGAACTCTCAGTACTTTTGCAAGTCTGCAAAAGTACTACTGTACACACCCCATTTTTGACCGTCCTCAAGACTTGGACGTCATCGTTTGAACACTCGATGATCATCCATGTTCGTGTTCGTTTTGAGTTCCCAGAGGTCTCGGTCGTGCACCTTGACTCGAGATCTCTCAACTTGTCTGTTTTGTGCTTGGTTGTGGACCAAACACCTGTGTTTTTGCTTCTGAGGGAAGAGGGTGGCTTGTTGGCCATTTTCTCAACCCACCGGCCAAGGCCTGAGGCCTGAGGCCCATTTTTCTTGCCATCAGCCAAGAGTGTTGGCTGATCGACATTGTGTTTGGTTGGCCGGCCTTTATTTTGGTCGATCGGCCAGATTTTCTAGCCAAGGCCTTTTCTTTTCCTTTTTCAGGCATTGTGCATGCCAGCTGTACCAGCTGGTGGGCACAGACTCTGCCCTCCATACACGTGTATGGAGGGATTTGAGCCTTGTTTAGCTTCTCTTGGAAGCTTTGCAAAATTGGTTTTCTATAAAAGGAGGGCCTCCTCTCCCTTTCCAGGGGTTCAGCCAACTGATATAGAAGTTAGATATATCTCTCTATATATCTCCCTCTCTCTAGATTTGTGTGTGTGTTTGAGCTCAAAAGTGTGTTTTGTTCTTACTATTGCACACAAACACCTAGCACTACACTATCCTTGGTTGCTGAGGCACTAGAAGGTTGATTTCAGAGTTTTTGAGTTGGTTTGATCCAAGAAGGGTGCTGGAGTTGGTGTTCTTGAAGTGTTCTTCAAGGGTGAGTCAACTTGCTTTTGATACCCCATTTTGGCTTAAGCTTTTACACATACTTCTATATTGTTTTAAGCTTGACTCTAAACTACAAAAACTTCTGTTTTTGTATGCTAAATATGTTTGTTTAAGGTTATTTTTGGGTTGGGGGTTGTCTACCCCCTCTTAGGCCTTGTTTGGCCTCTTTTTGTGCCTTCTTCTTTGGGCTTTGGAACCCTTTTGTTTTGACCTTCTCACCACTGAAATCCAAAGGATTTTCAGTGGTGGGAGAAGTGGTTTTGAGGTCTCGTATAGGGGAGTGACACCCCTCTCCCTTTGTGTCTCATTTGCTTGTGTTGTTGGCTTATAAGAGTAGCATGTTTACTTAGCATGTCTTGGTTCTATTTCAGCACTTTTTGGTGGTTTTTAGGACCTGCCTTAACTCTATTCCATGTTGGTTTGATGGCATCTTGCATGCTTTACATACTTGTAGAGTAATCTTGCATGTTTGCATAACATGCATCTTGCCTTTCGACCATCATGCTTGCATGTTCTAACTTAACTTTGAGAATTTTTTAGCCTTGTTTCACCATGCTTAAGCTCTGTTTGGGGTTGTCTTGGTCATGCTTTCCATGCTTTGTATAGCCACTATGCATTCTAGCTTGTTAGCTTTGGGTGTGTGAGTCATTAGCATGCTTTACTTGGGCCATTTCAGTGATTTGTATCACTTGTCATGGTATTTTAGTCCATGTTTCACGCTTGTATGCTTGCATTTGCCATCCTTTCAATGCTTTGAAGAGTTGGTGTCTTGTGCTCCATGTTTGGGTTATTGTGCATGTCTCCATGATCAGGTCTTTGGAATGCCATCTCGTTGGGTTTCGGGGCTTATTTTGACATATTATAACTCTGTTTTTCATTGCATAATCCATGCCATGAGTGGTTGCGATAGACGTAGTGTAATGCTCCCTTTGTAGCCTTGCACGCCTCTTGTTCGTGCCTATTTTTCTAACATGTTTTGGCCTCATCCCATGCATGTTCTAGCCTTGTTTTGGCCTGTCTTGGGACTATTTTGGGTAACCTTGGCCCTTTGGGGCTTGGTTGATATGGCCATAGTTCAAGTATCTTGGCTAGCTTTGAGCTTTAAGCCCATTAGCATGCTATGCTTATCCTATGTACATGATTTGGCATCACTATTGACATGATTTCAGAGCTTATTGCATCGTCATGTTCTCATGATTATCCCATCTTGCTCATGTTTGAAGATTGTGCATTGTGGTCTAGCTTATGGACCAATGTATGTGTGTGCATGCCTCCCCTTTTGGTCCCTTGATTTGGGTGTTTTGGCCACTGATTAAGGCATGGCTGAGGTCCCCCCCCCCCCCCCTCCCTTTTTGGTTTAAGTCCATTAAGCATGTTTGCTTTCATGATATTTGCATGCTTTGCATTTACATGGTCCATTACCATTGCATACTTGCTCCAAGATGTATTATTGCATGCTTCCTTCATTGTATTGGTGATTGCGTGTTTGGGTTGTTTGCATGATTCTTGACATGCTCATCTTACATTCACTTAGCTTGTATGCTTAGGCTGATTGCATTGGGTTGCATTGCTCATGTTGCATTACATTAGTTGCATTGCTTTGCATTGCATTTGGCATACATGCATTGCACTTTGTTTGGTTTGGGATGTCAAACCAAACATGAGAAACGAGGGACGTTCGTACTTCAAGTGACGAAACGTCCCTCGATTCTTAGTCGCCAACGCTCTTGATCCAAGCATGATAGAGTTCTAGGCATTCATATGTTTTGTTGCATTCATTCCACATTAATTTGCACACTTGGCACCTTTGGCCATCATGTATTGAAATGCATGATTGGTGGCCCGAGTGTGATACCCCTGTTCCGTAATATGTGAATTGGTCCTTAATATGAGTATAATTATGTGATTGATATGATTTCATGTGTCATTTTGTGAAAATATGTGGTTTTGAATTTCTATCTGTTCACCATAGGAATATCTGTTTGATTCTCCCGTTTCGGAAATTAAATTGAAGGCCGTATCGGCCACAGAACCCGAAATTGATTACGCCATTGTGGTTGGCATAATTTTTAGAACCTAAGGTGAAATTTAATTGGAAATTGATTCAGATCAAATTAGACTGATTAAATTAATGAATTAAGTGCCCAATTGTTTATAATGAAATGATGTGTTGAGTGGGGCTAAATAGGGGCCTTATTATAATCAATTCCTCTTCCATATATCATTTTGGCTGATGCTAACTCAAGAAAGAAAGGAGAGGGTCGGCCTTAGAGAGAGAGAGAGAGAGAGAGAGAGAGAATTGTGTAGCTTGGCTCAAGGCTTGGAAATCTTGAAGATTAAGTCCAAGAATTGACTAGAGTTTGGAAGATTAAGCTCCTTTGTGAGTAATTTATGTATTTTTAGTTATCATCTTGTGAATTCAAGTTTGAAAGAGGGTCAAGAACATGGATTAGTTTGATCATAAGGAAATTGAGTTGAATTTGTTGTAATGAAGACCCATATGTGCATGCATGTGTGTAATTGCTTTGAATATTGCATGTTTGAGCTCAAAGGGTATGATCCTTGTGAATTTGTAGTTGAAGCTCATGTTTTGATTACCTTTTCATCATCTAAGTTGAGAGTAAGGGTTGTATAGCATATGCATGTACAATTCATGAGAATATGAGCTTGAAAGCATGAATTTGTTATGTTAGAATGAGTTTGATGGGAGATTGGGTCATGCATGTGATTTATTTATGAAATTAAGCTTCATTGGGTTGTAATTTGGGGTTTATACCATGTTAGTATAATTATATTTGAGATTTGAGCCATTGCATGCAACAAATGTTGGCTTGAAGGTCGAATTGGAGTTCAAGAACACAATCTGGGAAACCCAGAATGTTGATGTTCGCTCGAGCGGGGGAAGTGCCGCTTGAGCAGGAAATACGTGCTCCCAGTACTTCTGCAGACTTGGTGTCCGCTCGAGCTGGGTATTTCACGCTCGAGCGGGGGAGCTTTGTAGACAGGCCTTCCGCTCGAGCGCTCTATTTAACGCTCGAGCGTATTTTTCATGCAACCAGTACTTTTGCAGGCCTTAAGGGTCCCCTCGAGCGGGGTATTTTTCACGCTCGAGCGGGGACCCTATTTTCTGAAATTTTGAAAATGTATTATGTGTTCTGTTTTTCCGTTCCATTTCACTTCTAAGCACTCTTAAGCATACATTGAGCATTGTAATTGAATTAAAGAAATAAGAATGAAGCCTAAAGAGGAATATGTGAATTAAAGAACGGATTGAATTATTTGTGACCCATATGTGTTACGTGATATGTAGGGTCAAGCTCCAGGGCAATTCAACCAACCGATCACAGTGAGTAATATCTGACATATGTTATTGTCCAATGGCTACTTCTATGTAAGTTTTGTAAAGTTCATTAATTTGAATGGTGGACACAATTTGATATGAAAGGCCTATGAGCCAGTTTGATATGAAAGGCCTATGAGCCAGTTTGATATAAATATGGACCGAAGGTCGTTTTGGCATAAATGAATGGACCGAAGGTCGTTTTGACATAAATGAATGGACCGAAGGTCGTTTTGGCATAAATGAATGGACCGAAGGTCGTTTTGGCATAAATGAATGGACCAAAGGTCGTTTTGGCATAAATGAATGGACCAAAGGTCGTTTTGGCATGAATAAATGGACTGAAGGTCATTTCGACATGAATGAGTGGGCCAAAGGCCGTTTTGACACAAATGAATGGGCCAGAGGCTGTTCTGTGATGAATGAAAGTCTGAATGGGCCAAAGGACAGTTTGTCATTTAGATGGGCCAAAGGCCAGTTTGTCACTTGAGTGGGCCAAAGGCCAGTTTGACACGAATGATAGTTTGACATAAATAACAGTTCGATCTGAATAATAGAATGAATGGGCCAGAGGCCGTTTTGACATGAACGAAAGTCTGAATGGGCCAAGGGCCAGTTTGTTATGGAAAGAGAAATGGACCAAAGGCCAGTATGTTTGGAACCACGGTCACTTGACCTAAATTATGTATATACATGTTAAATAGAAATATGAATTGGGCCCAAGGCCGTTTGGAGCATGTTGTTCTACATATCGTTTGTATAACTTCTGTATTTGATATTATTCACTAGGCTATCGCTCACGCTCATTCATGTGTTTGTAGGTGAGCCAAGAGAAGTCCAAACCCAGCTCCAGTGAAGTCTGTCAGGAACAACAAAGGTTTTGGAGAGTCAGCCCTTGTGCCTCGCGTACGAGACCCGTCTTTGCCATTTTGTTATGTATTATATTTTGTCATGTGGGCGAGGACTTTGTGTATATCTGTATATAGTTGAGATGGGTTGACTTAGACTCGAATGATCCTGTTGTGCAGAACTTTTTGGTACTATGTTTTTGTTGTGAGTTATTAACGTGCCTATGTATGGTTTGTTTTGATGTGCATATAAGCACGGCTCTATGGACAAGGTTTAAAATTTTTGCTTCCGTTAGCCCCTATACTCTGACGAGTTACATTTGTTTTGGTTTGAGGCCGTAGGTAATCTCAGGATTACTGGCCGGTTATGTCCTTAACCCATAGGGGCGGGTTTGAGTCATGACAGAGTGGTATCAGAGCATGAGTTAATAACTCACACACTTGTCCAAAAGAGCAATAAGCGTCTAGAAAAGATCTAGGATGCATTCATGTGATAAATGTTAACGTAGAAGCATCAAGAATATGCTTAATTGGTTCGATATGAACAGTTATGTGTTATAAATTCGTGAATTGCTCGCATTGTAAACCATTGGAATATGTATGCTCTCTAGTATATGCATACTTGTGAATCTTTTGTATAAAGTATAATGCAAGTTTAATCAAATGGTGAATTTTAATTATTTTCTGATGATATGAAATGACAAGTTCCCTGAAATGCTATGTTTTGCATGAGTGAATAACTGTCTAAATTTTCTTCGAATGTAATTGTGGTATCCTTAGTAGAAGCCCTCGCCCAGGGGACATAATACTGTGGCTTATGGTCATGAGGCCCTAACCCGGGGGAAATAATACCATGGCAGAGGCCCTCGCCCGGGGGAAACAATACCGTGGCTTATGAATGAGATATGTTACCCGGTACCGAAGGTTCCATTATGGAACTTGTTATGCTTGACCAACATGATATGTTATGCTAAAGAAAATACCACACATGATTTGAATATGAGATATGAATTGTTACACTACTGTGTACAATAAAATTTGTTTTGTTATAGTGCACATACATGAACATATGAACCATGAAAAGTTGCTTATGTGCATTCGATTCTGCCAATGGGTGCCTATGTGAAACATGAATATGATTTGAGTATATAATTACTTAGTAAATGTTCAGCATGCGATATTTGATAAGTATGCAATCATCTGTTACCTATGTGATTAATTGTGTTGGGACGGTGCATAAAATGAGAATATAACAATGTGTCTATGTGCGAATGTACCCATGTGTATCTGTGCTTATTTTTGTATTTGGCACCCCAGTATTTGGCAAGGCTTAATAAGAGATTGTGTATAGTATGGATAAAGTAAGGGCATACGGATTAGAAGGCTCTTCCACAGCCCGATTTGATAGCCTGGAAAGAGTAGTACAAGAAATGGCAGGGATCTTAAGACAACAGCGTCAGATGCCGCTACGGCAAGAACCTTTGCCACCACCAATGTAAGAAACACCGAAGAGTTTGTTATCAGATTTTCTGGTGCTCGTTATAGATGTGGTAGAATGGACCATATGGTAAGGAACTGTCCCCGAACTGAACAAATGTGAATAAATCTTCTGCCTCAGTTGAATTCGTACCAATGGTAGGAATTGCTAATCGAGTTAGAGTAATTGCACTCGTCCCAAAAAGCCCTCAGAATACTGCAACCGTTATCCCAGGTATCTGTACTGTTTATAAACGAATGCCTATGTGTTGATTGGTTCTGAATTAGTACATGTGCACATTTTTGCTTGGGATATTATTTGATTCGGATCGGCATATTCCTTCATATCTGCTGCATGTGTATCTAGATTGGTTCGACCCATCAGATCGAGACCGTATTCATTGAATGTATATGCTTCATTTGGGAAAATTGTGAAATATGTATTGGGATATTGATTAACTCCGCACATGCACCTGTACATCTAAACCTATGCCCAGGGTGATTTATTATATTACTGTCTTCAATGACTAAACCACTGGAATTGTGACCTTGTGATTGTATAACTGAGTTGAGCACCCCAAATAATAAACTCTGCAAATTACGGACCATGTATGTGGACTGGTAGAAAATTGACTGAACTACGTGACTAAACTGAGCGTGACTCGTAAGCCTATGTTTTGTGACTGATTTGGAACCCCTACGTGACGAATCCTATATATTATGTGTAACCAAAGAACTTTGTTAAATGTGTTGCGGTGTACCATGTGCTTGCATATAAGACCTATTTGAGAACTGATGAACTTAGGACAGTTGTGAAATTATCAACCATGTACCTAAGTAAACGAAGTGTGCCTTACAGAACCAAATACCCCATTTGAGAAAACTTTTATCTGATTCGATCCAATAGAACCTTTGTCTGATTTGACCTGATAGAACCCTCATTGGATATAATTTGATGGAACCTTTGCTTGATTTAATTTGACAAGACCTTTGCTTGGGTTGATTTGATAAGAGTCTCTATCTGAGTTGATTTTGTTAAGAGGGATCACGGATGGTTTATAAATAAATGGCCAGATTATTCTTGGCAGAAAAACTGATAGACCCAAAACTTGAATCCGTTGGAATACTTGACTAAATTGAAAGACCCTTGTGGGCTATCAATAGATTGATTTGATTGTGAACTGTACTGAATATTTATCCTCGACTAATCAGAATATGTTTTATGCGTTTGCTTCAAGTGTTATCGGGTTTTGGGAAATCAGGTTATAGTAAGTGATATTGCGTTTGTTTTGATGACATTCTTGAGACGCCCTTTCGTGCTAGGAGACGTTAAGCCTATGTAGCACTTTTGTTGAGAATCACTTTTGCCACCGACGATTTTGTATAGGTGGGTTTGGCTAATCGATCTCGAGTCGGCCACCGACGGTCGTGAACGGGTGTGCTTTGACTCCGAGATGATTATTCCTTTGTTCTGTCTGGAATGTCATCCTTTGGTATTAGGTAGATGTTATTAACATCCAAGAAGCTTTGAAAAACCCTGATTGTCCGAAAGTGTGTGAATTCAGTGCGCCTTGTGTAGATAACTGCTCAGTGTCATTATATTCTGCAATTGGGGCTCTGAGGATATGTAAATTGTGTTCAACATGTGATTGACTGTTTCTGATAATATCTTTGGCGCCATGGGGATTAATATATGAATTGCCTTATGCTTTTGACGACTAGCAAATGATGTGGAAAGACTCGATAGAACAGGGAATTGAATATTGAACCGAATTGCAAACTGTAAACTGTTGAATGAATTGAGAACACGTGTATTATGTTAGAGGTTGACTGCATCGGTGTTATTGTGCTTTACAATTGGTACTATGGGGATATATGAGTTACGTATGTCACGTGATTGATTGCTTCGTTGTTATCTTTGTTGACTCGGGAATCAGTGTCTAGATCCACCTTATGTTCCTGAAGATTTTTGATTGACCTTGGATGACTGTGATGAGTCACTGGACTAAATACCGAATCGGATTGTGAATTGTGGAATTATTAAAGAACAAATTGGACTTTTGTGACGAGGAAATAGACCGAACTTCTATGATAAAGTTAGCTGACGTTTGAAATAAATATGATGGCAACCTATTGTGAAGAGGGAAATTGTTGAATTGTGTCTGAATGTTTTAGTACCAACAAGTCAAAGTTGAATATCGGGTATCGGCAGAACTACTTCAATCCTTCTCTATTTCGGAATGGAAATAGGGATATGTGACTACGAAGTTCATTGTGGGGCTACCTTGAGCACCCAAGGTATAAGTCCCGTTTGGGTTATTGTATGTAGAATTACTAAGTTTGCTCATTGCCTCCCTGTAAAATTTTTGTATGATGCTAGTTGACTAGCCACTGTTTACATCGTCAAGATTGTTTGTTTGCATGGGGTCCCAGTATCTATTGTTTTAGACAGAAATTCTAAAATGTGTTTGAATTTTGACAAGCCTTCAAGGGGCAATGGGGACTGAATTATGATTCGGCGCTGTTTTCCATCCGTGAATTGATGTATAATCAGAAAGAACTTTTTAGATTCTGGGAGAAATGCTCCAAATGTGTGCGTTAGATTTTCGGGGAATCGGAAAGATCTATCCATCATTGGCAAACTTTGTTTACAACAACAGCTCACACTCTAGTTTCGGTATGGCACCATACAAGCCTTGCATGGCGGAAAGGGTAAGTCTCTAACTGATTGAAAATAGAGTGTCGCTTGATTTGAGACTAGGTGAATGACTATCAGAAAGGATTGGAACCGTTAAATGAAAAATGTTCCGAATTGTTTTCGACTAAAGGTAAATCAAGTTTGGAGGACCAAACTTCCTACAGGGGGGAAGACTGTGATACCCTTGTTCCGTAATATGTCAATTGGTCCTTAATATGAGTATAATTATGTGATTGATATGATTTCATGTGCCATTATGTGAAAATATGTGGTTTTGAATTTCTATCTGTTCACCGTAGGAATATCTGTTTGATTCTCCCGTTTCGGAAATTAAATTGAAGGCCCTATCGGCCACAAAACCCGAAATTGATTACGCCATTCTGGTTGGCATAATTTTTAGAACCTATGGTGAAATTTAATTGGAAATTGATTCAGATCAAATTAGACTGATTAAATTAATGAGTTAAGTGCCCAATTGTTTATAATGAAATAATGTGTTGAGTGGGGCTAAATAGGGGCCTTATTATAATCAATTCCTCTTCCATATATCATTTTGGCTGATGCTAACTCAAGAAAGAAAGGAGAGGGTCGGCCTTAGAGAGAGAGAGAGAGAGAGAGAGAGAGAGAATTGTGTAGCTTGGCTCAAGGCTTGGAAATCTTGAAGATTAAGTCCAAGAATTGACTAGAGTTTGGAAGATTAAGCTCCTTTGTGAGTAATTTATGTATTTTTAGTTATCATCTTGTGAATTCAAGTTTGAAAGAGGGTCAAGAACATGGATTAGTTTGATCATAAGGAAATTGAGTTGAATTTGTTGTAATGAAGACCCATATGTGCATGCATGTGTGTAATTGCTTTGAATATTGCATGTTTGAGCTCAAAGGGTATGATCCTTGTGAATTTGTAGTTGAAGCTCATGTGTTGATTACCTTTTCATCATCTAAGTTGAGAGTAAGGGTTGTATAGCATATGCATGTACAATTCATGAGAATATGAGCTTGAATGCATGAATTTGTTATGTTAGAATGAGTTTGATGGGAGATTGGGTCATGCATGTGATTTATTTATGAAATTAAGCTTCATTGGGTTGTAATTTGGGGTTTATACCATGTTAGTATAATTATATTTGAGATTTGAGCCATTGCATGCAACAAATGTTGGCTTGAAGGTCGAATTGGAGTTCAAGAACACAATCTGGGAAACCCAGAATTTTGATGTTCGCTCGAGCGGGGGAAGTGCCGCTTGAGCGGGAAATATGTGCTCCCAGTACTTCTGCAGACTTGGTGTCCGCTCGAGCTGGGTATTTCACGCTCGAGCGGGGGAGCTTTGTAGACAGGCCTTCCGCTCGAGCGCTCTATTTAACGCTCGAGCGTATTTTTCATGCAACCAGTACTTTTGCAGGCCTTAAAGGTCCGCTCGAGCGGGGTATTTTTCACGCACGAGCGGGGACCCTATTTTCTGAAATTTTGAAAATGTGTTATGTGTTCTGTTTTTCCGTTCCATTTCACTTCTAAGCACTCTTAGGCATACATTGAGCATTGTAATTCAATTAAAGAAATAAGAATGAAGCCTAAAGAGGAATATGTGAATTAAAGAACGGATTGAATTATTTGTGACCCATATGTGTTACGTGATATGTAGGGTCAAGCTCCAGGGCAATTCAACCAACCGATCACTGTGAGTAATATCTGACATATGTTATTGTCCAATGGCTACTTCTATGTAAGTTTTGTAAAGTTCATTAATTTGAATGGTAGACACAATTTGATATGAAAGGCCTATAAGCCAGTTTGATATAAATATGGACCGAAGGTCGTTTCGGCATAAATGAATGGACCGAAGGTCATTTTGACATAAATGAATGGACCGAAGGTCGTTTTGGCATAAATGAATGGACCAAAGGTCGTTTTGGCATAAATGAATGGACCGAAGGTCGTTTTGGCATAAATGAATGGACCGAAGGTCGTTTTGGCATAAATGAATAGACCAAAGGTCGTTTTGGCATGAATAAATGGACCGAAGGTCGTTTTGACATGAAGGAGTGGGCCAAAGGCCGTTTTGACACAAATGAATGGGCCAGAGGCCGTTCTGTGATGAATGAAAGTCTGAATGGGCCAAAGGCCAATTTGTCATTTAGATGGACCAAAGGCCAGTTTGTCACTTGAGTGGGCCAAAGGCCAGTTTGACACGAATGATAGTTTGACATAAATACCAGTTCGATCTGAATAATAGAATGAATGGGCCAGAGGCCGTTTTGACATAAACGAATGGGCCAGAGGCCGTTTTGACATGAACGAAAGTTTGAATGGGTCAAGGGCCAGTTTATTATGGAAAGAGAAATGGTCCAAAGGCCAGTATGTTTGGAACCACGGTCACTTGACCTAAATTATGTATATACATGTTAAATAGAAATATGAATTGGGCCCAAGGCCGTTTGGAGCATGTTGTTCTACATATCGTTTGTATAACTTCTGTATTTGATATTATTCACTGGGCTATCGCTCACGCTCATTCATGTGTTTGTAGGTGAGCCAAGAGAAGTCCAAACCCAGCCCCAGTGAAGTCTGTCAGGAACAACAAAGGTTTTGGAGAGTCATCCCTTGTGTCTCGCGTACGAGACCCGTCTTTGCCATTTTGTTATGTATTATATTTTGTCATGTGGGCGAGGACTTTGTGTATATCTGTATGTAGTTGAGATGCGTTGACTTAGACTCGAATGATCCTGTTGTGCAGAACTTTTTGGTACTATGTTTTTGTTGTGAGTTATTAACGTGCCTATGTATGGTTTGTTTTGATGTGCATATAAGCACGGCTCTATGGACAAAGTTTAAAATTTTTGCTTCCGTTAGACCCTATACTCTGACGACTTACGTTTGTTTTGGTTTGAGGCCGTAGGTAATCTCAGGATTACTGGCCGGTTATGGCCTTAACCCATAGGGGCGGGTTCCGGTCATGACACCGAGGGTCGAGAGCCATACTCCCTTGAGCTCATGGCATGATAAGGAGAGTGGCTGTGCACACATTGTCTTGTAAATGCCTTGCCATGCACTGTCTGTCCTTTGCTGCAGCAAAAATAGGATTCTGCAGGAAGATATGGCCGGTCGGCCATCTGCAGTGCCGGCCGGCTATTAATTGTTGGCCGAGAGCCTCACAAGTGGTCAATAACCCTTTTCCAATGGCTGGTGGTATTATCTCTTGGCCGGTGACATCCCGCAGTGCTCAGCGAGTGGTTCAGAAGCAGCCTTGGGACTTGTGCAGTTTTTAGAGGCATAAAACAGTGCAAACAGAGGCAACATGTGGCATGGCAACGGGTTTCCGAGCGAGGCGAATCGAGCATGCATCATCCAATCATTTCGAGGTGGAGCTACGGCGGCCTCTTTAATTTCATACTTAGATTGTTTCGTAATTAATTTGTTAATTAATTAAAGGTTTTGTAATATTTAATTAGCTAGGATAGTTGATTAATTATTCAGTTTGTATTATTTATTCGGACCCTCCGTCGAGAGGGCGAATTTTGTAATAACCGTGCGTGCGTGCGTGTGTGAATGTCTTCCGACTCCACATCTTTCTCCCTTTTACTTACTTGCTTTTAATGGTTAGTTTTAGGTCATGTCTCAATTAGCATACTTATATCAGCATGTTTGCATACATTCATTCGTATTGCACGCACCGGGCTCGGCGCATCATACTAACTGCATAGTATTTCAATTCCAACTTGAATACGTGTATCGAGTTGTCGCATTTCACATGTCATTCTTAGATTAGCCGAGCCTATTCTAGTTGCATCTCACATGTGTTACATTAGCCATTTTACATGTACTAGGATCATGCATGATTTCTAACTAGTTTCCTGTTTTGGCTCGGAGTACACTGTGAGTGTTTATGCTTTAGCATCTTGCATGTGTGCAAGTGTTAACATGACAGCATGCTTGCCATGAGGCTAATTGCTTATGTGATATAACTGCCTGAATGCCTGTGGGTGAAGGTTGGATTGCTTGAATTGGAATAATTCATCGAAATCCGTGTTTTAGCGTACTTGCGAGTAGCAAAATTCAAAAGCATTTCCAAACAAATGGATATGCGATGCTTTGTTCCAAGTTAGGCGATCTAGTCTATACTTGTTTTGCTGTGCGAATCACGTAGTAAAGATTAGCCAATTAACCGAAATAAGAATGCATGTGTTTTCAAAAACAAGATATCATGTTTAGTAGTGGCCGATCTTTGATCGGGCGAGCGGGGGTGCTCATAGCTGACCTTCCCCAATCATACCCAAGTTCCCGAGCCGAGGCAACGAGTCAGGGTTTCCTAAATTTCTCCAAAAAATAAAATATTTAGGTGGCGACTCTGTATCTAGCAAAGCAGTCCATGTTTGGCACTTTTTTCTTAAAAATCAATTTTCCAAAACGATTTGCCGGATTTGGACTCTTTGGTGATTTATCAATCTTGCATTGCACTTTGCGAGATCAGATTAAGAACCGTGACGTTTGAGTCCGAACTGTAGTAAGCCCAAATGAACAAAACGGGGTTTTTCCCAGGGCGTTCGGGGACGCCTACAGTTTCTGGCGACTCTGCTGGGGAGTTAGAGAACTTGACTCGAACTCATGGTATCTTGTTTTGATTACACTTATCTGTCTCTTTGTATTGCATTTGCATTGGTGCGCCTAGGACACCGTGTTTGCCGTATGCTATTCCTGAACGGTTTGCCGGAGGCTTGCTTTGAGAAGCGTGCCGTAAGGCTGACCGGTTGCGGGCTCTGCCACAACGGGAACACAAACCCTGGTTTTACCGGGGCACCATCTTTGACCATTCGACCTAGTGCATATTCGGAATCCATAGTGACCATTCCAAAACTAGGACATGTTGCTACCCGATTATAGGTTGTTTGAAACCGCTGTGTGCGTAGTGAAACCCTAGCTCCTGACAAAATAGGACAGGAAAACCCTACCCCAACATAGGGGTGTTTTGGCTCTTACTTGTTTGTTATGTGCTTTTTGAGTTGACCTCTACATGGTATGCACGTATCAGTTTGCAAGTTTGGGTATCAGGCCTGCGGGCATCAGTATCAGTACTTTAAGAATCCGTTATATTTACGGGCATCAGTACAGATTTGGGGGTAGTGATTTGGGAACAGTGATCAGTGATTGAGAACTCTCCATTCGGTTTATATTTGCCGACTGTGTGTTGTGTTTATTTAAGCCGTTATGCTGTCCATTTTCTGGTTGTTTATTTCCTTATTATGCTTTATTTATCTTTTTGCTAGGTAGTTTAGCACAATTGCTTCAGACTAAGCAAATATTCCCCAAGCACTCTGGACTAGAGGTCGCAGACTCCATCGATCTGAGGATCTGGTAGACGGACAACCAGTGTTCCATTCTTTACCCCCGGTTACTAGACGGAGGGCAGTTAGGCAGAGGATATCAGTTCAGCAGTCAGTTCAGAGGGCTTTGTCTACCCCACCTGAGTATAGTAGGGATCAGAGTTCTGTTTCTCCCGCAGAGAGGGAACATATATCGGTAGTTCAGCTAGATCAGGGCAGTATGGCAGGAATGGAAGAAATGATGCGTCAGCTTCAGGAGAGCGTGAAACCATGCAGCAAGATGCTGCTCATCAAGCAGAATTTGCCAAACAGTAGGCTAAGATCATGGCCCAACAGGCAGAGCTAATCACCAGACTACAGCAACAAGCCGGGGCATCCGCTTCACACCAAGTTCCTCCCCCACCAAGGGTTCCAATACCCGGGGAGACACCAAATGTCCAGGAAGATACGGACATTCCGACAGGACAGGCTTCGCCCCCAATCCTACCCCAGCTATCCAAAACACCTACTAACCTACCGGATTCTCCCTTTGAGTTTGAAGTGGACCCCACGGCATTAAAAGTAACCAAGCTTGAAAAGCTGTTCAAGAAATCTCAAGGTGTCAAGTCCATTCCAGATATCGAAGATGGGTACACCGACGCGGCCGTGACACTGTCGGATCGATTTAAGATGCCATACATTGACCGTTTTGATGGATCCGGTGATCCTATGGTGCATTTACGGTTGTTTTCGGATATACTGAGGCCAATGGGCCTCTCCAGGCTGCAGAAGTTGTCTTTGTTTGGCCGGACCTTGTCAGGTGTAGCGGCCATCTGGTATGCAAAATTGGAAGATTCCGTCAAGAGGAACTGGAAGGAGATGGCTGAGGCCTTCATAGCTCAATACTCCTATAATACACAGATCGAGGTCACAACTCGCGATCTCGAGACCACAAGGCAAGAACCGAAGGAGAGCTTCTCCGATTTTGTGACCCGGTGAAGGGCCAAGGCCTCGATGATGACCATCAGGCCTGTTGACAAAGATCAGATTTGGATGGTTGTGCGCAACCTCCAGCCCAAGCTTATGTAGAAGATGATCATTCTCTCCCTCCCCACCTTTGCAGATTTACATGAGATAGGGGTGCAGGTCAAAGATGCTATGAAGCAGAGCCTCATTGATAATGACAGAGAATAGCCTAAGAGAACATTCAACCGCAATACGAATGCAGGCACAAGTAGTGTTGTAGCTACTAGATCTTCAGATGTGAGTATGGTTACCACCACCAATCCCCCAAGAGCCCTTGCAGCTACGCCATTCACTGGTGCGTCCGGTAGTAGCTCGCAAGCAGCCAGATACGCACTTCACTCCACTATATATGCCCCTCTCCAAAGCTTTGGGGGTTTTAATCCGAAAAAGGGCACTTGAAGCCCTAGAGCCGCGGCCATTACCAGAAAAACTTCCCCCCTCCCATAACCCGGTGAAGTACTGTGCGTTTCACCAATAGCATGGTCATGACACCGACCAATGCTATAGATTGCGTCACGAGATTCAGGATCTCATCGACAATAGGGTGATCGTGCCTCCGGAGAAACCGAATGTCACAACTAACCCTCTCCCACCATATAACCAAGGTCCACCTCCCAAACACATCAATATGATCCAAACTAGGGTTGTGCCATACGACCCTAGTATATATATCACCCCTTCTCACCTACCCAAGCCAGAGGTGTTCATTCTTGACAGTGCTGACTTGTGCGTGTTGGATATCTCCCAAACCCAATCTGAAACGGTGGTGGTAGGTGTCGAAGATAGAAGTGGGTCGACTGCGGAGGCAAACGAGAATGCAAATACAGAGCCTGAGAGGTCAGCAAGCTTCGTGTACAACCCGAGCAGTTACATTACATCAGCAAGCCAGGCTAGGTCGGATGTGGAATTGCCAGTGGGGGCAGGGATTTGTGTAGTCCGGGAGGATGGGTTCAATCAGGGGCTAGATGACTTAGCAGATCTGGAGGAAGACATCGCAAACCTTCAATTCTTCAACGAACAAGACTCGGGAGACGTGACAGTCAACTGGTTTGATTCGAATAGGGCAGCGGAGTCTACTGGGTGGCTTGACGACCAGCCGGATGTTATTGAACAACCTCAGCTAGAACAAGGTCCGTCAGAGACGGGGACATCAACTGTGGCCGGAAGGGCCGGGAATCTGGATGCATTGTCGGAAAGCGTCGGTGTCGAGAATTTCGCTCGGGATCCGGGCAATTTGAATATAGGAGATGTTGAACAGCAAGCTGCGCTAAAACAGTTTGAGTGGGAAAGGATCGAAGATTCTGAAAGGGCCAGAAAGGCCAAGGCCCTTGCGGGGACAGAACATGCTGCGTGCACGGAGCAGAGCATACTGCGGGCATGGGAACAGAAGGAGCTGTGAGTACAAGAATAGTTGTGACGGAGCCAGACAGGTGTCTGTCGGCTGCCGATGGCATGTGGTGGGAGGATGACGATCTATGTCTTGCCCATACAGATGAGGACTGGGGGAGTAACCAGCCAGATGATACCTGGTACATTGGTGAAGTTGATCACATGACTAGGAGCGGACGGTATTTCAAACCCCTACACCTAGATCAACCAGAGGCGTCCGGGAAGGACAGGGAGGCAGGCAAACAGAAAGAAAAGCTACTCGAAGAAGAGGCTGTGCTAATACAACTGAAGAAAATACAAGAAGACATCTCCATCTGGGGACTATTGATGGCTTCAATGGTACATAGACAAGCTTTCCTATCTGCAATGGACAAAGCCAAACTCTCCATAGATACCATGCCTGAGCAGCTGGTAGGATTGGTCTTTCCGGGAGGAGTTTCCCCGACGTTGACATTTTCTGACAAGGAACTGCCGCCCGAGGACGCAAACCATAACAAACCGCTCTACATCTCTATAGAGTGTAGAGACAAGTGGATACCGGTAGTTCTTGTCGACACAGGATCCGCCATTAATGTGTGCCCGTCAAGGACAGCTTATGCAATCAGGTTGAAGCCCGTAAACTTTGAGCCAATTGCCCAGGTGATCCGAGCATATGACAATACAAGCAGAGAGGTAATGGGGACCGTCAGGATTCACACTAAGGTTGGTCCGGGACAACACGAGATTGATTTTCATGTCCTGGACGTTCCTGCAACCTTTAATCTACTCTTGGGGCGGCCGTGGCTACACCAAGTGAAGGTGGTCTCTTCCACCTTGCATCAGATGTTGAAATACCCCCACAGGAAAGGGGTGGCTATTGTTTTTGGGAATTCGTCAATCCATCTGCCGCCAGAAGTGTCTACACCGGTTTTGGAAATTGAGCATGGCACGGAGGATGTATTCTTGTCAAGATTTACCCTAGCCGAGGCCCGGGTCATTCAGAACATTTTGGCTGTTGATGAGGGGTTGTATATCAGGGCACAGTCAGTATACCTCATGAACAAGCTCCGGCATATCCCCAGGATGGGACTAGGAAAAAGTGGCCGGAAGGGCATTGCAATATCGGCCGAAGTGCCGCACAACCCGCATACCTTTGGTTTAGGCTATTTGCCCACCAAAGAGGGCTGGGTGAGGAATGGCAAAGAAATGGCTGGGAGAGCTAGGGCCAAGCGGACTGGGAGGCATTTCGACTTGATGCATCAGCCTATCCAGGGCACCCTGAACGGACGTTTCGTCCGGGAGGGGGAAGACTTTCCATTCTGCGGCTTCCCAGAGCCATGGCTGAATGCCGGAAAGAGGCGCCTGCCGGGTTTCGAGATCTTCTTTGACTTACAATTGACCGGGGATGATGTTGCCGAGGAGCAGACAGACCCATCAGCTGAGGTTGAGCAGTGTAAGGAAGTGGATTCCGAGAGCACCGAGATTGAAATGGGGGTAGCATTGGCTTGTCTACTATCAGATCCTCCGATCGTACATGAGTGCTTGGGGGGTGATCTCTTAGTGTCTATGATTGGAAATGGAGCGGCCGCGAGCCCATCTTTGAACATTTTGGATGCATCCATCGGACCTTCCCTCATCTGGCAATACGAGGAGGGATTCTTATCAAGCAACACCGGGTCAGGTAGTTAGTCGGAATCTGATTCCGCCGAGTCTTGTGAGTCGGAATCAGGTTTCCAGCTCGTCTGAGTCTGAGTCTGATATTCCTGGGAGTGACAACCCGGATGCCACAGTCCTGTCTAGCTCGTCTTTTTGTTTTTCCTTTGAGTCTGTTGTAATAGAGGAATCAGGCAACTTGGAAGTGATTAATGAGCACGAAATAGCTGTGGCTTTTGAGTATTTTTCTCTGCCTTTGATTTATTGCATTAATTCAGACTTTCAAAACTTCGATGAAAACGACGAGGAAGAAATTCCTCCAGTTTTGAAATATTTGCTAGAACAAGAGCAGGAGAGGTTTGTAAAACCGCTGGTTGATGAAATCATCCAAATTAATGTCGATACTGAGAAGGACCCGCGGCTGGTCCAGATCAGGTCCACGTTGTCTTCGGAGGAGCGCGAGTGCTTAGTCGCTTTATTAAAAGATTTCAAAGATGTTTTCGCGTGGTCCTACGAAGACATGCCTGGAATCGATCCTGAGATTGTATAGCATCGGATCCCTCTTGACCCAGAGGCCCGACTTGTCAAACAGAAGCTCAGAAGAATCCACCCTGACTGGGCCATCAAGATCAAAGAAGAGGTCACCAAGCAAATTGACACAAGGTTCCCGCTGGTATCTGAGTACCTAACTTGGTTGGCCAACATAGTTTCGGTGCCGAATAAGGATGGCAAAATCCGGGTATGTGTGGATTTCAGAGATTTGAACAAAGCCAGTCCGAAGGACGACTTTCCTTTGCCGCATATCGATGAGTTAGTGGACTTCACTGCGGGGCATGCATTGCTTTCGTTTATAGATGGCTTTTCAGGCTACAACCAGATTGTGATGGCACCCGAAGACCGGGAGAAGACTGCTTTTAGCACCCTGTGGGGGACCTACTGTTATAGAGTGATGCCGTTTGGGCAAAAGAATGCTGGAGCTACATACCAATGGGCCGCGACCACGATATTACATGACATGATCCACAAAGAGGTTGAGGTGTACGTGGATGACATGATTGTCAAATCCAAAGAAAGAGAGGGCCACTACACCGCCTTGCAAAAGTTCTTCCAAAGGATCAGAGAATTTCGGTTACGGCTGAATCCTCAGAAATGTACGTTCGGTGTTACAGCAGGGAAAATGCTGGGGTTCTTGATTACACAGAGAGGTATCGAAGTCGACCCTTCCAAAATCAAGGCCATCTTAGAAATGCCACCACCAAGGACTGAAAAGGAGGTGCGAGGCTTTCTAGGTAAAGTGCAATTCATAAGACGGTTTATTTCTAAATTAACTTTGACTTGTGAACCACTCTTTGGTCTCCTGAAGAAAGGAACGAAGTTCCAATGGAACGGCCGATGCCAAGCTGCTTTTGAACAGATCAAGCAATATTTACAGAACCCACCTGTGTTGTCACCACCTGAGTCGGGGAAACCGTTGATTTTGTACCTTTCAATGACTGAAATACAATGGGCTGCATGCTCGCACAGGAGTCCGAGGACAAAGTGGAAAAAGCTATCTACTACCTGAGCAAGAAGATGTTGGATTACGAGACCCGCTACACTCAACTCGAGAAGGCTTGTTTGGCCTTGGTATGGGCTACCATGAAGCTGCGGCACTACTTGTTAGCTCACTTTGTAATGTTGGTTTCAAGATTAGATCCCATCAAATATCTTTTCGAGAAACCAGCACTTATGGGTAGGCTAGCCCGTTGGTTGCTTCTGCTTTCCGAATTCGATCTGAAGTATGTGACTCATAAGTCAGTAAAGGGGAGAGCGGTAGCGAAGTTCCTAGCTGATCACCCAGTTGAAAGGGATGAAGCAATTGAGTACTTATTCTCAGATAAGGCTATTTTGCATATCGAAGACGAAACTTGGATGATGTACTTTGACGGAGCGTCAAACCAATACAGGTATGAGATAGGGGTGTTGCTGATAGCACTCGACAATTCCCGTATCCCTCTAGCATTTAAACTCCGGTTCAAAGTCTCGAACAACGAAGCAGAGTATGAAGCATGCATTGCTAGTTTAGAAGCCACCCTAGAACTAGGGGCGAAATGGTTGGACGTCATCGGGAACTCGAACCTGGTTGTATCTCAAGCTAAAGGAGACTGGAAAGTCAAAGAGGAAAAGATGAGAATCTATCATCAGACCTTGGACTTGCTGATCCCTCGATTTGAAAAGCTGAACTTCACTCATCTGTTAAGAGAGAACAACAGGTTCGCAGATTCACTAGCAACTCTATCTTCCATGATAGACATCCCTTTTGGAGTCCGGATGCATCCGATCATCATTGACCAGAAATTTGTGCCAGCTTACGAGCTGATTGCTTCCATAGATGAGGTTCAAGATGAGAATCCCTGGTATCACGATGTATGGAACTTCCTGGAGAAAGAAGCATATCCAGCAGAGGCAAATGCCAAGGATAAAAGGGCAATCAGAAGAATGGCTGCTCAGTTTATCATCTGCGGAGGTAAACTGTATAAGAGAGGTCATCTGGGAATGCATAAACTGTGTCTTGATGCCGAAGAATCGAAGCCCCTGATGGAGGCCATCCATGGAGGAGAGTGCGGAGCGCACATGAACGGGGTGATGCTAGCCTAGAAGATCTTTATACAAGGTTACTACTGGTCCACCATGGAGGAGGATTGTATTGGCTTTGTTTGGCGATGCCACAAATGTCAGATCCATGCAAACTGCATGAACATCCCGCCGTCGAAGTTGTACAATATGACTTCGCCATGGCCATTTTTAGTTTGGGGAATTGATGTGATCGGAGCTGTCACTCCGAAGGGGTCTAATGGGCATGAGTTCATTCTGGTCGCGATAGACTATTTCACAAAGTGGGTTGAGGCCCAATCTTATGCGATGTTGAAGGTGTCACACGTTGCGAAGTTCATCAGGAACAACATCATCTGCCGCTATTGGGTCTCGAATGAGATTATTTCAGATAATGGTTCCCACTTCAAGAAGGAAGTGATCGACTTGTTGGAGAAATACAACGTGGCTTTTCATAAGTCATCTACATATCGGCCGCAAACCAACGGAGCAGTTGAGGCCTTCAACAAGAACATCAAACGTATTCTGCAAACGATGGTGGAAACCTACCGAGACTGGCCATATAAGCTGCTGTTTGCTCTGTGGGGCTATCGGACTTCAATTAGAACTTCAACTGGAGCGACTCCGTATTCATTGGACTATGGGATGGAGGCCGTTCTACCTATCGAAATTGAGGTTCCGTCGTTACGAGTACTGGCTGAGTGTTAGATAGCTGAGGCAGATTGGCAGCAGAGCAAATTCGAGGAACTCATGCTCTTTGATGAGAGAAGATTGAAAGCACTGTACCATGTTCAGGGTTATCAACGACGAATTGCCAGGGCTTTCAACAAGAAAGTTAAGTCTAGGAATTTGAAAGAAGGAGATTTGGTGCTCAAAGACAACCGAGCTCCCATCCACGACCCTAGGGGCAAGTTCAGACCTAATTGGACTGGTCCTTACATCATCAAGTCTATCTGGTCGGGTGGAGCTGTCGTTTTGATGGACCTAGATGGCCTAGAGTTCTCCCAACCGATCAACATGGACAAGTTGAAGAAATACTTTCCCTGAGAGGCTCGCTAGGCCGAAAACCCGAAAGGGCGACCTAGGCAAAAGTTAGAGCACAAAAAATTTGAAATGATAAAAACTGAGCTCGCAAGGTTGAAAACCCGTAAAGGGCGGCCTTGGCAAAAGTTAGAGTGTAAAAGGTGAGGGTTAATGCACGAGTGAACCTGAACCAAACTACGTAAGGCTTGATTCCCATCTTTGGGATACGTAGGCAACTTCATTCTGAAGTCCAGCCATAAACACTTCCCCGATCAACTTTGTCCATGTGATCGCCTTGGTCATCTTTGTCTATTCAGCATTCAAAAGCTCGATCGTGATCTTCGGTGCAGTGCTACTCAGACTAGGGGCAACTTTCCAATTGCTGGGATCTAGGGTTGTGCATCTCAGTGACAAATCTCAGGCGTGTCCAGTTCTGATCCATATCGAAAATGGTTTTGAAAAGTTTTAATAAAAGTTGATTTTGTTCAAATTAATCTTTTTACAACTTAGACCATGTTTGGACCGAACGGAAAATTTTCAGTACTACAACTTTCAATTTCATTGATTTCAACACAGAGTTCTCTTGCTCTTGAATACAAAACTGAAGTTGCTTTTCATTCCATTCATAAAGAAAACTTGGAAGTTCTGATTAAAGAAAATAAATTCGGGGCACAGTCAGGTGTTCCTGCGCCCTCTCCTAGAGCTGGTCGAAGCCTCTGATACCAAGCTGGGCCCGATCTGTGCCTCTTCATTGAGCCAATCTAAGCACTCATCAGAGAGGATGTAGTTGAAGGTAGGAGCGGGGGCTAGAAGTTCTCTCGTCCTCCATGCCGTGACATACCGAGCTAGCTGCGCGCCTCGGACCGGAAATGTAGTGGGGTACTCAATCCCCTCCTCTGGGCAAGTCTGATCATGTCCGAACTGGTGCCGGAACCGGAATGAAAAGTAAAACACACAGTGTGTCAGGCCAATCAACTGGATCCCGGGCTGACGGATCATGCTATAACTCATTACCGGTAAATTGAGCCAAGGGCAGCGCCAAGCAATGCGATCCGCGGACAAATTGCACATCCAATTATACCACCATCTTTCATTCGGAGCATCGACTAGACGTCGTTGGGAGAAATAGCTGCGAGCTGAATATGCTGGACAAGAGTCCACAACTCTCAACTTGTCTATCAACCACACCTGGGGAGGGATGAAAAATGAGAGAATAAAGAATAGAGAGGTGTACGTTGAGAGAAAAAGTGAGCAAAAGGGGTTTTGAGAGAAAAATCGAGCTTGAGGGCCGAGTGATGCAAGCAATATATATGTGAGATAGGGTGGGAAACAATACCTGCAATAGTAGTGGACTCCCCGCAAACCTAGTCGTCTCCCGACGATGAAAAGCGTCCAAGCCCATCAATGTCTCGGCCAATGTCATGGCGATGCAGCTTTTGCCCTCTTTCAAGCCCTCGGCGACCTCAATCAGGCGAATGCTAAACCCACCGGAGCCTAGGGCGAGTAAGAAATGAGACAGCATGCATAAACAAAGCGCGTGTCGCCGGTGACCTTGCCAATGACGATCGCCGCGATCACCGACATCAGAAAATTGACAAACCAAGCTCGGAATGTCCAGCTCTCCATCATGAATCAATGACCGAGCGTCATGCAAAGTAAGGCCGCACATCCTTCCTAGCGCTTGGACATGGCCAAACCGGAATTGAGGCAAGATTTCTTCGTCGCGCTCGGATTCCATTAAAGCTTGGAAGTTCTCGAAAGTGGGACACATCTCTTGGCCGCCAAAGCTAAAGACGTGTGTCACCGGATTCCAAAACCTTGCCGCGGCATGGAGGAACGGAAAACGTAGCGGGGTGAGACCCAAAGTGAATAGTGCGTTTATGCCAAAGCCCTAGAAATTCAGCTTTTTCAAGCCATCCAAGTTGTGAGATTTTGGGTAAGAAACTCTTCCATTTGGTGCAAATTAGTGTTGAAATGAGGAAAACTATGAAGCTGGGGCTGTTGAAGAAGATAAGGTGTTGAGTGGAAGACAGGTGTCAACATTCTGGAGATCCTTGTCATTTTTGGCCGGTCGACCAAAAATAGTGCCGACCGACCATCTGTTTTAGCCGATCGGCTAAAATGTTGGCTGATGGCCATTTATTGTGGCCGGTGATATCTCCCTGTGGCCGATGGCCTCTCCTTTTGTTCTCTAAGCTGAATAAATGTTAAGCATTCTGAGAATTTGTGACTGGCACCACTTCCAATGCGTTCTGATGATGATTTTTGTGGAGTCACGCCTGTTACGTCGATTTGTTTATCTAGTTGTTGTACATCTGCTTATCGAGTTGTATTTTACATTCTTTAAGTCTTTGATTTGCTTATCGAGTTGTATTTACAGTTGGTTAGCCTATCGAGTTCTTTGTTTTGATTATCGAGTTGTTTTGTCGTTATTCGGTTCACTACCTGATTATTACGATGCAAGTGCTTAATTTTCAAACAAAAGTTCAAATCTCATTTACATTGTTATGTAATGCGATGCGATGCATAAAATGTACAAATGTAACACCTTTTGAACAAAATAGCTGTTTCATTTCCATCATGTCTTTTGCAAAAAGTACATAGTTTTGAGAAAGTAAAACCTGCCTGAGGCAGTACAATGTGCTCAAACTACCAGTAAAAAGAAAAGTAAAGCCAACAGAGGAGAAAAGCAACAAAATGTCTGAATAGAGCAAAGGAAAGAAAAAGCAGCAGAATGTCTGGATCAATACCGGTGGCCTCCCCTTGTGGTCGTTGCACCTCCCACACCCTTGTTTGGGTCAGTTATGTGGTTTGGCACCTTCATTACTCAAGACAGTGCAAGAAAGTGCACTTTTGAACCTTAACCGGCCTTCGTGTTGGCCTCGAGCCGTGTCTTCTGTGTGCGATGCTCGGTGCGCACAGGGAGTATCCTTTCTTGTATCCTGTTGTATCTTGCGAGTTCCGCAAATCGCTTTAAATATGTTGTATTACGTTGCTTCATTTTAACTGTAATAAGTACGCTCGTTACGCGTCTTGCATTGAACAATGCCTCGTCTTGTTTTGAAGTTGCATCTCAACATCACGAATAACATGCCTTTACCATGCTTCCATTGAATGTGTGCCTTTCTATGTTCTCTCATTGTTACACACATTACATGCATTATCGCGTATGCTTTACTTACATGTGTTTATGTACCTTCTCGCATTGTTACACACATTGCATGCGTTATCGCGTATGCTTTACTTACATGTGTTTTTGCACCCTCTCACATTGTTACACACATTGCATGCGTTGTCGCGTATGCTTTACTTACATGTGTTTATCCACCCTCTCGCATTGTTACACACATTGCATGCGTTATCGCGTATGCTTTACTTACATGTGTTTATGCACCCTCTCGCATTGTTACACACATTGTATGCGTTATCGCGTATGCTTTACTTACATGTGTTTATGCACCTTCTCGCATTATTACACACATTGCATGCGTTATCGCGTATGCTTTACTTACATGTGTTTATGCACCTTCTCGCATTGTTACACACATTGCATGCGTCATCGCGTATGCTTTACTTACATGTGTTTATGCACCTTCTCGCATTGTTACACACATTGCATGCGTCATCGCGTATGCTTTACTTACATGTGTTTATGCACCTTCTCGCATTGTTACACACATTGTATACGTTGTCGCGTATGCTTTACTTACATGTGTTGATGCCTTTCTTGTTATACACATTGCTATACGTTGTCACGTATGCTTTACTTACATGTGTTTATGCCTTTCTTGCTTTACACATTGCTATACGCTGTCGCGTATACTTTACTTACATGTGTTCATGTTTTCCTTGCTTCACACATTGCATGCGTTGTCGTGTATTGCTTTACTTACATGTGTTTATGTTTCAAATTGCATTGTTATGCATCCCTTCCGCATTATTATGCGTCACACTTAGGTTGCATTTTCATGCATCCCTCCATTTGCGTTGTCACGCACTTTTCACTTGCATTGCTATGCATGTTTCTAACGATGTT
This sequence comes from Camellia japonica, assembly GCA_030407325.1. NCBI lineage: Eukaryota > Viridiplantae > Streptophyta > Magnoliopsida > Ericales > Theaceae > Camellia > Camellia japonica. The sequence continues at coordinate 169,803,923 of JAPPVO010000059.1, read as the reverse complement.
GTACCTGTTAAGTTTCTTTCTTTTTCAGGTTCGATATTGTATGTACGGTTCATTTGAAGCTGGCGCGACCAGACAAACCAGACAGGTATCGCATACTCCGTGTGAGACGTAGCGAGAATTGTATAATTCTCTTACATCCTTTTTGCATGTAATGTAGTTAGATTTGTATATGCTTGCTTAAAACTGTTGCATGATATGCTTCGTTACAGCTTTCTTTGCATGATCATAGGTTATGATTCGGCTTTGTGCATTGTCTTTGCATTTTGCCCCTGCCTTCGGGCACATATCTTTGCTAGCTTGTATGCTTTGTCTAAGTCTTCGGCCTTGTCAAAATGGGTCATCTCCGGGCTTTGACATTCACTCCTATCATTGTTATGACTTTCGAGTTTTGTCAAAGAGGGGCAACTGTAGACACCCCATTTTTGACCGTCCTCAAGACTTGGACGTCATCGTTTGAACACTCGATGATCATCCATGTTCGTGTTCATTTTGAGTTCCCGGAGGTCTCGGCCGCACGCCTTGACTCGAGATCTCTCAACTTGTCTGTTTTGTGCTTGGTTGTGGACCAAACACCTGTGCTTTTGCTTCTGAGGGAAGAGGGTGGCTTGTTGGCCATTTTCTCAACCCACCGGCCAAGGCCTGAGGCTTGAGGCCTGAGGCCCATTTTTCTTGCCATCGGCCAAGAGTGTTGGCCGATCGGCACTGTGTTTGGTCGGCCGGCCTTTATTTTGGTCGATCGGCCACATTTTCTGGTCGAGGCCTTTTCTTTGCCTTTTTCAGGCATTGTGCATGCCAGCTGTGCCAGCTGGTGAGCACAGACTCTGCCCTCCATACACTTGTATAGAGGGATTTGAGCCTTGTTTAGCTTCTCTTGGAAGCTTTGCAAAATTGGTTTTCTATAAAAGGAGGGCCTCCTCTCCCTTTTTAGGGGTTCAGCCAACTGATATAGAAGTTAGATATATCTCTCTCTATATCTCCCTCTCTCTAGATTTGTGTGTGTGTTTGAGCTCAAAAGTGTGTTTTGTTCTTACTAGTGCACACACACACTTAGCACTACACTATCCTTGGTTACTGAAGCACTAGAAGGTTGATTTCAGAGTTTTTGAGTTGGTTTTGATCCAAGAAGGGTGCTGGAGTTGGTGTTCTTGAAGTGTTCTTCAATGGTGAGTCAACTTGCTTTTGATACACCATTTTGGCTTAAGCTTTTACACATACTTCTATATTGTTTTAAGCTTGACTCTAAACTACAAAAACTTCTATTTTTGTATGCTAAATATGTTTGTTTAAGGTTATTTTTGGGTTGGGGGTTGTCTACCCCCTCTTAGGCCTTGTTTGGCCTCTTTTTGTGCCTTCTTCTTTGGGCTTTGGAACGCTTTTGTTTTGACCTTCTCACCACTGAAATCTAGAGGATTTTCAGTGGTGGAGAAGTGGTTTTGAGGTCTCGTATAGGGGAGGGACACCCCTCTCCCTTTGTGTCTCATTTGCTTGTGTTGTTGGCTTATAAGGGTAGCATGTTTACTTAGCATGTCTTGGTTCTATTTCAGCATTTTTTGGTGGTTTTTAGGACCTGCCTTAACTCTATTCCATGTTGGTTTGATGGCATCTTGCATGCTTCACATACTTGTAGAGTAATCTTGCATGTTTGCATAACATGCATCTTGCATTTCGACCATCATGCTTGCATGTTCTAACTTAACTTTGAGAAGTTTTTAGCCTTGTTTCACCATGCTTAAGCTCTGTTTGGGGTTGTCTTGGTCATGCTTGCCATGCTTTGTATAGCCACCATGCATTCTAGCTTGTTAGCTTTGGGTGTGTGAGTCATCAGCATGCTTTACTTGGGTCATTTCAGTGATTTGTATCACTTGTCATGGTATTTCAGTTCATGTTTCATGCTTGTATGCTTGCATTTGCCATCCTTTCAATGCTTTGAAGAGTTGGTGTCTTGTGCTCCATGTTTGGGTTATTGTGCATGTCTCCATGATCAGGTCTTTGGGATGCCATCTCGTTGGGTTTCGGGGCTTATTTTGACATATTATAACTCTATTTTTCATTGCATAATCCATGCCATGAGTGGTTGCGATAGATGTAGTGTAATGCTCCCTTTGTAGCCTTGCATGCCCCTTGTTCATGCCCATCTTTCTAACATGTTTTGGCCTCATCCCATGCATGTTCTAGCCTTGTTTTGGCCTGTCTTGGGACTGTTTTGGGTCGTCTTGGCCCTTTGGGGCTTGGTTGATATGGCCATAGTTCAAGTACCTTGGCTAGCTTTGAGCTTTAAGCCCATTAGCATGCTATGCTTATCCTATGTGCATGATTTGGCATCACTATTGACATGATTTCAGAGCTTATTGCATCGTCATATTCTCATGATTATCCCATCTTGCTCATGTTTGAAGATTGTGCATTGTGGTCTAGCTTATGGACCAATGTATGTGTGTGCATGCCTCCCCTTTTGGTCCCTTGATTTGGGTGTTTTGGCCACTGATTAAGGCATGGCTGAGGTCCCCCCCCCCCCCCCCCTTTTTGGTTTAAGTCCATTAAGCATGTTTGCTTTCATGATATTTGCATGCTTTGCATTTACATGGTCCATTACCATTGCATACTTGCTCCAAGATGTATTATTGCATGCTTCCTTCATTGTATTGGTGATTGCGTGTTTGGGCTGTTTGCATGATTCTTGACATGCTCATCTTTCATTCACTTAGCTTGTATGCTTAGGTTGATTGCATTGGGTTGCATTGCTCATGTTGCATTACATTAGTTGCATTGCTTTGCATTGCATTTGGCATACATGCATTGCACTTTGTTTGGTTTGGGGTGTCAAACCAAACATGAAACGAGAGACGTTCGTACTTGAAGTGACGAGACGTTCCTCGATTCTTAGTCGCTGACGCGCTTGATCCAAGCGTGATAGAGTTCTAGGCATTCATATGTTTTGTTGTATTCATTCCACATTAATTTGCGCACTTGACACCTTTGGCCATCATGCATTGAAATGCGTGATTGGTGGCCCGAGGGTCGAGAGCCATACTCCCTTGAGTTCATGGCATGATAGGGAGAGTGGCTGTGCACACATTGTCTTGTAAATGCCTTGCCATGCACTGTCTGTCCTCTGCTGCAGCAAAAACAGGATTCTGCAGGAAGATATGGCCGGTCGGCCATCTGCAGTGCTGGCCGGCTATTAATTGTTGGCCGAGAGCCTCACAAGTGGTCAATAACCCTTTTCCAATGGCCGGTGGTATTATCTCTTGGCTAGTGACATCCCGCAGTGCTCAGGGAGTGGTTCAGAAGCAGCCTTGGGACTTGTGCAGTTTTCAGAGGCATAAAACAGTGCAAACAGAGGCAACATGTGGCATGGCAACGGGTTTCCGAGCGAGGTGAATCGAGCATGCATCATCTAATCATTTCGAGGCGGAGCTGCGGCGGCCTCTTTAATTTCATACTTAGATTGTTTTGTAATTAATTTGTTAATTAATTAAAGGTTTTGTAATATTTAATTAGCTAGGATAGTTGATTAATTATTCGGTTTGTATTATTTATTCGGACCCTCCGTCGAGAGGGCGAATTTTGTAATAAGCGTGCGTGCGTGTGTGAATGTCTTCCAACCCCACGTCTTTCTCCCTTTTACTTACCTGCTTTTAATGGTTAGTATTAGGTCATGTCTCAATTAGCATACTTATATCAGTATGTTTGCATACATTCATTCGTATTGCACGCACCGGGCTCGGCGCATCATACTAACTGCATAGTATTTCATTTCCAACTTGAATACGTGTATCGAGTTGTCGCATTTCACATGCCATTCTTAGATTAGCCGAGCCTATTCTAGTTGCATCTCGCATGTGTTGCATTAGCCATCTTACATGTACTAGGATCATGCATGATTTCTAACTAGTTTCTTGTTTTGGCTCGGAGTACACTGTGAGTGTTTATGCTTTAGCATCTTGCATGTGTATAAGTGTTAACATGACAACATGCTTGCCATGAGGCTAATTGCTTATGTGATATAACTGCCTGAATGCCTGTGGGTGAAGGTTGGATTGCTTGAATTGGAATAATTCATCGAAATCCGTGTTTTAGCCTACTTGCGAGTAGCAAAATTCAAAACCATTTCCAAACAAACGGATATGCGATGCTTTGTTCCAAGTTAGGCGATCTAGTCTATACTTGTTTTGCTGTGCGCATCACTTAGTAAAGATTAGCCAATTAACCGGAATAAGAATGCATGTGTTTTCAAAAACAAGATATCATGTTTAGTAGTGGCCGATGTTTAATCGAGCGAGTGGGGGTGCTCATAGCTTACCTTCCCCAATCATACACAAGTTCCCGAGCCGAGGCAACTTTGGTGATGACGGACACATGGCCTTAGGCAATGAGTCAGGGTTTCCTAAATTTTCCCAAAAAATAAAATATTTTAGGTGGCGACTCTGTATCTGGCAAGGAGTCCATGTTTGGCACTTCTTTCTTAAAAATTAGTTTTCCAACACGATTTGCCGGATTTGGACTCTTTGGTGATTTATCAATCTTGCATTGCACTTTACGAGATCAGATTAAGAACTATGATGTTTGAGTCCGAATTGTAGTAAGCCCAAATGAGCAAAACGGGGTTTTTCCTAGGACGTTCGGGGACGCCTACAATTACGAGATGGTATTCTTCGCTCGAGCGGTTACTTTGTTCGCTCTAGCGGTCTCACTTGTTGTGTCTGGTCGCACGAACAACCATTCCTACGCGCAAGCGGTCTGCGCGTATATCAGGTTGCAAAGTCACATTTTCGAGTCACTTTTTCACATCTCTCTCTCTCTCTCTCTCTAGTTCTTGAACATTTGACCTAAATACACCTTGATCCATTAATTTCTAGACCCTAGTCTCTTTGATAAAAAGAGAGTGCACGTGGAGGTCTTCGTTCTAATCGGAGAAGTTCGTGTTTTTAGCTTTGTTGAGATCTATCCATCTTTTCTTTGCATCTTCTTCTTTGAGGTAGGGATTATTTTGACCCTTTTCATGATTTTTAACTTAGTTATCTGCCTTTTAAAAAAAGGGTATTGTGATTTGGTGATTTTGGATAAAACCTATAGTTTTGGTGTTAAATCAAAACAACGGTTTTCAAATGGGTTCTTGAAAATGGTTGTAGAATTGTAAATGTAGGTGAGTGGTGGTAAAATGATGTATTTTTACCCATGGAATTGATTTATAGGGAAAATGAGATTTTGCCCTAAATTGTGAACATGTGATTTTGTAAAGATAAAATGGAATTGATGTTGGTTTTATAGAATTGGAAGGATGATGATAATGATGGTGGAGTTGGATATGTATTATCACTCCTATCTTGTGATTTTGACAAAATTATATTTTTGTTGGAAATTAATTATCTGTTTAGAGATATTTGTTTTGGGCTATCGGTGGAGAATAACTATGATTGTTGTAGAAACTGCATGAAAATTAAGTGAATTGAAACTATTTTCTCATCTAATTGCATTGAGAATTGTAGCATGATTACACATTGAAAATGTATACTGTTTTGAGAAAAAGGGGTGAATACCTTCGTGAATCTGGGTAGGAGTGTAGTTGTGGTATTATATTAGTCTATGTGTCCTTAGTGAAAGTCTAGAAATCCGCGCGGTTAGGTGTCGAGCCTTCTGGTTAATATCGATAAAAATAACAAATTGGTAGTGTTTATAGCCTACTTGCAGACACGTCCTAGATATTCTTAGTGTTGTATCCATGGCCCTGATTTCTATTGTAACGGAAATGGTTTCATGAATTGAGATATAAACTTAGCATTGCGTGGTTTTAGAAAGAGAAATGGAGATGTTTTGGCGCGAGTATCGCATATGCATTCACCTTATAACTCTGGCAGTAACTTGAGAGGACTTAGAGCCAAGAGCTTCTATTTTTGTTTAACTATTGTAATTATTTTGTATAAGGCTAGGGTTTTATTTATATTGAGTTTAAACTCACTTTTGTTGTAATAAAGCACCGTCTTGGAAAGTTGTAACCATCATGGCATTAATTTATCTATTCTTACTTCAATTTCATATCTCTTGCTATTGACACATGATATAGATTCAGGGTTAGGGATTGTGAATGTATAGTTGCATGTGTGTTATCTTTTGTAATCATTGACTCGTGAATGAAAAGAGAGATCCTATTCTGAATGTATTGTTAATGGGTGATTATTGTCAGATGGTTTTATTGTTATATTTTTTGGGTGTTACAACTTAGTATCAGAGCTACCGAATCTTTGCCTACGTCGGCTACAAGAGACCCCCGCCCAGCCACAAAAGTTGGTTTCTTGTGTCCTCAACACATTACTGGGATCAAAGTTGATTGAGGATTTGAAGGAGAGAAGAGCCAATTAATCAGTGAAATTCGAGGAACAAAGGGCCAACTCAACCATGAGTGAGTGCACTAGCAAGGCTCCCAAAAGGGAACCAATGCACAGTTTCTTCATAAACATGATACGTAAAGGGAAGTGGATTTAAGGAATGAACAGCCTCTTCACACAACATTATATGACCTTAGAAATCAAGTAGGACCTTATAAATTCAAAAAAATAAAATTATGATTCGAATTTCCATCGAATCTTTTAAAAAGAATTCTAATAACATTATCTAAAGGGCAGGTCCGCCACTAGTAATCTGCAAAAAATTTATTTAATATTTTCAATGTATTATGGCGATATGTATGTGATATTTTAAGGGGATTTATTCGTAAACTCCTCTTCACTTACTTGTATTTCACTTAATTTAAATTATTTTATTTTATTATATTTCAATGAATTTTATGGGTGACGTAATTACCCAAACAAAAATGTTTTGCAGCTCCAAAACGAGCTCTAAAGGAGCTCTAGGGGTGGGCCCCACTCCATTGATGTAATTTTCGGCTTTTTTTTTTTTATTTTATTTTTTTACTCTTGCCACACCACTAGAGTTCTTTTTAGAGTTCAAAATTTAGAACTCTCTATCATTGTTGGTTACCCAAAATACCCCTAATAATAATAGGGTGCAGCGCACATTAATATTCACATTATTAGTGTGAATGTTCCATAATACGAACATTTACACTATCAAATTTATTTAATGTAAATGTTCACATTACCAAGTTGTCAAGGGTTTTAAAAATATTTGTAAAGTTAAAATTGTCCATAAAATATCATAAATATGAGAATTAAAATTTGGTAGATCAAATGTTCAAAATAATAAGACTTATTGAAATAAAAAAATATCTTATAAATTAATTGGGATATAAATATTTTAAAAAAAATTCTAATAAATTCCCATTAAGTCTATTTTTTATTTGTCTACTAAATTGATTCTATAATAATAAACAAATAAGTAAAGTTAAAATATCTCAAATGAAATATTATACATATAAGACTCCAAAGCATACGTTTAATCCATTACGCGTGTTACTTGACGAATTGATGCCTTCTTGTATACTTCGATGAATAGGTTACACCAGTCGACTAAGCGTTGGTGTGTATACCCAACTAGTTGGGTCCTATTCTCTTTCTTTTTGTTGAATGTTTCATTTACACCAGAAAAGATTTTTATAATTTCAAAAATATTTGCCCCACTTTTCGCTTATTTTATAGTTGCACCTTTTTTATTTCTCTTCTTCCTCTTGAAAAATAATAAAAAATAAATAGAGTGAGTGGTGAAGTTAGGCCAGGACCAAAACGCTAGTAATTATAAAAGCAGCAATGGTAGAGGGTCCTAATTTTTGTGACTCAAATGGCTCGAATTTGTCAAAACGACGTCGTTTTGAGTACAAAACGACGTCGTTTTGAGTACAAAACAACATCAAAATTGCCAAAATGACGTCGTTTTGACAATTTTGAACCATTTGAACCATAAAAATTAAGGCCCCCAAACATTTTTCTTATAAAAGACTTTGACTCCCAGTCTTCAAAATAAAATCAAGTAGATGACTTGACTTGACTCCCCAGTCTTCAAACACCACACATTAATATATCAACAAAAAATGTATTTGACAGAAACCATTAATGAAAATGGAAAACCACTGGATATTTGAGTGTCTTTGCAGAAAAAGTTTTGTATACTAATAAGGTACCGCATGGTACTATCTTTCTAATAACTATAAATATATACAAGGTTGTTAAGATCAGAATCTTACATAGGATCGTTTTGGGGGTCTGGAAGATCGGATCGTAGAATCGGATCGGGGATCGTAAGATCCCACTAAAACGATGAAAAAATGCAACAATTCTTATATGTCTAACTAATACTATCAAAATACATATAAAATGACCTAAAAAAACTTGAGAATGTAGCTCAAATGGTAGAGCTCTCATACTTATGAGCAGATCGAGGTTCAAATCCTCGCATTCTCACTTGTGTGCCTTGCTTACTAACAATAATCAATTCAAATATACATTTTGCACATTTTTTTAAACAAAGAAAACATAATAAAAGAAGGTGGCAATTCAAGTTGTCATTCAAACATTTTCCTCAAATCTTAACAAAAGAACATACTAAAAGAAAATAGCAATTTAACTTCAAGTCTTCAAGTTAACACTTGCACAACATTGACATCCTTAAGAAAACAAACTAAAATAAGAGAAGAATAAATAAATAAGAGAACAGAATAAGAGGAGGGAAAAAAATGGAAGCAACCAAATGAAAAATAGAACAGAATAAAAAAACATAATAGAAAAATAACAAAAAAAAAATAGAAAAAAAAAATAGAAACAGGAGTAGAAGACAACAGAAAAAAAATGGAAAAATGGAAGAAGGGGAAAAATGGAAGAAGAAGGGGAAAAGGGGGAAAAACAAAAGGGGAATGAAAAACAGAAAAATGGAAGAGGGAAAAAAAGCAGTAGCAGAAAAGGGGAAAAAAATGGAAGACAAGAAGAAAAAGAAGAAGAAGAAGAGCAAAAAAATAGCGCAGCAAAAAAAAAAAATAGCACAGTTGAAGAAAGAAGAAGAACACGACGAACAGAGAAGAAGAAAAAGAAATAGAAGTCGAATAGAGGAGAAGAGAAGGAGTCGAAGCACAGAGAAGAAGAGAAGAATGAGTCGAACAAAGAAGAAGAAGAAGCATACCTGGATGGAGGCTGGATGGATTCTTCTCACTACTGCTTTCGTCATCTGCTATCAGCTCTCGTGACCAACTTTCCCCAATCTTATGTCGTGGGTCTTTAGAAAAGAGAGAAGGCATCAAACCTGTATTAAAAATATGAGAAAAAAGGCCAAAAGTAGGATCGTATAGGATCGCGATCCAAATACGATCCTACGATCCCATATATGATCCCACCGATCCTGAACAAAATGCGATTCATCATACGATCCAGATCGATTCTCCAAAAATGGATCGTAGGATCGTACGATCCTACGATCCGGATTGCGATCTTAACAACCTTGAATATATATACCTTTTAATATTTCTCAAACATCCAATAATATAACCTATATTCCACTACCTTTCATCAATCATAATAATGAAAGGTATGACATGGATATATCCTATTCACATACAAAAATCACTCGTCTTTATGTCATGCGATCTTGAATTTGTGAAAAACTTTTCTCAATATTTTTGTATTTTTGTGCCGTATTATTTTTAGTTCATATTTTATTTGTATCATGTTAATGAGTAATATCAAAAAAAATGTAAACTCTTAAAAATACCAACACTGACTCTACTCTTTTATTTTTTTCATGTTATTGCCTTGTATCATTTGAGTCGCAAGAAATAATAAGAGAGAGAGAGAGGAGTGAAACAAAGGGGTAATTTTGTAAAATTGTTTGGAGATTCCTTCTCTTTGTAATACTTATGCAACTGTGGAATTGTTCACATGAACAATACATAGAATCTGATTAGTCCAAAACAATGGACTTCATATTAAAAAAGTGTATAGATTCTATCTAAAATTGTGGATTCTACTTTTTATATTAATAAATATTTGGTGTTTTATTCATACACTTTCGAAGTGTGTCAACAAAATTGAGAAACAAATCAATTAAATAAAAATGAATTTACTTATAGAATTTCCTTTACCAGAAGAACAAATAGAAAACTTATGATTAAGTCGAGTGTGTAATACTTTATCCTTAAGACAGATTTGCTACTGCACAAGTGCTTACAGATTGAAGGCACCTATCTCCTAAGATATAATGATCAAACACAGGATTAAAGCAACAATGTAATCAATTTGTCAGCGAACCAGAACCTGTGTTCTGTTACTCTAAAAAATACTCTAAAACTAATATGAAGCACTACAACAAAATGTAGTTTTGGCAGCATAGCAAAATTTGTCACCAAAAGGAGTAATCGTCGACAAAGAGTTTTGCCAACAGATAGAGCTTCGTCGGCAACTTGTCGGGAAAAGTGAGTCGGAAAAAACTTTTATCGACAAACATATCATTGCATTGGCAAAAGTAGCACCTTTAGCAACTACATCTTAGTCGGCAAAAGCCTTCATTCATCGTCGCTAATTTACCTTTTCGTCTATAAAAATAGTTCAAATATGATGATTGTTTGGCACTTTTACCGACACAATATTGCATTGGTAAAAAGATAGAATTTTGTCAACACAATATGAGTCGGCAAAAGTAGGCATTTGGTGACGAACAAGTATGTCGGCAAAAAATCTTAAGTTTTTTTTATAAAAAAAAAAAAATTAGTTATTTGTGACGGGCAAAAAGCCATCACAAATAACTAAATAATTTTTTGAAAAGAAATATATATTTAATTTTCTACTATTCAACAAATCCATACATCCAAAATATTAAAAAAAAATACATACATTTCATTAACTCAAATATACAACCATCGTTCTACAAACAATATGTTTAATCAAAAAATACATTTCATCAATACAAACAATCTTCTCTGCTAAATAATCATTAAGCTCCCAAGCATCAGATTTCTTCAAATAATTGATACCGTCTTTTTAATCTCATTATCGGCAAGCACTTTAGAAGTCATCAACAACTAGCACTTTAGAAGTAACTTATGCACTCAAATTAAATATCCTGAAAACCAAAAAGTTTAAAATCTGGTTGATGATGTTGTTCTAGAAAATTTAACCAAATAAATGTCCTAGAAACAGAGCCACATCTAGCAGTATAATATATATATTTGAGGCATCAAATCAAATACTGAAATAGTGAAAAAGTCTAGTCAACTTGTGCATAGAATTAGATGTAATCCACAAATTAAGATGGACAAGAATAAACAACTACAGGTTTTAAAGTTTTTCTACTTGGGGTAAGATGTAAAAAATGCACTTCGAGAACAGAGAATAAGGAACTTTTAAAATAATGCACTTTAGTTAGAAAACAGGGATCAACAACTCCATCTCATTCAATAGCAAATATTTAAGTTCAAAATTTTACCTCTGTAAATGTACAAGTGAATAAGATGACCACTTCACTAAAAAAAATAAAATAAAACTAATACAAAAATATCAAAAAAACACCTACTTTTGCAGACTGAGAATCATTTTAATCTCCTTTTTCCACAATGCCGGAACCTTTCAAGGCCTGATTCAGATCATGATTCCCCGACATTTCACTAATTATAATCTTTAATGAAAAATCAATATTAAGATGTGCAAAGCACAAAAAACTGCACTACACAAAGTAAAAATTGTCAATTCATTGGAATTCAATAGTGAACCCCCGCATTCAACCCTCTCACTTGCATTCTAATAAGTAAAGGAACAAAATATCAAAATAAAGGAGCAGCCACTGTGGATATCCCTAGACCCTGCTAGATACCCAAACAAAGAGAAGTCATTAGTGGATTAATTAACTCAGACTCAATAAAATTAGTAATTTAGTGAATTAAGTACAATATAACGCATAATTTCAAAACAATTTAAGATACCTGAATAAATACATACATTGAAGGTACACATATACCTATTATATACAAGTGTCTGCACATCAAAACCCAAACACTTCGCTAGGTTTTGTGAAGCTATAAGCTGATGATGGTGGCAAGAATGATAATTTTACCACTAGTTTACGGTGCTGGTACAACAATATGCTTCCATACAACAAAGTCAAAAGCCAAACCCTAAGAGAAGAATGACAGAGTAAGTGGTGTATCTACACCTTCATACACATAAATAAATAAATAAATAAATAAAATCTCATTCTGCAAATTTAAAGGAAAAAATAAAAATGATTGGAAAAAAAAAAAAAAACACCAAAGTATCAAAACCAATATACGAATAAAAGGGGAGAAAACCCAATAACACTAAAAAAATAAAATAAAAAATGAAATGAAATAAAATCAAGAATCTGATTGTGAAATTAAGGAGGAGAAGTAAGAGAAAAGTACCGAGATTGACAATAGATAGGTAGTGACATCACGAAATAAACAACCTGACCGATCATAGGCGGCAACGACAATGCCAAGGACGCTCGATCATTTTGGCAGCTTCAGATTGATTATTCTGAAATTGAATTAAAAAAGAAGAAGAAGAAAAGAGAGAAAGTGAGAGAGTGGAGGACTTACCTTTTGGTGGCGACGGTGACGAGCGGTGACAATGGGTAGTGGCGATCAACGGGTGGAGAAGGATAGGAAAGAGAGATGGAGACATTGGAGAGAAAGCGAGAGGCAACGCAATTAGAGAGAGGGTGAATGCTAGGGCAGAAAACAAAAGGGGAACAAAACTGAAAAGCAACGTGTGTGGGGTATTAATCCATTATTTGCTTTTGCCTTATTTCAACCGCACCCAAAAAAAAAAAAAAAAATTGTTTATTCAATTCTTGTCAAACGGAACATGAATCTACCTTATAAATTAGGGCAAATTACAAACACACCCTTCGAGGTTTGGTGAAAATACAGATTTTCTCCTGAGATTTGAGAAATTACATCCCGCCCCCTGAGGTTTATATTTTCATAACAAATTGCCCCTTGAGGTTTTTATTTTCATACAGATTCCCCCCTAATTTGTCCTAATTTGTGATGAAAATTTGACACTCAGGGGGCAATTTGTAATTTCTCAAACCTCAGGGGGGAATTTGTAATTTTATCAAACCTCGAGGGGGTGTTTGTAATTTGCCCTATAAATTAATAAACATAATTTACACATTATAAATTTTAAATATTTTTAAAAAAAAGTCTCCACATTTTAAATTTTGAATAATATATTTTTTCATACACCAAGAAAAGTGTTTATGATTTAATTTATAATGTAAATAAATCCCAATCAAATATTTTAAATTCTAAATACATTTTAAACAAATTTTCTCATACATATCAATATGATGTTGTACTAATGTTATTCATCTATAACATAAAATACAAATATATAATTAAATTAAATATAAATTTAAGAAATAAGAGAGGAACAAATGAGGGGAAATTGGGAATTAATTAAATACTAAGGGATTGTTTGTATTAGGAAAATTACTCTATGAATTATTTTTCACCTCCATTAGTAAACAATAATTAAATCATTTTATATTATCTTAACCATACTGTAGACGTCCCCGAATGTCCCGGGAGGGAATCCCGTTTTGTTCATTGGGCTCACTACAGTTCAGGACTCAATGTCACGGTCCTGTATCTAATCTCGCAGAGTGCAATGCAAGACCGATGAATCATCAAAGAGTCCAAATCCGGCAAATCGTTTTTGAAAAACAGATTTTTAGAAAGAAGTGCCAAACATGGACTGCTTTGCCAGATACAGAGTCGCCACCTAAATATTTTATTTTGGGGGGAATTTAGGAAACCCTGACTCGTTGCCTAAGGCCACGTGTCCGTCATCACCAAAGTTGCCTCGGCTCGGGAACTTGGGTACGATTGGGGAAGGTCACTTTGTGAGCACCCCCGCTCGCCCAATCAAAGATCGGCCTCTACTAACCATGATATCGAGTTTTGAAAACAGTATGAGCTCTTATTCCGGTTATTAGCCTAGAATTACTATGTGATGCGCACAGTATACAAATATAGACTGGATTATCTAAGTTGGAACAAAACATCGCATATCCGTTTGTTTTGAAAATGGATTGAAGTTTGCTACTCGCAAGTAGGCTAAAACACGGGTTTCGACGAATTATTCCAATTCAAACAACCCAACCTTCACCCACAGGCATTCAGGCAGTTATATCATATAAGCACATAGCCTCATGGTAAGCATGCTATCATGGCAGTCACTTACACACATGCAAGGATGCTAAAGCATAAATACTTACCGAGTACTCCGAGCCAAAGAAAGAAGCTAATTAGAAATCATGCATGAATCCTAACTATGCTAAGAATGCCTAATGCAACACACGCAAAAATGCAACTAAGATAGGCTCGGCTATTCTAAAATGGCATGTGAAATGCAACAACTGATACACGTATTCAACTCGGAATTGAAATACAATGCAATTAGTATGATGCGCCGAGCTCGGTGCATGCAAGACAGATGAATGGATGCAAACATGCGAGCATAAGTATGCTAATTGAAGCGTGCCCTAAAACTAACCATCATAAGCTGGTAAATAAAAGGGAGAAAGACGTGGGGTTGGAAGACATGCATCACACACACGCACACTTATTACAACATTGCCCTCTCGCAGAGGGTCCGAATAAATATTACACAACCAAAATGAATAAGTAATTATTACACAACACTAGCTAATTAACAAATTAACTAAGAAAGCGAGTAAACTAGCATGTAATTCTACATGAAGTAGACTGCCGCAGCTCTGTTCGGAATGATGAAAGATGCATGCATGCTCGAGTCGCCTTGTCGGGAAATCCTTCGCGATGCCCCGATTTGCCTCTGTTTACAATTGACCCTGGAACACTGTACACAACTCCATGGGAACTTGTAGGGATACTGCTGACCAGTTTTTGCTGCTGGCTTCCGGTTTGCTGCAACAGAGAGCAAGAAAGGGGCATGGCAAAGTATTTTCAACATATGTATGCACAACCACTCTCCCCGTCATTGCATAAGCTCTAGGGAGTGTAGTCCTCGATCCTCGTGCCATCAATCACGCATCCCGATGCATGATGGCCGAGGAGTCGAATTGCACGACTCAATGTGAAATGAATGCACATGTAAGCACCTAAAGCCAACAACTCTATCATGGATAGTCAAGAGTGTCGGCGATCGGAAATTGAAGCACGTTTCGTCACTTTGAGTACGAAACGTCCCTCGTTTCCCGTATTTGGACTAAACCCTACTCCAAACACTATGCAACAACTAGAATGGCATGGCATGCAAACACAATGCAACAACTAGCATGCAATCCTAAACGAAATGCAACTAAGACACGCAAACATGCAAGGAATGATATGTAAAAGTGCAACTAACATGCGCAATGCTATGAACTATCAATGGCATACTCAATGCACATGACATAATATGGCATACACAATGTAAGATGGACTTAAACCAATATGAGTGGACCTTAGCCACACTCAAATCAGTGGCCAAACATGATAAAATGAAGCAACAACACTCATGTAAACATGCCCAAATGCAAGGGACCAAAACTAAGGCACCAAGTGCAACTCTACCAAGGCATGGCAAGCATGTAATATAGCATACAACAACACGTTTTCCAGCTCTGAAATGACATACGAAAGGGTCCCGAATCATGCAAACACCTCACACAATGCATGCTAGGTGGCCCAAATACCGAAACTAGTGAAGTGGATTACACTAAAGGTATGCAAAGCGATGATCAAATGACCAAACCACCCCCAAATAGTCCCTATGCAGACCAAAACAGTAGCAAATATGGTCTAAAATGGTGGCTCAAAAGGCATGGAAATGAAGCTCATGCAATGGTCCAAAAATGAGGCATTTATGCACAACTCTCAAACGCATTTAAAGAGTGGAAAACATGGGAATATGGCATACATACAAGATCTGAAATATGATGCACAATGGCTCCAAAACATGGAAACACCTCTACATAAGCATGCAATAGGCTCCAAAACTCAAAGCTAGGCAAGGGTATTGAACTACAACCATGCATAGCAAGCATTATTTGACCATGAGGCACAAAAATAGAGCTAAGGCAGTCCAAAACATGCACAAAATCAGGTGAAGGCATGGCCAAAAAGTGCTAGAATCAAGGGCCAAGACAACATGTAATACAAGCTAGTGAAGAGGATTTACACTACAAGTATATTAAGCATTCAAGAGGCCACCAAACCAGAAAAATTTAGAGGTATGACATGCCAAATAAAGCCCAAAAACTCACTGAAACATGGTCTATGCATGCAAGAATGAGATGCTCCTTTGATAGGCCATGAAGAGGGTTGTTCTACACATGCAAGAGGGACACCTAATATGACCAAACCACCTCTGGAAAGAGGTTATGCAGGCCCTAAAACTCACTGAAAAGGGCCTGAAATGAGGCTAGGAAGCATGCACACATGGGCTCCCTTGTTAGGCCAAATATGCTAGAAAATAAGACAAGGGGTGAGAGGGTCACCCCTCTCTGATTTTGGCTCTTAAAAACACATAATAACCACTGAAACTTTGCTGGATTTCAGTGGTCAAAAGGGCCAACAAAGCTTAACACAAAGGCCCTAATGCATGGTTCAAAACAAAGGGAAATGAAGCATGCAAGGGGGTAGATGACCCCCAACAGAAAAATGGTCTTAAACAAACATGTTAATAAGCTCAAAATAAGACTTTTTTCAGTTTACACCAAAGCTCAAATATGCATGCAAGTATGGCTTATAGAAGGATCAAAATAAGGCTTAAAGAAGGGAGAAAGTGTTACCCTTGTAGCTCAGCAAAAACCAGCAGCTTCTGGACCAAAACCCCAACTCTTTTAGCCTTCTCAAGACCTCTAGGAACCTTAGAACAAAGGTGGAGGTGTGTGCTTAAGAGGTAGTGTGCAATAGGCCAAGAACAAGGCCCTTTTGAACCTTAGATATAGAGATATAGAGGGATATATGAGCTATGCCTTAAACCAATCTTGGAACCCTTGCAAAGGAAGAGGAGGGCCTCTCTTATAGAGATACAAGGCCAAAGCTTCTTCAAGAAGCTAGAAACTAAGGTTCAAGATCCTCCATACACGTGTATGGAGGATGCAGTCTGTGCCTCCCAGCTGACACACACTCATAGAGACAAGACTGAGGGAGGTAGGCCGACCAGTTCAGGGGGTCGGCCGACCACTTGCCCTGGTCGGCCGACCAGGTCAAAAGGTCAGGTGCTCGGCCAGCTACTTTTTGTGGTTGGCCGGAAAGAAAGGTGGTCGGAGGGTGGTCTCCAAGGCCAAAAAGTGGTCAGCTAGCGTCCAAAATGAATGCCCAGAAGTTAGCTTTCCAATGGCGCCAACCTTGCATCAAAATTCCAACTGTGCAAAAAGTTATGCATGTTTTGGTGAAGCCGCGCAGATTCGGTCCAATCGGATTGATGCCCTACTTCAACCAACCATATCTCCCCCATCCGGACTTGGCTTTAGGAGATTCTTGAGTGTGAAATGAAGCCCCGGAAGTCTCCTTTCCAACGGTAATGGCCTCATATCTTAAATCCAAGTGTATAGACAGAGAAGCGTGATTTAGCGAGGACCGCTCGGCTCTCTCTCTTAGCGATTCAAACCCACTTTCTTCATCAACTTGGTTTCTTCCCTCTTCTCCAATTTTCCTCAACTTCAAACCCCTAAGCAAGGTGTTTTAAAAGATTTTTCAAAGATTCCATCTCTCTTTCATTCATTTCCACTTTGTCCTGGCTCGGTTTACCAAAAAGCGCGACATTTAATAAAATGTGAGCCTCGAGACATTGTAGGAACTTTATTTCAAAAATATTTCGAAAGAGAGGGTTTTAAGATATAAAATCTTTTGATCAAGAAATGGGGTGTGAGGTTAGGGTTTGACTCTACTCTTGCCAAAGAAATCGAACCTTTGCCCTGCTCAACTTTCTCCACCAAGTAAACGATCAGTAGTGCCCAAGTCTTAAGGGCGGTCAAAAATGGGGTGTCTACAGTTGCCCCTCTTTGACAGAGCTTGAAGTCATGAAATGACATGAGTGAATGTCAAAGCCCAGAGACAACCCATTTTTGACAAGGCCGAAGACTTGGACAAACAAATAAAATATAGATAAATAAATGGTTGTGCCCGCAGGCTGCCTACATATCCCTTTGGAAGGAATCAAACCAGCGTAGTTCAGGGGCAGGATGCAAAATGATTTGCAAAAAGATTTTCATAATTGGACTTATACGCTATGCGAAGCCGGTTTGGTAATTGGACTCATACGCTACGCGAAGCCGGTTTGATAATTGGACTTACACGCTTTCGCGAAGCCGGTTTGATAATTGGACTTATACGCTACGCGAAGCCGGTTTAAAAAAATTGGACTGATACGCTACGCGAAGCTGGTTTGATAATTGGACTTACACGCTTTCGTGAAGCCGGTTTAAAAAATTGAGGATTTATGCAATGCACTGTAATGTAGTGGCTAAAATGCAATGTAATAGCTAAGAGGTGAAGCTACCTTACAGGGGCAATTGGCAATGACTTACCTCATGCTGTTAGAGATCTTTTGCTTCTTCTTGGTTGAACCAGAGGTACTACTTTTCTCCCTGACTATGGTCGCAGCTTTCCCTATTCTCCAACAGGGTGACAGACTAGGTTGGTTCAGTATCCAGAATTGAGGCGCATTCATATGCTATCTCAATCTATGGGGCTGCCATACAGATTTCAAGCCAAGGATATACCCCTGGGTATTTAAACCAGACTTTAGTCTCAGAAATCCCGAACCTTTGCGTTCTAGGCATGAGCCATTCGAACTCTAGTTTCCACCATCTCAGTTGGTCTCCTAGGAACTCACCGCAAACATAGGCAGGTGGCTATACCAGACCACCGGAAGTCGTTCGGGCACGACAAACACCAAAGGAATTGCACCTTTAGAAGATTTAAGGTCTCCTAGACTAGAGAGTGCACAAGACAGTGCGAATGAAGATGCAGGATTTAAGGTCTCCTAGACCAGAGAGTGCACAAGACAGTGCGAATGATACAAAAAAAAAAGTGCACAAGACAGTGCGAGTAAAAGTGAATGCACAAGACAGTGCGACACAGATGTGCACAAGACAGTGCGATACAATGCACAAACAAGTGAAGGTGCGCAGAACAGCGCGAGCAATGCACTAACAGGTGCAAGAAAGGTGCGCAAGATAGCGCGAACAATGCACTAACAAGTGCTACTAGTATTTTCTACGCAAGATGAGAGGGAGCAAGTAATGAAATGCACAGGATAGTGTGATGCGCGAGAAAGCGCGAGTACAAACTGCACAAAATAGTGCGATGCGCAAGAGAGCGCGAGCGTCAACTTGTAGCAACGCATGTTTGCGTTGCCAAAAGTAAATTTACATCGTTAAAACTTTTCCTTTTTGGAGCAAACATTTGTCCTAACATATGTTTTGACTCTTTAACGATGAATTGTGAATTACGTCACTAAAAGGTTAACTTTTAATGACGAATTGTGAATCACATCGCTAAAAAGCTAACTTTTACCGACAAACTTGAGGTCTATGTTGCTAAAAGTGTGCTTTTGGCGACGAAAATTTGAAGTTGTTGCCAAAAATGCAATTTCTTGTAGTGAAGAATGATGTAAAGAAGAAGCAAAATGGGGAATGATTAAATAAATTGGATTGTTATGAGGATTTGTATTTATAGGCATGGTGGTGGCTGTTCGGAAAGGTAGGAAACCCTCCGAACAGGTGCAAGTTCAAATTGCTGAAGAGAAAGAGAGGTGACCGGTGAGAGGAGACACACCTATTGGGTTTGAATTTTCAAATTCAAATTTTCAAATTTTCCCGCAAAATTTAAAACCAAATTTGTTTTTGAAAATTTAAAATTTCCTGCAAAAATTTGAGAAAAGTTGAAACGAATTTTGTTTAAAAATTAAAGGTAACCCACACTTGTGCTCAGCCCAGTTGGCGGCGGCACGTACATGTGGTGTTGAGTTCAAAGCATGCTTGGTCCACAACTCCCCCCTCCACAAACTTGGGTGCCCTTTGGGGCCCATCCTAAGTTGTTGGCACTAACAATTATTTTCTCTGCCAAATAAACATAACAAAATATAGAGTGATGATCCAGTGAATGCTAGGGGTGAAAACCACCAGTTTATAGTGGGTTGTGGGTCCTAGAATGCAGAACAGGAGACAAGAGTGAAACAGTTGAAGAAGCAGAGGTGACAGAAGCAAATTTTCTGTCAATTCATTTGATAGTGCAGTAGGATGTGGTCAGATGTGGCCCAGGAGTCAAGCCATGAAGTTAGGCATGTAAGTGATGCAGGGCACGTGGTTTGTTTGCAAGAGAAAAAGGAGGTTGCAACAAAGAGGCAGTTGCAAGCAGTTATGGAGATCATGGGTAGTTGTGCAAGAAGTGGGAGCAACTTACTCCATGGTGGGACATGTGTCAGCAGAGAAGTAGCAGGGCTTGTAGCATAAAAGCTGAAAATTCAAAGGAGAATGGATTTTCCACAAAATTCACAACCCATGTGGAATTAGGAGTAACATAACTTAATTAGCAGTAGTTTTTTGTACTTAAGAGTATTTTGTTTGTAATTCAGCCTCTGTGGCCAAGTTTTTCTCTGTCGATTGTTATGCACACTGAACTTGTAATTTAATTATCGCAATTAAGTTGTAAGTTTACTTGTTCTTCAATCACATTTTAGTTTATTCACACTTGTTTTTTCACATTACAACCTCCAAAAGAGTCCTTGAAATTGTCAAGGCATAGGACACTGTAGACACCCCATTTTTGACCGTCCTCAAGACTTAGACGTCATCGTTTGAACACTCGATGATTTTGTATGCTTGTGTTCGTTTTGAGTGCCCGAAGATCTTGGACGAGTGCCCGCCCTTGAGGCTTTGAACCTTATCTGTTTTGTGCTTGGTTGTGGACCAAGAGCTTGTTGTTTCAAGTCTGGAGGAGAGGGTGGCCTGTCGGCCAGCCGCATAGCCTATCGGCCATGACTTGTGCCTGCCGGCCATCAGTGGTGGCCGACGACCATTTTTCTCCTTTTTCAGATATTTCTTTGCCAGTTCTGCCAGCTGTTGTTCACTGAAGTGCATCTCCATACACATGTATGGTAGGATGTTTTCAAGCTTCAATCTTGGTTTTCTATATATAGGGGGTGTTCTCCCCATTTGGAGGGGTTAGAAAATTTGGATAAAAATTTCTCTCTCTCTCTCTTCTTATTTAGTGCCTTAAAGCCTAGTCTATCTACACCTTTGTACATCAACCCTTAACCAAACTTGACCACCTTGGAGCTGAGGTCCCTTGGAGCTTAGTTTGAGCTTTGGAAGGAGGTTTGGGCCTGAAATTGTTGTTGTTTTGTGCTGTGCTTCAAAGGTAGTGAACTTACCTTATTTAAGCTTATTGTGCACACTTGTTTTGCCATCCTTTTGTATTGTTTTTGAGCTGATTTTCAACTACAAAAAACTCTATTTTTTTGAGACTTAACATGATGGTTTGAGGTTATTTTGTGCTAAGGGGTGATTCACCCTTCTTGTTGCATATTATGTAGACTTTTGCACCATCTTTTAGCATATACAAATCAAACCTTCTGGCCTTTAAACCACTGAAATTCAGAGTTATTTTAGTGGCAAAAACCTTGTTTTGAAGTCCAAAATTGGAGGGGGTAGCCTCCCCTCCTTGTGTCTTGTTTGCATGCCATGATAACTTAACATGTGAGCATGTTTTTCTAGCATTTTGAACCTTAATCTCAGCATGTTTTTGCTACTGTTTTGACTGGTTTTAGCTCTGTTTTGAGCTGGTTTGGTCATTTGAGGCTTGTATTGTGTGGTTGTAGTGTAAAGAGGCTTCACTAGCTTAATGTTTTAGGCTTTTAGACATGAATTACATGAGTTGCTTGCATGTTTTACTATCATTTTGCACTCCATTTCAGGATTGAATTCTCTACAATCTCCTTTGATTCTTCACTCTTTCATTTATTTTTGAAAGTGGCGTTGAGTTCTGTGGACGCGCCCCGCGTGAGGGCCTCAACCCACAGTTCGGACTCAATTTGTCACGGTTCTTAATCTGAACCAAAGAGTCCAAATCTGGCAAATCGTTTTGAGAAAATAGATTTTTAGAAAAGAAGTGCCAAACATGGACTGCTTTGCCAGATACAGAGTCGCCACTTAAAATTTTTTTAATTGGGGAATTTAGGAAACCCTGACTCATTTGCCTAAGGCCATGTGTCCGTCATCACTAAAGTTGCCTCGGCTCGGGAACTTGGGTACGATTGGGGAAGGTCAGCTATGAGCACCCCCTCTCGCCCGATCCAAAGATCGGCCTCTACTAACCATGATATCTTGTTTTGAGAACATTATGCGTTCTTATTCCGGTTATTAGCCTAGATTTACTACGTGATGCGCACAGCAAACAAGTATAGACTAAGTCGCCTAAATTGGAACAAAACATTTCATGTTTGTTTGTTTGAAAGTGGTTTGATGGTGCTACCCGCAAGTAGGCTAAGACATGAATTTTGCCACCCTCAAGTGGGCTTAAAACTCGCATTCAATGCATTGTTCCAATTTAAATAACCCAACCTTCACCCTCAGGCATTCAGGCAGTTATATCACATAAGCAATTAGCCTCATGGCAAGCATGCTGTCATGGCAAACACTCACACGCATGCAAGGATGCTAAAGCATAAAAGCTAACCTAGTACTCCAAGCCAAAATAGAAACTAGTTAGTAATCAATGCATGATCCTAGTTCATGTTAAGATGGCTAATGCAACACATGCAAGATGCAACTATGATAGGCTCGGCTATTCTAAGATGACATATGATGATGCTACAACTAACACGTATTCAACTTGGAATTGAAATACAATGCAGTTGGTATGATGCGCCGAGCCCGGTGCATGCAAGACAAATGAATGTATGAAAACATGCTATCATAAGTATGCTAATAGAAACATGCCCTAAACTAACCATCGAAAGCTAGCAAATAAAAGGGAAGAAAGACGTGGGGTTGGAAGACATACACACACTCACACACACTTATTACACAATTGCCCTCGCTCGGAGGGTCTGAATAAATATTACAGTCCGAATAAATAACTAATTACTCTAGCTAATTAAATATTACAAAACTTCTAATTTAATTAGCAAAGTAAATGTAGAAGGAAGGTGGCCGCAGCCCTGCCTCGAAATGTTTGGATGATGCATGCTTGGCTCGTCTCGCCCGGAAACTCGCTGCCATAGCACTGTTGCCTCCGTTTACACTGCCTCACCCCTCTGAAATTTATGAAAGTCTCTAGAACTGCTTTGAACTTCATTCTGAGTGCAGTGGAGTGCCACCGGCCAGAGCAAAAGGCCACCGGCCATGGGAATGAGGTTATCGGCCAAAGATGGTGTCACCGGCTGGACTTTAGTGGTCAGTCGGCACTGTATGTGGCTGGTCGGCCATTGCTTCCTGCAGAATCCTGTAGTTGACAGCAGCAGAGGGCAAGCAGTGTATGGCATGGAATTTTAAAGCAATGTGTGCATGGTCAGTCTCCCAATCATGTAATGGACTCAAGGGAGTGTGGCCCTCGACCCTCGGGCCATCAATCACCCATTTCAATGCATGATGACCCAAAAGTCAAGTGTGTAACTTCAATATCAAATGAAATGCACAAACAAAACACATCAAAGGCTCCAACCTCTATCATGCTTGATCAAGAGGGAAGGGATGCCTGCACAATGCAGTGCAACCTAAGCATGCAAGCAAGGCTAATGCAACATGATTATGGAATGCATCTAATATGCAATAGGCACACAACCTAAACATGTAAACATACATGGCATACAACAACATGCGATGATGGACTTAAACTAACATGGATAGCTCGCAAGCATGCCAAAATCAGTGGCCATATGATGAAAATGAGACAATCGAAACACATGCAAACATGCACGATGCAAGGGGCCGGTCCTAAGGCATCAAATGCCACTCTATCAAAGCATGGCAAGGGATGAAAGATGGCATACAAACATGCAATTTCCAGCTCTAAAATAATATGCTCAATGGTCCCGAATCATGGAAACATGTCACCCAATGCATGAAATAAGCCCCGAAACTCAAAACTAGACAAATGCATTGAGCCACAAGTATACAAAGCAAGCATTATTTGATCATGAGGCATGAAAACATAGCCAAGGTAGTCCAAAATAAGCACAATATCAGTTCCAAGCATGGCCCAAAAGTGCTAACATGAAGGGCTAAAACAACATGCAACCTAGGCTAGTAAGCATGGTTTACATAGCATGTATATGAAGCACGAGAGAGGTCACCAAACCAGCCAAAAATAGGAACATGATATGCTAAAATATGCCCAAATAACCACTAAAATGCATCCAATGCATGCAAAAATGATGAGCTCCTTTGGAGGGCCATGCAAGGGGTTACTCAACACATGCGTCAAGGACACTTAGCATAGCAAAACCAGCTCTGGAACTCAGTTATGACAGCCCTAAAACTCACCAAAAAGGCCCTGAAATGGCTCAAGGAAGTATGCAATGAAAGGTCCCCTTGAAAGGCCTTAAGAAGGATTGCTCCACACATGCATGATAGACATAAAATATGGCAAAATGGGCTCCAAATAGAGTCAAGGAAGACCTTAAAACTCACCAAATAGGCCCTGAAAAGTGACTTCACAACATGCAAAATGAGGGTCCTTTGGAAGGCCAAAAAGGCCAACAAACAAGACAAGGAGAGAGGGGGTCACCCCCCTCTAATTTTAGCTCTCAAAAACACATCTAAGCCACTGATTTCAGTGGCTAAGAGGCCAAACCAAGGCCAATGCAAATGCTCTAATGCATAGCCCTAATCATGAGGAAATGAAGCATGCAAAGGGGAAGCTGACCCCAAACAGAAAAATGACCTTAATCAAACTTCAAGAGGGGCTCAAAATAAGACCTTTTTTAGTTCATGGAAAATCTCTAAAATGCTCACAAGTAGGGCTAAGATATGAAGCAAAATAAGCCTACAAAGAGGGATGGAGCATACAAGGAGATAGATGGCCTCAAACAGAAAATTATCCTGAATTAAACTTCAAGAGGAGCTCAAAATAAGACCTTTTCCAATTTATGACAAAGCTCGAAAATGCTTGCAAGTATGGCTAAGCTATGAAGCAAGATAAGCCTTAAAAAGGGAGATGGGTGTGTTACCCTTGTAGCCAAGAACTCCAGCAGCGTTTGGTCCCAAAAACCAGTCCCTTAGCCTCTGAAAACAAGCTCCAAGATGCTTGGATGGATGATGGAGAGGTTAGGTTATGAGGTGTAGGGTAATGGAGCCAAGAACCTTACACTTTGAAGCTAAAATGGAGGAGATATAGGGAGACAAAGAGGGATATATGTGTATATGCCCTAACCAAGTTCTGAGCCTGGTATATGGAGAGGGGAGCCTTCCTTTATAGAGCCAAGAGAATAAAGCTTCTCTTAGAAGCTTCAAACCAAGAGCAAAGATCCTCCATACACGTGTATGGAGGATCCAATCTGTGCCAGGATCCATTCAATCTGTAGAATACACCGGAAGGTCGTCGGCTAGAAAAATTGGTTGGCCGGCTAATTTAACTGGTCGGTCGGCCATCTATTTGGTCAGTCGGCCATCTGTTCTGGTCGGTTGGCCATCTATTTGGTCGGTCGGCCATCTGTTCTGGTCAGTCGGCAGGAAAAATCTACTCTGCAGGTCCAACTTCAAACGGGCATAAATCCTTCATGTGAACTCCTTTTCAGGTCATTCTTGTGTCCAAATTGAAGCCCCGCAAGTAAGTTTTCCAGTGGCACCAACCTTGAATCAAAATTTCAACTGTGAAAATGTTATGATTGTTTTGGTAAAGGTTGCTCAGTTTCGGTCCAACCGGGATGATGCCCAACTTCAACCAATCATATCTCCCCCATCCAGACTCGGCTTTAGGAGATTCTTGAGTGCAAAACGAAGCCCCGAAAGTCTTCTTTCCAACAGTAGTGGCCTCATAGCTTAACTCCAAGTGCATAGACAGATAAGCCTGATTTAGCGAGGACCACTCGACTCTCTCTTAGCGATTCATACCCAACTTCTTCCCCAGCTAGGTTTCTTCTCTCTTCTCCTCTTTTCTTCAACTCTAAACCCCTAAACAAGGTATTTTGAAAGATTTTTCAAAGATTTCATCTCTCTTTCATTCATTTCCACTTTGTCCTTGCTCAGTTTATCGAAAAGCGCATCATTTGACAAAATGTGAGCCTCGGAACATTGTAGAAACTTTATTTCAAAAATGTTTTGAAAGAGAGGGTTCTAAGGTCTAAAAACCATCCAAAATAACTTCAGTCCAAAATGGGGTGTGAAGTTGAGATTTGTCTCTCTCCTTGTCGAAGAAACTGAACCTTTGCCCTGCACACCTTTCTCCACCAAGTAAACCATCAGTAACGCCCAAGTCTTGAGGGCTGTCAAAAATGGGGTGTCTACAGTTGCCCCTCTTTGACAGAACTCGAAAGTCAAGAAGTGACGTGAGTGAATGTCAAAGCCCAGAGACGACCCATTTTTGACGAGGCCGAAGACTTCGACAAACAAACAAAATACAAATGTAATTGGTTGAACCCACAGGCTGCCTACGTATCCCTTTGCAAGGAATCAAACCAGCGTAGTTCAGGGGTAGGATGCAAAATGTTATACAGGAAGATTTTTGATAATTGGACTTATATGCTGCGCGAAGCTGATTTGAAATTTGGACTTATACGCTACGTGAAGCCGGTTTGAAAGTTGGACTTATACGCTACGCGAAGCCGATTTGAAAGTTCAGGATTTATGCAATGCAATGCAATGTAAAAATGCAATGTAATAGCTAGAAAGTGAAGGTACTTTACAGGTGCAATTGGCAATGACGTACTTGATGCTGCTGGGGACCTTCCGCTTCTTCTTGGTTAAACTGCAGGTACTACTTTTCTCCCTGGCTGTGGCCACAGCTTTCCCTATTCTCCAACAGGGTGACAGACTAGGTTGGATCAGTATCCAGAATTGAGGTGCATACAGATGCTATCTCAATCTATGGGGCTGCCATACAGATTTCAAGCCGAGGATATACCCCTGGGTATTTAAACCAGACTTTAGTCTCAGAAATCCCGAATCTTTGTGTTCTAGGCATGAGCCATTCGAACTCTAGTTTCCACCGTCTCAGTTGGTCTCCTAGGAACTCACCGCAAACACAGGCAGGTGGCTATACTAGACCACCGGAAGTCATTTGGGCACAACAAACACCAAAGGAATTGCACCTTTAGAGGATTTAAGGTCTCCTAGACCAGAGAGTGCACAAGAAAGTGCGGGTGAAGAGTGAATGCACAAAACAGTGGTAAGAAGATGCACGATACAGTGCGATGCAATGTACTAACAAGTACAGGTTAGATGCGCAAGAAAGCACGATAAAATGCATGCAAAATGCAAGTAAGGTGCACAAAACAGTGCGATGCGCAAGATAGCGCGATAAGAAATGGAATGCACTAACAAGTGCAGGTGAGATGCGCAAGATAGCGCGAATGATACAATGTAATGCACAAAACAGTGCGATGCGCAAGAAAGCGCGAAAGTAAATTGCACAAAATAGTGCGATATGCTAAACAGCGCGAGTGTAAACTGCACAAAACAGTGCGATGCGCAAGAAAGCGCGAGTGATTACAAATGCGAAAGTGCACAAGACAGTGCGATGCGCAAAAATAGCGCGAACCTGACCCTGCACAAAACAGTGCGATACGCAGAATAGCGCGAATGATTTGAAATGCACTAAACAGTGCGATGCGCTAAACAGCGTGATTGATTTGAAATGCACAAAACAGTATGATACGCTAAACAGCGTGATTGATTTGAAATGCACTAAACAGTACGATACGCTAAACAACGCGAGTGATTTGAAATGCACAAAACAGTGCGATACGCTAAATAGCGCGAATGATTTGCAATGCACTAAACAGTGCGATACGCTAAACAGCGCGATTGATATGCAATGAACAAAATAGTGCGATACGCTAAACAGCGCGAATGATTTGAAATGCACTAAACAGTGCGATACGCTAAACAGCGCGAGTGATTTGAAATGCACAAAACAGTGCGATACGCTAAACAGCGCGAATGATTTGAAATGCACTAAACAGTGCGATACGCTAAACAGCGCGATTGATATGCAATGCACAAAATAGTGCGATACGCTAAATAGCGCGAATGATTTGAAATGCACTAAACAGTGCGATACGCTAAATAGCGCGATTGATATGCAATGCACAAAATAGTGCGAGTGAGATACAAAGTGTAAGTGCACAAGACAGTGCGAGTGAATGCATGTTCTATGCAAATGAGGTGCATTTTCTATGCAAGTACGGAGGAGTGCATTTTCTATGCAAAAGATACGAGCATTTTCTATGCAAGAAACAGGAGCATATTCTATGCAATATTGAAAGCAAGCATATTCTATGCAGAATTGAAAGCAAGCATATTCCATGCATTAATCATAACGATGCGCGGCACGCATGGAACAGAAGTGTATATGAAAGTGCACATTCTATGCAATAGAGGGACATAAAACATGTACTCTGGTGCCTCTGATTTATCTCTCGGAGGGCTTTGTAACACACTCAGCTCAAAAAGGGCACACCCTGTTCATATTGGCGAGAGATAACATCTGTTGCTACTTTAATTGCCATTCTGACTTGAAGCAGGCTTACACTTGGGGTCGAGATACACTCATACTCCAGGGAAATGGCGAGGTCTGAGAAGGCGCACCTGGAATGCAGTCTCGGAATTTGCCGAAGCTAAAACACACTAAGATGCTCCAAATTTTCCCTTTTTTCTTTTACTTTGCAGTTTGGAACCCACATAGCTTCAGATAGGTCCTTATCTTGCTGTTCACACTTATCGGGGGTGGACCCTGCAATTTTATGAAAGAACAAATACTTGTTTTGCACAAATGTGGAGAATGGCACAGCACTCCGAGCACAAAACGATTTGATTGAAATCGAGAAATGAGTTCTTGACCGGGTATTGAGCCCACAACTAACCATAGTCAAAACGACTCAACAAAGAACAAAAAAAGGTAAACAACCTAAACACATTGAGTAACACTCGAAACGACTCAAAACAAGAATCGAGACAAGTAAAACAAAAGACACGACATACAGACATGTTACAAAGACACTACTACAAAAACAGATAAAGATCACACTTTTTTGGTGTGATGTATGTTATTTAATCACACTTTTTAAGTTTTATTAAAGTGTGATCTTTGGGAGTGTGATTAAAAGTGGTCATTTTTAATCACATTTTTTAAGTGTGATTAAAAATATTTAGATCACACCTTTTAAGTGTGATTAAAAGTATTTAGATCACACTTTTTAAGTGTGATTAAAAATATTTTGATCACATCTTTTAAGTGTGATTAAAAGTATTTAGATCACACCTTTTAAGTGTGATTAAAAGTATTTTGATCACACATTTTAAGTGTGATCTTTGGAAGTGTGATTAAAAAGAGTCATTTTTAATCACACTTTTTAAGTGTGATTAATAACATTTAGATCACACCTTTTAAGTGTGATTAAAAATATTTACATCACATCTTTTAAGTGTGATTAATAACATTCACTACTAAAAAAAATACTTTTTGTGACCGTCACATGCCGTCGCAAATAATAAAAATACAATCGCAAAAGACTTTTTGCGACAGCTATTTTGCCGTCGCAAAAAAAAATAAAAAAATAAAAAACACTTTTAGCGACCATTGTTTTACTGTCGCAAATAATTATTTATTAAAAAAAATCATATATGAGTTTGCTACAACAAAAAAATCAATTACAAGCACCAACCAATTTTTTGTAAATGAAAAATAACAAAATTAACAAATTAATTAAATTTATAATAGACATTATCCATTAACCATCTTTAAATACACTGTACTAAAAAATTCAAGTCTTCAAAAAAAAAAAAAAAAAAAGAAGAAGAAGAGCAACATAATCTTTAACTCCCAACATCAACCGCTCGATCGTATCAACTATTCCCTCAACAAAATCTGCAAAAACATATATCAAACTTGACTTGAAAATTTAATGCACTTAAATGTGTTAGTTTAGCTTAAAATAATCAAAATAAAACTATGTCAGTGACCTATCTCTATGGCAGATCAGTAATTTGCAACAAGAGTTTCAATTACCTTAAGAGCAGCTTCAAGCTTAACTATGGGATCACTTAATTATGGCGTTCGGAATTATATAACAATATTGTGGCGAGAGATTTCCCTAAGAACTCCACCATCACCACCTCCTACAACCAAAACCTGCATCAAGTAATTCAATTAAATTTAGCATAAATACCTGACAAACAGAATAATATATATATCATTCTAATCGGCCCATTTATATCTTATGAGCAGTCTACAAAATTATGACACCTACATGCAAAGCTAAATCATGAGACAGAAACAGCCATTCTCTAGAACTTCACCCATTTCTTTCTTTTTAATTTTTTACTTTTCACTTTTTTTTTTACCAACCCTTCACAATTAATAGTTGTTTCTCATTAATTATCAGACAGGTTTGTGAAACATACCCAATGAACTAAGAAACTGAAACCCATGATCTTCCCACGCATCCTGCTGCTACTAAGCCTCGGTATAATAATACCAGTTACTGGGCCAGATCCAATGGCAAAGGTAAATATGTACCTAAAAGCATGTAAAAGATAGAATCCAATAATATAGCACATCTATAGATTTGCTGCTATGAGTAAGCTGAGAATTCTACAATTAAATTCAATTGATTTAATAATTTATATCTTAAAAACACTTTTAAATGCCACACGGTGAAGAAAACATACAGGACAAAATATAAAAATAAAAATCGTTAAACAACACACAATAAAATCATCAAAACTGAAGAGCTTGAACTGCTAATCTATAAGAAAGTTACAATTTTCATGCATTTGAATCACATTTTGTGCAGATCAAGCATTCATGAGCAAAAGATTCTATAAAAATGAAGAAATTACAGAGACAAAGCATCTCTATTGACAGATCAAAGAAGCAATAGCAAGGGCGAGAAAGATGGGGAAAAGAATTTTGATATCAGTTAACAGTTAGAAAAGAATTTCATTATAGGGTGCTTAATTAACACAATCAAAACACCACACAACAGGATATTGCTTTACAAATTAGTCACTGGGAGGCAATAGCAACAATGTAACATTAAGATTTTCTTTATTTAATGGAGAAGAATAATGCCAAAAGTTTTAAATGATATAGGTTCCACTGATCATTTTCTAAAAGCCAATAAGGTGTGTGTAGGTTCAAATAGCTGAATTGAGATTGAGCTTTAAGTATTGTATCCAAAATAATGACCCAACTCTCTCATTTTAAAATTCCAATGCATTTTCATTGTTGATCTACCAACAGAGCCTGTACTAGATCCAAATCAAATCAATTAAAAACCACCTAGTTATAGTTAGACAAAAGAATATGAATTGAAGTACCTTCCATTCTTCAAAAATGCCAAATTGGTGTGCAATGCGTTCAAAATCTGCCTGGTCTTTGTAATGGACACGCACATCACCATCTATATTACATGCCTTCAGAACAACATCAGCTCCATTGACAGGTTTTGCCTTTTTAACCATGTCAACAAAGTGCTTAAGATAATTATCCTACAAAATAATAACAAAAAAAAAAAAAAAAAGGATTAGGCAAAAATATAGAAAAAATTGAGTAATAACAGTTAACATGTTCAATAATTGAATATTGATTTAATACATTAATTTATATACTAGACTAAAAGGAAGTAATAACTGTTTGACGTATAAGATAGACATCAACAATCTACTACAACTCCCAAAAGAATCAAAATCAATGTTCACTTTAATGCGTTAGATATGAATTTTTCAACCAAAATCATCTACATGTCAAAATAACCTCCTTTATAAAACAAACATATGCGAACCCTATGTTGAGATTAAACTGCATTAGAAAGCACCAAAATGTATGGTTGATAGCTAAAACAAAATCAAGTTATTAATGAATGTCAATAAACTAAATTTTACTGATAAAAGGGGCCTTAAAATCATGTGGCGTGATTTATAACAAGAAACAGGCTCATACTTTCATCAAATTCATGTCAATGCAAACAGCTCCATGAGGTGATAATGTATGACCCTCGAGTGAAATGGCTCCACCCATAAGGTACAAGAGGGACCTGCTCATCAAATTAAACCAGAAAATAAATTATAAAAAAAAAGAAAAGAAAAGTTCAAATAAATAAGCCAGTTGTCAAAATTATTTATAGTGAATATGTATATGTTAAGTAAAAAACAACCATTATATTTGGTTCTTTTCTGTATTTCAAATTTGGATTTTCATGCCTAATGAATGGATACAAATAATTATCAGTTTGAACAATCCAATAGCCCAAAACTCAAATGCGTAAAAGAAGAGTTACCCATTCACATTATATATTAGCAACTGAAAAACAATAAGAAACAATTGAAAGAAAAAGAGAAAAAACAGACAACCCTCAAAAGCAAGGAGCTCAAACCTTATACTTGTTACAAGATTTGACTATCTTGGACACTTCCTCTGCATTCCTGCATGCACAAACTACAGTTAAGGTGCATTTTGGAGAGAAAACTAGGATACACTACACAATGTACTACTGAGCAGACCACAAAAAAATGGAGAAAAGGACTACTAAAAAATAGCTTGATGAACCATCTTTACAATAGACAGTCTTATCTCGTATCTCATATTTGTGATAACAACCAAACTAACACCAAGGACTGCATGTGTTATTTCAAGTTAGATGAAAATTCTATGGATATCATGAAATGTTGAAGTAATAGCCTATGAATCAATAATGAACAAATTCAAGACACAAGTCAAATCTATGTCCACTATCAATAGCTAAAATAGGAACTGCATCATACATAGATTTTCTCAAGAGTAGATGAAAACAGAAGCAACATATCAATTATGAGCATTCAGTGAACAAATAAAATGTCGCGTTTCTTTTTAATGCATGAGCTCATGGTGTAAACTGGGACCAACACAACAAAAATGGAAAATAACGAAAATAAATACAAGTGCCGAATTATAAGATCTAGGAGTTCCAGCCATCTGCTCTCCAAATCATCATTCCTATTGACTGACTGAAATTCTTCAATTGCTTTGTTGACTTCAGATGGCCCCCAAAGGTTACGGATAACTTCTTTAGCATCTTCTAGTCTTCCTACCTACACAAGCGATAGAAAAACAGATTAATAAAAGCACATGAAAAATAATTTAAAGATAATTTGTAGAAAATAAAACAGAGTCCTACTTTGCATAGCCACCTTGGGCTGTCTCCACAGGCTCACGGATTTCTTCATGAATGGTATATAATTCTTACAAAGAACACATATGAAGAAGAATTATATATATATAGAGAGAGAGAGAGAGAGAACTCGATAGAAGGTGAAAGGAAGCACAAAAACCAGAAAGGAAGACAGCAAAGAAGAGTTAAGATGTAAACTGTGTTTGTTTATATGAAACAGAACAATATAATAAAAACCCACATTCCAAA
Source organism: Camellia japonica (assembly GCA_030407325.1). Lineage (NCBI taxonomy): Eukaryota > Viridiplantae > Streptophyta > Magnoliopsida > Ericales > Theaceae > Camellia > Camellia japonica. The sequence continues at coordinate 169,770,432 of JAPPVO010000059.1, read as the reverse complement.
TAAAATCAAGGTATCAAATAAAGCAAAACAGAGTCAAGTGCAGAAGTAAATTTTTGTTTGTTTGTATGAAACAGAACAATAATAAACTTACCTGATAGAATTGCCTTCAACTCGGAACGCATCTGGCTTCGACCCCAACTTCATAAACTTCATTTTCTCCCCAAAACACCCTCTACAATCCCACAAAAATACTACAACAAACTCTCTCACCCAATGAACTACTTCACCCAACCTGTAGACATGGTGGAAAATTAGCCAAAATGTTGTTTATTCAAACCATAATGCGTTAAACAAGTATAAATGACAGCAATCTACAATTGGAAAACAAGAAGAATGATATATATATATATATACACACACAAAAGAAGAATGATATATATATACATACACACAAACAAACAAAGATATTAAGAAAATGTTTAAGCAAAGGAATGAAATAACTAAAATCACAACATGATTGACTTCAGAAATGTGTACTAGGGAAAACATTGGATAATTCTCAATTCCTTTTGAAATTTGAAATCACAAAAATAGTCCTTCATACATGAGAAAAGTGAAGAAACTGAACCTTTTGAGCAATCTGAGATCGCTTGTGGACTTCACGAGCCTCTTTCTTTCGTTTGCGCTCGAAATGATCATGGCGATAGCCATTTCTCTTCCTGTGAAGCTCTATGTAATCTCCTTGACGCTTAACAAATCATTTATCAAACAAAAAAACAACAATCAAATCAGTACACATTCAATTGAGATCGATATCAGAAATATACAATTATCAAACACACAAACAACAAAAAAAACAAAGATTTAAGCTTTAGCTTTGAAACGAACCATGGCGCTCGACGATTGTCCCCAATTTTCTAGAGAGAGAGAGAGAGAGAGAGAGAGATGGACAGAAACCCTAGCTTTAGACTGTACTGGGGTTTTAAAGTCCTCTTAAGATATTAGGGATTTTTGGTTTTGGCCCCCAGGGAGGGGGAATGGAAAAAAAAAAAGCGGGAATGAAAAAAAAAAAAAAAAATGGGGAGGGGGGAGATGGGGGGTTGGATAAAATAAAAAAAAAAATTAATTTTAATTTTTTTTTTTTTTGTGACGGGATTGTCGTAGCTAAAAAAAGTTATTTTTTGTTAAAATAAATTTTTTTTTTGTAGTTAATGAATGTTTTTAAAAAAAAATTCTTTTTTTTTTTAGTTACTAAGATTGAAAATTTATTTGTTTCATTTTTATTTTAATGAAAAAAATTATTATTATTTTTTATTTGGTAGAAGTAGGGGTAATATTTTAATGAAAAATATTTTCTACTAAAATAAAAGTTAATTTTCTATGATCAATGAAAAATATTTTTCTGCAGCCTATTTTTTTTTGTTACTAAAAATCATGAACTAATTTTTTGTGATAAAGAAAATGAGCGACAATGGTGGTGAAGGTAGTGGATAAGAGATGGTGGTGGTGGTGGTGGTGGTGGTGGTGGTGATGGCAAAAGAGATTAGTGGTGAAGTTGTGGTAGTGTTAGTGTAAATAGAGTGGCAGGGGTGAAGAAGAGGTAATGGTAGTGGTAGTAGTAGTGGTAGTGGTGGTAGTGGAGTGGTAGCGATGGTAGTCGTAGAGGTGAAGTGGCGACAGTAGAAGTAGTGATGGTGGCGAGGGGTAGGTGGTGGTGGTGAGTGGGTGATGGGTAGTGGCTGGTGGTTGCGGGTGGTGGGTGGTGGTGGTAGGTGGTTGGTGGTGGCAGAAGACGGTGGTGGAAAATGGTGGCGGGTGGTGGCTAGTGTTAGGTGGTAAAAAAAAAAAAAAACTGAAAATTTAAAACGGAAACACATTTTTTGTGTTTTCATTTTTTGGCCAAATTTATAAACTGAGACCACTGATTTATAAATCAAAAATTTTACCAAACAAGTTTTTATTTGAGTTTTTAAAATTTTTGTAAATATAAATAGAAAACAGAAAACGTAAGTGTTACCAAACGGCACCTAAGTGTTACCAAATGGCACCTTAGCAAACAGACTTTAGATGGTAAAAATATTGTAAAATTAACAAATAATTAAATAAGTTACCAACGTAAGAAATGACTTATCAAAAGATTCTTAGGTCATATATGGTTTGATTTTTAGAAAAAAAATTTAAAAATTAAAAATTAATTTGGTTAAGAAATAAAAACTAAAAAATAATTATCATTTAAGGGTAAAAAATAATTATAATTTAAATTTTTGAGGAGGTTATATACATACGTATGGCTGTTTCAATTTAATTTGTAAAAAATTATTTCTAACCACTCGAAAGATAAAAATTATATAAAAATGATAATTATTTTTTTTTTATTTCTTAACCAAATTAATTTTTAATTTTTATTTTTTTTTCTAAAAATCAAACCATACATAGCCTAAGAATCTTTTGATAAGTCATTTCTTATGTTGGTAACTTATTTAATTATTTGTTAATTTTATGATATTTTTACCATTTGAAGCCTGTTTGGTAACCATTTCGTTTTCAGTTTTCAATTTATATTTACAAAACTTTTAAAAATTGTCATAAAAATTTATTTGATAATTTTTTTGATTTATAAATGGTTGTCTTAGTTTGTAAATTTGAGAAAAAAACGTAAATTCAAAAAATAAGTTTATATTGGTTTTTAAACAGAAATTTAAAAATTTTGCTAACAATTTTTTTTCCAATTAATTTTTTTTCAATTAATTTTTTTTCCAATTAATTTTTTTTCAATTAATTTTTTTTCCAACTAATACTAACCAATGGGGCAATTGGTAATGCTACTTTAAACCTTAGGAAGGGGATTGTAATTTCTAAAATGTAAGGGGTGTCAATGTAATTTACCCAGTAAGGGCAAAATTAGCATTTAAAAAAAATTAAATTGCTAAGGGAGGAATCCGTAATGAAACTTTAAACCTCAGGGAGGGAGATGTAATTTCCAAAACGTGAAGGGGGAACTGTAATAAACATAAACCTTAGGGGGTGTCAGTGTAATTTACCCTATATATATATATATATATAATCACACTTAATTAGAAAGTGATATAAAAAATAAATATTATCACACTCAATCAGATTAAGTGTGATTAAAAATTTGGAAATTGTATATTTTATATAAAAATCAATTTGAAATATTTTATACAATCACACTTATTTAAAAAGTGTGATTAAAAAGTAGTAATGTATATATAATCACATTTTAATTACCTTAAAAAATATATAAATAATCACACTTATTTAAAAAGTGTGATTAAAAAGTAATAGTGTATATATAATCACACTTTAATTAGAATGTGTGATTAAAAAATATATATATAATCACACTTATTTAAAAAGTGTGATTAAAAAGTAATAGTGTATATATAATCACACTTTAATTAGAATGTGTGATTAAAAAATATATATATAATCACACTTATTTAAAAAGTGTGAATAAAAAGTAGTAGTGTATATATAATCACACTTTAATTAGAAGGTGTGATTAAAAAATATATAATTAATCACACTTTAATTAGAATGTGTGATTAAAAAATATATATATATATAATCACACTTGTTTAAAAAGTGTGATTAAAAAGTAGTAGTGTATATATGATCACACTTTAATTAGAAGGTGTGATTAAAAAATATATAAATAATCACACTTTAGTTAGAATGTGTGATTAAAAAAATATATATATAATCACACTTGTTTAAAAAGTGTGATTAAAAAGTAGTAGTATATATATAATCACACTTTAATTAGAAGGTGTGATTAAAAAATATATAAATAATCACACTTTAATTAGAATGTGTGATTAAAAAAAATATATATAATCACACTTGTTTAAAAAGTGTGATTAAAAAGTATATAATCACACTTTAATTAGAAGATGTGATTAAAAATATATATATATAATCACACTTAATTTGAAAAGTGACATAAAAAATAAATATTATCACACTCAATCAAATTAAGTGTGATTAAAATATCAATCTAATTTTTTTTATCACACTTCCAATAAAAGTGAGATCTTTTTTTTTTGTCAAAGTGTGATCTTTAACTATTTTTGTAGTAGTGAGATGAGAGACCTCTCAGTACGCGAGGAGCCAGTTTCTCCGGGTATTATTTCCCACCCTTTCTCATTTGTGATTCTCACATCACTCGGCCCTCAGGCTCTGTTTTTCTAAAAAAGTCATTTTCTCACTTTTTCTCTCAGCGCACATCTCTCTATTCTTCAATCTCTCATTTTTTTTATCCCTCCCCTGGGTGGTTGGTAGATAAACAAGAAGTTGCGGGCTCTTGCCCCTAGCATTCTGCTAGATTCTTTTTCTTCTTCGCACAACAGTGAACTTTCCCACAGAGGGGTTGCGCCACAACTGGGTGTGTAGCAAATCTGCAGTTGACATCGGTTGACAATGCTTTGCTGGGGAGTTTGGACATGATTAGATCTATCCAGATGAGGGAATGGAACATCTTGCCCCATTCCAGTTCGTGCTTCGCACTTGACTTGATGCCTCTCTGCTCGAAGGATATGAGAGCTTTCTCTGTTAGCTTCCGCTGTGCCCTTCTTGGCGAATAGGGTGCCCTTTCTGGCAAGTGCGTTGATAAAGGGGAAAAGACAGAACACCTGACTCAAGTGTGCCCCTAGTTCATTATTTTGACCATTTTTTTGTTTTTTGGCTTTCTACTAAAACAATTTTGACCAATATGAGAGTTAGATTAACATACTTGTTCGATTTTTGATTTGAAAATCATGCAAGTTAGGTTATGAGCACTGAAATTTTTCCCTTTTTGGGTCCAAGAAATGGTCTAGTTTTATAAAAATGGAATAATTTTCGAGAGAATTAGTCAACTTCAGTAAAAATTCTCAAAAACTATTTTTGCAAACGGCCACTGCTCAACGAGCATGGAACCTACTCTTGAGATGCATGACCTCGGACCCATAACAATGGAAAATTGCCCCTTGTCTGAAGGATACTGCATGGCAACGGAAAGTTGCCCCTTGTTTGAATGACGCCGCAGCATACTGAATGGCAACAGAAAATTGCCCCTTGTTTGGATGATGCCGCAGCGCTTTGTAATCAGTCCTCAGGGTGACAATCACAACCGAACTCTCGGATACAGAGAAGAAAAAGATGACCAGAACCATCACATGGACACAGTCAAATTTGAAGTGTTTTACGGCTGGACTTCAGAATGAAGTTGCCTACGTATCCCAAAGATGGGAATCAAGCCTCACGTAGTTCGGGGTTAAGGTACACTCGGGTATTAACCTCTCCTTTTGCGCTCTAACTTTTTCCAAGACCGCCCTTCTGGGTTTTCAACCTTGCGAGCCTTGTTTTTCTTTTCTTTTCAATTTTTTTCATTTCATTTCTTTTCAATTTTTTTTTTATTTTTCTTCATTTCTTTTTTGTTCTTTGTATTTTTTTTTTTCTTCTTTTTTTGTTCTTTTTATTTTTTTCCTTGCTCTAACTTTTGCCTGGGTCGCCCTTCTGGGTTTTCAACCCAGCGAGCCTCTTAAGGGTAAAAGTGTAGCTTGGTCCATGTCAAATGGTTCTGAGATCCTGAAGTCATCTGAATCCAGGAGAATGGCTGCTGTTCGCTGACGATGCAGGAGTCCATCCAATGGGGGGCTGAATTTGCCCCTAGTGTTGTGGATAGGAACTCAGTTGTTCTTCAGCAATGCTTTCTCCTTTCTTCCCTTCTGGGATTTGGCATTCTTGCCGATCTTCATCTTTGACTCTTCGAGCACTTTTGAAATTCTTTTGCCCCTAGTTTGAGGGGTGCTTCTGATATAGCTTTGCAAGCTTCTTTTGACGACATCTGATCTTCTTGATCTGACTTTTCTACCCCTAGTTCGAGGGCTGCTTCGAATCTGGCCACACAGGCCTCACATTGTAGTTGATCATTGAACACTCTGAAGTAAGGTCCAAGGTTTGAAAGCAAGAGGGTCTAGTCTCGAGGCTGAGAGCGATCCTAGGCTGCACAATCTCAAGAGCGATTCCACATAGGTCTTCGCAGGATCGCGCAAAACATTTTTTGAAAAATTTTAAGAAAGCGACTAATCGCTCGCGCGAAAGACAATGCGAAACCAATCTGGATCAAGCTAGGATCCTTCTCAGTACTCACATTAGCAAGCATGATCTCATTCATTAAGGGCCTAGCATGCCTCTCTTTCTCTCAATTGATCAAACTTTGCAAATCCTGAGGAATTCCTTCCTCTTCGTTTTCATCACAATGTTCAAAAATAGTTTTGAAAAACTTAGGTCAACGTAATGACTTAAAAGTACAGAAAAGCAAGTGAAATGCACTGCCGTTCCATTCAACTTTCTGGTACAACTGGCACAAGGCAGAAACAAGCACAAAAACATGAAAACCACAGCTGTTCCAATTTGATCTTCTGGTGTAACTGGCTCCCCGGCAGAAATAGACTCAAAAGAAAACTAAACGACAAACACAAAACAAAATAGTGATGCCCGAGGTAACACCCCCGGAATCACCCGACTCCTATACGACAGGACTGACTCGATATGACAAGACAGACCTTAACTGACTCAGTATGAAAAGACTGACTCAAAACAAAGAGACAGACTCAAAACAAAACAACAGAACTAACTCAATACCCAAGCCAGAACGTACAAAAACCAGAATTCGGAAAATGCTCAAAACAGTGCATGCCATACGCCACATCCAGAGTAAACTGAGCGCCGCCCGCAGGTGGTTCATCCCCTGATCACATCACATTATCTTCCAAGTGCACTGATCCAGCACCGATAGACTTTACAGGGTCTGGTGCGATGATAACCCCTTTATCAATCAGATCTTGTATTTCGTGGCGAAGACGATAACAACTGTCAGTGCCATGGCCGACTTGTTGATGAAAAGCGCAGTACTTGGCCGGATCATGGGAGGGAGGAAGTTTAACCGGCAGTGGCCGCAACTCCAGGGGTTTCAGATCCCCCTTTCTGATCAGGACCCTTAAGGCCGCTGATAGAGACATGTATAGTGGGGTGAACACCCTCTGGCCCCGAGGTAGGTGTTTTGAGGTTTGTGGCTTTTTGCTGGATGCACTAGCAAAGGGATTGACAGGCGCTGACTGGGTTTCTTGATCTCTTCCGAGCACGGGATTAGAGCCAAAAGGAACATTCCTGGTACAACGGCCCTTCTCCCGGCTTGCCCCTTGATTCAAACTGCCCCCAACTTGAGTGGCGAAAGTGTCATCCACAGTTTTTGCAACAACTGCGAGTACATGCTGTTTGTTCAGCCCTTCGGCTTTCAAAGCCTCAATATCCCACTGAAGGTGTTCATGGGGACCAATGCCTGCCCCTACCTTGTTCTTACCACTTGCCTCCACTTTGCCAAGGGATTGGCCTTCTTCCAATGCAACCCGTCCCAAGGTTGGGGAGCCTTTAGACATGAACTCCCTGGTACGTGATGTGGTCGATGATGGGGCCAAAACCCCAAAGGCTAAATCTGTCACAGTTCTCTAAAGATCTTCGATCATTCTCATCAGCTCAGAAGTAGTGGGCTCATGGGTTTGGGGTGATTGGGGTTCAGATACACCCATCATGCATAAGTCCATGCTCTCCGGGATAAACACCTCAGGTTTGGGTAGATAGACCGGGGTGATGTATACGCTGGGGTCGTAAGGGACGGCCAATGTGTGGATTAGATTGAGATGTGGATGAGGTACTTGGTCATTGGGGTCTGAAGGTGGAGCTATCGTTCGGTTGTCGATGAGATTTTGGATCTCATGACGAAGGCGGTAGCAACGGTCGGTGCCATGACCGCGCTGCTGATGGTACGTACAATACTTGGAGGGGTTATGTCAGGCTGGGAGTGGGTCAGGCAGAGGTTGAGGATCGAGGGGTTTGAGATACCCTCTTTCCATTAAGACTTTTAGTGCTCTAGTCAGGCTCATATAGAGGGGGGTGAAAGTTCTGCCCTGAGCTCGAGCTGGGCCGGCGGTTTGTAGGCTTGGCTTGGCAAAAGGGTTGGCTATGGCAACTGTATTGATTTCGGTGGGTTTGGGAATAGTGCTACTACCAGCATTGGTGCTTCCTGCAATCGCCCTCCTTGTCGGTTCACTTGTTCTGGGAATGATCCTGCTGTTGAACGCATTCTCGATCTGAACCCCCAGTTCATGCAAACTTTTGAAAGTGAATAGCGGAGTGACTATAAACTTTTGCAACATATCATGCTCGAGGTTTCGCACCATCATCTGCACTTGATCCCTCTCAGAAGGGCGATCTGTCATCTGTGCTGCCTTTGCCCTCCACCTTGCAACAAATTCCACAAAAGGCTCTGTTGGGTTCTGGCGGGTTGTTTCAAGCTCTTGCATGGTCATTTCAACCTGGGTATTGTAGGAATACTGATCGACAAAGGCCTCAGCCAATACTTCCCAGTCTTGCTTCACTTTGTCCTCCAACTTAGCGTACCAAGTGGCTGTTACACCCGACAGGGTTCTTCCATACAGAGAGATTTTCTGTGGCTTAGTCAGACCCATCGGCTTCAGGATATCCAAGAAAAGTCGGATATGTACCAGTGGATCTCCAGACCCATCGAAACGGTCAATATATGGCATTTTGAATCTGTCTGGGAGCCGAACGGCAGCCTCAGTGTGCCCATCCTCAATGTCGGGAATGGAGTTAAAGCCATGTGCCTTTTTGAATTGCTTCTCAAGGTTCGCAATCTTCACTGCAGTCGGGTTGAGCTCATTAACATCAAGGGAATAAAGTCTCTCATTAGGCTACACCAGGGGTCTGAGCACCTGACCTTGAGTCAACCTCTCTTGAGGATTCGGACACTGCAAATCTTCAACTAGCGGAAGTGGGTCAAAGTTCAGCTGGGGTCCCGAAGCTGGATGTGAGGCAGATGCCCCAGATGGGCGCTGCGTTTCAATACTGGTCTCAGCCTACATGGCAGTTCCCTGATTTAATGCTGCTATCACGGCCACAAATTCTTCCGAACCCTGTGCCATCACGGTCTGCTGAGTTCGAACAAAGGTGATGTGACTAGCGACTGACGGATCAGATGAACCGGTGAGCCCCGACTGGCCTTTCTTTGCCTTGCCTCAGCGAAAGAACACTAGTTGCCCTTAAATTGAATTTCTGACCTAACAAAGTCTATTAACACAAGTGCAATGAATCTGGGGGATCTCAGAGCCTTCTGAAGCTATGGTTCCAAGACTACCCTAGCAAAAGAGAAAACATAGAGCATCTCAGCCTGATTTCACTAGAATGGACATGAGCATAGCTGAATGACTGTACTCTTTACTGAATTCTGCCCCAAAATTCTGCCCTATAAACTGATACCCTTAGGTAAAACTGATTGCCCCAAAATACTGATGCCCGTAGGCCTGATACCCAGACTTGCAAACTGATACATGCATTCCTATAGAGACGCACTCCAAAAGCACATAGCAAACAAGTGAGAGCCAAAAAACACCCCTATGTTGGGGTAGGGTTTCCCTGTCCTATTTTGTCAGGAGCTAGGGTTTCACTACGCACACAGCGGTTTCAAACAACCTATGATCGGGTAAGCAACCTGTCATAGCTTGGAATGGTCACTGTGGATTCTGAATATGCATTAGGTCAAATGGTCAAAAAGGGTGCCCCGGTAACAACCGGGGTTTGTGTTCCCATACTGGTAGAGTCCGCAACCGGTCAGCCTTATGGCATGCTTTGACAAGGTCAAGCCTCCGGCAAATCGCTCAGGAATAGCAGATGGCCAACACGGTATCCTAGGCGCACCTATGCACATGCAATGCAAAGAAACACATAAGTGAAATCAAAACAAATATCACGAGTTCGAGTCAAGCTCTCTAAACTCCCCAGCAAAGTCGCTAGAAACTGTGGACACGCCCCGTGTGAGGGCCTCACCCCACAGTTCGGACTCAATTTGTCACGGTTCTTAATCTGAACCAAAGAGTCCAAATCTGGCAAATCGTTTTGAGAAAATAGATTTTAGAAGAGCAGTGCCAAACATGGACTGCTTTGCCAGATACAGAGTCGCCACCTAAAATTTTTTTAATTGGGGAATTTAGGAAACCCTGACTCGTTTGCCTAAGGCCACGTGTCCGTCATCACCAAAGTTGCCTCGGCTCGGGAACTTGGGTACGATTGGGGAAGGTCAGCTATGAGCACCCCCTCTCGCCCGATCCGAAGATCGGCCTCTACTAACCATGATATCTTGGTTTGAGAACATTATGCGTTCTTATTCCGGTTATTAGCCTAGATTTACTACGTGATGCGCACAGCAAACAAGTATAGACTAAGTCGCCTAAATTGGAACAAAACATTTCATGTTTGTTTGTTTGAAAATGGTTTGACGGTGCTACCCGCAAGTAGGCTAAGACATGAATTTTGCCACCCTCAAGTGGGCTTAAAACTCGCATTCAATGCATTGTTCCAATTTAAATAACCCAACCTTCACCCTCAGGCATTCAGGCAGTTATATCACATAAGCAATTAGCCTCATGGCAAGCATGCTGTCATGGCAAACACTCACACGCATGCAAGGATGCTAAAGCATAAAAGCTTACCTAGTACTCCATGCCAAAACAAAAACTAGTTAGTAATCAATGCATGATCCTAGTTCATGTTAAGATGGCTAATGCAACACATGCAAGATGCAACTATGATAGGCTCGGCTATTCTAAGATGACATATGATGATGCTATAACTAACACGCATTCAACTTAGAATTGAAATACAATGTAGTTGGTATGATGCGCCGAGCCCGGTGCATGCAAGACAAATGAATGTATGAAAACATGCTATCATAAGTATGCTAATAGAAACATGCCCTAAACTAACCATTGAAAGCTAGTAAATAAAAGGGAAGAAAGACGTGGGGTTGGAAGACATACACACACTCATGCACACTTATTACACAATTGCCCTCGCTCGGAGGGTCCGAATAAATATTACAGTCCGAATAAATAACTAATTACTCTAGCTAATTAAATATTACAAAACTTCTAATTTAATTAGCAAAGTAAATGTAGAAGGAAGGTGGACGCAGCCCTGCCTCGAAATGTTTGGATGATGCATGCTTGGCTCGTCTCGCCCGGAAACTCGCTACCATAGCACTGTTGCCTCCGTTTACACTGCCTCACCCCTCTAAAATTTATGAAAGTCTTTAGAACTGCTTTGAACTTCATTCTGAGTGCAGTGGAGTGCCACCGGCCATGGGAATGAGGTTATCGGCCAAAGATGGTGTCACCGGCTGGACTTTGGTGGCCGGTTGGCACTGTATGTGGCCGGTCGGCCATTGCTTCCTGCAGAATCCTGCAGTTGACAGCAGCAGAGGGCAAGCAGTGTATGGCATGGAATTTCAAAGCAATGTGTGCATGGCCACTCTCCCAATCATGTAATGGACTCAAGGGAGTGTGGCCCTCGACCCTCGGGCCATCAATCACGCATTTCAATGCATGATGAGCCAAAAGTCAAGTGTGCAACTTCAATATCAAATGAAATGAACACACAAAACACATCAAAGGCTCCAACCTCTATCATACTTGATCAAGAGGGAAGGGATGCGTGCACAATGCAGTGCAACCTAAGCATGCAAGCAAGGCTAATGCAACATGATTATGAAATGCATCTAATATGCAATAGGCACACAACCTAAACATGTAAACATACATGGCATACAACAACATGCGATGATGGACTTAAACTAACATGGATAGCTCGCAAGCATGCCAAAATCAGTGGCCATATGATGAAAATGAGACAATCGAAACACATGCAAATATGCACGATGCAAGGGGCCGGTCCTAAGGCATCAAATGCCACTCTATCAAAGCATGGTAAGGGATTAAAGATGGCATACAAACATGCAATTTCCAGCTCTGAAATAATATGCTCAATGGTCCCGAATCATGGAAACGTGTCACCCAATGCATGAAATAAGCCGCAAAACTCAAAACTTGGCAAATGCATTGAACCACAAGTATACAAAGCAAGCATTATTTGATCATGAGGCATGAAAACAAAGCCAAGTCTGTCCAAAATAAGCACAATATCAGTTCCAAGCGTGGCCCAAACGTGCTAACATGAAGGGCTAAAACAACATGCAACCTAGGCTAGTAAGCATGGTTTACATGGCATGTATATGAAGCACGAGAGAGGTCACCAAACCAGCCAAAAATAGGAACATGATATGCTAAAATATGCCCAAATAACCACTGAAATGCATCCAATGCATGCAAAAATGATGAGCTCCTTTGGAGGGCCATGCAAGGGGTTACTCAACACATGCGTCAAGAACACTTAGCATAGCAAAACCAGTTCTGGAACTCAGTTATGACAGCCCTAAAACTCACCAAAAAGGCCCTAAAATGGCTCAAGGAAGTATGCAATGAAAGGTCCCCTTGAAAGGCCTTAAGGAGGATTGCTCCACACATGCATGATAGACATAAAATATGGAAAAATGGGCTCCAAATAGAGTCAAGGAAGACCTTAAAACTCACCAAATAGGCCCTGAAAAGTGACTTCACAACATGGAAAATGAGGGTCCTTTGGAAGGCCAAAAAGGCCAACAAACAAGACAAGGAGAGAGGGGGTCACCCCCTCTGATTTTAGCTCTCAAAAACACATCTAAGCCACTGAAAATCTACTGGATTTCAGTGGCTAAGAGGCCAAACCAAGGCCAATGCAAATGCTCTAATGCATAGCCCTAATCATGAGGAAATGAAGCATGCAAAGGGGAAGATGACCCCAAACAGGAAAATGACCTTAATCAAACTTCAAGAGGGCTCAAAATAAGACCTTTTTTAGTTCATGGAAAATCTCTAAAATGCTCACAAGTAGGGCTAAGATATGAAGCAAAATAAGCCTACAAAGAGGGATGGAGCATACAAGGAGATAGATGGCCTCAAACAGAAAATTATCCTTAATTAAACTTCAAGAGGAGCTCAAAATAAGACCTTTTCCAATTTATAACAAAGCTCGAAAATGCTTGCAAGTATGGCTAAGCTATGAAGCAAGATAAGCCTTAAAAAGGGAGATGAGTGTGTTACCCTTGTAGCCAAGAACTCCAGCAGCGTTTGGTCCCAAAAACCAGTCCCTTAGCCTCTGAAAACAAGCTCCAAGATGCTTGGATGGATGATGGAGAGGTTAGGTTATGAGGTGTAGGGTAATGGAGCCAAGAACCTTATACTTTGAAGCTAAAATGGAGGAGATATAGGGAGACAAAGAGGGATATATGTGTATATGCCCTAACCAAGTTCTGAACCTGGTATATGGAGAGGGGAGCCTTCCTTTATAGAGCCAAGAGAATAAAGCTTCTCTTAGAAGCTTCAAACCAAGAGCAAAGATCCTCCATACACGTGTATGGAGGATCCAGTCTGTGCCCTCCAGCTAGCACAACTGGCATCCATTCAATCTGTAGAATACACCGAAAGGTCGTTGGCTAGCAAAATTGGTCGGCCGGCTACTTTAACTGGTCGGTCTGCCATCTGTTTGGTCGGTCGGCCATCTGTTCTGGTCAGTCGGCATGAAAAATCTGCTCTGCAGGTCCAACTTCAAACGGGCATAACTCCTTCATGTGAACTCCTTTTCAGGTCATTCTTGTGTCCAAATTGAAGCCCCGCAAGTAAGCTTTCCAATGGCACCAGCCTTGAATCAAAATTTCAACTGTGCAAAAAGTTATGCTTGTTGTGGTAAAGGTTGCTCAGTTTCAGTCCAACCGGGATGATGCCCAACTTCAACCAATCATATCTCCCCCATCCAGACTCGGCTTTAGGAGATTCTTGAGTGCGAAACGAAGCCCCGAAAGTCTTCTTTCCAACAGTAGTGGCCTCATAGCTTAACTCCAAGTGCATAGACAGATAAGCCTGATTTAGCGAGGACCACTCGACTCTCTCTTAGCGATTCATACCTAACTTCTTCCCCAGCTAGGTTTCTTCTCTCTTCTCCTCTTTTCTTCAACTCTAAACCCCTAAACAAGGTGTTTTGAAAGATTTTTCAAAGATTTCATCTCTCTTTCATTCATTTCCACTTTGTCCTTGCTCGGTTTATCGAAAAGCGCATCATTTGACAAAATGTGAGCCTCGGAACATTGTAGAAACTTTATTTCAAAAATGTTTTGAAAGAGAGGGTTCTAAGGTCTAAAAACCATCCAAAATAACTTCGGTCCAAAATGGGGTGTGAAGTTGAGATTTGTCTCTCTCCTTGCCGAAGAAACTGAACCTTTGCCCTGCACACCTTTCTCCACCAAGTAAACCATCAGTGACGCCCAAGTCTTGAGGGCTGTCAAAAATGTGGTGTCTACAAGCCCCTTGTAGGCTTGAATATGAAATGGAGACATTCATGCTTAATGGTTCAATTCCTTTGGGAGTTCATTATCAATGGCATGAGGTCTCTTTCATGCTCAACACCCTTGTGGTTTAAGCCTACTTTCAATTAGAGGACACTCACCTTTTGGACTAATCAATTAAAGAATGGATTGGTAAGCTAAAATGAGTAAATAAAAAAATGAACACGTAAAAGAGGCAAGATAAGCATCTTATGTGTTGTATTGCATGTGTTCGGATCGAAAGTTAATTAGAACACGAGGAAAATGGAACGTTTCATACTTAAAGTGATGAAATGTGCCACATTCCTTGGTCGCCATCACCCTTGATCATACATGATAGGGCCTTGGTTTTGTTGAGTCTTGTTTTGCACTCATTAAGCTTGTACAAGTTTGGTTCCTTAGCCATCATGCATTGAAAATGCTTGGTTGATGGTTTGAGGACCAAAAGTCACACTCCTTTGAGCTTGTGTAATGATAATGAGAGTAATAGTACACACACTCTATGAGAATGCCTTGTTTTGCCTCTGTTTGTTCTCTGTTGTAGCAAAAAAGGGAAATTCAGGAAAAGGGTGGCCGACCGGCCACTAGCAGCAGCCGACCGGCCACCAATGGTAGTCAGCAGCCACCATTGGTAGCCGACCGGCCAGAAATGAAATTTTGCACAAGTGTGTTCCTAAGTTGGAGCAGAGGTGTTTTGTAAGTTGGCAGCACTGTTGGTGTTCAAGCAATGTGCAAATTGAGGCTGTAAAGGCAAGGCGGTGGCATTTTCGAGAGGAGAATCCGAGCATGCATGCATCCCTCGCCCCTCGAGGCTGTTTAATTGCTTTATTAGTTAGTTGTAGCTAATTCATTCATGCAAGTGTTGTAATTATTTAGTTAATTAATTCATATTGTAATTAATTAGTTTAATTCGGTTTTGTAATAGTTAGTTAACTAGAATAGTTAATTAATTCATTTTGTAATAGTTTAGCTTAATTAACGCAGCTAGTTAGCTTATTCATTTGGACCCTCCTTCGTGAGGGTGTAATGTTGTAATAAGTGTGCGTGCGTGTGTGTATGTCTTCCAACCCCACGTCTTTCTCCCTTTTATTTAATCGCTTTTGATGGTTAGATTAGGGATCATGTTTCGATTAGCATACCTTATGCTTGCATGTTTGCATCCATTCATTTGTCTTGCATGCACCAAGGCTCGGCGCATCATTCAAACTGCATTGCTATTTCAAATACATTCTTTGAGTACGTGTTTAATCGCATGTTGTTCAAATTGAATCATATGCCATATTAGTAGCCGAGCCTATTAATTGCATATTGCATGTGTTACATTAGGCATCTTGTATAGTTAGGATCATGCATTTTTCTAACTAGTTTCTATTTTGGCTTGGAGTACTCGGTGAGTTTTATGCTTTAGCATACTTACATGAGTGTGATTGCCATATTGCCATATTTCGCATGCTTGCCATGAGGCTATGTGGTTAAATGCTAAACTGCTTGAATGCCTATGGATGAAGGCTTGTTGTTTGAATTGGAACAATTCAATGAATGGGCGTTTTAAGCCCACTTTGTTGTGGCAAAATTATGTTTTAAGCCCACTATGTTTGGTGGCAAATCCATGTCTTTAAGCCCACTTGAGGGTGGAAAATTCAAATAATTTTCGCAAACAAATATGAGTTGAATTGTTCCAAGTCTTGCAACTAGTCTATACTTGCTTGTGCGCGTCACATAGTAAGGTTAGTTTAATAATAGAAACAAGAACACATAACTTTTATAAAAATGCATATCATGACTAGTAGAGGCCAATCTTTAATCGGGCAAGCGGGGGTGCTCATTCCAGGAACTTTCCCTCTCGTACTTAAGTTCCCGACCCAAGGCAACTTTGGTGATGACGGACACGTGGCCTTTGGCATGAGTTAGGGTTTCCTAAATTTCCCCAAAAATAAAATATTTAGGTAGCGACTCTGTAATCTGGCAAAGTAGTCCAATTTTGGCATTATTTGATTGAAAATCGATTTTCCAAAAATGATTTGCCAGATTTGGACTCTTTGGTGTTTATCAGTTTTACATTACACTTGTGAGACTAGATTCAGAACCACAGGTAGAGTTCGAACTGTGAGGCCTTTCTTTTCAAACCCTTTCCGAAAGGCGGGGGCACAAAAAAAAGGCGAGTCCATAGACACCAACCACAATTGTTTAATCTGTTGTTGTTTGTGAAATTTTGGTCTTTCTATTGAATCTTCTCTGTCGATTTGACCCAAACTAGATTTTTGCTAATATATTTTGGCACGCCCAGTGGGACTTGTCTAATTTGAAGTGATGGCTATGAAGAGGATAGTGTTGGCAAGGAGTACTGTAAATGGCATAATTCTTTCAGGCATTCCACTAATAATTGTGTTACATTTCAAAATTGTGTGTAGGACTTAATTCAAAAAGGATCGTTGAAGTAAGCTAAAAAAGATAAAAGGGTTATGGTAGTCGACAGTGACCCACTCGCAAACATGGTGGAAATGAATATGATAGCAATTGATCTCCAGTCAAATGATCAAAAGAAGAAAGGAAAAAAACCCCAGAGTTCTCTTGGTGGAGTTAGAAAAGCTTCACAAAGAGAGAAAGAAGAAGATAGCAAAAGAAGCAAAAGGGAAAAAAGTTCAGGAAGAGCCTAGTAATAGGTTCATTTGTTTCAGATGTGGTAGTAAGAAAGAAAGAGCCAAGGCCATTGTGATTGATGAAATTCAAAAAATTGGAAAGAATGTTGGCTTGAGGTTCAATACCATGGGTAGTGGTGATCTGTAGATTTTCAACAATGATTGTTTGTTTTATGATGCGATAGACCCAGGGATATTTGGTCCTACAGAGAACTATGATAAGGATGATGCTCTATTTTTGTTCCAAGGAGCTCTTGATTATCTATGCTTTGGTGGATCAAGTAATATAAGGGCCATGCTCAAACAACAAAAGGGTCCTAAGCCCTATGGAAGTCCAAAGGTATTGACTAGGCCATATAGTGGCCAATAACAACAATTTAGTGCACCACATAATGGCCATCAACAGACTGGAAGGCCATATAGCGGGCAACAACAGTTTGTGAGACCATTTGGGGGACTTCAATGATAGCATCGTGGCCCAAGAGTGAGGCCATATATGTAACTAGTTCAACCAAGGATGGTAAAGCCTCCAGTACCATCCCATCTAGGATGGCAAGGAGTGTCATATCCAAAGTTTCCCATGAGTGGTTAGAGATCAATGGGAGAAACAAGAACTCAGAAAATGAAGGAACAAAGAAAGTTCCATGCTGTGATGTCTACAGTTAGGGGGGATAAGCCATCTAGAAGGAAAGATTTAGTATGGACTAGAGATGGATTGGTTCCTGCTGCTTGAGGAAAGGAAGTGAAGGGTTCAACTTCTAGAGCCCATCCAGTACAACCAGTTCAGATTTTGAAAAGGAAAATGGACCCAAAAAAGGCAGATGACAGACCTGTTGGGAAGCTTTCTGAAAAGGCAATGATGAGGCAGAAGTTGAGAGAGTTGGAGAAGGATTTAATGTCTAATGAAAATCACAACAATGAGAAAGATGTGGCAATGAAAGGAGTTCAGAACTAGGAGATGGCCATTGATAACATAAATGTTAATGAAGGAATTAGAGAAGATGAAGTCAAGTTAGGTAGTTATGGTGGTGACTTTAGAGAAAGGTTGGCTGCCATTCACTTTGGTTCTTTACCCTCATCTAAAGAGTGTAATATGATTATGGCTATCCCTCATAGGTTCCAGGCCAAGCCTGACTAACCAGATGAATTGGCAAGTGATGTAGAAGACTTGATTGAGCATGTGGTCCAAATAGCAATGATTACGACATAGGCCAAGCTACCAAGATCAATTGAGGTAGTAAGGTCTGTCAATGGAGAGAAGGTTGTGTTACAGAAGCCAAAAGATAGGCTCATCAATCATCTAAGGCCTTTGTATGTTAGGGCCTACCTTTACGGAGTACTAGTAGAAAGAGTATTGGTTGACAATGGAGCTATTGTGAACATCCTTCATTCTAGAACATTGAAAGCTATTGGGAAGTCTGTCGATGACCTGCTCCCTATTGATGTGAATATAAGTAATTTTGCTGGTGGATCAACTGAGGCCAGAGGAGTAATGGCTTTGCAACTTCAGGTTGGATCTAGGTCTATGGGAATAACTTTCTTTGTGATACATTCTACTTCCAACTACAATGTCCTGTTAGGTAGGGATTGGATACACCTTAATGGGTGTGTACATTCTTCTCTACACCAGGCACTGATCTTTTTAACCAGTGGTAACAAAGGAGGAATGGACGTTTATTGGGCAGATACAAATCCTTTTGTTGTTGATGTTAATAATATAGAAGTTGTGTTGTATGATGAGGATTTGGGTCCATTTGTGATTGATGAGGAAAATGTTAGCTCCCAAGGGAAAGGTTTGACTAATGATGAGTTCAAGGCCTTCATTAAGGAAGGTTTCAAGCAGATAGGCCAAGAATTGGCCAAGCCAAGCCTGATGCAAAAGCAGAAAAGGCCTGTGATAGAGGAGGTTACTGAAGATCAAGAGTAATGCAGGTACAAGTGATAGAAGAAGACAAGCTGGATGAGATAGCTATTGTAATTAGATCTACATTTTCTAGGCTTTTTTTATTTCTTCTTAGAAAGTAAGTCTAGCCTAAGTGTTTGCCCAATTGTTCCTGGGCAGAATGTGTTATTGACAGTAGCCTCTGAGTTATAAAGAGGTGCAACTGGAACATCTAAAGGCTGCTTTTGCCAAGCTTGATGACCTCAAGGTAGATGTGCAGGATCCTTTAGAGGAATATAACTTAGGGAGTAAGGCATGTAAAAGGCCCATCTATGTAAATGCTAATCTATCTAATGAATGTAAGAGTAAGCTAGTTGGTTTGCTTTCTGAGTATATGGATTGTTTTGCATGGAATTACGAAGAAATGCCTAGATTAGATAGAGCATTGGTAGAGCATAAGCTCCCAATTAAAGGAAATTTCCTTCCTCGTAAACAACCCCCAAGGAGGAAATTGAAAGGTTGCTCAAAGCAGGTTTCATTAGAACAACTAAGTATGTTGAATGGCTATCTAATATTGTCCTTATTATGAAGAAAAATGGTAAGTTGAGGGTGTGTATAGATTTTAGGAACCTGAATCTAGCAACTCCCAAGGATGGATATCCTATGCCAGTGGTTGACTCGTTAGTAGATTCAGCAGCCAAGAGTAAGATTTTGTCCTTTATGGATGGTCATGCTCGGTATAATCAGATTTTTATGAACCTAGAGGATACACATAAGACAACCTTCAAGTGTCCTGGTGCTTTGGGGACATTTGAATGGGTAGTCATGCCTTTTCGATTAAAGAATGCAGAGGCAACATACCAAAGGGCAATGAATTTCATTTTCCATGATTTGATTGGAAAATACTTAGAAGTCTACATAGATGATGTAGCCATCAAGTATGACAATTTTGATGAGCATTTAGAACATTTGCAGCAGACATTTCAAAGAATGAGGATCTATAAACTCAAGATGAACCCCTTAAAGTGTGCATTTGGGGTATCTGCTGGAAATTTTCTAGGTTTCTTAATACACCACAAAGGGATAAAAGTGGATGCTAACAAGGCCAAGGCAATTTTGGAGGCAAAGCCCTGTAGACACCCCATTTTGGACCGCCCCCAAGGCTCGAGTGCTTTACCCGGTACACTCGATGATGAAAGTGGTGTTGTGCATGGTTCGAGGTCTCAACGAAGGGGCCATGTTTAAGCTTTGAAACAATCCCAAACCTTTTATATTCCCACTGATTATACCCCAGAAATCCATTTTTACACATTATACCACCCTGTGTTGAGTCTGAAGCAGAAAAATAGGGGATCACATTGAGGCTCGGCCGTGGCTATTCAGGGATGGCTGTGCCTTAGTAGCGAGAAACACTATTTTGGGCAGGAGCTCGCCAGCTGTCCATTTTTGAAGATATTTATGACCCCTCTTGCTCAAATTCTATAAAAACGAAGTTGTATATCTGTTTTGAGGGTAATTTCTAAAAAGCCTCTACACCTTCTTGAGAGCTCCTTCTTCTTGTGCAAGTAATCATTTGAGCAAGCTTACCACCTTGAACCTATATCCATACACCAATACACCTTCACACCTTTGCCTAGGAACCTTGGTTGAGCCTTGAGCATCACAATTCAAGCTTGAGAGTGTGTTTGGACTTAATTTGATTCACAAACAAAGAGCTACCTTTGTCAAGAGGTATAACCTTGCTATTTACTCTCTTTCTTTCATTTCTATCATTTACTATCTAGTTCTTGTAGTTTTGTGTTGTTATGATCTCCCTTCATGTGTCTAAGTTTTGGGTTTGGAGAGCTACCAAAAGGGTAGAGAGAGTTAACACTCTTTCTTACACCTTTACCTATAGCTCAAACCCTTGCTTTTACACTCTTTTTCTTTGCTTTCTAAATTGATTTTTAGAGTTAAAAAGAGGCTAAAAATCATGCTTTGAGGTTTCAAAAGTGGAGTGGTTAGCCACCCCTCCTTGTTCTTGCTTACTAGCCTTGTTTTATCTCTTTGTTGTTTAGCTTTTTTAGGCTCTTTTCATGTACTTTGAGCCACTGTTTTTCACCCATTAAGGGCTGTTTTAGGGCTGTCCTAGGTTGTTTAAATAGTTCAGGCTTTGATTAGCCTGATTGTTGTCTCATAAGTTTGCATACATAGCTTGTTGAATATTATTCTTACCTTTTCTTTAACTAACTTCCATGTTTAAGAACTACATTTTAATAAATCAACTTGCTATTCATTTCTTTCATTTGAGAGTTCTTTCAATCGGCTGACGGTTATTCAAAACGTGAATTAGAGATTTATTCTTAATGGCTTAATCTCTATGCAGGTTCATTGTCAACGGCGTAGTTTCTTTTTCATGTTGAGAATCACCTTCCATTTGACATATTTCTCACTTAGTGGACGTAATCTTTAGTGGACGTAAAGAATGGCAAAGACTAATGAATTTGGCTTAAAATGAACCAACCCACATAAAGAAAATGAGTTATATTGCTTGGGTTCGGCCAGACGTTATGCCGAATCTATTGTGTCAAGGGTTGTCTTACATCAATTCATGATGTTTTGTTGAACCTTGAAGTGTCTCTACCTCTCTCTTTGAGTTCACTCTATGATAGGAGGGAGGGGTGGTTGTTGTTCCTTTCATTTATTGATTTTTGTCCAAATTGTATCGAAAATCATCAAGAAATCAACTTGCTCATTGATGGTTTTGGAAACAATTCCAACCTTCTCTTGAGGCTTTCCCATGACAGAGAAGTGTGAGAGGGACAAACAAAGTTCAGAACAACTCTGTCTGCATTGTTTTCACTTCAGAGCACAAAACAGAATTTTGCATAAAATAAAGGCACGACCGGCCTTATTTAGGCTCAGCCAGGTTTCATTGAGGGCCGGCTGGTCATCAATGTTTGGTCAGCAGTGTATCTTGCAGAAAACAGAGGGCAGTGGCTGAAGGTGAAACAGAGCAGGCCTAGGCAGACAAAGCTGTTCTTGGACACTATGCATGTAACCCTTGCGCATCCTTGCTTACATCATTATTGTAAATTAATGCTTCAAGTAATGCTGTAATTAATTTATTGTTATTATTATTGTTATAATTAGTCTTGTTAAATCATTACTGTTGTAATTATTATTATTGTTTATTTGTAATTGTTATAGCTAGTTAGCTTAAATAGCTAGTTTGTTTCTCATTATTTTCCTTGTTGTAATAGAGTAGTTAGCTAGTTAATTCTTTACTTATTCATTCATTCGGTTTTGTAATAATTAGTTTAATTCGGACTTTTAGACTTTGATTCGCACCCTCTTGCACGAGGGCCAACATGTAATAAGTTGCATGTCTTCCAACCCCACGTTTTTATCCCTTTTACTTACTTGCTTACGATGGTTAGTATAGGAACATCATTTTTCAAATTAACATTCTTATGCGTTGAATCCATTGCCTTGCACGCATCCAAGGTTCAGCTCATAATACTAACCCAATATCAATGTTCAAAATCATTTCTTGAATATATGCTTTATCGCATGTCTTGAATGGAATCATATGCCATGCTCATAGCAGAGCCTATAAATTACATAATGTGTGCGTTGCATTAAGTCATATTGCATTAATTAAAAGCATGGATATTTTTCTAATTATTTTGATTTGTTTTGGCTCGGAGTACTGGGTGAGCAATTTTGAGTTTTAGCATATCGGATGATTGTGGTTGTTACCATGTCCAAGCATACTTCCATAAGGCTAATTACTTAAATGATATAACTGTTTGAATGCTTGTGGATGAAGGCTAGTTGCTTGAATTGGGATAGTTTGATTAATGCCCATTTTAAGCCCACTTTTTCAAGTGGCATATTCACAAACTCTTTTCAAAAAACAAACATGAAATCAAATGTTCCAATCCTTGCAAATTAGTCTATACTTGTGTGTGTCACATAGTAAAAATAGCTAATAAATCAAAACAAGAGCATATAATGTAAATAAAAAATTACATTATGATTAGTAGTGGCCGATCTTTGATCGGGCGAGTGGGGTGCTCAATTATGACCTTCCCCTCCTGTACCTAAGTTCCCGGGCCGAGACACATTGGTGATGACGGATAAGTGGCCTTTGGCACGAGTCTCGGGTTTCCTAAATTTTTCAAAAATATTTAGGTGGCGACTCTGAAATCGAGCAAAGCAGTCCATTTTTGGCATTTGATTCAAACATCGATTTTCCAAAATAATTGTCGGATTTAGACTCTCTTGTGTTTTCATTGTTTCACATTGCACTTTGTGAAATCAGATTCAGAACCACGGGCATCCGATATTGTAGGGCTTATTCATCTTCTGAAAGGAGAGCGAAAAGTCGAGCTACAAGCCCCTAACCAACAAAAAAAGAGTTGCAAAGTTTTCTTGGAAAGATAAATTTTTTGAGGAGATTCATAGCCAATTTGGCTAAGAAAACTTTAGCATTTTCTCTTTAGATAAAAATCAAGTCAGACCATGAGTTTAAGTGGGAAGCATGCCATCAAGAAGCTTTTTATTTACTCAAAAGATACTTGGCAAACCCTCCAGTGCTTATGCCCCCAGCGATAGGTAAGCCTTTGAAGTTGTACATCTCAGCTTTTGACCTGTTGATTGGTTGTTTATTGGCTCAAGAAAATGATATGGGTCATGAACAACCCATTTACTACCTAAGTAGAAGGTTAAATGATGCTGAGACCAGATATAACTCTATCGAAAAGTTGTGTCTGGCACTTTATTTTGTAGCTATTAAACTGAAGCATTATGCGCTACCTACAGAGGTGTTTGCGGTAGCACAAACAAATGTGATTAAATATATGTTGTCCAAGCCAATCTTGAGAGGAAGACAAGGCAAATGGATATTAGCATTAATTGAATATTGTCTCAAATATGTGCCATATAAAGTAGTCAAAGGGCAAGCCTTGGCTGATTTTCTAACAGAACACCCTTGTACATCTATCAATTTAGAATTTTAGGAAGTCAATATGGTGGAGAATGAACCTTGGAAGTTGATGTTTGATGGTTCAAAGACAGATGAAGGAGTTGGAGTAGGTATTGTGTTGCTTGCGCCAAACAAGCAAATGTACCAGTTTGTAGACCAGTTGGAAGGACAACATATTCAATCTTGTAATCAAGTTGAGTATGAAGCCTTGACAATTGGCCTAGAGTTGGCCATAGAATTCAAAATTAGAAGCCTTCAAGTTTTTGGGGATTCACAGTTGGTCATTAAACAAGTCTTGGGTGAGTTCAAGTGTGTAAGTGGTGCTCTAGAGGAGTATCTGACTGAGGTTAAATGGTTAATTAGTTTCTTTGACCACATCACATTCAGACATAGATATAGGCTGGAAAATAAAGAAGCCAATGAGATGGCTCAAGAAACTTCTTGGTTAAAAATTCCTAAGGGAGCTCAAGAAAGGGTGGTTCGAATTAAGAGAAGAAACTTTTCTACACTTAGGGATAGGTGTAGAAATTTCTTGCCAATTTTTACTTTGGATGTGACAGAGGAAGATTAGAGGTTTCCTTTAATAAAGTACCTGTCGCATCCTAGTGAAGGGAGTGATAGGCAAATAAAATATCAAGCCCTAAATTATGTTATCATGGGGGATGACTTATTTAGGAAGGCACATGATGGTTTGACTTTGCTTTGTATTAGTAAGCTAGACCAAATGACAGCCATGGCTGAAGCACATAAGGGAATTTGTGGGGCCCATTAGGCTGGTGATAAGATGAGATGGTTGATTAACAGGTATGGTTATTTTTGGCTATTTATCAGAAAAGATTGCATAATGTATGCAAAAGGATGTCATAGTTGCCAGGAACATGGCAATATTCAAAGAGTAGTAGCTACAAACCTTCATTCAGTTGTGAAGCCTTGGCCATTTAGAGGATGGGCAATGGACTTAATTGGGCAAATTTTCCCAGCTTCTTCAAAAGCACATTCTTAGCTATTGGTGGCCACTGATTACTTTACCAAGTGGGTGGAAGCAGTGCCCTTAAAAGTAGTGACACAAACTTAGGTCATTGAGTTCTTAAAAAAGAATGTGATTCGTAGGTTTGGTTTACCCCAATTCATTACTGTCGATCAATGCAAAGTGTTCAATAGGGATGAGATTAAGGGGTTTGCCATAGAATATGGTATTCAGATGTTGAATTCCTCACCCTATTATGCCTAGGCAAATGGGCAAGCTAAGGCAACAAACAAGATTGTCAAGAACACTTTAGAAAGGATGATTGAGGACAATCCTAGGGATTGGCATAATCTCCTGTCAGAAGTGCTTTGGGCTTAAAAAAATTCCAAAAGAGATAGCACAGGTACAACTCCATATGAGTTAGTATATGGGCATGATGCTGTGTTGCCCTTGGAAGTGACAGTCAGGTCTAGTCGATTGGCTAGATATTTACATATCTCTATGGATAAATATACTAAAACTATGGTAATTGAGTTGCAAGACTTAGAGGAAAAAAGGATTATGGCCTTTAATCATTTGATAGCCCAGAAAAAGAAAGTTGAGAGAAGCTATAACAAAAAAGTAAGAAATAAAGTGTTTTCTAAAGGAGAGTTGGTTTGGAAAACCATTTTACCAATTGGATTAAAAAGCTTAGAATATGGCAAGTGGTCCCCAAATTGGGAATGTCCATTTAAAATACATAAGATCCTTAGAGGGGGAACTTATCATCTTGGCTCTTTAGAAGGTGAGCCACACAGAAGGGTCATTAATGGCAAGTATCTAAAGAAATACTATCCAACCATGTGGGAATGCATGAATATGCCATAAAAGCATGAAAAATGAGCATATGTGACAAGTTAGGAAAAACCAAAGTAAATATAATAGATCTTTCATTAAGGATTAAATACAATCAAAGTAATTACATTTGGCCTAATCTTTTTGAAAATACATTGAAAGCCTGCTCCAGGCTTGAAGGGCAGTTTGGTGCCTAATTTTATTCTGCCTAAGTCTGGTTTGAGCTTGTTTAATGGTAGGAGGGCCACCTTCTGCTTGAGTAAGAAGGTTTGGAATTTGTTTGGGTAAGACTGGCTTGTCCCTGTTCCGCAGTAGCTTTTTGAGTTCTCACATGTGCCAGTTGAGCTTCCAGTTGGGCCTCTTCCGCTGTGAGGATGGCAGGTTGAGTAATGAGGGCTTGTGATCTAGAAGAGGCCTCAGCCAGAGCATTGATTGCTTTTCTCACTTGATCCACTTGGGTTTCAATATGTTGTGCCTCAGCATGGAATTGATTGACAACCACTAGGTGCTGTGGAAACTCTGAGAGGAAGGTTTGGAAGGCCTACACGTGGTCTGGGTTGAAGAGTTGAGGCATCAGAGGTGCAATGGCTTCCAACCAGTCAACCAAAGTTGTGGTTTGGGAAAGAGCCAAATCATCCAAGGGTTGGCCAAGTATTTTGAAGAATTGGTCTATCAATTCTTGCTCCTCACTAGACAGTTGCTTCAATCTTTCCTTAACAGTCAGGTTGGCAATAGTTTGTTGAACAGCAAAGATGCCCAAAAGTAAATCTTGGAGAAGCAGCTATAGGCTGTTGCAATAGAAAGTTAAGTCAGTAACTAGTTCAAGTTGTGAAAAATGAACAACTTGAGATTGTGTTACCTTTGTTGAAGACATGTTATAAGTTTCAATGTTGGGCAAGATGAAGGTGGCTAATACTTCTCTTGAGGGACTCTGAGATGGTGTGGTTTGTACTCCCATGTCAATAGTAACTTGGTCATGAGTGGATATGCCAGTCTGTCAGAGTAATCAAAAGCATGATGAAGCTATAAAAGGAAATAAAGGATAAGGTAAATACTTGCATAAAGAATGTCACATGTGAAGGAAATACTTGAACTTCAGAAATGATTGTGGCAAGGGCACTGGTGATAGATTCTCAAACAGGATTGGGATTGCAGGAGGTTTGAACTCCCATGTCCATGGTGATTGGTTTAGGCAAAATGAAGGTCCCTTAACCCATAGGAACTTCACTTTGGACTGGTAAGGAAGCATCTATTGCTGGAGGTGGATGGAATGAAGACATTTCCTTCATTGATTGTTCTGTGGAATTAGAGTGAGACTGAGCATGTTTTCTGAAAGGGTGTGTAATCCCTTCATGATGAGTCCTCATGTCACTTGAGGATGACTCATTATCTAAAACCTCAGTATCAGCTCTGTCATCCTCATTCCCTTGGTTAAAATGGTCATCTTGATGGATGTCATCATTTTGCTCATGGGCAGGTGAGTTTCTGTCGATAGGAGATGTATGGCTGTCAGGGGTGTCAGTTAGGTCAACTACTGTTTCTCTGGCATGGCTGGGTATATCTTGATATTCTTCTAAAGAAGAAGCCACACCAGGAAAGTTGATGACTTCATTAGTGTCAGGGAGCACCCCTCTAAGAGGAAAGGCCAGCAAATCCCTTAAAGCTACCCCCTGAGGAATGTCAGACCTAATTTGAGCTAATTCAGGGGCCATTTCTCTTAGGTCTGCTCTCTCCTGACTAGTTTGCTCTTCATGGTGGGGATGTTGATTCTCTAAGTTTATTTGAGAAGAGGGCAAGTTGGTTTGATTCTCAGGCAAAGAAGATGGTAGATTGGTTTGATTTTTAGGCAAAGAAGGAGGTAGATTGGTCTGATTTTTAAGAAAAGAAGAGAATAGATTGGTCTGATTCTCAGGCAAAGAAGGGGGTAGATTGGTATGGTTTTCACGCAACTCTTCATGAGAGGAATGAGATTCAGTTGGAGAGAGAAGTCTTCTCCTCTTGTATGTCTGAAAGAGAAGAAGGAAAGTGAGTAGAGTGTTAGTACATTAGTAAAACATGATGCATAGTGGTTTAGCAAGGTTTGAGTGAAATCTATACCATTACAAGTGGGGAGGAAGAACTGCTAGGAGGAGAAGGAATTGGTGCAGCAGGAGCTATGGTTTGAGAAGGAGCTGGTTGTTCTTGCTTTCTTTTGGATCTCCTTTCAAGTACTGCTCCACCCTCCAAATGAGATTGAGAATAAATAATTTCTTAAATTTCTTCCCGTCTCTTCTTAGTTCTCCGTTCAATCTCAACACCTTGGTTGTAAGGAATGAACCCCTCATAACTAGTTATGTTCAAAGGGTTGCCTTTGAGCTTCTTTGGTGGGTTCAGTGGAGCTTTGCCTTTGCTTTTAGGGGCTGGAGCAGACTTAGCAGGCATCTCTATGGCCAAAGGAATGGTCTTGGTTACACGAAAGAAGCATGGCAAGTTAGTACCAATACACACCTAAAGAAAATAATCCTAAACAGACATAAGGAAAAGAGGAATGTAAGTGTTTACCAAGGCTCATTTTTACTTCTCTCCTGTTGTCAGGGTCTACATTCTAGAGGCAGACTTGGAGCTCCTTGTCGAAGATCAGAGCATTCATGAGGAGCCACCATTCCTTGAATCTTGTAGTAAGGTAAGGTTTGGTGCTGCAGTAGTAAAAGCTGAATTGATCAAATAATTTCTAATTTCCAGTTAAGAGAGTCTCCACATCTGAGTGATCTTTAAATTGAAGTCTGGCCCCAACTTGTTCATGGATTGTAGGATGGAAATAAGGACAAGGAACAGCTTGATACAAACCTATTTGCCTGGCCCATTGGCAAGGGTTGTAACTCTCAAAACTACAATTTGAAAGTCTACTGGTAGAGATAGATTCTCCCACCAAAATATATCTAGGAGTAAGGACTTGAGCCTAAAAGATTTTTTTTTTGTCTCCAGTTGTCATCCAGAGTATGGGGCTTAGCATTAATATATGTGAGTCTAGATGAAGTAAAATGAAAGTGTTGGAAGGGAATAAAAAGCTGGGCATCCCTGTCGAAAGACAATTCAAAGAGAGTAGTGAACACCTTGGTAAAAGAATTGGAGGTAGCTGGTCTAAAAGAAAGGAAAAATTCAGCATAATTTCCACATGGTGAGAGATATGGAGTCTGAGTGGTAGGCCTGATTTCAGGAAAATGGGCATAAAGCCAGGCTTGGAAAAGCTAGAAGGGGCCACCACGGTTGTGATCAATTTCTTTATCAACCAAAGAAAAAAGACCTATGTACAAGGTACCTAAAAGAAAAGGAGCGAAGGCCAGTTCTATGCCTTCTTGGATGCAAGGGGCAAGGGCTAAGTATTCTTTGGTAATTTTAAAACCAGGGACACATAAGAAGTGTTGGGAAAGCCATAATAGGTAAAAAGCTGTTCTTTCTTCATTTGTGGGCTCAAGACCAAACTATTGATAGTTGGTTTGGAATTTTCCATAACTAAGATCGGTATCAAGTTTAATAGGTGTCTTAGGATTTAAAAGTGCACTGATCAGTTGGACAGAGGTAGGAGGGCCAGTTAAATGTACAACATTAAGGATGGTAGGAGAAATCATACCACACCTCAGGATGAAAGAATTACATGACAAACACCAAAAACAGGCGGTGGCACTAATGGCCCATTTGTCCATGTCTAGGGCCAAAGTGGATAGTCGGATGGCATCATAGATGCCTAAAGCGCTTCGGAGGTCAATGTCGTACACCAACATCTGTTGGACCCATAACCTCCAGTTAGGGTTAGGTTTTTGCCATGAGGGCAGAGGGTTAGGGTTTGAGTCCCAGTGGTACCAGGCCAGCTTCGCTTTGTGAAAAAGCATCACTTCAGTGTCTACAATAGAGTAATAGTGAGTAAGTTCGTCAGGGATTTCTGCAGTGAAGGTTGGACCTAGTTCCCCTTGAGCAGATATTCTGCGCGGGATAATACAGCTGTTAAATGCATGTTGTTGAAGTAGCTGCTAAAACTCAGTTGGAAAACGTTGCACAGGCAAAGCTTTAGGGTGTTTCTTTCCCTTGGTTTGAGCTCGTTTGGGCACCATAGAAGTATGTGATCAGGGGTTTCGAAACAGAGAGGTCGAAGAGTTAAAGTACAGAGCAAAACAGAGGAAATGAGAGTAGTGATGATTTGAATTATGTCATTCAAATAGCTTACGGTGTACCCTCCTATTGGGGCCTAGGCCTATTGCTAATAGTTGGGCCTGTTACTAACAGTTGGGTCTATTTAATTCGTCTCTTGGGTCTATTTCCTAACATCTGGGTTTTTATTGTGGTGTTTGGGCCTTGATATGTGGGTTTGTTGTTATGGGCCTAAATGTTCATTATCATAAACCGTCCAAGGAAATAAGTGTCAAGACTTTAAAGTTTTCTTTATGATATTCATTCAAAACAAAAACATCCTTTTGTCTTGAATGAGGGGGGCATTGTTGGCACTAAAATTTATTTTCTCTGTCGAACAAACATAACAAAATGCAGAGAGCTGATCCAGTGAATGCTAGGGGTGAAGACTACCAGTTTATAGTGGGATGTGGGTCCCAGAATGCAAAACATGTGATAATAATGAAACAGTTGAAGAAGCAGAGGTAGCAGAAGCAGTTTTTCTGTCGATTTATTTGATAGTGCAGTGGGATGTGGCCAAACGTGGCCCAAGAGTCAAGCCATGAAGTTAGGCATATAAGTGATGCAGGGCACGTGGTTTGTTTGCAAAAGAAAGAGGAGGCTGCAGCAAAGAGGCAATTGCAAGCGGTTATGGAGATCATGGGCAGTTGTGCAAGAAGTGGGAGCAACTTACTCCATGGTGGGACACATGTTAGCAGAGAAGTAGTAGGGCTAGCAGCATAAAGGCTGGAAATTCGAAGGAGAATGGATCTTCAACAAAATTCACAACCCTTGTGGAATTAGGAGTAACATAACTTAATTAGCAGCAGTTTTTTGTACTTAGGAGTATTTTGTTTGTAATTCAGCCTCTGTGGCCAAGTTTTCCTCTATCGATTGTTATGCATATTGAACTTGTAATTTAATTTTTGTAATTAAGTAGCAAGTTTACTTGATCTTCAATCACATTTCAGTTTATTCACACTTGTTTCTTCACATTACAACCGCCAAAGAAGTCCTTGAAACTATCAAGGCATAGGACACCAACTATAATTGTTTGATCTATTGTTGTTTGTGAAATTTTTGTCTTTCTGTCGAATCTTCTCTGCGATTTGACCCAAACTAGATTTTTGCTAACACAAGTGTACCACCTTAGAGTTTATATACTTATATAAACTCTCTCCTTGTTTCAATGTGAGACAACACAAATAGAGCAACCCACATTGTCTGTTCAACTTCCAACATCACGAAGCCAAAAATGACGTCAACTTTTCATTCACTTATAAATAGTATTGACAAATAGACTTCATTGTGTGACTTACCATGCAGCAAGGAACACGTCACCACTCCAACCCACCTCAAATGACGTGTGGCTCCCACTAGAATTTAGGCTTAAAGTTGGCCCAAATTAAGCCTATAAAAAATCAAATTCCAACAATCCCCCACATGAATGGAATTGATGGAAAGAAATGCAACAACATAATAAGAGAGTACATAAATCAAATATATCCTGCATAGGATAGGTAGCTTTTGGCTTTGAACCTTCTGTTGTGAGACGCTTTTAAATTTACTCGCTAATCAGTGAACATGATGTTTTGAACTGTTCAACCGTTTGTGTAAACGAAGACAATAAAACTCACAAAGCGTATTTCCAGACACAATTTGGTTCACAATTGTGTTCATTTTGGCTCAGAACAACCTGGTATTTTATGAGTGCTCTAAAGAATTTTAGCCTTAACAATTCTCACTGAACCAGCCTAGTTCATAGTCATACGAGATTCTTATGAAAAGTATCCTGCTATACTCCACTAGGTATTCCTAGAGATAAAAACCATTAAAAGCATTACTTACCCTAACACTCTACAGACATCACTATTTCATCGTAGAAATGGGTAGAAGTATGACTCCCCAGAGATCTTTATGAATTACACACAACTCAATTGTTTGTTTGAACTTGGATCTTGGAATCTCTAGTCAACTAGGTTGGGTTGCCGTTGTGGGAACTCTTAGTTAATAGGCTTAAGTCCCATTCTCCTTGATGAATTCTCAACTAACTCTCTTGCTAGTCCGTTTGTTAGTGGATTTGCTATGTTGTCCTTAGACTTTACATATTGAATTAAAATAATTCCATTAGAGAGAAGTTGTCTCACGGTGTTATGTCGACGACGTATGTGTCTTGACTTACCATTATACATATGACTCTATGCTCTGCCTATTATTGATTGACTATCACAATGTATGTATATAGCAAGCATAGATTTCAGCCACATTGGAATATCCTTGAGAAACTAACGAAGCCATTCTATTTTTTCTCCCAATTTATCTAAAGTTATAAACTCTGATTCCATAGTAGACCTAGCGATGCTAGTCTGTTTGGAAGATTTCCAAGACACAACCGCACCTCCGAA
The DNA here is from genome assembly GCA_030407325.1 of Camellia japonica. Lineage (NCBI taxonomy): Eukaryota > Viridiplantae > Streptophyta > Magnoliopsida > Ericales > Theaceae > Camellia > Camellia japonica. Next base: position 169,738,324 of record JAPPVO010000059.1, on the reverse strand, counting down.
AGTAAATACATATCCACTAGTGGGTTTTGAGTCTTTAGTATCCAATATCTAGTTTGTATCACAGTATCTTTCAAGTACTGCTGGATATCGAGTATAATATAACCCAATGTTACGAGTAAATCTGAGGTATCTTAGAACTTGTATAATTGCTTTCCAGTGCTCTACCCCTAGGTTACTCGTACACCTGCTTAATTTACTTACTGCATATGCTATATCAGGGCAAGTGCATTTCATTAACGACATTAAGCTTCCAATAATCTGGTCATACTCTAATTAAGAAATACTTTCCTGTACATTCTTAAAAAAGAACATATTAACATCTATAGGTGTTCTTGCAAGATGATCATCATCTTTGCTAAATTTCTCAAGTATTTTCTTAATGTAATGTGACTGAGACAAAGTGTATCCTTCTAATGTTTTGATAATTTTTATACCAAGTATTATATCAGCAATTCTCATATATCCTTTATGTTTTTGAGTAGGTCAATATCCTTCATATCAAAATGTTTATTTAACATTTTCTTGGTAGTTCTAATCATGTCATTATTACTACCTATGATGAGCATGTCATTAACTTAAAGGCATACTATGACATACTGTAGATACCCTATTTTTGACTGCCCTTACGAGTTGGACGTCATCGCTTGCACACTCAATGGTGAGTCTATATGCTTGTCAAGTGCTCGAAGTCCTCAGCGAAATGCCACAGCTTTGAGCCCTCCAAACCTTGCACCCCTGTTGCCTTGTTTTTGGACCAAAACCTTGGATCAAGCCTGCAACCTCTGGTGGCCTACTGGTCACTTCTATGGGCTACCGACCATTGCCTCTGGTTGCCGGCCACCGATGTGTTTTGCAGATATTTTGTGACAGCTGTGCCAGCTGTTTGCACAGATGCATGCATCTGCTCCCACATGTATGGTTGGATGTTTTTGAGGGAGGTTCATGTTTTTCTATATATAGAGGACCTCCCCTCTTGCTATAGAGGTTAGAAAAATTTTGGAGAAATTTTTTTCCGCTCTCTCTACAATTCTCTCTCTCTCTCTCTCTCTCTCTCTCTCTCTCTCTCTCTCACAAATTTCTTCACCTTTGCCTATGCACTCTTCACCTTTGCCTATACACTCTTAGCCAAACTTCTCCATCTTTGAGATGAGGTATCTTTGAGCCTTGTTTGAGCTCTTGAGGGTGTGTTTGCCTTGTTTTATTGCTTGAAAGTGATCTTCTCTTCAAGAGGTATAAATCTTTGCCTCTTTGCTTGTTGTATTTACTCTTTTTCTTACTATTTTCCAACTGTTTTTGGGCTGTAAAAACTCTGTATTTTTAGGCTAAAACTTGGGTTTTAAGGCCAATAAAGGTTGAGGGGTGGTTCACCCTTCTTTACACCTTGCTCTCAAGGCCTTTACCCTTGTGTTTCCCACCCTTACACTATCTTTTTCTGAGCTTTTAAACACCGATTTTCAGAGTTATTTCAGTGGCTAAAATCATGTTTTGAAGTCCAAAATTAGAGGTGTTAGCCTTCCCTCTTGTGTTTTGCTTACTAGCCTAGCATGATCCCTGTTTTAGCTTATTATTCCAGCTATTTTTGTCTTAATTCAATCTTGTTTTAGGACTTATTTAAGACTGTTTTAGGACTGCTTTTAAGGCTCATTGCATTTGAGCCTTATATTGCATGCTTATAGTGCAATTGTCCTCATGAGTTTGGTGTTGTAGGCATTAGACACCACCTTATTTGAGTTGATTGCATTTATTTAGTGCTTTTCTTACTTGTTCTCACCTCTAATCACCTCTGCAACCTCCCTCCTTTATTGGCTTTTGTTTTTCTTTGAAAGTGGTTTCAAACTATTTGTTTGTTTAAGCATGAGATTGAGATGTCATGCTTAATGGTTTAATCCCTTTGGGGGTTCATTACCAACAGTATAATGTCTCTTTCATGCCCAAAGCAACACTTGGTTTGAGCCCTCTTTCCATTAGAGGACTTAAACTCACTTTTGGACTTAATTGACTAAAAAATGGATGGTAATCTAAAATGAAGTACTAAAATTGAGGCTAAAAAAGGTGTAAGATAATAATTGGTTAGGGTTCAATCACCATTAATTGAACCCTTGAGTCTTGAGTCGTTTCATATTCCTTAGTGATGAAAACGGTTCAAGATTCATTGTCAACTACTTCCCTTGATTTTTTATGATAGGGAAGTGGTTTTGAGAGTCTTGTTTTGCTGCATTTATTGAACTTGCACATTTGATTCATAAGCCATCATGCAATGAAATTGCATCCATTGGTGGTTTGTGAATCAAATTTACTACTCCTTTGAGTTGTTCAAATGATAAGGAGTGGTTAAATTATGCAAACAAACCCTTGAGAATACACGGTCTCTACTCTATTTGCTCTCTGTTGCAACAGGACAATTTAGTTAGCAGTGGCCGGCAGGCCCACATCAGTCGACGGTAAGCCCTTGTAGCTCAACTTTTTCGCGCCCCCTTTCGGACCTTCGAATATAAGCCCTACAGTTCGGACTCCCGCGGTTTTGAATCTAATCTCATAATTGTAATGTCAAATTGATAAACACTAAAGAGTACAAATCCGACAAATCTTTTGGAAAATCAATTTTGAATCAAATTGCGAAAAATGGACTGCTTTGCCAAATACAGAGTCGCCACCTAAATATTTCTGGGAAATTTAGGAAACTCATGACTCGTGCCAAAGGCCACGTGTCCGTCATCACCAAGATTGTCTCGGCTCGGGAACTTAGGTACGAGAGGGGAAGGTCATGAATGCATTTGAGCACCCCTGCTCACCCGATCAAAGATCGGCCTTTACTAATCATAATATGATTTTTATCAACATTATATGCTCTTGTTCCGGTTTATTAGGCTGGCATTACTATGTGATGCGCGCACACACAAGTATAGACTAAATCGCTAGAATTTGAACACTTGATTCATGTTCGTTTGCAAAATTGTTTTGAAATATGTACAACTTGAAAAAGTGATCGCATATGAACATTACTCAAATTATTTCAATTCAAGCAACAAGCCTTCATCCACAGGCATTCAAGCAGTTTAACACTTAAGCATTTAGCCTCATGGTAAACATGCTAGACATGGCAACAATCACACGCATGTAATTATGCTAAAACGAGTAAAGGCTCACCAAATACTCCAAGCCAAAATAGCGACAGAGTTAGAAGAATGCATGATTCTAACTTTATACAATATGACTAATGCAACACATGCGATATGCAATTACTAGGCTCGGTTACTAAACATGGCATATGAATCAATGAAATAGCATGCGGTCTAAGCACGTATTCAAAGAAATATTTTAAACTAATAATGCAGTTTGAATGATGAACCGAACCCTGGTGCATGCAATACAAATGGATGCAAATATGAGGAATGCTAAACAAAACGCGATCTCCCTAATCTGACCATCATAATAGATAAATAAAAGGGAGAAAGACGTAGGGTTGGAAGACATACACATTATTACATTGCGCTCTCATAAAGGAGAGTCCGAATAAACTAAGCTAATTAACTAACTAACTAAAGCTAAGCTAATTATTACAATAAACGAATGAAATTAGCTAAACTACTTAACTAATTATTACAACAAATTAATTAACCAACTAGTTAACTAACTAAGTAAATAACTACAACGCAAATGCAATTAGAATAAGTAATTAAACTAAACAATTAACAACTACGCCTCGAGAAACGAGGGATGTTCATGTGCATGCTCGGTCTCCACCCGAAAAGACCACCGTTTTACTTCCGGAGAGCCTCTGTTGCACAATAGAACACCAACATTGCTGCTCAATTTGCTCTGCCTTACAAACACACTGCTAAATTTTGCACCAGTGCCCGGCTGGCTAGTGATGAAGGTTGCCGGCCACCAGTGATGGCCGGTCACAAACTCACTGCTAAATTTTGCACCAGTGGCCGGCTGGCTAGTGATGAAGGTTGCCGGCCACCAGTGATGGCCGGTCGGCCATCAAAGGTGGTCTGTCGACCATGAAAAGTGGCCTGTTGGCCACTACTACACGGGTTCATCTTGGTGCAACAGAGGACAAACAGAGCATATACAGGGTATTTCAAGGGTTTGTTTGCACAACTCACCCCTCATTTTCATGAGCAAATCAAAGGAGTAGCAAGTTCGGTTCACAAACCATCAATGGATGCAATTTCATTGCATGATGGCTTGTGAAACCAAGTGTGCAAGTTCAATAAATGCAAAACAAGAGACAAACCTCCTCCCTATCATGAATGATCAAGGTAAGTGGTGACCTTGGAACCTTGAATCATTTCATCACTAACGAGTATGAAATGGTTCAAGTTTTCATGTATTCAACTGACGTCCGATTGAACACAACCAAATTATTATCTTGGTCACTTTTAATTCCAAGTTTTAGCTACTCCATTTTAGTTACCTTTCCATCCTTTAATTCAATTAAGTCCAAGGGTGAGTTTAAATCCTCTAATGGAAAGTGGACTCAAACCAAAATTTGTTGTAGGCATGAAAGAGACATCATACCATTGGTAATGAACCCCCTAAGGGATTAAACCATTAAACATGACATCTCAATCTCATTCTTTAAACAAACAAATAGTTTGAACCACTTTCAAAGCAAAATAAAAAGCCAAGAAAGGAGGGTGGTTCCAGAGATGATTGAGTGCTGAAAATGAGTGAGAAAAGCATAAATAAATGCTATCAACTCAAACAAGATGGTGTCTAAGGCATAGAACACCAAACTCATGAGAACTATTACACTATAAGCATGCAAAACAAAGCTCAAATGCAACTTACAGCCCAAAATAGTGCTAAAATAGTCTAAAATAAGTCCTAAAACATGCTGGACTTGAGCTAAAAATAGCTAGATTAACATGCTAAAACATGGCACAAACTAGGCTAGTAAGTAAGACACAAGGGGGGGGGGGAGGCTAAGCTCTCCAAATTTGGACTTCAAAACATGATTTTGACCACTGAAAAAGCTCTGAAAATCAGTGTTTAAAAGCTTGGAAAAATATAGCAAAAAGGGTGGGAAACACAAGGGCATAGGCCTCCAAAACAAGGCACAAAAAAGGGCTATCAATCCCTCAACCTTTAATGGCCTTAAACCCAAGCTTCAGCCCAAAATACACAGAGTTTTGACAGCCCAAAATAATGGAAAAATAGTAGGAAAAATAGTAGAGAAAGCAAGCAAATAGGTAAAGCCTTATACCTCTTGAAGAGAAGAAGCAATTCAAGCAACAAAACCAAGCAAATCACACTGTCAAGAGCTCAAACCAAGCTCAAGAATACCTCAGCTCAATGGTGAGAAGATTTGGTTAAGGGTGTATAGGCAAAGGTTGAAGATTTGTAGGCAAAAGTGTAGAGATTTGGTAGAGAGAGGAAAATTTTAGAACTCAAAATTTTCTAACCTCAAAACATGAGAGAGGGGGCTCCTATATATAGAAAAACATGAAATTCTCTCAAGGAGATCCAGCCCTACACGTGGGGATAGATGCATGCATCTATGCAAACAGCTGGCACATCTGGCATAAAATATCTGCAAAATACAGTGGTGGACGACAAGCCATAATAGTGGTTGGCAGCCAAAAAGTGATGGCCGGCAACCCAAAAGGGGTGGCCGGTAGGTTACCAGAGGCTGCAGGCTGGAAAAACAAGGCTTGGGCCAAAACTGGGACAATAACGACACAGGTTTTGAAAGGCTCAAAGTTGTGGCATTCCGCTGAAGACTTCGAGCGCTTGGTGAGCAAATACGTTCATCATCGAGTGTGCATGCGAGGATGTCGAAGTCGCAAGGGCCGTAAAAAATGGGGTGTCTACAAGCTGCCTACGTATCCCTTTTCAAGGAATGAAACCAGTGTAGTTCTGGGGAAAAATGCAAATGATATGCATAATGCAACTTTGAAAGCTGGGCTAACACGCTACGCGAAGCTGGCTATTTTGAAAACTTATGATCATGCGAGATGATGCAATACGCCATAATAAAATGCGATAAACAAGATAACGAGATATCAACAGTTGCAAGCTAAAACCAACACAGGTTCCTTGCAAAAGGAACTAAAACACGTTCTGACCACTCCAAAGCAAGAGATGAGGAAAGAAAACACTGCTTAGGATTGCATTTCACACATCCTGAGAAACTGAGAACAAACATCACTCGGGTTCGCGTTTCACACGTCTCGAGATGAAAGACCACTCGGGGCGCGCTTCGCACATCCCGAGAAACAAGAGAACTGCTCAGGATAGTGTTTCACACATCCCGAGATACAAGAAAACCCATTCAGGCTCGTGCTTCACACGTCCCGAGATGAAACTCACCCAGGGCCATGCATCACGTGTCCTGAGATAACAAGAAAACTGCTTGAGCTCGTGCTTCGCATGTCCCGAGATGAAACCCGCCCAGGGCCGCACGTCATGCATCCTAAGATAACAAGAAAACCGCTCAGGGCTCGTGCTTCGCACGTCCTGAGATGAAACTCGCCCAAGGCCGCGCGCCACGTGTCTTGAGATAAAATCGCTAAAGCTCGCACTTCACAAGTCCCTAGATGAAACCTGCCTAGGGCTGCGCGTCACGCACCCTAAGATACAAGAAAATCACTCGGGCTCGCCCTTCGCACGTCCCGAGATGAATGAGAAGGAGGCAAAATGTGCCAAACAACACGATAGATGCGCAAGATGGACAAATGCGATAGATGCACAAAGTAAACAAGTGCGATAGATACACAAAGTGAACAAGTGTGATAGATGCACAAAGGACTTATCTAGAACTCCTCCGAATGAACCGTACATACAATATCGTTTGTCTGTGTTGACAAAGGAAGAAAGAAAAGAACTTTCCTATTTGTGAAAGCATAACTAATCTTGAACACTATGGGATATAGTGACAATGCATATTCTATGCAAAATAAACAACCGAGATATGAAATTTAAGTGAGGGCATGTTCCATGCAAGATACAAAAGCATATTCTATGCATGATTGACAGCATGTTCTATGCGATGTAAAATACGTATGCAACGTATATAATGCATATTCTATGTGAAGATATATGTGAAATGCACATTCTATGCAATAAGAGAACGAGAAGAAAGCAAAGGCACAAAACAAATGAAAGCAAGATTCGATGGGACCTTCCGATTTACCTCTAAAAGGAAATATGTTTAAAAAGGATACACCTCATTCATGTTGACAAGTGATGAACATCGTGCGCCAAAAACATAGTTTTAAGCTTCCATAGAGACAATCTGGACCCAACGGTGAACCTCCCTTGCACTTCTTGAGAAACATGGACACAAAACAGCATCAAAACACAAAAGAAGGCCACTGGCCACTGGCCGGCCGCAGGAGGAGGCTACTGACCACCTGCTGGCCACTGCACAGCCTTGCCGGCCACCAATAAGCCTTGCCGGTCCCCTGCTGGCCACAAATGGCAGTGCAAGGGTTTTTCAGTCTTTTTGGCTCGGGTCTTTAAGTATAGACCAAGGCCCTTCATTTCCTCATTACCACACATCCGAAATTGCTCTCTCTCTCTCTCTCTCTCTCTCTCTCTCTGTGTGGGTGTTTTCCTTCTCTAGATCAAAGCTTTTTATGCGTTTTCCAATGCCCCACGCAAACTTTATTCGCTAAACCCTCTTGATTCTCTTCCTTTTGAACCGATCAAAATTTTATTTCGACACTTTTTCCTCATTTTCACCCTTCCAGGCTTGTTCCCCTTGAGTTTCTCTCGGGTTTGGTAAACTTTTCCCAGCTTTGACTTTTTCTTCCATTTTCTCTCTCCTAGGGTTGACTTTTTCCAAGTTTACCCTCTTTTCTCCATTTTTCACCCACTTTTCACCCATTTTCCAGATGGAGGATGATTCACCACATCATAGGGTCCTTGCAGAGGTTCCCTCCACATTACCACTTGTTCCCGAGGCAGATGAGCCGGTCGTTGCCGAGGCTGGCGAGGCAGCTGGGGGCGTCGAGGCTGACATCGAGGTGGAGTTTGAGCTTGAGCTTGAGCCAGAGCCGCTGCCGTTGAGGGTATAGCCTTTTGATCCAGAGAGATACTATGCCCGTACACATATCCTACCAGCTGGCGACATTATGCACTTTAGCGACTTTGTTCTTGATGTGCCGGAGGATCTCTTGCTAAGGAAGCTGACTTCTCACCCTTCATCCATCGCCGTTGAGGTATGAGCTCTGTTTTCATGCATTCTTGCCTATCTTTACTTGCATTTCTTGCACTGTATTTTCTGATTGTACTTTCATTACTACCTTATTTGATTATACTCTATACTCATTCTTTGCTATAGGGTGAATCTCATACCTTCAGAGGGTAAGGAGCTACGACCCCATGAGATTGGTATGATGAGCTCCCTGCAGAAGTTCGTGACATTGTAGACAAGATTGGTTTTGGCCTATTCTGCTCCGACTTGACACAAGTCATTGCTAGCCGTCCATTTCTGGGCGCACTTGTGGAGAGGTGGTTGGACACCACCAACTCCTTCCACTTCTCCACTACTGGGAAGATGACGATGACTCCCTACGACTTCATCATGATCACCGGCTTAGGAGTAGGAGGTGATCCGATCCCGTTCGATTAAGACATGGGGGAGTGGGAGACGGCTTGAGTTGAGCTGCTGGGAGTACGTCCACCCTTGTATCGAGCAGGCATGGTCAGATATACCTAGTTTGCTGAGAAGTTTAGAGGGAGAGAGCCCGAGATAGTAGAGGAGATAGAGCAGTACGCTAGAGGCTTTCTAATGTTCGTCTTCGGTACCACCTTGTTTTCGAATAGGCGGAACACCGTAGGCTTATATCTGTTGAGCGCCCTGGTGACCCTTCCTCGGGTGCGCTTCTATGACTAGGGTGGTGTTGGCCACGCCCCCCTATATGGCTACCTGAGCTTTACCTCCCGGCTGAGAGGAGACTTGATTGGAGGCTACTGGCGAGCCTGGGAGGTATGCATCTCAGTTCCCTCTCTGCACTTTACATTTTCTGCTCTATATCTATTCAACACCTGTGCTTTCTGCTTTGCACTTTCTGCATCTGTTCACGCTTTGTGCTTTCTCCTTTGCACTTTCTATCTGCTCATCCATTGTGCTTTTTGCTTTGCACTTTCTGTATCTGCTCACACATTGTGCTTTCTGCTTTGCACTTTTTATATCTGCTCATACACTGTGCTTTCATATCACTGCATTTTCTCTGCAACTATGGGTCTATGCTTGTTTTCCAACTTTGGCCCCAGAGTCCATAGAGGAGCTCCTACTAGCAGTCCTTTACTCACTGAAGTATGACGGTCGGCACCAGTGTAGGATCCGCGAGACCTTCACATTCTTTCGCTATTACTTTGACACTATGGTTGCTCATGAGGTAACCTGAAACACAGTCATTTTTTCTTTACAACTGTTCTGATTTACATTTAGCAACTAACAGCAACTAACAATCTGTGCACTCTCTGTTTGCAGATTACATGGCAGCCCTGGGCTATGATGCCGGCTGGGATTCGGGAACAATGCACTGGGGCCTGGGCCACTTCTCACTTTCGCATTCTACTTGAGGGCCCAGTCTGCCGGGCCTGGTTCCTGAGTGAGCGGTTCGTCTGGCAGACGATGGGCTTACCAGCCCTGATCATTCCGATGCCTCCTCTAGAGTCCATGAGATCAGCAGACAGCCTATCCATAGATGCAGTTACTTAGATTATGGTGGGCTTGGTTGCTGATTATTTCAAAGCAGAGGGCGACTACGCGACCTTTATCCAAATGCATCTCATGCCACCACTAACAGGCGCTCGTGGAGGCGAGGAGGCGAGAGCTCCTGCTGCGAGAGAGGCACCTAGAGTGACCAGGGTGACTAGGGCCCGTGCTAGAGGGGCTTCCCAAATAAGGTAGAGGACCGGTTGGCCAGAGTTTTTGACCGCGCCAACATGCTAGCAGCATACTGGAGATGCTTACCAGGTCCTGATTGAGCTTGTCGCAGCTGGACACGAGCTTGTCGGGGTTCGAGGCTCGACTCAGGTATGGACCATACTTTACGATTTGCACCCCACGTTTCATTTCAAATAGGTTTATTGTGAACACTGATCATCCAAATGTATTTGTAGGAATCCATTGAGTACACAGGGAGCGCTCTCGAGCTGATAGCCTCATTGATGGGCATGGTACAGAGAAGGGAGACGTTGCTCGGCCTCCACGGCATCCTGGTAATTTCTTCAGTTTCCACTACAGGCATCAAATTTCCACCGATGCACTAGAATTTCAACTGTAAACTGTTCCAAACTACACTGATACACTGCATTGGCACACTGCATTCACACACTGTACTTACACACTATATCTTACTTCTGCATACACTCATTCTGCATACCATGCTTGCATATGACACACACACTGAAACTAATAAGCTGACAACTGTCCTTCTCAGATCCCAGCTATACCGACTGCTCCAGCGACAAGAGCACCAACACTGGTAGTACCTCCTCCAGCAGCAGGGAGGAGGGGCAGAGATAGGAGTACCCGAGCTCGGAGTAGTTCTTCCGAGCCCATCTTGGGGGACGACGATACTGAGACTAGTGGTTCGGAGGAGGCAGCGAGTCAGCACTCTGGGTCGTTTGAGAGCGGAGATGATGACACCAGCTTGGGCTTTAAGAGTAGAGGCGACGATGCTGAGGAGGGTTCTGGAGCAGAGAGCAAAGACGATGCTGACTCTGGTTCCGGCTTAGACGCAGATTCATACAACGGTGCCGATGAAGATAGGGCCCCATAGTCTTCTCCTCCGGGGAAGAGGACGAAGAGGGCCTCCCGGGCATGAGGCGACTGGTGTTGATTTTTTTGTGTTTTTGCTTAGTTTCTTTTTGTTTGGTAGCACTAGCATATGTATTACTTTAGAAGTTTTATTTGCTTTAAAACTTGTACTCCTCTTTTGTAAAAAAAAAAAATATGATCGGAATAAAACCCTCGCAGTTTTTATAAAAAGTGTTGTCATTTTTGCATCATGAGCACCATATATGCATGAAATGGACATGGAGTTGGAATGGCCAATAGCATTTGATTGAAACAAAATTCTTAATCGAGTAATGAACCGACTTACAATCGAAATACAAATGCAACATACAACTCGATAAACAAAACAAAACAACTCAAATACGACGCAACAAGCTTGCTAAAACCAAAAACACTAAAAACAAGGCCTTAAAACACACAAAGAGTAGAACAAAACACATGCTTTCAGCATTGTTCAGCACAAAGGTGGATAACAGGGTCAAAAAGAAGGCTGCAGGCCAGAAAAGGAGATTGCCAGCCATATGCCAGCCACAAGAAATGGCTTGCCGGCCACCTGCCGGCCATCAATGTGAAGAACCTGCAGATTGTTGACAGCTAGCTTCCACTCACTGCCTTATCTTCTACAAAAGGTTGAACTTCGTGAATTCTTCTCCAGAACTTCATTTCAGCTGCAAATTCTTCACAAATGGAACCATTTTTTTCCGAAAAGCTCTCGGGCTGGATTGCGACTTTGGACAGTTCGAAAATGGTGAATTTCTGGGGTTTCGGCATAAATGCACTCTTTTCATTGAGCCAAACTCAACTTTGTTTTCCGTTGTTTCATGTCACGACTAGGTGTTGGGACCCGATTACACACGTCTTCAGCTTTGGGGGACAAGAAATATGCCCGCCAATTGAAGAATTTCATGCACTAATAGAATCTCAGCGCGATGAGTAAATCATGCCCTAGCCCCGTTTTGGCCATGCCCAAGCTTTGGGACGGATGTGTGGGCTTACTCTGCACAAGGCTCAATCTCTAGCCCACAATGGAGAACTGGACATTCCCAGTTTGATTCATTGATTTTCTGACGTCGGTGATTGAGGCAACCTTCTCTGGCAGAATTTTCGGCAGCATGCCCTCTGCTTGTGTATGTTTGCTCATTTTCCCCTTGCCCCTAGTTTCAGCAGATCTAGCATTCACTTGATCGAAGTGGAACAAGCACTGAAAGATGGCAAGAGTTGCATTGGCTTGGTGATGGCCGAGACCTTGATGGGCTTAGACGCCTTTCATTGACGGGAGACTACCAGATTCACAGGGAGTCCACTACTTCTTCAGGTAATGTTTCCCACCCTCTCATATGTGTTTCTCACATCTCTCGGCACTCATGCTCTGTTCTTCTCTCAAAACCCTTTTCTTACTTTTCCCTCAACACACACCTTTCGATTCTTTAATCTCTCTTATTTTTTTTTATCCCTCCCCAGGTATGGTTGATGGATAAACTGCAGGTAATGGGCCCTTGCCCTGAGTACTCAGCTCGAGGCTATTTCTTTTGCTGATGGATAATAGATTTCCTTTCAAAGGGTTTATGGTGTGATTAGATGTGCAACCAGTCTGCGGCTGACATAGCTTGGCGCTGCCCCTGGCTTAATCTAACACCGGCTGACATAGCTTGGCACTGCCCCTGGCTTAATCTGACCGAGATGAGCTATAACATGGCTCGGCAACCCGTCATTCAGTTGATCGGCCTGACACGCTACATATTCTACTTCCCCTTCCGGTTCAAACATCAGTTTGGGCATGATTAGACCCGCCTAAAGGAGGGAGTAGAGTACTTGGTTTTATTCCCCATATGAGGTTCACACTTGGCTAGGTATCTCACAACTTAGAGGACGAGAGAACTTCTGACCCCTGCCCCTAGTTTCAGTTGTGCCCTTTCTGGCGAGTGTTTGGCTTGGCTTGAGGACGAGGCACAAACCGGGCCCAGTTTGGCTTCAGAAGCTTCTACAAGCATAGGCAGGGGATGCAGGAGCACCTGACTCATCTATGCCCCTAGTTTATTGTTTTGACCTCTCTTTTCAAGTTTTTATGATGTAATAAAAGAAACTTTGATTTGTATCAGAGAGTTGGAGAACTTTGTATTGAAATCAATGGAATTAAAGTTGTGAGCACTGAAAATTTTCCTTTTGGTCCAAAAATGGTCTACGTTGTAAAAGGTAAAATTTGAACAAAAATCAACTGTTATTAACACTTTCCAAAACCATTTTCGAAAAGGATCACCATTTGACACGCACAGAATCAATCCTCGAGATGTACAACGCCGAATCAAAATATCATAACTGCCCCTTGATTGAACAACACTGCTCTGCACTGTAACCAGCTCTTCTCTTAAAGTAAAGATCACAACCGAACACTAAGGTAAAGAATAGACAAAGATGACCTGAGCAAATCACATGGACATGACAGTTGACTTGAAGGTGTTTACAGTCGAACTTCAAAATGAAGTTGCCTACATATCCCGAAGATGGAAATCAGGCCTTACGTAGTTCAGTTCAGGTTCACTCGAGTATTAACTCTCTCCTTTTGAGCTCTAACTTTTACCAAGGCCGCCCTTTAGCGTTTTCAACCTTGCGAGCTTAGTTTTTCTTTATTTCTAATTTTTTTTATGCTCCAACTTTTGCCTAGGCCACCCTTTCAGGGTTTTCGGCCTAGCGAGCCTCTCAGGGATAGTATTTCTTCAACTTGTCCATCTTGATCGGTTAGGAAAATTCTAGGCCATCCAGGTCCATGAGAATAACAGCTCCACCGAACCAGATAGTTTTGATGATGTAAGGACTAGTCCAATTGGGTCTGAACTTGTCTCTAGGGTCATGGATAGGAGCTTGGTTGTCTTTTAGTACCATGTCTCCTTCTTTGAGATTCTGGGACTTAACCTTCTTGTTAAAAGCCCTAGCAATTCTGCATTGATAGTCCTGAACGTGGTACAATGCTTTCAACCGTCTCTCATCGAACAACATCATCTTGTCAAATCTGCTCTGTTGCCAATCCGCCTCTACTATCTGACACTCTGCCATAACTCGCAGCGACGGGACTTCTATTGCAATTGGCAGAATAGCTTCCATCCCATGAACAAGAGAATAAGGAGTTGCCCCTGTAGACATCTAGATTGAAGTTCTATAACCCCAGTGTACGAATGGTAATTTATCTGGCCAGTCCCTATAGGTCTCAACCATCTTCTGCAAAATATTCTTGATGTTCTTGTTGGCAGCCTTGACAGATCCATTAGTTTGCGGCCGGTATATAGATGACTTATGAAAAGCCACATTGTATTTCTCCAACAAGTCTATCACCTCTTTCTTGAAGTGGGAGCCATTATCTGATATGATCTCGTTTTGGACTCCATATCGGCAAATGATGTTGTTTCTGATGAACTTAGCCACATGCGATGCTTTCAAGACGGCGTAGGACTGAGTTTCCACCCACTTTGTAAAGTAATCAATTGCCACCAGAATGTATTCATGCCCATTCGACCCTTTTGGTGTGACTACATCGATGACTTAAATTCCCAAACTGAAAAAGGCCATGGTGAAGTCATGTTCTATAACTTCAACGGTGGGATGTTCATGCGATTAGCATGAATCTAGCATTTGTGGCATCGCCGAACAAAACCAATACAATCCTCCTCCATGGTAGACGAATAGTAACCTTGCCTGAGAATCTTCCAGGCTAACATTACTCCGTTTATGTGCGCTCCGCACTCCCCTCCATGGATGGCCTCCATCAGGCGCTTTGATTCCTCTTCTTCGACACACAACTTGTTCATTCCCAGATGACCTCTCTTGTATAGTTTACCTTTGCAGATGATAAATTGAACGGGTATTCTTTGTATTCCCCTTTTGTCCTTGGCATTTGCCGCTAGTGGATAAACCTCATTTTCCAAGAAGTTTTAGATATCGTAGTACCAAGGGTTTTGATCTTGCGCTTCACCTATTGCGGTGATAGTTTCATAGGCCGGCGTGTATCTCTGCTCAATGATAATCGGACGCATCCGGACTCCAAGCGGGATGTCTATCATAGAAGATATAGTTGATAAGGCATCAGCGAACCTGTTGTTCTCTCTCAGTAGATGCGTGAAAGTCAGCTTTTCAAACCTAGGAATCAGAATATCCAGGGTCTGGTGATAAATCTTCATCTTTTCTTCTTTGACCTTCTAGTCTCCATTTGCTTGAGAAGCAACTAGATTCGAGTCCTCGATGACGTCCAACCTTTTTGCCCCTAGTTCTAGGGCAACTTTGAAACCAGCGATACACGCTTCATACTCTACTTCGTTATTGGACACCTTGAACAAGAGTTTGAAGGCTAAGGGTATATGGTAGTTGTCGGGTGCTATCAGCAACACACCTATCCCAAAATCGTATTGATTGGACGTCTCGTCAAAGTACATTATCCAAGTCTTCTCCTCGACTTACAAAATGGCTTCATCTGGGAACAGGTATTCCACCGCTTCATCCCCTTCTACTGGGTGGTCTGCCAGGAGCTCTGCTACGGCTCTCCCCTTGACCGACTTGCGAGTGACATACTTAAGATCAAATTCGAAAAGGAGAAGCAACCAACGGGCTAGCCTACCCGTAAGCTCTAGTTTCTCAAAGAGATATTTGATGGGATCTAATCTCGAAACCAGAATTATGGAGTGAGCTAACAAGTCGAGCCTCAACTTCCTGGTAGCCCATACCATGGCTAAGCAAGCTTTCTCCAACGGAGTGTAGCGGGTCTTATAATCCAACATTTTCTTGCTCAAGTAATAGATGGCTTTCTCCACCCTATCCTCAGATTCCTGAGCAAGCATGCACCCCATTGTGATGTCTATTACTGACAGATACAGAATCAAAGGCTTCCCCGGCTCTGGCGGTGACAACCCAGGTGTAGACGCTCCCTTGGGCTTCACTCTACAGTTCGGACTCCCTTTTGTTGTCGGTTCTTAATCTGAACCAAAGAGTCCAAATCCGGCAAATCGTTTTGAGAAAAACAGATTTTTTTTTTAAAGAAGTGCCAAACATGGACTGCTTTGCCAGATACAGAGTCGCCACCTAAATATTTTATTTTGGAAAATTTAGGAAACCCTGACTCGGTGCCAAAGGCCACGTGTCCATCATCACCAAAGTTGCCTCGGCTCGGGAACTTGGGTATGATTGGGGAAGGTCAGCTATGAGCACCCCCTCTCGCCCGATCCGAAGATCGGCCTCTACTAACCATGATATCCGATTTTGAAAACGTTATGTGTTCTTATTCCGATTAATTAGCTAGAATTACTATGTGATGCGCACAGCAAAACAAGTATAGACTAGATCGCCTAATTTGGAACAAAGCATTGCATATCCGTTTGTTTGGAAACGTTTTGAAATTTGCTACTCACAAGTAGGCTAAAACACGGATTTCAACGAGTTGTTCCAACTCAAACAATCCAATCTTCACCCACAGGGATTCAGGCAGTTTATCACCTAAGCATCTAGCCACATGGTAAGCATGCTGTCATGGTACCATTCAAACGCATGTGGTATGCTAAAGCATAAATACTTACAAAGTACTCCATGCCAAAATAAAAACATGTTAGCGATCAATGCATGATCCAAGTCCATGTTAAGTGCCTAATGCATCACATGCAAAATGTCACTAGAATAGGCTCGGTTAATCTAAGGATGGCATGTGAGATGCACAGGAAGCATGTATTCAAGTTAAATTTGAAATATAATGCAATTAGCATGATGCGCCGAGCCCGGTGCATGCAATACTGACGAATGATGCACGCATGCATAACATGAGGTATGCTAAAGTAAACATGTCCTAATACTAACCATCAAAGCAGGTAAGTAAAAGGGAGAAAGAAGTGGGGGTTGGAAGACATTCACACACTCACCCACACTTATTACAAACTTGCCCTCGCTCGGAGGGACCGAAAGAATAATACAGACTGAATAAATAATCAACTATCCTAGCTAATTACTTATCACAGACCAACTAAATTAATTAAGCAAATTAATTAATCTAATTTAAGCGATAAACAGTCCCGGGATGAAGACCCAATGCAGTGCGCGCTCGCTTTTGCTCGGAAATCCGCCACCATGTACAAGATGCCTCTATTTTCCCTGCTCTGCTCCTCTGAAGATTGCCAAAGCCTCAGGGTTTACTCTCTGGGTGCTGGGAAACACCACCGGCCATATAGAATGGTCACCGGCCATGAATTTAATCCACCGGCCAAAAACAATAGCCGGTCGGCACTGTATTTAGCCGACCGGACAAAAATTCCTGCAAAATCTGGTTTGACAGCAGCAGAGGGCAATACTTGGCATGGCAATGCATTTCAAGCAATGTATGCACCAATCACACCCCATATCATGTTTATGACTCAGAGGGACATGAACCTTGGTTCTCGGACCACCAATCGCGCATTTCCATGAGTGATGGCCCAAGAAGCCAAGTGTGCACATTTAATATGGAATGCAATGCACATAATCAAACCAAGGGGAACTCAACCTCTATCATAAGCAATTCAAGAGGCCAAGTATGCATGCTAATGCAATGCAACCTAAGCATGTTAGCTAGTATGCAACATGGAGATGCAAAGAAGCATACAAAACATGCAAGGCATGAGACAATGCAACCAATAAGCATGCAAGGTACAATGTAGGTGTTTAAACATGCGAGCAGGCATGTGACTTCATTCAATCATGTAAGTTCAAACATGCAACACCTCATCAATATGCTACAACATACAAGGAGTACATGCAACAAGCTAAGAGGTGGACTTAAACATGGTTTAGGCAGCACTTACTAGGCCTAAAACAGTGGCCAAGGTGCTCAAAAATGAAGGACTAATAGGCACACAAACATGCATGCAAATGATCTCCAACACTTCAAGCATTAAAGAGCAATTCTCAAGCACACTCAAGAGGATGCAAACATGGACATATGGCATGCATTAAGCTCTAAAATCATGTTATAAGATGATACCAAATCAATTTAAACAAGACAAGCAAAACATGCCATAATGGCCCAAGTACTTAAGGCAAGCCAAGGAGGCTTAAACCAAGGTCAAGTCCACCAAACCTCACAAGGCTAAGGGGACTTAAAACAAGTCAAATACAGACTTAAACAAAGCCAAGGGTGCACTTAGATGGCATCTAAGTGGTCTAAAAGTGCAAGCATACTCCGAGGCCTAAACAAGGGACATAAGGTAACAACCTTTAAACACATTGAAGGAGGATTAAATGCAAGCATATAGGCATGTTATAAGGACTGAAATAACATGTTAAGCGGTTCCAAACCGTTGAAATGATACAAACAAGGCATGCTACACACTTACACACTTAAGGCCAACAAGCCCAAAATGCAAAGGGGGCATGCAATGCAAGCTATGGTCGACCAAAACAGCCAAGGACAGACCTCAAACATGGCAAAATAAACATGAAAGCTTCACAAAGCTAGGCCTAAAACATGCTTGAACAAGGGTTAAAACCTAGATGCATATTAAGGCAACAAAATGGCATTACAAGGCATGTATGCTAAGCAAGCATGGTGTACCAAAACCAACTCAACTCAATGCTATTTCATGGCATAATAAGCATAAAAATCAGTTAAGGCATGACCAACATGAACCTAAACTAGGTGCTCCCTCAAGAGGCAAAAAGTGCCATTTTCAAGGACAACAAGGAGAGGGGGTGGCCCTCTCCTTCCTAGGACCTCAAGGCACCATCCTCACCTCTGAAATCCCTCAAGATTTCAATGGTGAGGAGGCCCAAACATTATGGTCCCGGAGCTCACACAAAATGGCACAAAACAAGGGCCAAACAAGGCTTAAGAGGGGTCAAACAACCCCAAAGCTTAAAACACTCTTAACAAACTATTTAGAGGCCTTAAAAACAGAACTTTTACGTATTATATGCAAAGCCAAAAAACAGTTGCAAGATAGGTAAAGGTAGTGTGCAAAAATGGAAAATAAAAGGGAAAAGTGATTACCCTTGTAGACCTTCTTCAACAATGGAGCTCCAGCAGCTTCTTGAGGTTGAAATCAACTTCAAAACTCTAAAAACAACCCTCAAGGGCCTCAGCTCCAAGGAAAGGTGTGGTGGTGTGTGTTTGTGTGCAAATCTAAGCCTAAACACACACAAGAGATAGATAGGGAGATGGGAAATGAACAAACCCTAACCCTAGAACTCAAACCCTAAAAATGTTGCCCAAAAAAATGTCTAACCTCTGACCAAGAGAAGAAGCCCTCTCTTATAGGCAACTCCCTCTTGTAAGGCTTCCAAAACAAGCCATCCAAGAGGGAAATCCCTCCATACACGTGTATGGAGAGGAACAGAGTGGGTGCCAGCTATCACAGCTGGCACAAAATATCTGCTAAAAGTAGATGAACAGTGGTCGGCTAGCCAAAAGTGACTTTGGCCAAAACTTATGGCCGGTCGGCCAAAAATAGTGCCGGTCGGCCAAACATTTGGCTGATGGAAACAAAAGACAGCCGGTGGCCTCAAGCCATGGCCGGTGGTGTGTCGGGATGCCTCAAAAGGCATTCCCTGCCCCTCAAAGGCAAAACACAAGTGTTTGGTGCCAAACCAACCACAAAACAGTCGAGTCGAGAGGTCCTGAGACGAGGCGCGTTGCCAAGGCCTCCGGGGACTCAAGACGAACACAAACATGGATGATCACCGAGTGTTCAAGCGGTGACGTCCAAGTCTTGAGGACGGTCAAAAATGGGGTGTCTACACCAGGCGGATTCTGAAGATACTGCTTAATTGCTCAAAAGTGAATTGATATCGATCATCCCATTGGAATTTCTTTCCTTTCTTTCTTCAGGAGACCAAATAGTGGTTCACAAGTCAATGTTAATTTGGAAATAAACCGTCTTATGAATTACACTTTACTCAGAAAGCCTCGCACCTCCTTTTCAGTCCTTGGTTGTGGCATTTCTAGGACGGCCATGATTTTGGAAGGATCTACCTCGATGCCCCTCTGTGTGATCAAGAAGCCCATCATTTTCCCTGTTGTTATGGTGAAAGTACACTTCTGCGAATTCAACATCAGTCTGTATTCTCTGATTCGTTGAAAGAATTTCTTCAAGGCGGTGTAGTGGTTCTCTCTTTTTTTGGACTTGACAATCATGTCGTCCACGTACACCTTGACCTTTTTGTGGATCATATCATGCAGAATGGTGGTTGTAGCCGTTTGATAGGTGGCCCCAGCATTCTTCAGCCCAAACGGCATAACCTGACAGCAGTAGGTACCCCATGGCATAGTCAATGCAATTTTCTCTATGTCCTCGGGCACCATCAGAATCTGGTTATACCCGAAAAATCCATCGATGAAGGAGAGCAACGCATGGCTTGCGGTGAAGTCCACTAACTCATCAATATGTGGCAAGGGAAACTCGTCCTTCGGACCTGCTCTTTTCAAATCCCTGAAGTCTACACACACCCGGATTCTGCCATCCTTTTTTGGCACTGGGACGATGTTGGCTAACCAAGTCGGATATTCAGATACTAACAAGAAACCTACTTCGATCTGTTTGGTGACCTCTTCTTTGATTTTCAATGCCCAATCCGGACGGATTCTTCGTAACTTCCGCTTGACGGGTCGGGCCTCGGGGTCAAGAGGGATCCGATGCTGTCACGACCCAAACCCGCCCCTAAAAGTTTGGTTCATGGCCGGCCCGAACATAGGCCTCAAAACAGAATTTTAGAATAATATTTAACCACGTACGGGGCCTTAAGCGGAAGCAATATCAATAAAAGACAACATCCATTGAGCTTGTGCATACATGATGGCTTAATTAGATTTAAGCATTTAAATACATTCCCAGAGCTACATATACAATCACAGAATTTATATAGATCTCACAGACACTTACATAAGACTTAATAATTTATATGACTCCCAACACAAATTAAGGCCTCAACACGGAGGCGTACTCTAGGCTGCTTGGCAGATAGGTAGACCTCAATACAATTCTAGTGTCAATCTCCGATGGCTCACCTACATAGATATACATAAAAACGGAGTGAGCAAGGCTCAGTGAATAATAACAATGTAAGGAGGTGAGTTAAACGAGCATAGACTTAGAGAATGTAAATATGCATATCAAACCATACACAGATCTTATTCATAATCATATTTTAAAACGGCCTCAGGTCCACATGTAATACAGAACGGCCTCGGGCCCATATATAATACAGAACGGCTTTAAGCCTAGATGTGATACAGAACGGCTTTAAGCCCAGATATGATACAGAATGGCTTTAAGCCCAGATATGATACAGATCGGCTTTAAGCCCACAGACAATATTGTGCAGAGCGGCCTCGGCCTAATAGATTATACAGAGCGGCCTCAGGTCTAATAGATTATACTAAGCGGCCTCAGGCCTAGATATCAATAGATTGGCCTCGGGCCCATCATTAGCAAAACAGAATGATTCCAGATACACAAAGATATCATTATTCCATAATGCACATATGTTCCATTTGTTCATCATGAATCCAAATAGTTAACTTGCTGATAACAAAACGTCAGTATTAATGATTAACAGTAAGCAAAATGTACTGCTACAGTACTACTACTCAATAGTGCACAAAGATTTTCCCATGGTTTATTACAAGTCGACATAGTTGTTTTGCAAATAACAGAATATTAATAATAACTATTAACAGAAGGCAAATGTATCACTGCATTAATAGGGACATAACAATTCATATCATAACGGCCTCGAGCCCACGTCTATTACTAGGGACAGAACGACCTTAGGTCCATATCAATGCCATTAATGTAATCAGAGCACAATATCAATGGGATAGGCCATTCACAATTAACAGTACTTAAACCATAATCACAGGAAGTAAGTGAAACATATCGTTACACTACTATTACTCACAGTGATAAGTTTCTGACAGTAGTGGGACGATGTCCTCGTCTGGCCCTACAAACACAATGCATATAACATTATAAGAATATACCAAATTCCTCACTTTACTCTTTAATCAATTAGTCATATCGGTTCTAAACTCATTAGTTTTCAATAATACATAAACCGTGTCTTAGAAGATAGGAGGAATCGATAGGAAAATGGTTCAGATGAAGAAATCGTACAAAACCGGTAGACAGAAAGTGAGCAACTCTCACTAATTTGGGCATACCCATTTATGTATTTAGAATTTGGAAGTGAGACCACCACCATTGGAAACTAGACTTCTGCGGCTTGATTTTAGGCTCAAGAATCACTCAAAACGGAGTCCGGATGAGGGACATATGCCTATTTAAAGTTACCCAGTATATGCTGAAACAGGGATGGCCGCTCGTGCGCCCACTTTGGCCGCTCATGCGGTGACTGGGCCGCTTGAGCGGTGGGTTAAGCAGAATGCAATGCTCTGTTTTTTTCATGTTCCGCTCCTGCAGAGTCCGTGGCCGCTCGTGCGGTCTGGGCAAAATCAGACAGTCTGAAAATTCATCAAAGTGTGAGTTTTCAAACTCAAATCCAAACCAAGATCTCATGTAATCTTTCTTTAAAATATGATAAACCAACATATTCCAAGGGTAATTCAAGCTCAATTGCATCAACTTATTTTGATTCCAAAATCAAAATATTAACTTCCATGAATTTAAAGTTTTCAACATAAAGTTCATTTTTATGTAAATTGATGGTTGGATTTCTTCACTGAACTGTTTCCATACAAAATCTAGAGTCCATCTCATGTCCATTTCTTCATATTAAACTCAAATCAAACAAACTCAAAAGAAATAAGGTCCTATTAACTCTAAGAACCCATAACTCAAAACCCTAGCTTATTTAGGGGTTTAATCTTCATATTTCCTCTTGATTCCATGCAATAGATGAAGTATCTACAAGATTATAGTTGAATTCACATGCCTTAGTTCAAATCCTTGAATTTCCTCTTTAAATCTCTTCAATCTCCATGCTTTCCTTCAACACTTCTAAAACTCTCTTCTCCTCCCTCCCTCACGTGGCTTCCCATTTTCTTTAGATATTTGGTTCTAAGAGATGAGTTCAACAACTCATAAGGCATCTATTTATGTAAATACACACACACACACAAGCTTAACACAATAGGGAGAGCCAAACATGGCCTTACGAATCGTACGAAATCAAATTTCAATTAAACTTTTCAAATGGCTCTAAAAATTACGCTGATCATACATATGTCCTCTGTTCTGGTTTCTGAAGTCTCTAAGGCCTTCAATTTGCAGTACAAAGTTAACCACCCAAACGTGCATTAACAAATCAGACAAACTAGATTTCCAATTAATTTTCCCAATTAGTTCTAAAAATTCCCATTAACATACCCAGGTACTCAGTTTTGATTTCTGAACCCATAAAGGTCGGTAATTTCAATTTTAAAGCCGTGACTAAACAGAAAATTCCTCAATGCGAGCAGATATCATTAGATTAAAATGCATTAACCCACAAGAGTGTAAAAGTAATTTCGGATACGGATTTTGGGGTCGTTACAGATGCTGTACAATCTCAGGATCGATTCCATGCATGTCTTCATAGGACCACACGAAAACATCATTGAAATCTTTTAATAAAGCGACTAAGCGCTCGCGCTCCTCCGAAGACAACATGGACCCGATCTAGACCAGACGTGGATCCTTCGTAGTACCCACATTAATAGCAATGATTTCATCAGCAAAGGGTTTTGCAAACCTTTCATCCTCTCGATTAATCAAGTTTTTCAAAGCCAGAGCAATTCCTTCCTCATCATTTTCATTAAAATTCTGAAAATCTTGGTCAATGCAATAAACAAGCAGCACAGAGAAATACTCAGAATCAGCAGCGTTCTCATTCATAAGATCCAGCTCTTCGGTTACAACTGATTCAAAAGAAAAAGAAAAAGAGGACTTGGACAAGACCTTAGCATCCGGGTTAACACCCCCAGGAATACCAGACTCGGACTCAGAAGAACTAGAATCTGATTCCAACTCCACAGACTCTGTGGAATCAGATTCTAGCTCATCACCCAACTCAGAACTAGACAGGTAGCCCTTCTCCAGTTGCCATACAAGAGATGGTGCTTCAGATGCATCCAAAATGCTACAGGATGGGTTCACACCCGGTTTATCCCTAATCATGGAGATGGCAAGTTCACACCCGGCAGGAGGATTTGCAAGGAGACATGCCAGTGCTGTCCCTACTCCAAGCTTATTGTTGTCTGAGTCACTTTCTATGCTCTATTCAGCTTCAACAGTTGGTTCAGCCTTTTCCTTGGCATCACTATCTTGCAAGTGCAGGTCGAACAAGATTTCAAAGCCGGGGACACGCTGCTTCGTAGAATTCATTCAGGGCACGGGAAAGTCGCAAAATGGGAAGTTTCACCTTCCCGAACAAAGTGGCCATTCAGCATTCCCTGAATCAGCCTGTGAACAAGCTCATAGTGTTTCCTGGCCTTGTTGGCTCTAGCTCTGTCTGCCATCTCTTCCTTTTTCCTGACCCAATCCTCTTTGGTGGGTACATACCCCAGACCAAAGGCATGTAGAATATGCGGCACATCGGCCAATGTTATGACGCCTTTCTGACCACTTCTTCCAAGCCCCATTCCTAGCGTATGTTACAGTTTGTTCATGAAATAAACAGACTGGGCGCTGACATACATGCCCTCATCAGTTGCCAAGATGTTTTGCATCACTCAGGCCTCAGCTAGAGTAAACCCTGAAAGGAATACATCCTCCTCGCCATGAACGATCTTCAGCACTAGTGTGGTTACCTTTGGCGGGGGATGGATGGATGAATTCCCGAAAACAATCGCCACCCCTTTCCCGTGAGGGTATTTCAGCATTTGGTGGAGGGTAGAGAAGACTGCTTTCACCAGATGCAACCAGGGTCTTCCTAGCAGTAAGTTGAAGGTGGCCGGGACATCCAGGAGATGGAACTCGACATCCTGTTGAGCTGGGCCGACCTAAACTCGGATTTATATTGTGTCCATCACCTCCCTGCTAGTATTATCATATGCCCAGATCACTTAGGCTATGGGCACGAAGTCTCCTGGTTTCAGGCCGATGACATAAGCTGTGCGAGAAGGACAGACATTGATAGCTGACCCGGTGTCAACCAACACCACTGGCACCCATTTTTCCTTGTATTCAACTAATATGTATAGGGGTTTGTTGTGTGCTGAGCCTTCCGGTGGCATTTCTTTATCAGAAAAGGTTAGGGTTGGGCTGGCACCACTTGGGAAAACCAATCCCACAAGTTGTTTAGAGGTAGTGTCAATGAACATTTTCGCTTTGTCCATTACTGATAGTACAGCCTGTCGATGCACCTGGGAGGCCATGAGCAAACCCCAAATTGAGATGTCGGCTTGGATCTTTTTTAGTTGCTTCAACACTGCCTTTTCCTCCAACTGCTTCTCTTTCTACTTCTCAACCTCTCTGTCTTTCCCAGAGGCCTCAGCTTGGTCTAAGTGGTCTATCTCTTCAGCGTACCACGTGTTATCTGGAAGGGACTCATCCCAGTCTTCATCAGTGTGGGCCAGATGTAGATCATCATCCTCCCACCATACACCTCCGACAACCGGCAAACAATTGTCCGACTCCGTTCTGATCATTCTCACATCATAGGCATTCCCCGCGGGGTATTTGGCCATTCCAGTTTTCTGTTTGTCTTGAACCCTTTCTTCTTCAAACTGCTTCAACGTAGCTTCCTTTTCTGTGTCCACAATACTCACAGTACCCAATTCCTAAGCTAAATTCTTGACGACGGTGCTCTCCAGCAGTTTTCCCTTTTCGTAGGCCATTCCAGCCACTACAGCAATTCTTGTTTCCTTTTCTTCTGGTTTTGTTTCAGTTCCTTCCTCCCTGTCAGGTTCATCACTCAACCACCCTATGTTGTCCGTTGACCCATTCAAATCAAACTAGTCAATCTGCATGTCCCCTTAATCTTGCTTGTCGAAAAACTGCAGCTTGTCTAAGTCCTCCTCTAGCTCCACCAAATCATCCAAACCTTGGCTTGGGCCATCCTCCCTAACCACATTGACCTCTGCTACAGTTGGCAATACCACTTCCGGCTTCACTAGATCAATCGGCACAATGTAGCAGCACGGATCATACTCCCCTTCAATCAAATCCTCAGAGCACTCAGGTGGCGGACTCGTACTCTCCTCTAAGGCCAACTCCCCTTCTTCTACGACTGTCACCACCATGGGTTCAGGTTGAAGTGTGGACGTGTCTGTAGACACCCCATTTTTGACTGTCCTCAAGATTTGGACGTCATCGTTTGAACACTCGATGATCATCCATGTTCGTGTTCATTTTGAGTTCCCAGAGGTCTTGGCCGCGCGCCTTGCCTCAAGATCTCTCAACTTGTTTGTTTTGTGCTTGGTTGTGGACCAAACACTTGTGTTTTTGCTTCTAAGGGAAGAGGGTAGCTTGTTTGCCATACCCTCAACCCACCAGCCAAGGCTTGAGGCCATCGGCCCTGTTTTCTTTCCATCGGCCAAAAGTATTGGCCAGTCGGCACTTTATTTGGTCGGCCGGCACTTCTATTGGTTGATCGGCCATTTTTGGTGGCCGAACCCTGTTCATCTACTTTATGTAGATATTTTGTGCCAGCTGGTGCAGCTGGCATCCATAATTCCCCGCGTTCATACACGTGTATGGAGGGATTGGAGCCTTGCTTAGCTTCTCCAAGAAGTGTTGCAAAATTAGATTTCTATAAAAGGAGAGCCTCCTCTCCCTTTCCAGGGGTTCTAGAAATCTAATATACAAGTTAGATATATATCTCTCTCTCTATATCTCCCTCTCTCTAGATTTGTGTGTGTGTTTGAGCTCAAAAGTGTGTTTTGTTCATACTATTGCACACAAACACCTAGCACTACACTATCTGTCACGACCCGAACCCGCCCCTATGGGTTAAGGCCATAACCGGCCAGTAATCGTGTGATTACCTACGGCCTCAATTCAAATAAATCAAAACTCATCAGAGATAAAGGGGCCAAACGGAAGCAATTCAAAAACTTTGTCCATAGAGCCGTGCTTAAATGCACACCATCACATTCCAAACATTTATATGTTAATAACTCACATCAAAATATGTACTTACACAGAACGTTGTACATACAGAATCATACAGATTTAGGTCAGCCAAACCCAAGTCTTATATACAAAAGTAGTCCAACGTATTCGCCAATATAACAAAACTATAAACAAGAAAAAAGGCGAAAGGAGTCTCGTGCGTGAGACATTTGGGCTGACTCCTCAAAACTTAAACTGTTTCTCACGAGTTCACCGGGGTTGGTTCTGGACGTCCCTTGGCTCACCTACATGTACATGAATGAGCGTGAGCGAATGCCCAGTGAATAATATCAAATGAGGAAAATATATAAGTAATCATTAAAACAGTACAGCAAACGGCCTTCGGCCCAATCATTTATATCCATCGGCCTTTGGCCCAATCATCTATATCTATCATCCGTATCCATCGGCCTTCGGCCCAATCATCCATGTCTATCATTCACATCAATCGGCCTTTGGCCCAATTATTTATATCAATCGGCCTTTGGCCCAATTATTTATATCAATCGGCCTTTGGCCCAATCATTCGCATCAATCGGCCTTTGGCCCAGTTATTTATATCGATCGTTGTCCACCATTCAAACTAATGAACTTATAAAACTTACACAAGTGTAAACAATTGGACAACAGTATATTTCAAATATCTTGTTAAGATATTACTCACAGTGATCGGCTTGTGGATTTGCCCCGGAGCTTGACCCTACACATTTCATGAACACAAAAGGGTCACCAACAATTCAATCCATTCATTAATTCACATATTCCTCTTTAGGCTTCATTCTTATCTCTTTAGCTCAATTACAATGCTCAATGTATGCCTAAGAGTGCTTAGAAGTGAAAGGGAACGGAAAACAGAACATAGAATGCATTTTCAGATTTTCAGAAGACAGAGTCCCCGCTCGAGCGTGGACTACCCCGCTCGAGCGGACCCTTAAGGCCTGCAAAAGTACTGGTTGCATGAAAAATACGCTTGATCGTGCATTCTGGCGCTCGAGCGGAAGGCCTGTCAATAAAGCTCCCCCGCTCGAGCGTGAAATACTCTGCTCGAGCGGACATCAAGTCTGCAAAAAGTGCTGG
Organism: Camellia japonica; assembly: GCA_030407325.1. Lineage (NCBI taxonomy): Eukaryota > Viridiplantae > Streptophyta > Magnoliopsida > Ericales > Theaceae > Camellia > Camellia japonica. The sequence continues at coordinate 169,710,433 of JAPPVO010000059.1, read as the reverse complement.
GAGCACGAAATTCACGCTCGAGCGGCGGTTTCCCCGCTCGAGCGGCATTCAAACTTTCTGGAAATTCCAAAACTGTTCTTGGAGTTCAAATTCGATGTTCAAAGGTCTCAATTCATGATTTTTGGCTCAAACTTCATATATTTATGTACTAACATGGTGCAAATGCCAAAACATATCATCATGGAGCTCAATTTCAAGAATTAAACACATGCATGTTTCAAATTAGCACTAAACTCCCTTCCATCATACACATTCATGCATTCAAAACTCTTATCCTCATGGATTGTACATGCATGTGATGTCTAGCTCCCACTCTCAACTTAGATGACACCAATGGTGATCATACATGAGCTTTAACTACAAATTTACATAGATTTCAAGCTCAATTATGCAAGTTCCAAACAATTTCATACATGCATGCATATATGGTCCTCCAATTCAACAAAATAAACTCAAAACATGCTCTTGACCATCAATTAGCTTTGGACATACAAAATTATAACTTAAACTCATGAATTCAAGACCAAATGCTTACATAGAGGCTCAATCTTCCAAACTATGGCAATTTCTTGAGGTGAATCCTCTAATTCTTCACAAATTTGAGCCAAACACCCAACTCTCCTCTTTTCCCTCTCTCTAGCCGACTCCCCTCTCTATCTCTTGAGTTTAATGCATCCAAGAGGAATAACAAGGAGGTTATATTTTTGAGTGTATAGTGCCCCATTAAGTCATAATATAATAATATAGAATAATTGAGCACTAATTCATTAATTTAATCAACTTAATCTGGTCCAAATCAATTTTTCAATTAAACTTCACCGTAGGCTTTAAAATTTACACTAATCATAATGGCGCAATCAGTTTTTGGGTTCTGTGGCCGATAAGGCCCCCAATTTAATTTCCAAAGCAAATTATTCAAACAGATATGCCTACGGTGAACAGATGAAACTTCAAAATCACATATATTCACATAATGGCACATAAAATCATGCTGATCACATAATCATATTCAAATTGAGGACCAATTTAGCATATTACGGAACAGGGGTATCACAGTCTTCCCCCCTTTAGGAAGTTTGGTCCTCCAAACTTAATTTACCTTCGTCGGGAAACAAATATGGATAGGTCAGTCGCATTTCCTCCTCTTTTTCCCATGTAGCATCCGTCCCATAGTGTTCCTTCCATTCTATTTTCACCATTGGGATGGACTTGCTTCTCAGCTGTTTCACTTGCCTATCTACAATCCGTTCCGGCCATTCAGCATATTCCATATTCTCATCAATAGCAACCCGGTGATAATTGATCACATGAAACGGGTATCGGAGGTAACCCCTCAACATCGACACATGAAACACATTATGGATTTGCTCGAATCCCGGTGGCAAGGGAACTCTATAAGCGACTGGACCAAGCCTCTCCAAAATCTGAAACGGCCCAATGTAGCGGGGCGATAACTTCTCCTTTTTCCCAAATCTGACTTGGCCTTTCATCGGAGAAACACGGATGAACACATGGTCACCAACCTCATACTCAAGAGGTCTTCTCCGAATGTCTACATAATTCTTTTGTCGGTCCTGAGCTGTTTTGAGCCATTGACGAATAGTCTTGATTTTCTCAGAAGTGTCTTGCACAATTTCTGGCCCAAGCAAAGCTCTATCCCCGACCTCTGTCCAACAAACAGGTGATCTACACCTCCTACCACACAAAGCCTCGTACGGTGCCATACCAATGCTGGAGTGGAAGCTGTTATTATAAGCAAACTCTGCAAGCGACAAATAGTCTTCCCAACTCCCCTGAAAATCCAAAGCACACATGCGAAGCATATCTTCCAAAGTTTGTATCGTTCGTTCTGACTGGCCATCTGTCTGTGGGTGGAATGCAGTACTGAATCTTAGTTCTGTTCCGAAAGCATCCTGCAAACTCTTCCACAATCTAGACACAAATTTCAGATCTCTATCCGACACAATAGATACCGGAATTCCGTGTAAACGAACAATTTCATCAACATAAATAGTAGCCAATCTATAAGCAGTAAATGTGGTTTTGACAGGCAGAAAATGTGTAGATTTAGTTAGCCTATCTACTACAACCCAAATAGAATCCATACCTTGAGAAGTGCGAGGTAGGCCAACAACGAAATCCATAGTCACATGTTCCCACTTCCATTCAAGAATAGGGAGAGGTTGAAGTAGACCGCCCGGTTTCTGATGTTCAGCCTTAACTTGCTGACACTGAAGACATTTGGACACGTATTCTGCAATCTCTTTCTTCATTTTAGGCCACCAATAGGTCTGTTTCAAATCCCGATACATTTTGTTGTTACCCGGATGCATAGCAAATACGGATCTGTGGGCTTCATCTAATACCCTCTTCTTTAATTCTGGAATATCAGGGACACATATTCGATTCCGAAATTTCAACATTTCACTCTCAATACTAAATTCTGCTTTTGGGCTTGCCTCAAACTCATCAATTACCTTTCTGAGGAACTCATCCTCTTTCTGCTTCTGCTTGATTTCATCAACAATTGCCGGCTCGGCTGTAATAGCGGCTATCAATCCGCCCTGTTCACATACTATCACTTCAATTTCAGACTTCTCAAAGTCTTGCAAAATCTCCATTTGTTCAGTAAGCAAACAAGCCATGCCCCATGTTGATTTCCTGCTCAAGGCATCAGCCACTGTATTAGCTTTTCCGGGGTGATACTGAATCTCTAGATCGTAGTCTTTTATTAGTTCCAACCATCTTCTCTGACGCATATTCAACTCTTTCTGCGTGAAGAAGTATTTCAGGCTTTTATGATCTGTATAGACTTCACACTTTGCCCCATACAAATAATGTCGCCAGATTTTCAAAGCAAAAACAACTGCGGCCAGTTCTAGGTCATGTGTTGGGTAATTCTTCTCGTGTGGCCTCAATTGTCGAGAGGCGTAAGCAATAACCTTCCCGTTCTGCATTAACACACAACCCAAACCCTTGTAAGATGCATCACTGAAAATCACAAAATTCTCCGTACCTGAAGGTAATGTCAAAATTGGTGCAGTAGTCAATCTCGTTTTCAATTCATGAAAGGCTGATTCCCTTTCTTCGTTCCACTCAAATGGCTGCCCTTTACGTGTCAATTGGGTAAGAGGCACAGCTAGTTTCGAAAAGTCCTTCACAAGTCTCCTGTAGTACCCAGCTAAACCCATAAAGCTGCGAACTTCTGTTACATTGGTCGGTGTAGGCCAATTCACGATTGCCTCTATTTTCTGCGGGTCCACTGAAATTCCTTCCTTATTAATCACATGCCCTAAGAAGACAACTTCATCCAACCAAAACTCACATTTCTTTAGCTTAGCAAATAATTTCCTTTCCCGAAGTATTTGTAAAACAGTTCTCAAGTGATGTTCATGTTCGAGTCTATCTTTAGAGTATATCAAAATATCATCGATGAAAACTACAACAAACTCATCAAGGTAGGTTTTAAAAATTCTGTTCATTAAGTCCATAAATGCTGCCGGAGCATTAGTCACTCCAAATGGCATAACAAGGAACTCATAATGACCATACCTCGTTCTGAATGCGGTTTTCTCAACATCCTCTGCCTTAACCTTCAGCTGATGATACCCAGATCTCAAATCAATCTTAGAGAACACCTGTGATCCCTGTAGTTGGTCAAATAAATCATCAATATGGGGTAAAGGGTATTTGTTCTTTATCGTTACCTTGTTCAATTCCCGATAATCGATGCACAGGCGCAAAGTACCATCATTCTTCTTCACAAATAACACTGGTGCACCCCAAGGCGAAGTGCTGGGTCGGATAAACCCCTTATCAAGCAGATCCTGCAACTGTTCTTTCAATTCCCTCATTTCAGCAGTAGCCATTCTATAGGGAGCTTTAGAAATAGGCTGGGTGCCTGGCACAATCTCAATAGTAAATTTTATCTCCCTGTCTACCAATTCCCCCGGTAATTCATTTGGGAACACATCTGGGAATTCTCTAACAATAGGTATATCATTCAATTCAACATTCACAGGTTGTTCAGTCAACACATAGCACAGATAACCCCGGCACCCTTTCCTGATCAGTTTACATGCTTTCATTATAGATATCAAATAAGGTGGAGGCACTACCCCATTTCCCACAAACACAATTTCTTTTTGTTCTGGTGGTTTAAATACAACCCTTTTTGTCACACAGTCTACGGTAACACAATACTTGGTCAACCAATCCATGCCCAAAATTACATCGAAATGTCTAAAGTTCAAGGGCAACAGATCTACATATAAAGTAGCATCCTCAATGTGCATATCACAAAACCGATATATATAATCACATAAGACAGATTCCCCCGATGGAGCAGACACACACAACAAATATGGCAATAACTCTAGGGGTCTTTTCAGTCTAGATGCAAATGCATATGTCACAAATGAGTGTGTTGATCCAGAATCAATTAATACAAAGGCATCTTGGTTACATATTGAAATGGTACCTGAGACAACGGCATTGGCATTCCGCGTATCGCCCGGGACAAGCGTAAAAACTCTCCCCTGTCTCACGGTATCTCCGGTGGGAGTAGGTCCCGTAACATTTCCTGGTTTTGGGACTAATGTTGTTGAACTAGCAGCAAATTTTCCACGGTTCTGTTTGCAATCTCTGCCCATATGCCCTTGCTTACCACAATTAAAACAAGCTCCTGTCACACGGTAGCAAACCCCACGATGCCTATTACCACAAGTGGTACACAACGGGGTTGTGTCTCGGGAAGAATTAGAAGTATTCGAGGAGCCCATATTCTGCTTCTTTGAAAACTTCTTCTTTGAGAAGAAGCCCTGTCTTTTGCTACTCTTCCAATCAGTTGTGGGTTTAGTTTGTCTAGCTATATTAGCCTCAGATATTATGGCTCGGTCTAATACCCCAATGTAAGTCTCCAGCTTCAAGACATTCACTCTCTCTAAAATATCACCTCGGAGCCCACCTTCAAAATGTCGCGCCTTCTTATAATCTGTGTCAATCACGTGTGGCGCAAACCTGGCCAATTCGGTGAATTTGGCCTCATACTCAGCTACGGTCATGCTGCCTTGTTTCAGTTCCATAAATTCCGCCACTTTCCTATCCCGGACACACTGCGGAAAGTACTTGTCATAAAAGATTTCTAAAAACTTTGCCCAATCAGCATCTTTGTAACTCTCACGCATCAACATCCACCATCTTCTCACTTCGTCCTCTAGCATAAAGGTGGCTAGAAGTACTTTCTGTGCCTCTGAACATGGGAATACTTCAAACAGTTTTTCAATGCCGAGGACCCAAGCTTCAGCTTTCAGAGGATCTAATCTGCCATGGAACTGTGGTGGTTTCATTTTCTTGAACTCTTTGGTAAGGGCTCTAATTCGGTCATCATTCTGATTATCTGGCACAGGGGGTGCCGGAGGTGGAGGTGGCGGATGTGGTCGCTGCCACTGTTGTTGCCACTCCTGTTGCTGTCTCAAGGTTTCTGCCATTTCCTGTAGCAATCTTTCCATTCTGTCTATTCTGGCAGTAGAGGACTCCTTCAACTCATCACCTCTTGTTCTCACCATCTAATTAAACTTGCATTATATTCCATGCAAATACATTTTATGCAAAAGATTTACAAGTATGCGCATATTAAAGAGCATACACATCCAGATAATTTACGATACAGGCAAATTAGAACTTATGGCACATAGTCGTTCATATCAAAACACTTATGCACATACTTGGTGCTTTCAAATTCATACTGTGAATGCATCCTAGATCTTTTCTAGACGCTTATTGCTCTTTTGGACAAGTATGTGAGTTATTAACTCGTGCTCTGATACCACTCTGTCACGACCCAAACCCGCCCCTATGGGTTAAGGCCATAACCGGCCAGTAATCATGTGATTACCTACGGCCTCAATTCAAATAAATCAAAACTCATCAGAGATAAAGGGGCCAAACGGAAGCAATTCAAAAACTTTGCCCATAGAGCCGTGCTTAAATGCACACCATCACATTCCAAACATTTATATGTTAATAACTCACATCAAAATATGTACTAACACAGAACACTGTACATACAGAATCATATAGATTTAGGTCAGCCAAGCCCAAGTCTTATATACAAAAGTAGTCCAACGTATTCGCCAATATAACAAAACTATAAACAAGAAAAAAGACGAAAACAGTCTCGTGCGTGAGACGTTTGGGCTGACTCCTCAAAACTTAAACTGTTTCTCACGAGTTCACCGGGGCTGGTTCTGGACGTCCCTTGGCTCACCTACATGTACATGAATGAGCGTGAGTGAATGCCCAGTGAATAATATCAAATGAGGAAAATATATAAGTAATCATTAAAACAGTATAGCAAACGGCCTTTGGCCCAATCATTTATATCCATCGGCCTTTGGCCCAATCATCTATATCTATCATCCGTATCCATCGGCCTTCGGCCCAATCATCCATGTCTATCATTCGTATCCATCAGCCTTTGGCCCAATCATTCATGTCAATCGGCCATCGGCCCAATCATTTATATCCATCGGCCTTTGGCCCAATCATTCGCATCAATCGGCCTTTGGCCCAATTATTTATATCAATCGGCCTTTGGCCCAATCATTCGCATCAATCGGCCTTTGGCCCAGTTATTTATATCGATCGTTGTCCACCATTCAAACTAATGAACTTATAAAACTTACACAAGTGTAAACAATTGGACAACAGTATATTTCAAATATCTTGTTAAGATATTACTCACAGTGATCGGCTTGTGGATTTGCCCCGGAGCTTGACCCTACACATTTCATGAACACAAAAGTGTCACCAACAATTCAATCCGTTCATTAATTCACATATTCCTCTTTAGGCTTCATTCTTATCTCTTTAGCTCAATTACAATGCTCAATGTATGCCTAAGAGTGCTTAGAAGTGAAAGGGAACGGAAAACAGAACATAGAATGCATTTTTAGATTTTCAGAAGACAGAGTCCCCGCTCGAGCGTGGACTTCCCCGCTCGAGCGGACCCTTAAGGCCTGCAAAAGTACTGGTTGCATGAAAAATACGCTCGATCGTGCATTCTGGCGCTAGAGCGGAAGGCCTGTCAATAAAGCTCCCTCGCTCGAGCGTGAAATACTCCGCTCGAGCGGACATCAAGTCTGCAAAAAGTGCTGGGAGCACGAAATTCACGCTCGAGCGGCGGTTTCCCCGCTCGAGCGGCATTCAAACTTTCTGGAAATTCCAGAATTGTTCTTGGAGTTCAAATTCGATGTTTAAAGGTCTCAATTCATGATTTTTGGCTCAAACTTCATATATTTATGTACTAACATGGTGCAAATGCCAAAACATATCATCATGGAGCTCAATTTCAAGAATTAAACACATGCATGTTTCAAATTAGCACTAAACTCCCTTCCATCATACACATTCATGCATTCAAAGCTCTTATCCTCATGGATTGTACATGCATGTGATGTCTAGCTCCCACTCTCAACTTAGATGACACCAATGGTGATCATACATGAGCTTTAACTACAAATTTACATAGATTTCAAGCTCAATTATGCAAGTTCCAAACAATTTCATACATGCATGCATATATGGTCCTCCAATTCAACAAAATAAACTCAAAACATGCTCTTGACCATCAATTAGCTTTGGATATACAAAATTATAACTTAAACTCATGAATTCAAGACCAAATGCTTACCTAGAGGCTCAATCTTCCAAACTATGGCAATTTCTTGAGGTTAATCCTCCAATTCTGCACAAATTTGAGCCAAACACCCAACTCTCCTCTTTTTCCTCTCTCTAGCTGACTCCCCTCTCTATCTCTTGAGTTTAATGCAGCTAAGAGGAATAACAAGGAGGGTATATTTTTGAGTGTATAGTGCCCCACTAAGTCATAATATAATAATATAGAATAATTGGGCACTAATTCATTAATTTAATCAACTTAATCTGGTCCAAATCAATTTTTCAATTAAACTTCACCGTAGGCTCTAAAATTTACGCTAATCACAATGTCGCAATCAATTTTGGGTTTTGTGGCCGATAAGGCCCCCAATTTAATTTCCAAAGCAAATTATTCAAACAGATATGCCTACGGTGAACAGATAAAACTTCAAAATCACATATATTCACATAATGGCACATAAAATCATGCTGATCACATAATCATATTCAAATTGAGGACCAATTTAGCATATTACGGAACAAGGGTATCACACTATCCTTGGTTGCTGAGGCACTAAAAGGTTGTTATTAGAGTCCTTGGGCTGTTTTTGATCCAAGAAAGTTGCTGGAGTTGTGTTCTTGAAGGTATTCTTCAAGGGTGAGCAAACTACCTTTTGTTTCCCCATTTTGGCTTAAGCCTTTAGACCTATTTGCATATTGTTTTAAGCTTAACTATATACTAAAAAAAGTTCTATTTTTGTGTGCTTAAGATGATTGTTTAAGGTCACTTTTTGGTTGGGCGTTGTCTACCCCCTCTTAGGCCTTGTTTGGCCTTGTTTTGAGCCACCTCTTTTGGCCTTTGTTCTTTCCTTTGCATGAGCTTTCTACCACTGAAATCTAGAGGATTTTCAGTGGTGGAAAGGTAGTTTTGAAGTCTTGAATAGGAGAGGGACACCCCCCTCTTCTTATGTCTCATATGCTTGCATTGTTAGCTCATAATAGTAGCATGTTTGCTTAGCATGTTTTGGCCCCATTTCAGCAAGTATTTGGTGTTATCTTAGCATGATATACCTCTGTTTTAAGTTGGTTTGTTGACCCTTGCATGCACCATGTACTTGTCTTACAATCCTCTCATTTGCCTTAACATGCATCATGCATTTGGGCTATCATTCTTGCATGTTTTGGCTCGACCCAAAAGAGCTTTTAGTCATGTTTCACCATGTTTAAGCTCTGTTTGGTATTGTTTTGGTCATAAATGTCATGATTTGTATAGCCTTAGTTCATCCTAGCTTGTTAAGCTTTGTGCATCAAGTCACTAGCATGCATTGCTTGGACCCTTTTCATGATTTGGCATCATCTCATATGAGATTTCAGTCCATATAATGTGGCCATGCATTCACATTTGTAACATTTTCCATGCATTGGAAGGTTGGTGTTTTATGCCTCAAGAATGTGTCATTGTGTATGCCATCATGCTTAGGCCTTTGGGATGCCATCTAAGTGGGTTTTTGGGCTCATTCTAACATGCCATAACTCTGATTTTATTGGCCTAAGTCATGCCATGTTTGGTTGTAATAGGTGTAGTGCAATTGCCCCTTTTGGCCTTGTATGCGTCTTATTTTGTGCTTACCTTTCTAGCATGTTTTGGCCTCATTCCATACATGTTTTAGCCTTCTTTTGGTCTGCCTTGGGACTATTTTGGGTCACCTTGGCCCTTTGGGGCTTGATTCTTGTAGCCTTGGTGCAAGTCCTTTAGCTAGCTTTGAGCTTTGAGTTTGTTAGCATGCTATGCTTAACTTGTTTGAGTGGTTTGACACTACTCCTTGAATGATTTCAAAGCTTATTGCATTGTCACATTCTCATGTTTATCACATCTCGCTCATGTTTGAGGATTGTGCATTGTTGCATAGTTTATGGATCAATGTGTGTTTTTTCCCTTTCGGTGCCTTAATTCATCACTTTGGCCACTAATTTGGGCATGGCTGAGGTCTGTCCGTCTTTAGTTTAAGTCTGTTTACCATGTTGTTCAATGTTGTTACATTACATCATGCTCGCATGCTTGAGTTGCATAACATTCGCATGTTGTTGCACAATTGTTTTGGAGCGCCCTTCATGGATGTCATGATTGGCCAAGTAAAAGACTCCGAATTCAGAGCCCCTCTCGTGCAGGTCACGTTTGGGCCCAGAAAGCCTCCGGATTCAAAGCGCCCTTCGTGGATGTCCCGATTGGCCAAGTAAAGACTCTGAATTCGAAGCCCCTCTCGTTCGGGTCACGTTTGGGCTGAATAAGCCTCCGGATTCGGAGCGCCCTTCGTAGATGTCATGATTAGTTAAGTAAAAGACTCCAAATTCGGAGCCTCTCTCGTGCGGGTCACATTTGGGCCGAAAAAGCCTCTGGATTCGGAGCGCCCTTCGTGGATGTCACGATTGGCCAAGTAAAAGACTCCGAATTCGGAGCCCCACTCATGCAGGTCACGTTTGGGTCGAATAAGCCTTCGGATTCAGAGCGCTCTTAGTGGGTCTGGCGACTGGCCAGGATAAAAGCCATTGATTCGGTGCGCTTTTCGTGTGTTATAGTTAAAAAGCAAACACGCAGTTGGCAAAAGCCGAAACATCCAAGTACTTAAAATGAAACATTTCATTAAATTAGCCGACTGGCTCGGAATGTATAACCACAGATTGAAACATTCAAACATTAAATTGACCAATAAATACATGATTTGCTCCCAGTCTATATGGGAGCATTTATAATATCTAGTTTAAATTGGTATCATCCTCATAATCACTTTTCTCGACCTCGAAGGCGGCATAGGGAAAATGCTCACTCCAATATAGTGGCGACACCGAATCAATGCCTGTTGTCCGGAGAGCGTCCGAGGCCTGAAGTGCCTTGATCCACCCATGCTTGAATCCACGATTCTTACATCGGCAGACTTCTTTAGCGACCTTTTCCTTTGTCTTGTCTATGCCAACCTTTCGGTCGTCATGGAAGCCTTTTTCATAAGCCCTGGACCTGGCAGTCTCAATTACAAACATGCCAGCTGTGTCTCGCCCGGCAATCACATGACTGATTAGCCGTTGGGTCACCCTTTCATCCACGATCGGGTTAGATTTTCCGGTCGATTGTGTCTCAATAGACTTGAGCTCTCTTAGCTCGTGCTCAGCTTTCTCCGCACGAGCTTCTAAACTACAAATGCATTTGTCTCTCTGCTCTATATCCCGCCATGCGGCACGTAGACGTATGCCGATTTCGTAGGCGGTGTACAGCCCCTTCACCGCCCCATGGATCCCATCCCGAAACACTTCGAAATCCCGTCGACTGACCATCGACTGTTGGTCTTCTAGTGGAAAAATCTGTCGAGCGAACTCGACTGCCACATTTGGGTCGTGAACTACCGAATTCGTCTCCGTCATCGGTTTGTTCCCCACAAAGACCGCAAAACTCAATGGGTGCGGTGTCGCACCGGATTCTCCTCTGGAGCACGGTTGAGGGTACTTCCCCCGTTGCTACTTTTCCCTTCTAGGGGAGCTACTCCGACGACGAGGGGACTGGCACCTCTCCCGTTCCCTCGACGTCCTACTGCTCGTGCGCATGGGCTCACCACTTCGATTCATCTTTGCGTCAAGCTCAGCCAATGTCTTCCCCTCTCCTTTGCTGTTGAAAAATAACCTTTTTGACATCCAAACTGGTTTAACCCTCCTCAACAGACTAGCTCGAGTCATTGAATCTTAGCATACTAATGGGACCTACGCACACGAAGTTTTCATCCCATTTATTCCTTATGGGTGCAGCGCGCCCGAGGCAATCTCATTAATGCTGAACTGCGAAAGTCTCACACCATGAATTAAAAATATCTGGCGTTCCAGTTCAAACGTTCGCTGGGGCAAGGGCAGATTCATTAATCTATACGGTATAACTATCCGAGCTTAGCCAAATTTCCACTGTGACCCAGCAATCTTCTGAACCGCCGTTGTCTTGTTCATTAACTTGCTGCGGCAAGGGCAGATTCATTAATCTATTCGGCATAGCTATCAGAGCTCAGCCAAATTTCCACTGTGCCCGAGCAATCTTCTGAACCGCCGTTGTCTTGTTCATTAACTTGCTGGGGCAAGGGCAGATTCATTAATCTATTCGGCATAGCTATCAGAGCTCAGCCAAATTTCCACTGTGCCCCAGCAATCTTCTGAACCGCCGTTGTTTTGTTCATTAACTTGCTGGGGCAGGGACAGATTCGTTAACTTATTCGACTTAACTTGATGAGGCAAAAATAGGTTTATTCACTAATATATTCGGCTAAGTTGCAACACTTTACAGTTATGATTAATTCGGTAGCCTGCTCCATTCATTTCATAATTTTCTATCTTAGCTGCTAACAAACACATTAATAGGTTTATTTACTAATATATTCGGCTAGGTTGCAACACTTTACAGTTATGATTAATTCGGTAGCTTGCTCCATTCATTTCATAATTTTCCATCTTAGCAGCTGACAAACACATTAATAGGTTCATTCACTAATATATTCGGCTAAGTTGCAACACTTTACAGTTTTGATTAATTTGGTAGCCTGCTCCATTCATTTCACAATTTTCCATCTTAGCTCCTGACAAACACATTCATTGAGCACAAAAGGCAAAGATAACTTCCATTCATAAACTATGCACAAATAGCAAAAATAATTTTCATTCGTAAATTGAGTACAAATAGAATTCATTTTACAAATGAAAACTACCCTACATCAGCTTCTCACTAACCTAACACACTTAGTAAAACCTACGTATGCTTAATACCAAGAACAAAACGGAAAATATTCAATTTAGTCTTCGAGGTCAGACTCCAGCGGCTCAACGTCTACCTGCTCGTACGAAATTGGTTGTTCCAACACCACGTTAGCAGCTGACAAGGTTTTCAGCTAGCCGTGTTTGAACCCCCTATTCTCAAATTTCGGCACTTGTTCAACATAATCCGCTAGGGCCGCTTCCTTGCCAGCCTTTAATGACTCGGAAAGCGCAGACTCTGTGCTCGCCTTTGCCCGATTGGACTCTTCCAAGTCGGCCTCCAGCTTGGCAATCATTTCTTTGGCCAATCGGAGAGCCTCTTCATTCGCTTTAGCCCTCTCCTCGGCGGCCAACCTCAGTTCATCAGCAGTCCTGGCCTTATTTGCTGCGTCATCGGCCCTAGCTCGCTCGGCCGCCACTTTCACAGCCTCAGACTCGACTCGGAAAGAGGCCTCAGCTACCTGCCCTTTCTCGTTTTCTAACTCGGTCGAAAGAAAGCCAATATGCTCGACGGCGTCGTGCTGGCGACGTGCAATCTCAGCTATCCTCCCTGCTGCCTACAAAACAAAGGATTAGTAGGCTAATATAAACACTTGGTTATCCTTGCAAAACTACAGAAGATCACATACCAATATCACCAATTGAGCGGCCAACGCGATGGCCAAAACATCGGCCTCCGCCTTAAAAGTTGCTCTGTCAGCCGGCAGAGACATGGAGGAAGCCAGGCTCAAGGCCACAGCTAGATCTCTTATGGCTGAGGCATCGAAGCCAACCGGCATGTTTCTTATCCTTGGTTGAACCACAAATGGTATAACCGAATCCGATTCTTCTAACCGAGGCCGTTTGTCCGTTGGATCTTCCGAATAGACGGCTTCGCGATCGGCCGGACGCTTTTCACCCCTCTGCTCTGTTAATTGATCCTCCCATTGATCGGCGACAGGGTCCACCTCAACCACTTCAATTCGGACCACCTCTTCAACATGAACAGGTGGAGGAGTTTCCTCCCTAACTTCAAGTGGAGGGGGAGGAGGCTGGTTTCGCTCTGCTTCGGCCTTGTTTCGGGCAGCCATTCTCTCGGTATTTCTCCGTTTGGCCAGTTGGCTGAGTGACTCACCGGCCATGCTATCAGGGTAAGAGCCAGGCAAGTCCCCTAGGTTTGTAAAAATATCTTTGAATGAGGCATCCCCTTGACCTGAGGTAGACGGAGGGTCAGACAAATTGAGTCTGGCTTCCTCAAAGGCCGAATTGAGAGCTTCGTCTACCTCGGCCTCTAATTGGTTCGGATCCTCGGCGTCCTGATCGGCGGCCCTTTCTTCCGCTTGTTCCGAATTTGATTCTTTTAAGCTGACTTCCTTTAGACTTTTGAAGCTAGGAAAGATAAGGGCCATAAGGTGATCTTCGCCTCTCGGAATCGGAATGTGGTTTGCCACTGAAAAAGTTGCATAAGTCAGTGCGTATCTCAAGAGAATATGAGCTGCCCTCCCCTGCTTCTGATGATTTTGACGGCCAACGAACTGTAGAGCGGCTTTAATGTCTACAAGAACGGTGTCGTCAGCAAACCAACACTCTCTTCAAATCGCTGCCTGCACAGACATAACAGTAAGTACATAGAAGGAAAGCCGAATACATATGGGGTAATGAGAGAGACTAGTGTGAGCTATACGGCCACCTGATTCGCCTTTGCGCCTCGGCACGGGATGCCAGTGGACTTGGCTAAGGCATAACAATGCCGAATACTGGGTATGCCTAGGTTAATCCTAAGACGACGGTTCAACTCTATGATCCCCGTTATGATTTGGAAAAAGTTCACGTTAGGCTGGGAAGGGATTAGACCCCAATGACGAAGGACGGCCCGAAGAAATAGATGAAGGGGGAAACGGACTCCGCCCTCAGCGATTGATAAGAGAGGGAAGACGATTGTGCTTTCGTCAACCCTCTCCATGTCAAGGGTGCCATCTATCACGAGCAACAGATGGACGTCGTCTGGAATAGAAAAATGGCGCCGAAAGCCAAAGATCAGACCCGTGGAAAGGAGGTCTTTTCAAATGTTTTGACATTTTTGTTAATCTAAGAATACTAAAAATGAAAAGCAAGCAAAGAAATGGGAGTTGAGATAGGGAGGGAGAGAACTTACAAGAGAAGAAGAAAGCAATAAGAAGTAGACAGAGGTTGCAGAGGTATATTAGAGGGAAGACCAAGAGCTTCAAGTGCCCAAAAGGATGTACACGCATTTGAAAAGACAACAAAATTTTAAAATCATAATAATAAATGAAGTAAGCATACGAAAAGGCAGGAGGTTGTAATGACGACCGAAAAGCGTGCGTGATCTGATACATTGGGATGAGGTTAGTAACCAGATTTCGGCTCTGACTTTTCAAGTCTAAAACCAAACATTCCAACTAACTGTTGTTAGTGGGAATGTTTGGGGGGCAATTGTGGGAGCCGAGTATTAGGGACTGTGAGGAGGCCGGATAATATTCATGAAGAACCGAAGTATGTACACAGTATTCGGCCTCATCTTATATAAATTCAGGCATCGTAATCGGCCACATAACCATTTCAACGAGAAGCCGAATAACTAATTGTACAATGGATTAAACGTGGGCCAGACCCAGAGGCCCAAGGGGAGGTATAAAAAGGGGAGCATCAACTACAGAGAGGTATGTGAGAATTAGTACGCTTAACTTAAGATTCAAGCAACCAAGAGAGTATATACTGACTTGTCCGTCGGAGTGCTAATTCCGACACCACCGACCAGAGTGTTTATTCCTTTTCAGGTGATTAGCTGAGAATCACGAGCGTCCCCTAGGATCCAAAGAGTATTTCCAAACCACATCCTCATAGAATCAAATTGCCAAAAACGGACTGCTTTGCCAGATACAGAGTCGCCACCTAAATATTTTTGGGAAATTTAGGAAACCCATAACTCATGCCAAAGGCCACGTGTCCGTCATCACCAAGATTGTCTCGGCTCGGGAACTTAGGTACGAGAGGGGAAGGTCATGAATGCATTTGAGCACCCCCGCTCGCCCGATCAAAGATCGGCCTCTACTAATCATGATATGATTTTTATCAACATTATATGCTCTTGTTCCGGTTTAGTAGGCTAGCATTACTATGTGATGCGCACACACACAAGTATAGACTAAATCGCTAGAATTGGAACACTTGATTCAAGTTCGCTGGAAAAATTGTTTCGAAATATGTACCCCTTGAAAAATGGATTGCATATGAACATTACTCAAATTATTCTAATTCAAGCAACAAGCCTTCATCCACAAGCATTCAAGCAGTTTAACACTTAAGGATTTAGCCTCATGGTAAGCATGCTAGACATGGCAACAATCACACGCATGCAATTATGCTAAAACGAGTAAAGGCTCACCTAGTCCTTCAAGCCAAAATAACGAAAGAATTAAAAAAATACATGATCCTAACTTTATGCAATATGACTAATGCAACACATGCGATATGCATTTATTAGGCTCGGTTACTAAACATGGCATATGAATCAATGAAATAGCATGCGGTCTAAGCACGTATTCAAAGAAATATTTTAAACTAATAATGCAGTCTGAATGATGAACCGAGCCTCGGTGCATGCAATAAAAATGGATGCAAACATGAGGAATGGTAAACAAAATGTGATGTCCCTAATCTAACCATCATAACAGATAAATAAAAGGGAGAAAAACGTGGGGTTGGAAGGCATACACATTATTACATTGTGCTCTCATGAAGGAGAGTCCGAATAAACGAAGCTAATTAACTAACTAACTGTAGACACCCCATTTTTGACCGACCTTAAGACTCAGACGTCACCGATTGAGCGCTTGGTGATGTTGCATATCGTGCTCGTTCAGAGGTCCCATAGTCTCGGCTGCGAGCCTTGCCTCTAGACTTCCGGACTCTTTCGTGTCTTGCCTCGGTTTGCGAACCAGGCTCCGTTTTCTCCGTTTTCTCTTCCCGAAGGGAGGGAGAGGTCTCGTAGATCATCTCTCAATGGCCGTAGGTTACGTTTCGTGGTCGTAGGCCATTTTTCCCATTTCGGAGTCCGGTTCCAGGTTTTCGGAGCCGTCGGCCGTGTGCCTCGGTTCGGGACCGCTTAACCATCTCCGTTTGCTCCGATTTTTGGCATACATCTTATTTCCTCCCTTTTGAGGGACATTGTGGTCCGAGAGACCAACTTCGTGGTCGAACACCACCTCTGGTGCTTAACAGTCAGTTTTCGGGGCCCCGGGCCGCGCGTTTTGGCCCCCGAACCTTCGATTTGCATCAGTTTGAGTTCATTTTTGGCAGGGGCCTTATTTTCATTGTTGTGAAGCTTGTAGAAGGGTGGGAGGCCAGCAATTGTTCTGAGGACCAGCTTTATTCCCTCAACGCTCTCCGTCGCCCGTTTTTCTCGCTAGAAAGCTGATGTTGACCACCCCCGGGCCACTTTCTTGGACCCTCAACCACATATTTGTGTTGAACACACCTGGGAGGCCACCAATATGGCATGGTTGGCCATTAACCCTTACTGACCCTTTTGAACCCCTCTGAAAAGTTGGTTTTTCTCTCTCCTATTTCACATTTTCAGGGTTTCAACCACATAGCTGTGTTGTGCACACATAGGAGGCCACCAATATGGGTGGCCGGCAAGCTTTCTCTGCTTGACCCTTTTGACCCTAGCCGGCCGGCCACCTGGAGTCTCAATACATGGCCGGCCAGATTCCTCACATCCTGTTCCTTCCAGATACACCCTCCTTTCCCCCCCAGATTCTGTATCCGATGGGGGAACTTTTGGGAGGGAAATTTAAATTTGAATCTCCCCCCCTTTTCTCCACTCCTTGGCCTATATAACCAGCCCCTCCCCTTCAGTTTTAGGGGTTAGAAAATTTGCTTTGAGCCTTGTATACACATCCCTCCCTCTCCCTCTCTTCTAACCTTCAAACCCCTTAAGCCCTTGCACCATTTACCCTACACCCCATAGCACCACACTTCCATCCTCCATTCCAATCCTTTGAAGCTGATTTCCAGAGGTTGAAAGCCACCAAACTTGGTCCAAGAGTTGTTGAAGATTGGTTCTACAAGGGTAAGTTCCATTCTCCCTCTTTTAAGCTTTTTTTTGCATGCTTTATTAGCTTCTTTTGCTTTCATTTTTGGGATCCGACCCAAACTGTAAATAGTCTTATTTTGAGCTCTTTTTCATGTTTGATTAAGGGCCTTTCCCTGTTTAAGGCTTCCTTCTTGCCTCTTGTGTTTAAACCCTCTTTTAGGCCTATTTTTGCATAGTATTTTAGGCTTATTTGTGAGCTGTTTTAGACTTGGTTATAAACTGTAAAGTGGCTTGTTTTGAGCCCCTCTTCAATATTGTTGAAGGGCTCTCCTCTGTTTAAGGCCAGCAGCTGCCACTTGCTTCTTTATCCCTCTTTTAGGCCCTTTTCTTGCATGATATTTTAGGCCTGCTTGTGTTTATTTTCGTGGCTTGTTGTAAACTGTAAAGTGCCATGTTTTGAGCCCCTCTTCAACTTTGTTGAAGGGCTCTTGGCCATTTGGGGCCAGCTTCTGCCTCTTACCTTTATTATCTCTTTTAGGGCCTTTTTTTTGCATGATAGATAAGCCATATTTGTGATCACTTTTGAGACTTGTTATAAACTGAGAAAAGGCTTGTTTCAACATCATCTTCATATTTTATTAAGGTTCCATTTTTGTTTGAAGTCATATGCTATCTTGTATGCTTGGTTGCCTCTCATTTTGAGCTTTGCATCCTAGCCCTTGTTGCATGCTTCATTTGGCCTTCTAGCCACTAAAATCCAGTGGATTTTCAGTGGCTTGGATGCTGTTTTGAGCCTCCAAATTAGAGGGGGGTGAGCCCTCTCACCTTGACTTGTTTGGTGGTCATTTTAGCCTTCCAAAGCGACCCCATCTTGCATGCTTCTTAGTCACATTTTAGGGTCAATTTGGTAAGTTTTGAGACTATCATATCTGATTTTCAAAGTGGGTTTGGGGCTGCCACATGTCTATCTTGTATGTGCTTAAGAATCCCTTGTATGGCCCTCTAAAGCAACTCATCATTTTGGCATGCCATGGTTGCATATTAGTGGTTATTTGGGCCTATTTTCATATGATTTATTCACTGATTTTTGATGGTTTGGTTAGATTCCATGTGCATCTTACACTTTCCATGTAAACCATGTTTGTTGGTCAAATTTGCATACTATTTTAGGCCATCTTGCTAGCACCTTTTGGCCATACTCTAAATTGGAAAAATGCATGTTTTGGGACTTTCTTGACTCTGTCTTTACACTTCATGTTCAAATAATGCATGCTTTGTATAGCTATAAGTCATTCCGTGTGCCTAGTTTTGAGTTTCGGGTCTCATCTCATGCATCGGGTGCCAGATTGCCATGTTTCGGGGCTGTTTAGCATCATATTTTAGCACTGAAATTTGCACGTTTGTATGCCATATCCCATGCCTTGCCATGCTTTGGTAGAGTGGCATCCGTGCCTTAGGTTCGGTCCTCGGTTTGCGTGCATGCGTGCACGCATTTTGAGCGTCTCATTTTCATCTTATGGCCTCCTATGTGAGTGTGGCTGAGGTCCACTTGTGTTGGTGTAAGTCCATTATGCATTGTGTATGCCATTTCATTTCATAACATTGTGTATGCTAGGTTGTATGTTAGCGCATTGTGTATGCCATGTTACCTCGTGCATCGTGTATGCCATTTCATAGCATTGTGCATGTTAGGGTGTATATTAGTTGCATTCATGCATGTCATGCATATTGCATTGGGTTTGGGATAGGAGTTAGCCCGAGCACGGGAAACGAGGAACGTTTCGTACTCCGAGTGACGGAACGTGTCTTAATTCCCCAGTCGCCGACACTCCGGATTACCCATGATGGAGTTTAGGTCTTGTAGTGTTTATGTGTGCATTCATTCCATATTGAGTCATGCAATTCGACTCCTCGGCCATCATGCATCGAGATGCGTGATTGGTGGCACGAGGATCGAGGCATGCATACATATGTGAAAATACATTGCCATGCCCCTTTCTTGCTCTCTGTTGCAGCAAATCAGAAATCAGCAGCTTTCAAAAGCCTTGCACAGCATTCCGGCATCAATTGCAAATAGAGGCTAATTGGGGCATCGCAGTGGATTGCCACGCAAAGCAGCTCAAACATGCATCATCCATCATCCGGAATAGAGTCGAGGCAGTCCCTAGCTTGCATGCTAGTTTACAGCTTTTCTAGTTTAATTTGTTAATTAATTAGGATTTTGTATTTATTCGGACTGTAACTATTCATTTGGGACTGTATTATTTATTCGGACCCTTCGAGTGAGGGCACAACTGTAATAAGTGTGCGTGCGTGTGATGTATGTCTTCCAACCCCACGTCTTTCTCCCTTTTATTTACCAGCTTATGATGGTTGATTAGGGCATGTTTCAATTAGCATACAGTATGATAGCATGTTTGCATTCATTCATCTGTTTTGCATGCACCGGGCTCGGCGCATCATACTTCACTGCGTTGTATTTCAATTCCAAGTTGAGTACTTGTTAGCTGTTGCATCTCATATGCCATGTTTAGAATAGCCGAGCCTGCTATAGTTGCATTTTGCATGTGTTGCATTAGGCATTTCTGTATAATTAGGATCATGCATGATTTCTAATCAGTTTCTGTTTTGGCTTGGAGTACTCGGTAAGTTTTACGCTTTAGCATCCTTGCATGAGTGTGAGTGACTGCCATGATAGCATGCTTACCATGAGGCTATTTGCTTATGTGATATAACTGCCTGAATGCCTGTGGGTGAAGGTTGGGTTATTTGGATTGGGACAAATCATCAACTGTGAGTTTTAAGCCCACTAGATAGTGGCAAAACCATGTTTTCTAAGCCCACCCGAGGGTGGCAAAATCTGCATTTTAAGCCTACTTGCGGGTAGCAAACCATCTTTCAAAAACAAGCATGAAATGTTTTGTTCCAATTCAGGCGATCCAGTTTATACTTGTATGCTGTGCGCATCACATAGTAAATCTAGGCTAATAACCGGAATAAGAACACATAATGTTTTCAAAAATAGATATCATGGTTTGTAGAGGCCGATCTTTGATCGGGCGAGTGGGGGTGCTCACGAAGTGACCTTCCCCAATCGTACCCAAGTTCCCGAGCCGAGGCAACTTTGGTGATGACGGACACGTGGCCTTAGGCAAACGAGTCAGGGTTTGCTAAATTTCCCCAAAAAAAAAATATTTAGGTGGCGACTCTGTATCTGGCAAAGCAGTCCATGTTTGGCACTTCTTTTCTAAAAATCTGTTTTCTCAAAACGATTTCCGGATTTGGACTCTTCGGTTCAGATTACGAACCGTGACAATTAGAGTCTTGAACTGTAGTGAGCCCGAAAGGAACGGAACGGGGGGGGGGGCTCATTCCCTCCCAGGGCATTCGGGGACATCTACAGTTTCTGGTGACTCTGCTGGGGATTTAGAGAACTTGACTCGAACCCATGATATCTGGTTTTGACTACACTTGTGTGTTTCTTTGCATTGCATTTGCATTGGTGCGCCTAGGACACCGTGTTTGCCATCTACTATTCCTGAACGGTTTGCCGGAGGCTTGTCTTGTCAAGGCATGACCATAAGGCTGACCGGTTGTGGGCTCTGCCAGTATGGGAACACAAACCCCGGTTTTACCGGGGCACCCTTTTGACCATTCGACCTAGTGCATATCGAAATCCGTAGTGACCATTCCAAACTAGGACAGGTTGCTTACCCGATATAGGTTGTTTGAAACCGCTGCGTGCGTAGTGAAACCCTAGCTCCTGACAAAATAGGACAGGGAAACCCTACCCCAACATAGGGGTGTTTTGGCTCTCACTTATCTGTTATGTGCTGTTAGAGTGCGTCTCTACAGGGAAATGCATGTATCAACTTATGAGTTTGGGCATCAGGCCTGCGGGCGTCAGTCAGTAATTGATAATCAGTTATCTGCGGGTATCAGATTCAGTCTTCGGGGATAGTGATTCAGGGATAATGATCAGTGTTTGAGGACAGTGTGTATTCAGCTTATCGACCGTGTGTTGTTATGCCCAGCTGTGTGTTGTGTATTTATTGTAAGCTGTTATGCTGTTCATTTATCTGGTTGTTTATTTCCTTATTGCTTTATTTATCTTTCTGCTAGGACAATTTTGGCACAATTGCTTCCGACCCAGTAGATATTCCCCAAGCACTTTGGATAAGAGGTCGTCGGCTCAATCGATCTGGGGATCTGGTTGACGGACAGCCAGTGTTCCATTCTCTACCCCCGGTTGTCAGGAGAAGGCCGAGAAGGCGTAGTGTGTCTGAACAGGGGTTACCAGAACAGCGGTCTACCTTAGCAGTGAACAGTCGGGTTGAGGTCCCAGTTTCTGCCATAGAGATACACATACCAGTCAGTCACCAGGATCAGCAGAATATAGCTGAGATGGAAGAAATGATGCGCCAAATCCAAGAGAGTATGAAGCAAATGCAGGAAGACGCTGTCCGCCAAGCGGAATTCTCTAAACAACAGGCCACAATCATGGCCCAACAGGCAGAACTAATTACCCGGCTCCAGCAGCAAGCCGGAGCATCAGCCTCACATCCAGCTCCTTTTCCACCAGGGGTCCCCCTACACGAGCAAACACCAACTGCCCAAAATGTCCTGCCAAACATCCAAAACACCTTGCCAAATGTCCAGAACATTCAAGAGGACATAGACCTTCCAACGGGGCCGGCCCCACCCCCGCTCCCACCTCAATCATCCAAAGTACATACACCCGTGAACCACCCGGACTCTCTCTTCGAGTTCGAGGTAGACCCTACAGCACTGAAACTAAGCAAGCTCGAGAAGCTATTCAAAAAATCCCAAGGGGTAAAAGCTATCCCGGATATCGAGGACGGATATACCGATGTGGCTGTGACGCTACCGGATAGATTCAAGATGCCGTAGATTGATCGCTTCGATGGATCTGGTGATCCCATGGTCCACCTCCGACTATTCTCAGATATACTACAACCAATGGGCCTCACCAGACCCCAGAAGCTTTCGCTATTCGGCCGAACCCTGTCAGGAGTGGCCGCTATCTGGTATGCGAAGTTGGAGGATGATGTCAAGAGAAGTTGGGATGAAATGGCTGAGGCCTTTGTTGCGCAATACGCTTACAACACCCAGATCGAGATTACAACTCGTGATCTCAAAACAACAAGGCAAGAGCCCAAAGAGAGTTCTCGGATTTCGTGACCCGGTGGAGGGCGAAGGCTTCGATGATGACTTTAAGGGCCACCGATAAGGACCAGATCAGGATGATTGTGTGCAATCTCCAACCAAAACTGATGCAAAAAATGATTGTACTCCCCTTCCCCACCTTTTCGGATCTGCACGAGATGGGGGTACAAATCGAAGATGCAATGAAACAGGGTCTGATTGACCAAGACAGGGAGCAACCCCGGAGAACATTTAACCGCAACAACAACGCGGGCCTGAGTGGCGCTGCAACTGCAAGAACTTCGGAGGTCAGCATGGTCGCCACCATCCCCCCTCCCCTTCCAAGGCCCATGGCAGCCACACCCTTTTCTGGTGCATCCGGAAGCAATACGCAGACCACTAAATACCAACCCAGAGGCCAAAGAGCCTTCACCCCACTATACATGCCCCTGTCCAAAGCTCTAGGGTTCTTAATCAGAAAAGGGCATCTAAAACCCCTGGAGCCGAGGCCGTTACCAAATCCACTACCCCCCACTCACAACCCAGCCAAGTACTGTGCATATCACCAGCAGCACGGTCATGATACCGATCAATGTTTCAGACTGCGTCACGAGATTCAAGACCTCGTTGACAAAAATGTGATTTTGCCACCAGAAAGACCTAACGTCACAACCAACCCACTCCTTACCCACAACCAAGCTCCACCTCCCAAAAGAGTCAATCTTATCCAGACTGGGGCCGTGTCTTACGATCCTAGCATCTATATCACTCCCTTCCATCTACCTAAGCCGGAGGTGCTCCTTTCCGATTGCACCGACTATTTGTGCATGATGGACATCTCCACAACCCGACCTGAGCCAATGGTGGTGGCCGTTGAGAAAACTACAGTGGAGGTTGCAGAGGAGAATAGAATGGTTGAATCAGGGTTTGAGCAGTCTGAGGATTTTGCTGGGAAAGCCCATGATCCGAGTCGTTACATTTTGTCAGTAGGCCAGTTCAAGCCAAGGGCAGAATTGCCAGAGAGGAAAGAACTGTGTGTGATCCAGGGGGATAAAATGGTGCAGGGGACAGAGGGTTTAACAGCTGTAGAAGAAGACTTTGCCAACCTCCAGTTCTTCAACGACCAAGAATCAGTGGATGTGGCAGTCAAGTGGTTTGAATATGAGGAATCGGCAGAGGCTACCGGATGGCTGGATGATCAAACGGATGTTGTGGAATTCCATCAGGGCCCGGTAGGGGCGAGGGTATCAGTGATGGCCGGAAGGGCAAGAAGTCAGATAATATTGCCGGAGAGCGCCGGTACAAAGAATTTCGCTCAGAACAGGGACATTGTGAATGAAGAGAAAGTTGAACAACAAACTGCGCTAACGCAGGGGGAACAGGAAAAGATTTGGGATTCCGAGAGAATCCGAAAAGCCAAAACCCATGAGGTAATCGAAAGTGCTGTGGGCACGAAAACAGAAGATGCTGTGAGCATAGGGGCTGAAAGTGCTGCAAGTACAATCATGCCAGAGCCAGACAGGTGCCTTTCGAATGCCAACGGAATGTGGTGGGAAGATGATGATTTATGTCTTGCCCACACAGACGATGATTGGGGAAACAATCAACCAGATGACACCTGGTACCTCGATGAGGTTGATCACATGACAAGAAGCGGGCGGTACTTCAAGCCTCCGCACCTAGACCAACCCGAGGCATCTGGGAAAGACAAGGAAATTGAGAAACAGAGGGAGAAGCAGATTGAGGAGGAAGCTGTATTGAAGCAGCTGAAGAAGATACAAGCAGACATCTCCATCTGGGGACTGCTTATGGCGTCACGAGTGCACAGACAGGCTGTCCTATCTGCTATGGACAAGGCTAAACTTTCTATAGATACCACACCAGAGCAGCTAGTCGGACTGGTCTTTCCGGGAGGAGGTTCCCCGATGTTAACCTTTTCAGACAAAGAACTGCCGCCTGAGGGCGCAAATCATAACAAACCCCTCTACATCTCTGTGGAATGTAGGGACAAGTGGGTGCCGGTAGTTCTTGTCGACACAGGATCCGCCATTAATGTCTGCCCGTCAAGGACGGCATATGCAATCGGGTTAAAGCCCGCGGACTTCGTGCCGACTACTCAAGTGATCAGAGCCTATGATAACACCAGCAGGGAGGTGATGGGGACTGTCAAAATTCAGACCCAGGTTGGTCCAGGACAACACAACATTGAATTCCATGTCTTGGACGTTCCTGCAACCTTTAACCTACTCTTGGGGCGGCCGTGGTTGCACCAAGTGAAGGCAGTCTCTTCCACTTTACATCAGATGGTGAAATACCCCTATAGAAAGGGAGTAGCCATTGTTTTTGGGAATTCATCAATCCATTCGCCTCCGGAGGTATCTACGCCGGTCCTAGAAATCGAGCATGGCATGGAAGATGTGTTCTTATCAGGGTTTACTCTGGCTGAGGCTCGGGTTGTGCAGAATATCATGGCTGTTAATAAGGGAGTATACGTCAGTGCTCAATCTGTATACCTCATGAACAAGCTACAACACATCCCCGGGATGGGATTAGGAAGGAGCGGCCGGAAGGGCGTCGCAGCATTGGCCGAAGTGCCACACAACCCTCATACCTTTGGCTTGGGTTATCTGCCCACCAAAGAGGATTGGACGCGAAAGGGGAAGGAAATGGCTGGGAGAGCCAAAGCGAAGAAGGCAGGGAAGCCTTTTGACTTAATGCACAGGCCGATTCAGGGTACCCTGAACGGACGCTTCGTCCGGGAGGGGGAGGACTTTCCGTTTTGTGGCTTCCCCGAGCCGTGGCTGAACGCAGAGAAGAAGCGCGTCCCAGGCTTTGAGATTTTCTTTGACCTCCAATTACCCGGGGATGACGTTGCCGAAGAGCAGACAGACCCCTCAGCTGAGGTTGAGCAGTGTAAGGTAGTGGATTCCGAGGGCGCTGAAATTGAAATGAGGGTAGCACTGGCAAGTCTGCTCTCAGATCCTCCGATCGACCATAAGTGCTTGGGGGATAACTTCTCGGTTTCCATGATTGGGGATGAAACGGCTGCGGGCCTACCAGCAGCTATTTTGGATGCATCTATCGCACCCTCTCTCACTTGGCAATATGAGGATGGATTTTTGTCCAGCAGCACCGGGTCAGGTAGTGAGCCGGAATCTGATTCCACCGAGTCTTGTGAGTTGGAATCAGGTTCCAGCTTGACTAAGTCTGAGTCTGGTAATCCTGGGGGTGATAACCCGGATGCCACAGTTTTGTCCAGGTCGTCTTTTTCTTTCTCATTTGAGTCTGTTGTAACCAAGAATTCGGACGATTTGGATGTGCTTAATGAGAATCAAGTAACTGTGGTTTCTGAGTACTTTTCCGTGCCCTTGATTTATTGCATAAACTCAGACTTTCAAAATTTTGATGAAAACGACGAGGACGAAATTCCTCCGGTTTTGCAACACTTAATTGAACAGGAGCAGGAGAGGTTTGTCAAACCCTTAATGGATGAAATCACTACCGTGAATATTGGTACTGAGGAGGACCCGCGGCTGGTCCAGATCGGGTCCACGTTGTCTTCGGAGGAACGCGAGCGCTTAGTCGCTTTATTAAAAGATTTCAAAGATGTTTTCGCGTGGTCCTACGAAGACATGCCTGGGATCGATCCTGAGATTGTACAGCATCGGATCCCCCTTGACCCCGAGGCCCGACCTGTCAAACAGAAACTCAGGAGGATCCGCCCGGACTGGGCTCTCAAGATTAAGGAAGAGGTCACCAAGCAAATCGACGCAGGCTTCCTGCTGGTATCCGAATACCCGACTTGGTTGGCCAACATTGTTCCAGTGCCGAAGAAGGATGGCAGGATCCGGGTATGCGTGGATTTCAGGGATTTGAACAGAGCTAGTCCGAAGGACGACTTTCCCTTGCCGCATATTGATGAGTTAGTGGACTTCACAGCAGGGCATGCTTTGCTCTCATTCATGGATGGCTTCTCAGGATACAACCAGATAGTGATGGCACCCGAAGACCGGGAAAAGACTGCATTCACCACCCCGTGGGGGACATACTGCTACAGAGTAATGCCGTTTGGGTTGAAGAATGCTGGAGCTACTTATCAACGGGCCGCGACCACAATATTGCATGACATGATCCACAAAGAGGTTGAGGTGTATGTGGACGACATGATTGTCAAGTCCAAAGAAAGAGAGGGCCACTACACCGCCTTGCAAAAGTTCTTCCAAAGGATCAGAGAATTTCGGTTGCGGTTGAATCCTCAGAAATGTACGTTCGGTGTTACAGCGGGAAAAATGCTGGGGTTTCTGATTACATAGAGAGGCATCGAAGTCGACCCTTCCAAAATTAAGGCCATATTAGAAATGCCCCCACCAAGGACTGAAAAGGAGGTGCGAGGCTTTCTGGGTAAAGTGCAATTCATAAGACGGTTTATCTCAAAATTAACCTTAACTTGTGAACCACTTTTTGGTCTCCTGAAGAAAGGCAAGAAATTCCAATGGGACGGCCGATGCCAAGCTGCTTTTGAACAAATCAAGGAATACTTGTAGAACCCGCCTGTGTTGTCACCGCCAGAGCCGGGGAAACCGTTGATATTGTATCTTTCAGTGACTGAGACCACAATGGGCTGTATGCTCGCGCAAGAATCGAAGGATAAGGTGGAGAAGGCCATCTACTATTTGAGCAAGAAGATGCTGGATTACGAGACCTGCTACACTCTGCTGGAGAAGGCTTGCTTAGCTTTGGTATGGGCTACTAGGAAGCTACGGCACTACCTGTTAGCTCACCTGGAGAAGGCTTGCTTAGCTTTGGTATGGGCTACCAGAAGCTCCGCGGCACTACCTGTTAGCTCACTCCGTAATGTTGGTTTCACGACTCGATCCCATCAAATATCTTTTCGAGAAACCAGCACTTACGGGTAGGCTAGCTCGTTGGTTGCTGTTGCTCTCCGAATTTGATTTGAAATATGTAACACGCAAGTCAGTCAAGGGAAGAGCAGTAGCAGAATTCTTAGCCGACCATCCAGTGGAAGGGGTGAAGCAGTCGAGTACCTATTCCCAGATGAAGCTATTTTGCACATCGACGATGAAGCTTGGACGATGTACTTTGACGGAGCATCCAATCAATACGGGTATGGGATAGGAGTGTTGCTGATAGCACCCGACAATTCCCGTATCCCTCTAGCCTTCAAACTCCGGTTCAAAGTCTCGAACAACGAAGCAGAATATGAGGCGTGCATCGCCGGTCTAGAAGCAGCCCTAGAACTAGGGGCAAGACGGTTGGACGTCATCGGGGACTCGAACCTTGTTGTGTCTCAAGCAAAAGGAGACTGGAAAGTCAAAGAAGAGAAGATGATGATGTATCACCAAACCTTGGACTTGTTAATTCCTCGGTTTGAGAAGCTAAGCTTTACTCATCTACTAAGAGAGAACAACAGGTTCGCAGATTCTTTAGCAACTCTATCTTCCATGATAGACATCCCGTACGGAGTCCGGATGCGTCCAGTCATCATTGACCAGAAATTTGCGCCAGCCTACGAGTCGATTGCTGCTATAGATGAGGTTCAGGACGAAAACCCCTGGTATTACGACATCTGGAATTTCCTGGAAAAGGAAACATACCCGCCAGGGGTGAATGCCAAGGATAAGAGGGCAATCAGAAGAATGGCCGTTCAGTTCATCATCTGTGGGGGTAAGCTGTATAAAAGAGGCCATCTGGGAATGCATAAGCTGTGTGTCGATGCCGAAGAATCAAAGCGTCTAATGGAAGCCATCCATGGGGGGGAATGCGGTGCGCACATGAATGGAGTAATGCTAGCACGGAAGATCCTCAGACAGGGTTACTACTGGTCCACCATGGAGGAGGACTGTATCGGTTTTGTTCGGCGATGCCACAAATGTCAAATTCATGCAAATCGCATGAACATTCCGCCGTCAAAGCTGTACAATATGACTTCGCCATGGCCATTTTCAGTCTGGGGAATTGATGTGATCGGGGCTGTCACTCCGAAGGGGTCGAATGGGCATGAGTTCATCCTGGTCGCGATAGATTATTTCACGAAGTGGGTCGAGGCCCAATCTTATGCGGTGTTGAAGGCTTCGCATGTTGCAAAGTTTATCAGAAACAACATCATCTGTCGCTACGGAGTCCCAAACGAGATAATTTCAGATAACGGTTCCCACTTCAAGAAGGAAGTGATTGACTTGTTGGAAAAATACAATGTGGCTTTTCATAAGTCGTCTACCTATCGGCCGCAAACCAATGGAGCGGTTGAGGCCGCCAACAAGAATATCAAGCACATACTACAGAAGATGGTGGAAACCTACCGGGACTGGCCAGATAAGCTGCCGTTTGCTCTGTGGGGCTACCGGACTTCAATCAGAACTTCTACCGGGCGACTCCGTATTCTCTGGTTTATGGGATGGAGGCCGTTCTACCCATCGAGATTGAGGTTCCGTCATTACGAGTATTGGCTGAGTGTCAAATAGCCGAAGCAGATTGGCAGCAGAGCAGGTTTGAGGAACTCATGCTCTTTGATGAGAGAAGACTGAAAGCACTGTACCACGTTCAAGGTTATCAACGCAGAATTGCCCGGGCTTTCAACAAGAAAGTGAAGTCCAGGAATCTAAAGGAAGGAGATTTGGTACTCAAGGATAACCGAGCTCCCATCCACGACCCAAGGGGCAAGTTCAGACCTAATTGGACTGGCCCCTACATCATTAAGTCTATCTGGTCAGGTGGAGCTGTGGTTCTGATGGATCTAGATGGCTTGGAGTTTTCACAACCGATCAATATGGACAAGTTGAAGAAATATTACCCTTGAGAGGCTCGCTAGGCCGAAAACCCGAAAGGGCGACCTAGGCAAAACTCAGAGCACAAAAAATTTGAAATTATAAAAACTGAGCTCGCAAGGTTGAAAACCCGCAAAGGGCGGCCTTGGCAAAAGTTAGAGCGTAAAAGGAGAGTGAAAATACTCGAGTGAACCTAAGCCTGAACTACGTAAGGCTTGATTCCCATCTTTGGGATACGTAGGCAACTTCATCCTGAAAGTTCAGCCATAAACTTTTCCCCGATCAACTTTGTCCATTTGATCATCTCAGTCATCTTTTCCATCAGCATTCATCGTGATCTCCGGTGCAGTGCTTCTTAGACTAGGGGCAACTTTCAGTTACTGTGCAGTGCTGCGGTACTATTCAGACTAGGGGCAACTTTCCAGTTGCTAGGATCCGGGGTTGTGCATCTCAGTGACAGATCTCAGGCGTGTCCAGTTCTGATCCATATCGAAAATGGTTTTGAAAAGTTTTAATAAAAGTTGACTTTGTTTAAATTAATCTTTTTACAACCAAGACCATTTTTGGACCAAAGCGGAAAATTTTCAGTACCACAACCTTCAATTTCATTGATTTCAAAACAGAGTTCTCCTGCTCTTGCATACAAATTGAAGTTGCTTTTTTATTACAATCACAAAGAAAACTTGAAAGCACTAGTAAAGCAATAAATCCGGGGCATAGTCAAGTCAGGTGTCCCTGCACCCCCTTCCAGAGCTGGTCAAAGCCTCTCATGCCAAGCTGGGCCCACTCTGTGCCTCTTTGTTGAGCCAATCCAAGCACTCGTCAGACAAAGTGCAACTGAAAATGGGAGCGGGGGCCAGGAGCTCTCTAGTTCTCCATGCTGTGGCATACCGGGCAAGCTGTGCGCCTCGGACCGGGAAAGCAGCCGGGTACTCAATCCCCTTAGGCAGGCAAGTCTGATCATGACCGAACTGGCGTAGAAACCGGAACGGAAAGTAGAACACACAGTGAGTCTGACCAATCAACTGGATCCCGATTAGCCGGGACATGCTATAACTCATTGCCGGGAGATTGAGCCAAGGGCAGTGCCAAGCAATGCGATCTGCAGACAAATTGCACATCCAGTCAAACCACCATCTCTCATCAGGGGCATCGACTAGGCGTTGTCGAAAGAAGTAGCCGCGGGCTGAGTAGGTTGGGCAAGAGTCTACAACCTGCAATTTATCCATCAACCATACCTGGGGAGGGATGAAAAATGAGAGAATAAAGAATAGAGAGACATGCGATGAGAGAAAAGTGAGAAAAGGGTTTTGTGAGAAAAACGAGCCTGAGGGCCGAGTGATGTGAGCAAGATATATGTGAGGTTGGGTGGGAAACATTACCTGCAGCAGTAGTGGACTCCCCGCGAATCTGGTTGTCTCCTGGCGATAGAAAGCATCTAAGCCCATCAGTGTCTCGGCTAATGCCATGGCGATGCAGCTCTTTCCTTCTTTCAAGCCTTAAGCAACTTCAATCAGACGAATGCTAGACCCACCGAAGCCCAGGGCAAGCAGAAAGTGAGACATCATGCACAAGCAGAGGGCGTGTTGCCGAAAACCTTGCCAGTAATGGTTACCGCGGTCGCCGGCATCAGAAAAGCGATGAATCAGGCCAAGGATGTCCAGTTCCCCGTTGCAGATCAGAGACCGCGCATCATGCAGGGTGAGCCCACACATCCGCCCTAAAGCTTGGGCGTGGCCAAAGCGAAGCTGGGGCAAGACCTCTTCATGACATTCAGATTCCATCAAAAGTTGAAAATCTTCGAAAGTTGGACATACCTCTTGCCTGCCGAAGCTAAACACATGCATCACCGGGTTCCAGAACCTCGCCGCAGCATGAAGAAAGGGAAGATGCAGCGGAGTGCGGCTCAGCGTGAATAGTGCATTCAAGCCGAAACCCCGAAAATTCAGCTTTTTCGAGCCATCTAGAGAAGCGATCCAAGCTGCGAGATTTTCATTGAGAAACGCCTCCATTTTGATGCAAAACTAAGATGGAATGAATGAGCCACGGAGCTAGGACTTTTAAAGAGGATAAGGCACTGTTCGGGGGACACGTGTCAAAAATTTGGTGATTGCTGGGCTAAGTGGCCGGCCGGCCACCTTTCCTAGCAGGCCGGCCACCTTTCTCCCTCCAAATGCAAAAAGCTGGCCGGCCAACTCCCAAAGGTGGCCGGCCATGCTCCAATGTGTTCCTTTGGTCCTGTTTTACCTTCTAGAAGGAAGTTCCACGCATTTCCATGCATCGGGGGTGTCAAAGGCCTCCATTTCCCTCAGTTTCGGATGCGTTCTGTCACCCAGATCATCCGAAATACGTTTTGTTTGAAGAGTTACTGTTAAGTCTTGCTTATCGAGTTGTTGTTTTGCTTATCGAGTTATAAGTTTGTCGAGCTGTCGAGTTTCGTGCTTTGAGTCGTTACTTTTTGTTTAAACAATTTTATTGCATCTTGCCTTATTTTGTTGTCAACTTTGTTGTTTTGCTTATCGAGTTGTAAACTTGCTAAGGTTTTGTTATTTCTTAGTAGGTTGAGTTGTTTAGTTTGTTGTGTCGGTTCACTACCTGACTGGGCAAATACACCATGCACATTTCCATTCAATCTCATTTTGGTGCAAAATGATGCGATATGATGCTAAGAACATAAAATACCACACTTTTTGAACAAAAGCTGTTTCATTCCATCATGTTTTACAACCAGGGTACAAGTTTTACAAATAATAAAACTGCCTAACAAAATGCAATGTGCTACAAACTACTAGTACAAAGGTAAATAAAACAGGGAACAACTGCAATGCTCTCAAGAGCAGGAATAAGAGGCCCTCTTCATCCTCTTCTGCGAAGCAGCCTCTGCACCACCGGCATCATCGTCTGATTCGGAGCTGTCGCCCTCAGGATCCTCCTCGGCCTCGCCTCCACTACCAGAGCTGGGATCAGAGCCACCCTCTCTGTCAGCAGATGTCTCTGACTGGCGATCTGCAGCATCCTCCTCCTCCTCCTCGAGCTCCTCCACTATGATGTGTGCCCTGCGTCTGCCTCGTCCGTGAGACGACTCCCCTCTCCCCGCTCCTCGAGAAGGCCTAGACGACCCAGCTCCCCGGGAAGGCCTAGATGGCCCGGCCTGTGACTGAGCATACACTGGAGGCATCTGAAAATGAAAAATGCAATTTGAATACATCAGCCGGAACATGTATATCAGATATAGAGAATGGGTGCATTCAGATACAGTATGAAATGTGGTGTGTGTCAGATGTGCTCTACACAGCCAACCTATCAATGCAGTGAAATGTCCAAGATCAGCATATCATTAGAAGTATGGTAACTGCCAGAAAACTAAAGGGTACCTGGAAGCCCATAATGGACAACTACGCCTCTCTCTACAGGACCATGCCCTCAAGCGAGGCTACCATCTCGAGCACCTCATCCATGTACTCCCGAGGTGCCTGCAGAAACAGGTTCAAGATATCAATGAATAAACAAATGCCAAAGTATCTGTGTGATAAATGGAAAACAGCAGAACATACCGGTGGTGAGTCAAGGTCACTGACGTATCGATGGCCAGGCATCGGAGGCTCTATCGGAATCGGAATCGGGAAGTGGTCCCATATTGCCATCCCATCAACTAAGTCGGCATATCCGGCCATCCGGGATGATGATAAGTCGGAGGAACCGGGGGAACTAGTCCACCCCCACCTCTGGAGGTGCCAGCCCTGCTAGTGGAAGGGGCACCTGCAGCCCGAGCCCGGCTCGATGAAGACATACCAGCAGATCTCCTCGTCGGAGTGCGGACTCCTGTCAGCGGAGGCATCAAGTAGGTGTGGCGATAGGTCGCATACTCCCCCTGCTCCAGATGCAGGAAGGCATCGGTACCTAGTACAGCATCAATGACCTCCTGGGGAGAGAGCCTATCAGCGGTCCGCATGTCGTCTAGAGGCGCTGAAGGAACGTCCTGCTCAGGGTGGCCCCATACCTGACGCAAGAAACGATCTCCCAAAAACCAGGCCCTCCCGACTGGCCCCTCAAACAAAATCCTATACCGACAGGCCCCCCACGCTCCGGCAAAATGGAATCGGAGGTCTCCGCCCAAAGGAACCCAAGGCTGCCATGTGATCTACGGTTAACCAATGCATAAGTTGATTAGAAATTATGAATGTGCATGAAAAATCAAAGCCATGAGGACATGGGGAACCGAGAGTTCTGAAATACCTCCGATGGTCGCACTGTGTCAAAGAACTGCCGAAAGTAAAGAAGGGACTCCCGAGGTCTCGGCCGGTACTGGCCCTCGAACACGAGTGAAAACGGGATCGTGAGGGGCACCTCCACTATAAGCTCCGGAGCCAGTATCGGGAAGTATGCGTAGACCCATAACTACAAGGATTAGAGCAACAGTCATCAGAATACAGAATGCCGAGTGCAGAATATAAATACAACATGCTGAGAGCAAAGTGCAGAATGTAAAGTGCGCCGTGTGTGCCATGTGCAAGTAATGAGAAGCAGAAATGTAAAGCAAGAGGGCAGAAAGTACCTCCCAGGCCCTCCAATAGCCGCCGACCATGTTCCCCCGTCCGCGGGAGGTCGCGCTCATATAGCAGTAAAGGGTAGCCAAGCTGGCGCCGCCCCAATCATACCGGCTAACCTGTGAAAGGTCCACTAGAGCGCTCAAAAGATATAGCCCGACGGTGTTCCCCCTATCGGCAAACAGAGTAGTGCCGAAGAGGAACATCAGGAATCCGCGGGTGTACTGTGCCACCTCCCTAGGAGTCGCAGGCTCCATCTCCGGTCTCCTGAAATGGGAAGAGAACCAGGTGTATCGGACTCTCCCCGAAGATTTGTCGACGGGCGGGCGAGACCCCAATAAGTATAACCAAGTGGCCTCCCACTCGCCCATATCCTCGTCGTATGGGATGGCCCAACC
Source organism: Camellia japonica (assembly GCA_030407325.1). Taxonomy (NCBI): domain Eukaryota; kingdom Viridiplantae; phylum Streptophyta; class Magnoliopsida; order Ericales; family Theaceae; genus Camellia; species Camellia japonica. Next base: position 169,676,061 of record JAPPVO010000059.1, on the reverse strand, counting down.
TCCCACATCTAGGCCCGTCAGTACGGCAAAGTCAAACGGGGTCATGGTCATATCCCCGGTGGCAGAGAAATGAAAGGAGTTGGTGGTGTCCCACCATCTCTCTACCAAAGCGCCCATCAGAGTCCTGCTAGCGGGACAGCGAGAGATCCCACTACAAAAGGGCCCGAACCCTGCCACATCAACCAAATCCCGGACAGCCTCCGGGAGCTCGACGTACCACTCTCTCGCCGTAATAAAGCCATATCCTCGCACGGTCCGGGCAGTCACCTGCGTTCAAGATGAACATATCTATTCAGTTTCAGAAAGAAATGAATAAGCTGTGTGCAAGTAAAATGAATAAGCTGCGTGCAAGTAAAATGTATGAACTGTGTGCAAAATTAGATCAAATATTCAATTCGGGCTGTGTGTTCAGAAAATTAGAGTTTGGGCTGCGTGTTCTACTCTTAATCAGTGTGTGCTGCGTGTTCACCTTCAATTCGGGCTGTGTGTTCAGAAAATTAGAGTTTGGGCAGCGTGTTCTACTCTCAATCAGTGTGTGCTGCGTGTTCACCTTCAATTCGGGCTGTGTGTTCAAAAAATTAGAGTTTGGGCTGCGTGTTCTACTCTCAATCAGTGTGTGATGCGTGTTCACCTTCAATTCGGGCTGTGTGTTCAGAAAATTAGAGTTTGGGCTGCGTGTTCTACTCTCAATCAGTGTGTGCTGCGTGTTCACCTTCAATTCGGGCTGTGTGTTCAGAAAATTAGAGTTCGGGCTGCGTGTTCTACTCTCAATCAGTGTGTGCTGCGTGTTCACCTTCAATTCGGGCTGTGTGTTTAGAAAGTTAGAGTTCAGGCTGCGTGTTCTACTCTCGATCAGTGTGTGCTGTGTGTTCACCTCAACAATGGGCTGTGTGTTCAGAAAATCAGAGTTTGGGCTGCGTGCTCCACTCTCAATCAGTGCATACCGTATGTTCACAATTGATTTACGGGTTGCGTGTTCATAAATTCAGAGTGATTGAACTATGTGCTCAAGATGCGAATAGAATATGGTGTCATGGACTAAGCATTCTAAAATAGCTGTGTGCCTCAAATGAGCCGATAAACATAGCGAAAGCACAAAATGCGTGGGAAATGCAGAATACATTGTGGAAAATACAAAAGTGAAGTAAATACCTCTCGTGCCTCGTGAGAGAGGTGAGACTCTGGTTCCCGTAAAATCAAGTCCCTAGGCGCTCGGTCATCAAAGTCAGTAAAATGGTAGAAAACTGCCTGCGAGAGGATGTGCTCCCGAGGATGATACCTCTCGGGATCAAACGGCTGAATACTCGGGGGCAAGGACATGATGTCCGGCTCACCCCCGGCACCTGGAGGACCTCCGCCATGTGGAAAATGACCCGCCATTTCGAAAAATCTGCAAAAAGGAGCAAAAATGAGCGAAATGAGCCAAAATTGGAAAAAGTCAACAAAAGTCAACTCTCGGGAAACGAAAAAGTCAACAAAAGTCAACCCCCGAGAAAATCTTCCAAATATTGAGACAAACTTACCTCAAGTGGTGAAAATGAGAAAACAAGCTCTGAAATCAAAATTTAATCGGTTCAAAGTGACGAAAACTGAAAGATTTCGCGAAAACAACTTGCGTGGGGCGTTGGAAAACGCTTATAGAGCGCAGATCTGAGAGAGAAAATGGTTTGGGAAGGTAGAGAAGATGTTTTTGGAGCTGCACTTGTGAGCACAAAGTGTTTGGATGAGTATATTTAAAGAAAAGAGAGTGAAAAGACAAAACTACCTCGAATCTGGGCTAGGTGGCCGGCCGGCCACCTTTTCTGGCAAGCCGGCCACCCCTCTCCCTCAAAACTGGCCGGTAGCCTCTCCCTGGGAATAAAAGTGACCGGTGGTGTTCCCAAGGTGGCCTCCAAGCTCTCTGCAAATTTTGGTGATGATTGGAATCCCCGAGACCTGAAAAAGTACAAGAGAAGTGCACTTTTCGTCGCGAAATCGCTCCGCCGGAACTTCAACTTCAACTTTCGATGCGTGTCTCATCATTACTCATCAAGAGCAAGGTGTATCCTTTTTGAATATGTTGTGACCCTCCCGGGGGGTGGACCGGAGGTCGCGATCAAGTCGCCCTCGCCGAAACGCGCATTTCTCCGCTCGTTGTTTTGTGACAAACATGCATCCTAGTTTACACTTATTCTGCATTGTTATGCACATCACTTGCATTCTCATGCATATACTTGCATTGTTATGCACATTTCCTTGGTATCACCATGCCTCCGTGCTTAAACTTGCGTTGTCACACGCGTTTCTTCTCGCATTGCGATGCACCAGCCCATCGACACCACGTGTGTCTACACTCGATATCACGTTGAACATATGTTGATAAATATATTGTGCTTGTTAAGTTTCTTCATTTTTCAGGCACGATATTGTATGTACGGCTCATTTGAGGCTAGTGCGACCAGACGAACCGCGCAGGTACCGTATCTTCTCCGTGTGAGACGCCGCGAGAGTTGAACAATTCTCCGCATTCTTAACTGCATGAAATGTAGTTGTTGCTTTGCATCCTTGCTTAAAACTGTTGCATCTATTTGTGAATACTTGCTTCATTACAGCTTGCTGCATTTGCATGATCATTGAGTTACATCCGGCTTTGTGCATATTACTTTGCATTTTGCCCCCTGCCTGCGGGCATGCCTGCGGGCACAACTTGGTTTATCTTGCCTGTTTGTCTAAGTCTTCGGCCTTGTCAAAAATGAGTCGTCTCTGGGCTTTGACATTCACTCCCGTCATTTATGACTTCCGAGTTCTGTCAAAGAGGGGCAACTGTAGACACCCCATTTTTGACCGACCTTAGGACTCAGACGTCACCGATTGAGCGCTTCCTGATGTTGCATATCGTGCTCATTCAGAGGTCCTAGAGTCTCGGCTGCGAGCCTTGCCTCCAGACTTCCGGACTCTTTCGTGCCTTGCCTCGGTTTGCGAACCAGGCTCCGTTTTCTCCGTTTTCTCTTCCCGAAGGGAGGGAGAGGTCTCGTAGATCATCTCTCAGTAGCCGTAGGTTACGTTTCGTGGTCGTAGGCCATTTTTTCCATTTCGGAGTCCGGTTCCCGGTTTTCGGAGCCGTCAACCGTGTGCCTCAGTTCGGGACCGCTTAACCATCTCCGTTTGCTCCGGTTTTTGGCATACATCTTATTTCCTCCCTTTTGAGGGACACTGTGGTCCGAGAGACCAACTTCGTGGTCGAACACCACCTCCGGTGCTTAACAGTCAGTTTTCGGGGCCCCGGGCCGCGCGTTTTGGCCCGCGAACCTTCGATTTGCATCAGTTTGAGTTCATTTTTGGCAGGGGCCTTATTTTCATTGTTGTGAAGCTTGTAGAAGGGTGGGAGGCCAGCAATTGTTCTGAGGACCAGCTTTATTCCTTCAACGCTCTCCGTCGCCCGTTTTTCTCGCTAGAAAGCTGATGTTGACCACCCCCGGGCCACTTTCTTGGACCCTCAACCACATATTTGTGTTAAACACACCTGGGAGGCCACTAATATGGCATGGCCGGCCATTAACCCTTCCTAACCCTTTTGAACCCCTCTGAAAAGTTGGGTTTTCTCTCTCCTGTTTCACATTTTCAGGGTTTCAACCACATAGCTGTGTTGTGCACACATGGGAGGCCACCAATATGGGTGGCCGGCCAGCTTTCTCTGCTTGACCCTTTTGACCCTGGCCGGCCGGCCAAGGGAAGTGGCCGGCCGGCCACCTGGAGTCTCAATACATGGCCGGCCAGATTCCTCACATCCTGTTCCTTCCAGATACACCCTCCTTTCCCCCCCAGATTCTGTATCCGAAGGGGGAACTTTTGGGGGGGAAATTTAAATTTGAATCTCCCCCCCTTTTCCCCACTCCTTGGCGTATGTAACCAGCCCCTCCCCTTCAATTTTAGGGGTTAGAAAATTTGCTTTGAGCCTTGTATACACATCCCTCCCTCTCCCTCTCTTCTAACCTTCAAACCCCTTAAGCCCTTACACCATTTACCCTACACCCCATTGCACCACACTTCCATCCTCCATTCCAATCCTTTGAAGCTGATTTCCAGAGGTTGAAAGCCACCAAACTTGGTCCAAGAGTTGTTGAAGATTGGTTCTACAAGGGTAAGTTCCATTCTCCCTCTTTTAAGCTTTTTTTTGCATGCTTTATTAGCTTCTTTTTCTTGCATTTTTTGGCTCCGAACCAAACTGTAAATAGTCTTATTTTGAACTATTTTTCATGTTTGATTAAGGGCCTTTCTCTGTTTAAGGCTTCCTTCTTGCCTCTTGTGTTTAAACCCTCTTTTAGGCCTATTTTTACATAGTATTTTAGGCTTATTTGTGAGCTGTTTTAGACTTGGTTATAAACTGTAAAGTGGCTTGTTTTGAGCCCCTCTTAAACATTGTTGAAGGGCTCTCCTCTGTTTAAGGCCAGCAACTGCCACTTGCTTCTTTATCCCTCTTTTAAGCCCTTTTCTTGCATGATATTTTTGGCCTACTTGTGTTTATTTTCGTGGCTTGTTGTAAACTATAAAGTGCCATGTTTTGAGCCCCTCTTCAACTTTGTTGAAGGGCTCTTGGCCATTTGGGGCCAGTTGCTGCCTCTTACCTCTATTATCTCTTTTAGGGCCTTTTTTTTGCATGATAGATAAGCCATATTTGTGATCACTTTTGAGACTTGTTATAAACTGAGAAAAGGCTTGTTTTAACATCATCTTCATATTTTATTAAGGTTCCATTTTTTTTGAAGTTATATGCTATCTTGTATGCTTGGTTGCCTCCCATTTTAAGCTTTGCATCCTAGCCCTTGTTGCATGCTTCATTTAGCCTTCTAGCCACTGAAATCCAGTGGATTTTCAGTGGCTTGGCTGCTATTTTGAGCCTCCAAATTAGAGGGGGGTGACCCCCTCTCACCTTGACTTGTTTGGTGGTCATTTTGGCCTTCCAAAGCGACCCCATCTTGCATGCTTCTTAGTCACATTTAGGGTCAATTTGGTAAGTTTTGAGACTATCATATCTGATTTTCAAAGTGGATTTGGGGCTGCCACATGTCTATCTTGTATGTGCTTAAGAATCCCTTGTATGGCCCTCTAAAGCAACTCATCATTTTGGCATGCCATGGTTGCATATTAGTGGTTATTTGGGCCTATTTTCATATGATTTATTCACTGATTTTTGATGGTTTGGTCAGATTCCATGTTCATCTTACACTTGCCATGTAAACCATGTTTGTTGGTCAAATTTGCATACTATTTTAGGCCATCTTGCTAGCACCTTTTGGCCATACTCTAAATTGGAAAAATGCATGTTTTGGGACTATCTTGACTCTGTCTTTACACTTCATGTTCAAATAATGCATGCTTTGTATAGCTATAAGTCATTCCGTGTGCCTAGTTTTGAGTTTCGAGTCTCATCTCATGCATCGGGTGCCATATTGCCATGTTTCGGGGCTGTTTAGCATCATATTTTAGCACTAAAATTTGCACGTTTGTATGCCATATCCCATTCCTTGCCATGCTTTGGTAGAGTGGCATCCGTGCCTTAGGTTCGGTCCTCGGTTTGCGTGCATGCGTGCACGCATTTTGAGCGTCTCATTTTCATCTTATGGCCTCCTATGTGAGTGTGGCTGAGGTCCACTTGTGTTGGTGTAAGTCCATTATGCATTGTGTATGCCATTTTATTTCATAGCATTGTGTATGCTAGGTTGTATGTTAGCGCATTGTGTATGCCATGTTACCTCGTGCATCGTGTATGCCATTTCATAGCATTGTGCATGTTAGGGTGTATATTAGTTGCATTCATGCATGTCATGCATATTGCATTGGGTTTGGGATAGGAGTTAGCCCGAGCACGGGAAACGAGGAACGTTTCGTACTCCGAGTGGCGGAACGTGTCTCAATTCCCCAGTCGCCGACACTCCGGATTACCCATGATGGAGTTTAGGTCTTGTTGTGTTTATGTGTGCATTCATTCCATATTGAGTCGTGCAATTCGACTCCTCGGCCATCATGCATCGAGATGCGTGATTGGTGGCACGAGGATCGAGGCATGCATACATATGTGAAAATACATTGCCATGCCCCTTTCTTGCTCTCTGTTGCAGCAAATCAGAAATCAGCAGCTTTCAAAAGCCTTGCACAGCATTCCGGCATCAATTGCAAACAGAGGCTAATTGGGGCATCGCAGTGGATTGCCGCGCAAAGCAGCTCAAACATGCATCATCCATCATCCGGAATAGAGTCGAGGCAGTCCCTAGCTTGCATGCTAGTTTACAGCTTTCCTAGTTTAATTTGTTAATTAATTAGGATTTTATATTTATTCGGACTGTAACTATTCATTTGGGACTGTATTATTTATTCGGACCCTTCGAGTGAGGGCACAACTGTAATAAGTGTGCGTGCGTGTGATGTATGTCTTCCAACCCCACGTCTTTCTCCCTTTTATTTACCAGCTTATGATGGTTTGATTAGGGCATGTTTCAATTAGCATACAGTATGATAGCATGTTTGCATTCATTCATCTGTTTTGCATGCACCGGGCTCGGCGCATCATACTTCACTGCGTTGTATTTCAATTCCAAGTTGAGTACTTGTTAGCTGTTGCATCTCATATGCCATGTTTAGAATAGCCGAGCCTGCTATAGTTGCATTTTGCATGTGTTGCATTAGGCATTTCTGTATAATTAGGATCATGCATGATTTCTAATCAGTTTCTATTTTGGGTTGGAGTACTCGGTAAGTTTTACGCTTTACCATCCTTGCATGAGTGTGAGTGACTGCCATGATAGCATGCTTACCATGAGGCTATTTGCTTATGTGATATAACTGCCTGAATGCCTGTGGGTGAAGGTTGGGTTATTTGGATTGGGACAAATCATCAACTGTGAGTTTTAAGCCCACTAGATAGTGGCAAAACCATGTTTTCTAAGCCCACCCGAGGGTGGCAAAATCTGCATTTTAAGCCTACTTGCGGGTAGCAAACCATCTTTCAAAAACAAGCATGAAATGTTTTGTTCCAATTCAAGTGATCCAGTCTATACTTGTATGCTGTGCGCATCATATAGTAAATCTAGGCTAATAACTGGAATAAGAACACATAATGTTTTCCAAAATAGATATCATGGTTAGTAGAGGCCGATCTTTGATCGGGCGAGCGGGGGTGCTCACGAAGTGACCTTCCCCAATCGTACCCAAGTTCCCGAGCCGAGGCAACTTTGGTGATGACGGACACGTGGCCTTAGGCAAACTAGTCAGGGTTTCCTAAATTTCCCCAAAAATAAAATATTTAGGTGGCGACTCTGTATCTAGCAAAGCAGTTCATGTTTGGCACTTCTTTTCTAAAAATCTGTTTTCTCAAAACGATTTGCCGGATTTGGACTCTTTGGTTCAGATTACGAACTGTGACAATTAGAGTCTTGAACTGTAGTGAGCCTGAAAGGAACGGAACGGGGGGGGCTCATTCCCTCCCGGGGCGTTCGGGGACGTCTACACTAACTAAAGCTAAGCTAATTATTACAATAAATGAATGAAATTAGCTAAACTACTTAACTAATTATTACAACAAATTAATTAACTAACTAGTTAACTAACTAATTAAATAATTAGAACGCAAGTGCAATTAGAATAAGTAATTAAACTAAACAATTAACTACTATGCCTCGAGAAACGAGGGATGTTCATGTGCATGCTCGGTCCCCACCTGAAAAGGCCACTGTTTTGCTTCCAGAGAGCCTCTGTTGCACAATAGAACACCAACACTGCTGCTCACTCTGCTCTACCTTACAAACTCACTGCTGAATTTTGCACCAGTTGCCGGCCGGCCAGTGATGAAGGTTGCCGGCCACCAGTGATGGCCAGTCGGCCATCAAAGGTGGTCTGTCGGCCACTGCAGTACAGGTTCATCTTGCTACAACAGAGGACAAATAGAGCATATACAGGGTATTTCAAGGGTTTTTTTTGCACAACTCACCCCTCCTTTTCATGAGCAAATCACAGGAGTAGCAAGTTCGGTTCACAAACCATCAATGGATGCAATTTCATTGCATGATGGCTTGTGAAACCAAGTGTGCAAGTTCAATAAATGCAAAACAAGACACAAACCTCCTCCCTATCATGAATGATCAAGGGAAGTGGTGACCTTTTAACCTTGAATCATTTCGTCACTAATGAGTATGAAATGGTTCAAGTTTCCATATGTTCAACTAATGTTCAATTGAAGAAAACCAAATTATTACCTTGCTCACTTTTAATTCCAAGTTTTAGTTACTCCATTTAGTTGCCTTTCCATCCTTTAATTCAATTATGTCCAAGGGTGAGTTTAAGTCCTCTAATGGAAAGAGGGTTCATACCAAAATTTGTTGTAGGGATGAAAGAGACATCATACCATTGGTAATGAGCCTCCTAAGGAATTAAACCATTAAGCATGACATCTCAGTCTCATGCTTTAAACAAACAAATAGTTTGAACCACTTTCAAAGAAAAATAAAAAGCCAAGAAAGGAGAGAGGTTGCAAAGATGATTAAGTGATGCAAATGAGTGAGAAATGCATAAATAAATGCTATCAATTCAAACAAGATGGTGTCTAAGGCCTAGAACACCAAACTCATGAGGACTATTACACTATAAACATACAAAACAAAGCTCAAATGCAACTTATAGCCCAAAAAAGTGCTAAAATAGTCTAAAATAAGTCCTAAAACATGCTGGACTGAGCTAAAAATAGCTAGATTAACATGCTAAAACAAGGCACAAACTAGGCTAGTAAGTAAGACACAAGGAGGGGTGCCTAACCCCTCCAAATTTGGACTTCAAAACATGATTTTGACCACTAAAAAAGCTTTGAAAATCAATGTTTAAAAGCTTGGAAAAAGATAGTAAAAATGGTAGGAAACACGAGGGCAAAGGCCTCCAAAACATGGTACAAAGAAAGGCTATCAACCCCTCAACCTTTAATGGCCTTAAACCCAAGCTTCAGTCCAAAATACACATAGTTTTGACAGCCCAAAACAATGGAAAAACAGTTGGAAAAATAGTAGAGAAAGCAAGCAAAGAGGTAAAGCCTTATTCCTCTTGAAGAGAATAAGCAATTCATTTAACAAAACCAAGCAAATAACACCCTCAAGAGCTCAAACCAGGCTCGAGAATACCTCAGCTCAAAGGTGAGAAGATTTGGTTAGGGGTGTATAGGCAAAGGTTGAAGATTTGTACGCAAAAGTGTAGAGATTTGGTAGAGAGAGAGAGAGAGAGAATTGTAAAGAGAGGAAAATTTTTGATCCCAAAATTTTCTAAGCTCAAAACATGAGAGAGGGGGCTCCTAAATATAGAAAAACATGAAATTCCCTCAAGGAGATCCAGCCCTATACGTGGGGACAATGCATGCATCTGTGCAAACAGCTGGCACAACTAGCATAAAATATTTGCAAAATACACTGGTGGCCGGCAGCCAAAAAGTGATGGCCGGCAAGCCACCAGAGGCTGCAGGCCGGAAAAGCTAGGCTTGGGCCAAAACTGGGACAACAAAGGTACAACGTTTGAAAAGCACAAAGTTGTGGCATTGCACTGAGGACTTCAAGCGCTTAGCGAGCAAATACGTTCATCATCGGGTGTGCATACGAGGACGTCCAAGTTGTAAGGGCTGTCAAAAATGGGGTGTCTACAGGCCTCTACCGGCCACCAATGCAAAATCAAGTAGTGTTCTTTTGAAGCAGAACATAGTTGGTTTGGAGGTGGAAATCTGTGCGAGTGTTCTACTGTGCAACAAAAACATTCAGCAGCAGAAACAATGGCATTTTTGGGTGGAAACTGCATTCATGCATGAGCCCTCCATCGATCTTTGGGATCCGTGTTCCAAATATATTAGTGTTGTGCTTAACATAGTGGCTTTGTAATTAATTAGTTAGAATAGCTAATTCGTCTCGTGTTATAATTATTTGAATTAGCTAGATTAGTTAATTAATTCAGTTTATAATAATTAGTTAAGTAGTTTAGCTAAATTATTCATTTGGGTTTGTAATAGTTAATTAATTAGCTTAGCTTTAATTAGTTAGCTAGTCAGTTCATTCGGACTCTCCTTCGTGAGGGCGCAATGCTGTAATAATGTGGATGTCTTCCAACCCCATGTCTTTCTCCATTTTATTTACTAGCTTATGATGGTTAGATTAGGGCATCATGTTTTGTTTAGCATTCTCCATGTTTGCATCCACTTGTTTTGCATACATCGAGGCTCGGTTCATCATTCTAACTTGCATTGTTAGTTTAAATACTTCTTTGAATACGTGCTTAGACCGCATGCTATTCACTTGCTTCATTTTCCATATTAGTAGCCGAGCCTAGTAATTACATATCGCATGTGTTGCATTAGTCATATTGCATAGTTAGGAATCATGCATTTTTTTTTCTAACTTGTTTCTCTTTTTGGCTTAGAGTACTAGATGAGCCTTTACTCGCTTTAGCATATTGCATATTGATGTTGCCATGTCTAGCATGCTTTCCATAAGGCTAAGTGCTTAATTGATAAATTGCTTGTATGCTTGTGGATGAAGTCTAATTGCTTGAATTGGAATAATTTGAGTAATGTTCATATGCGATCACTTTTTCAAGTGGTACATATTCAAAACAATTTTCAAAATAAACATGAATCAAGTGTTCCAATTTTTGCAAATTAATCTATACTTATGTGCGTGCGCATCACATAGTAATGCTAGCCTAATAAACTGGAACAAGAGCATATAATGTACATAAGATTCATATCATGATTAGTAGAGGCCGATCTTTGATAGGGCGAGTGGGGGTGATCAATTCATGACCTTCTCCTCTCGTACCTAAGTTCTCGAGCCGAGATAATCTTGGTGATGACGGACACATGGCCTTTTGGCACGAGTCATGGGTTTCCTAAATTTCTTCAAAAATATTTTGGTGGCGACTCTGTATCTGGCAAAGCTGTCCATTTTTGGCAATATGATTCAAAATCGATTTTCCAAAAAGATTTGCCGAATTTGGACTCTTTGGTGTTTATCTATTTCACATTACACTTGTCAGATCAGATTCAGAACCATAGGTAGAGTCCGATACTGTAGGGCTTATTCGTCTTCCAAAAGGAGGCATGAAAAGTGGAGCTACAGTTTATGGCGACTCTTCTGGGACTTAGATAACTTGATTTGAAATTCATGATGTGAAATTTTATATACACTTATATGTTTCTTTGCATGGCATTTGCATTGGTGCATTTAAGTCACTGTGTTTGCCATCTGCTATTCCTGGATGGTTTGCCGAAGGCTTGCTTGAAAAGCTTGCCAAAAGGCTGACCGGTCACGGGCTCTGCCGTGATGGGAACACAACCCTTGGATTTGGACTACCACTGTACTGTTTGATCCTCCTTTCACTTCTCGGTGGTAGGTGTGAAAGGTATATTAAGTAGCCTTGCTGAGGTACCCTTCTGACCATTTGGCTTTATTGCATATCGAAAAGCCATAGAGACTGTTCCAAACTAGGACAGGATGCTCACCTAAATACAAGATTGTGTGAAACCGCTTTGTTTGAATAGTGAACCCTAGTTCTTGACGAAACTAGGACAGGGTAACCTTACCCTCACATAGGAGTGTTTTGGCTCTTACTTAACTGGTATGTGCTTTATAGTGAAACTGTACAGGAATGTCTGTATCAGTTGCAAGTTTGGTATCCGTTGTGGGAGGCAGAATTCAGTGTTGAGTGTAGTCCTACAACTTTGATTACATCTGTGTTGGTAACATCATTAGCTGAGGTGCTGTGCGGTTTGTGATTACTGCTTTCTTTTTGCTTTATTTCGTTTTGCTAGGTAGTTTAACACCATAGCTTTAGAAAGTTTGGATATCCCCCAAGTGCTTTGGACCTGAGTCATAAGGCATTGCAAAGCCAGAGATCTTGTTCACGGACAGCCCGTGTTTACTTCACTCCCACCGGTTACAAGATAGAGGAGAGTCAGGCAGAGTTCATCAGTCCAGTTTTTACAACAGTCACCCCATAATTCACCTATACCCAGTCAGGCTTAGGGACAGTCTTCTACTTCTAGTTCAGCACGACATTACTCACCCATTCCGATGACACAGTGTCCCCCAGTCAGTATGGAGGAATTAATACATTATCTTCAGCAAACAGTTGAAACCCCACAACAAGATGCTGCTCGTCAGGCTGAGGTCACAGCCCGTTAGGCTGAGGTAATAAACAGGCTGCAACAACAACAACCACAGCTAGCAGCGGCTTCTGCATCCCATGCACCTCCTACGGGTATCCCAGCAACCGGAGCTACTGGCCGTACTGTTAATGTCCAAGAAAATCTAGGCAATCTGGCAGAGTCAATCCCAGCACAAGACTCCAAAACACCTGTGTATCAAACTGAAACTCCATTTGAGTTTGAGGTTGACCCAACTGTGCTTAAGGCCAACAAGCTGGAGAAGCTATTCAAAATAGCACAAGGTGTTAATTCCATCCTCGCCATAGAGGACCGGTATACCGACTCTGTAGTGACATTACTAGATCGGTTCAAAATGCTGCACATTGATCGATTCGACTACTTTGGAGACCCTATGGTTCATCTACGGCTATTTTCAGACATCCTGCAGCCGATGGGCCTGACCAGATTGCAGAAGCTGTCACTCTTTGGCCGTACCATGTCTAGAATAGTGGCCATTTGGTATGCGAAGTTGGAGGATTCTATAAAGCAGAATTGGGAAGAAATGGCTAAGGCCTTTATTGCTCAGTACTCGTATAACACACAAATTGAGGTCATAACTCGTGATCTCGAGGCAATGCGCCAGGAGCCCAATGAGGGCTTTTTAGAATTTGTGACGACGTAGAGGGATAAAGCTTCAATGATGACCACAACGCCTTCCGAGAAAGATTAGATAAGGATGGTAGTCCGCAATCTACACAAGAAGTTGTTGCAGAAAATGATCATCCACAAACTTCAGCTAACTCTGCCCGATCCCAGAGGACCTTTACCCAACTCTAGATGACCCTATCTCAAGCCATGAAGGTATTGGTCAAAAAGGGGAACCTCAAACCATTAGAGCCTCATCCACTACCTGATCCTCTTCCACCTAAACACAACCCAGCAAAGTACTGCTGTAGACGTGCCCGAACGTCCCGGGCTTCGCGCGCGAAATGGAGCGAAATCCGTTTTGTTCATTAGCTACTACTACAGTTCGGACTCAATGTCACGGTTCTGAATCTAATCTCACAAAGTGCAATGCAAGATCGATAAATCACCAAAGAGTCCAAATCTGGCAAATCGTTTTGGAAAACTGATTTTTGTAAAGAAGTGCCAAACATGGACTGCTTTGCCAGATTACAGAGTCGCCACCTAAATATTTTATTTTGGGGAAATTTAGGAAACCCTGACTCGCGCCAAAGGCCACGTGTCTGTCATCACCAAAGTTGCCTCGGCTCAGGAATTTGGGTACGAGAGGGGAAGGTCATGCAATGAGCACCCCCACTCACCGGATCAAAGACCGGCCTTTACTAACATGATATCTTGTTTTTGAAAACACATGGGTTCTTATTCTGGTGTATTAGCTAGCTTACTACGTGATGCGCACAACATACAAGTATAGACTAGATCGCCTAAATTGGAACAAAACATCTCATGCTTGTTTGTTTGAAAATGGTTTGAAGGTGTTACTCACAAGCAGGCTAAGACGTGGATTTGCCACCCTTAAGTGGGCTTAGAAAACATGATCCTAGCTATGTTAAGATGCCTAATGCAACACATGCAATAATGCAACTAAAATAGGCTTGGCTATTCTAAGATGGCATATGAAATGCTACAATTGATACATGTATTCAACTTGGTATTGAAATACAATGCAGTTAGTATGATGCGCCGAGCCTGGTGCATGCAATACAAATGAATGAATGCAAACATGCAAGCATAAGTATGCTAAATGAAACATGACCTAGAACTAACCATCATAAGTGGTTAAGTAAAAGGGAGAAAGACGTGGGGTTGGAAGACATTCACACACTCACGTACACTTATTACACAATTCACCCTCTCGACGGAGGGTTCGAATGAATCAACTAGCTAGCTACACTACACTAATTAATTATTACAAAACCTTAACTAATTAAGCAAATTAATTAAGTTACAAAACAGACTAAGTATGAAACTAAAGAGGGTGCCACAGCTCCGCCTCGGAATGATTGAATGATGCATGCTCGATCGCCTCGCTCGAAAACCCATTGCCATGCCTCATGTTGCCTCTGTTTGCACTGTTTTTCACCTCTGAGAACTGTGAAAATATTTGTGATGCTTATGAACTGCCTCATGGACACTCTGAGGTGTCATCGGCCAAAAAGGGTGGCCATCGGCTAGTGGATAATGGCCATCGGTCACTTTTGATGCTATCGGCCAACCATTTGTAGCCGATCGGCACACTATGTAGCCGATTGGCCATCTCTTCCTGTAAAACTGCTCCTGTTGCTGCAGCAGAGGGTAAACAGAGGCATGGCAATACATTTGCAAGAAAATGTTTGCAATTACACCCCTTATCATGTTTAAGACTCAAAGGAGTGTAATGCTCGACCCTCGGGCCACCAATCACGCATTCCAATGCATGATGGCCAAAGGAGCCAAGTGTGCAAATCAATATGGAATGAATGCACCAAAACACACAAATGCCTCACACTCTATCATGTTGGATCAAGAGTGTCGGCGACCGAGGATTGAAGCACGTTTCGTCACTTCAAGTACGAAACGTCTCTCGTTCCTCGTGTTTGGTTTGACACCCCAAACCAAACACAATGCAATACATGCAACATGGAAAGGCAATAGGACTCAAATATGCACACAAGGTTAAGGTAACAAGCATGCCAAATGCAATGCAACCTAAACAAGCATGTGACAAAATGCAAACTAGCAAGCGTGCAAAATATAACCTACACATACAAACATGCATGGCATGCAAAGATGGACAAGCATGCAACATTGAACAATCATGGTAAGTGGACTTAAACTAAAGATGGACAGACCTCAGCCCTGCCCAAAATCAGTGGCCATAATACCAAAATCAAGGCACCAAAAGGGCAAAACACACATGCGCACATATTGGTCCATAAACTATGCAACAATGCACAATCCTCAAGCATCAGTAAGAAGTAACAAACATGGTAATGAGGCAATGAGGTAAGCTCTGAAATCATGCAAGGAGTGGTGTCAAACCACTCAAACAAGTCAAGCATAGCATGCTAATAAACTCAAAGCTCAAAGCTAGCTAAGGGACTTGCACCATGGCCATATCAACCAAGCCCCACAGGGCCAAGGTGACCCAAAACAGTCCCAAGGATGGTTAAAACAAGGCTAGAACATGCATGGATGAGGCCAAAACATGCTAGAAAGGTGAGCAGAACACATGAGGCATACAAGGCCAAAAGGGATGATTGCACTACACCTACTAAAACCAAACATGGCATGACTTAACCAATAGAAATTAGAGTTATGGCATGTCAAAATAAGCCCAAAAACCCACTGAGATGGCATCTCAAAGACCCTAGCATAGAGGCATGCGCAATGGTCCACTCTTAGGGCATAAAACACCAACTCTTCAAAGCATTGAGAGGATGACAAATGCAAGTGTATGGCTACACTACATGGACTGAAATCTCATATGAAATTATGCCAAATCATGAAAATGGTATAAACGATGCATACTAATGACTTGGATACCCAAAGCTAACAAGCCAAGTTGAACCATAGCTATACAAAACAGTGGATGCATGATCAAAACAACACCAAACAAAGCTCAATCATGGCAAAACAAGACTAAAAGCTTCTTTGGCTCGAGCCAAAATCATGCTAAAAACATAGCTTAAAGCACAAAGCATGTTAAGGCAATAGAGAGGATTCACTACAAGTATATGGTGCATGCAAGAGACCATTAAACCAACTTAAAATAGAGGTATAGCATACTAAGATAACACGAAATACTTGTTGAAATGGGGCCAAAACATGCTATGCAAACATGCTACCAATATGGGCCATTTATGCTAGCAAATGAGAGACAAGGAGAGGGGGGTGTCCCTCTCCTATTCAAGACTTCAAAACCACTTCTCCACCACTAAAAATCCTCTGGATTTCAGTGGTGAGAAGGTCAAAACAAGATGGTTCCAAAACTCAAGAAGAAAGGCACAAAATAAGGCCAAACAAGGCCTAAGAGGGGGTAGGCAACCCCCAACCAAAAAGTGACCTAAAGAAACATCTCAAGCACACAAAATCAGAACTTTTTTCAGTTTAGAGTCAAGCTTAAAACAATATGCAAGTAAGTCTAAAAGCTTATGCCAAAATGGGGTATTAAAAGGTAGTTTGCTCACCCTTGAAGAACACATTCAAGAACACAACTCCAGCAGCCTCCTCTGATTGAAAACACTCCAAGAACTCTAAAACCAACTTCTTAGCACCTCAGCAACTCAAGGATGGTGTTTCACTAGGTGCTCTAGTGCAAAAGTATGAACAAAACACCCTTTTAGGCACAAACACACACACAAATATAGGGAGAGGGAGATGGAGATATATAGAGAGAATGATATATATATTGTATATCAGATTTCTTGAACCCCTGAGGAGGGAGGAGGAGCTCCCTTATTATAGGAATTCAATTCTAAAGCTTCTTGGAGAAGCTAAGCAAAGGTGCAAATCCCTCCATACACGTGTATGGAGGGGGTGAATTGTGCATGCCAGCAGTGACAACTGGCGTAAAATATCTGTAAAAAGCAGATGAACAAGGCTCGGCCAGAAAATATGGCCGATCGACCAACATAAGTGTCGATCGACCAAAAAAAGTGCCGATCGGTCAACACTTTTGGCCAATGGCAAGAAAACAAGGCCGATAGCTTCATGCCTCGGCTGATGGGTTGAGGGGATGGCTAACAAGCCACCCTCTTCCCTCAGAAGCAAAACATAAGTCCTTGGTCCACAACCAAGCACAAAACAGACAAGTTGAGAGATCCTAAGGCAAGGCGCGCAGCCGAGACCTTGGGGAACTCAAAACGAACACGAGCATGGATGATCATCGAGTGTTCAAACGATGACGTCCAAGTCTTGAGGACGGTCAAAAATGGGGTGTCTACAACTGCACGTTCCACCAATAGCATGGTCATGATACCGACCAATGCTTCTGACTGCGTCATGAGATTCAAGATCTCATTGACAACAAGGTGATCGCACCACCCCAGAAACCAAATATAACTACAAACCCTCTCCCGACCCACAATCAAGTTCTCCCACCTCAAAATCTAAACCTAATCCATACATTGGCCATCTCCTATGACCCCAATGTATATATCACTCCTTCCCATCTACCAAGACTGACGTTGTTCATTCCTGAATGCATAGATTTGTGCATGATGGACACGTCCGCACTTTAACCTAAGCCTATAGGGGTGACAGTAGCAGTAGAAGGGAGGCTGGCCTCAGAGGAAAGTACGAGTCCTTTTCTAGAGAGCTCTGAGGATTTGCCTAAGGGGGTGTATGATCCAACCTGTTACATTGTGCCAATTGGTCAAATTAAGCCTGCATTAGTGTTACCAACTCTGGTAGAGGTTAATGTGGTTAGGGAATATGGCTCGAGCCAGGGGTTGGATGATTTGATGGAACTCGAGGAGGATTTAGACAACCAGCAATTCTTTGACGAACAAGATCAAGCAGATGTACAGATTGGCTAATTCGACTTGAACGGATCAATCGACAACTCTGGGTGGCTGAGTGATAAGCCAGATAAGGAGGAAGGAACTGAAATGAAACCGGAGGAAAAGAAAACAGGAATTGCTGTAGTGGCCGGAAGGGCCGATGAAAAGGGAAAACTGCCGGAGAACGTCGGCGTGGAAAATTCAGCTCAGGAACTGGGTGCTGTGAGCACTGTGGACACAAAACAGGAAGCATCACTAAAGCAGTTTGAAGAAGACAGGGTTCAAGACAACCAGAAAGCAGTACTGGCCTAACACCCTATGGGGAATACCTGTGATGTGAAAGTGATCCGAACGGAGTCGGACAACTATTTGTCGGCTACTGGAGGTGTATGGTGGGATGATGACGATCTGTATCTGGCCCACATTGACGAAGACTAGGGTGAGTGCCTTCCAAACAACACGTGGTACGCAGAAAAAATAGATCACATGACAAGAAGTGGGCGGTATTTTAAGCCACCACACTTAGATCAAGCTGAGGCATCTAGGAAAGACAGAGAGGTTGAGAAACAGAAAGAGAAGCAGCTGGAAGAAGTGGCAGTGTTGAAGCAGCTTAAGAAAATCCAAGCTAACATCTCAATTTGGGGTCTTCCCATGGCCTCCCGGGTACATCGACAGGTAGTACTGTCAGCAATGGACGAAGCTAAATTGTCCATTGACATTACCCATGAACAGCTTGTGGGATTGGTCTTCCCAGGTGGCGCCAGGCCAACCCTAACCTTTTCTGACAAAGAACTGCCGCCGGAAGGCTCAGCTAGTAACAAACCCTTGTACATATTTATTGAGTGCAGGGAAAAATAGGTGTCGGTGGTGTTGATAGACCCTGGTTCGACCATCAATGTCTGTCCTTCTTGCACAGCTTATGCAATCGGCCTTAGACCAGCAAACTTTGTGCTCACAGCCCAAGTAATTCGGGCATATGATAATACGAGCAGGGAGGTCATGGGCACGGTGCAAATCAGAGTTCAGGTGGGCCCAGCTCAGCAAGATGTCAAGTTCCATGTCCTGGATGTGCTGGCCACCTTCTACTTACTGCTAGGGAGGCCCTGGTTGCATCATGTGAAAGTTATCTCCTTCACCCTCCACCAAATGTTGAAATACCCTCATGGGAAATGAGTGGCGATTGTTTTCAGAAATTCATCCATCCATCCTCCGCCAGAGGTAACTACACCAATGTTAGAGATCACTCATGGTAAGGAGGATGTATTCCTCTCAGGGTTCATTCTAGCGAAAGCCCGGGTAGTGCAGATCATTTTTGGCAGTAGATGAGGGCATGTATGTCAGTGCCCAATCTATCTATTTCATGAACAAACTACAGTATGTGCCGGGAATGAGACTTGGAAGAAGTGGCCAAAAAGGCATCGCTGCACTAACAGACGTGCCGCACAACCCACATGCCTTTGGTCTGGGCTATGTGCCCACCAAAGAGGACTGGATCAGGAAATGAGAAGAAATCAGAGGCAGAGCCAGGGCTAAGCAGGCCGGGAAACACTATGAGCTCATCCAAAGGCCAATCTAGGTAATGCTGAATGGCCACTTTGTTTGGGAGGGAGAAGATTTCCCCTTTTGTAGCTTTCCCGAGCCCTGGATGAATTCCATGAAGTAGCGTGTCCTTGGATTCCAAATCTTCTTCAACCTATAGCTGCAAGATAGTCATACCGAGGAAAAGGCTGAACCAAGTACTGAAGTTGAACAGAGCATGGACAGTGACTCAGACAACAACGAACTTGGAGCAGGAGTAGCACTGGCTTGTCTCCTTGCAGATCCTGCGGCTGACTCAGAGAACTTGGGAGATAACCTTACCATCCCCGTGATCGGGAAAGAACCCGGAGTGAACCCAACCAACAGCATTTTGGATGCATCAGAGGCACCATCTCTTATTTGGTAGTTGTAGGAGGGCTTTTTGTCTAGTTCTGAGTCGGGTGATAAGCCAGAATCTGATTCCACTAAGTCTGTGGAGTCGGGATCAGAATCTGGTTCTTATGAATCTGAGTCTGGTATTCCCGGGGGTGGTAACCCGGATGCCAAGGTCTTGTCCAGGTCCTCTTTTTCTTTTTCTTTTGAGTCGGTTATAGCCGAAGATCTAGATCTTATGAATGACAACACTGCCAATTCTGAGTATTTCTCTGTGTCGCTTATTTATTGTATTGACCAAGATTTTTAGAATTTTAAGGAAAACGATGAGGAAAGAATTCCTCTAGTTTTGAAAAACTTGAGTAATCGAGAGGAAGAGGGGTTTGCTAAAGCCTGTGCTAATGAAATCATTGCTATTAATGTGGGTATTGAGAAGGATCCGCGTCTGGTCCAGATCAGGTCCACGTTGTCTTCGAAGGAGCGCGAGCGCTTAGTCGCTTTATTAAAAGATTTCAAAAATGTTTTGACGTGGTCCTATGAAGACATGCCTGGAATCGATCCTAAGATTGTACAGTATCGAATCCCTCTTGACCCCGAGGCTCGACCCGTCAAGCAGAAATTGCATAGAATCTGTCCAGATTGGGCGTTGAAAATCAAGGAAGAGGTCACCAAGCAGATCGAGGTAGGTTTCTTGTTAGTATCTAAGTACCCAACTTGGTTGGCCAATATCGTCCCAGTGCCGAAAAAGGACGGTAGAATCCGGGTGTGTGTGGACTTCCGAGACTTGAACAGAGCCAGTTCGAATGATGACTTTCCTCTGCTGCATATTGATGAGTTAGTACATTTCACTGCGAGCCATGCATTGTTATCCTTTATGGACGGATTTTTTGGGTACAACCAGATTCTGATGGCGCCCGAGGATAGAGAGCAAACCGCATTCACTACGCAGTGGGGTACCTACTGCTACCGGGTTATGCCATTTGGGCTGAAGAATATCGAGCCTACCTATCAGAAGGCTACGACCACCATTCTGCATGATATGATCCACAAAAAGGTCGAGGTGTACGTGGACGACATGATTATCAAGTCCAAAGAAAGAGAAAGCCACTACACCCCCTTGGAGAAATTCTTTCAACGGATCAGAGAATACAGGTTGAGGTTAAACCTACAGAAATGCACCTTCAACGTAACAGCAGGGAAAATGCTGGGCATTTTGATCACACAGAGGGGCATCGAAGTAGATTCTTCCAAAATCAAGGCCATCCTAGAAATGCCACCACCAAGGACTGAAAAGGAGGTATGAGGCTTTCTGGGTAAAGTGCAATTCATAAGACAGTTTATTTCTAATTAACCTTGACTTGTGAACCATTTTTTAGTCTCCTGAAGAAAGGAAAGAAATTCTTATGGGATGATTGATGTCAATTTGCCTTTAAGCAGGTTAAGCAGTACCTCCAGAATTCTCCTGTGTTGTTGCCGCCAGAGACGAGAAAGCCTTTGATTCTGTACTTGTCAGTGACAGACATGACCATGGGATACATGCTTGCTCAAGAATCTGAAGATAGGGTGGAGAAAGCCATCTACTACTTGAGCAAGAAAATGCTGGATTACGAGACCCGCTATACTCCGTTAGAGAAAGCTTGCCTAGCCTTGGTATGGGCTACCTGGAAGTTGAGGCACTACTTTTTAGCTCACTCTGTAATCTTGGTTTCAAGATGAGACCCTATCAAATATCTCTTTGAGAAACCAATGCTTATAGGTAGGCTAGCCTGTTGGTTGCTTCTCCTCTCCAAATTCGATCTCAAATATGTCACCCACAAGTCGGTCAAGGGAAGAGCTGTAACGGAGTTCCTGGCAGACCACCCAGTAGAAGGGGATAAGGCGGTGGAATACTTGTTCCCAGGTGAAACCATTTTACAAGTTGAGGAGCAGACTTGGACGATGTACTTTGATGGAGCAGCCAATCGGTACGGTTATGGAATAGGTGTGTTACTGATAGCACCTGATGACTCCCATATACCTTTAGCCTTCAAACTCCGGTTCAAGGTGTCCAACAATGAAGCAAAGTATAAAGCATGTATCGCTGGTTTAGAAGCCGCCCTGGAACTATGGGCAAAAAGGTTGGGTGTTATTGGGGACTCAAACTTAGTTGTTTCTTAAGCAAATGGAGATTGGAAAGTCAAAGAAGAAAAGATGAAGGTTTATCACCAGACCCTGGATGTTCTGATTCTTAGGTTTGAAAGACTGACATTCACGCATCTACTGAGAGAGAACAATAGGTTCGTTAATGCTTTAGCAACTACATCTTCTATGGTAGACATCCCACTTGGAGTCCGGATGCGTCCAATTATCATTGAGCAGAAATACACGCCAGCTTATGAAACTATCACCACAATAGATGAAGTGCAAGACAAAAACCCTTGGTACTACGATATTTGGAACTTCTTGGAAAAGGAGATTTATCCACCAGGGGCAAATGCCAAGGACAAAAGGGGAACACGGCGAATGGCTATCCAATTTATCATCTGCGGAGATAAACTGTATAAAAGAGGTCATCTGAGAATGCACAAGTTTTGTGTCGAAGAAGAGGAATTAAAGTGCCTGATGGAGGCCATCCATGGAGGAGAGTGCGGGGCACATATGAACGGTGTGATGCTAACCCTGAAGATTCTCAGGCAAGGTTACTACTGGTCTACCATGGAGGAGGATTGTATTGGTTTTGTTTGGCAATGCCACAAATGCTAAATTCATGCTAATCGCATGAATATCCCACCGTCAAAACTGTACAACATGACTTTGCCGTGGCCTTTCTCGGTCTGGGGAATTGACGTCATCGGTGTAATCACGCCAAAAGGATCAAATGGGCATGAATATATCTTGGTGGCAATTGATTACTTTACAAAGTAGGTGGAAGCTCAGTCCTATGCAGTGTTGAAAGCATCGCATGTAGCTAAGTTTATCAGAAATAATATCATTTGCCGGTACAGAGTCCCAAACGAGATCATATCAGATAATGGCTCCCACTTCAAGAAAGAGGTGATAGACTTGTTAGAGAAATACAATGTGGCTTTCCATAAGTCATCTATATATAGGCCGCAAACCAATGGAGTTGTTGAAGCGGCCAACAGGAACATCAAGAACATCTTACAGAAGATGGTTGAAACCTACAGGGACTGGCCAGATAAATTGCCATTCGCACTCTGGGGCTATAGAACTTCGATCCAGACGTCTACAGGGGCAACTTCTTATTCTCTCTGTCTACGGGATGGAAGTCATTTTGCCAATTGAAATAGAAGTCCCGTCGCTGCGAGTTATGGACGAATGTCAGATAGTAGAGGCGGACTGGCAACAGAGCAGATTTGAGGAATTGATGTTATTTGATGAGAGAAGGCTGAAAGCATTGTATCATGTTTAGGGCTACCAGTGCAGAATCGCCAGGGCTTTTAATAAGAAGGTTTAGTCCTAGAATCTCAAGGACGGAGACATGGTGCTGAAAGACAACCGAGCTCCCATTCATGACCCTAGGAACAAGTTCAGACCCAATTGGACTGGTCCTTACATCATCAAAGTTATTTGGTCGGGTAGAGCGGTTATTCTCATGGATTTAGATGGCCTAGAATTTTCACAACTAATCAACATGGACAAGTTGAAGAAACACTATCTCTGAGAGGCTCGCTAGGCTGAAAGCCTGAAAGAGCGACCTAGGCAAAAGATAGAGCATGAAAAATTAGAAATAAAGAAAAACTGAGCTCGCAAGGTTGAAAACCCTAAAGGGCGACTTCGAAAAAAGTCAGAGCGCAAAAGGAGAGAGTTAATACTCGAGTGAACATGAACCGAACTACGTAAGGCCTGATTCCCATCTTTGGGATACGTAGGCAACTTCATCCTAAAGTTCGGCCGTAATCACCTCCAACTCAACTGTCCTGTCCATGTGTTTGATCAGGTCATCTTTGTCTATTCTTTACCTGAGAGTTCGATTGTGATCTTTACACTGAGAAAAAGAGCTGGTTACAATGCAGAGCAGTGGTGTTCAATCAGGGGCATCTCTATTCTTTTGCTTCGGGGTTGTACATCTTGAGGATTGATTTCGTGCGTGCCAGGTGGTGATTCTTTTCAAAAATGGTTTTGAAAAGTTTTAATAAAAGTTGATTTTGTTCAAAATTTTACCTTTTACAATTTAGACCATTTTTGGACCAAAAGGAAAATTTTATTGCTCACAACTTTAATTTCATTAATTTCAACATAAAGCTCTCCAACTCTCCGATACAAATCAAAGTTGCTTTTATTACATCGAAAAAACTTGAAAAGAAAGGTCAAAGCAATAAACTAGGGGCATAGATGAGTCAGGTGCACCTACGTCCCCTGCTCGTGCTTGTGGAAGCTTCTGAAGCCAAAGTGGGCTCGGTTTGTGCCTCATCCTCGAGCCAAGCCAAGCACTCGCCAAAAAGGGCATAACTGAAACTAGGGGAAGGCGCTAGAAGCTCTCTCATCCTCCAAGCAGTGAGGTACCTAGCCAAGTGTGAACCATGGATGGGGAATGAAACCAAGTACTCTACCCCGTCCTCTGGGCGGGTCTGATCATGCCCGAACTGACATCTGAACTGGAAAGGAAAGTAGAACACGCAATGCATGAGGCTGATCAACTGCATGCCAGGCTACCGAGCCATGCTGTAACTCATCTCGATCAGATTAAGCTAGGGGCAATGCCAAGCTATGTTAGCAGCATAGCAACTACACATCCAGTCGCACCACCATCTCTCGTTGGGAAAATCTACTCGTTGGTGGCGGAAGAAATCCACACCTGGAAAGGGATGAAAGAAAATAGAGATTAAGGAACAGAAAGATGTATGTTGAGAGAAAAGTAAGGAAAGGGCTTTGAGAGAAAAATAGAGCATGAGTGTCAAGTGATGTGAGAAACACATATGAGAAAGGATGGGAAACAATACCTGAAGAAGTAGTGGACTTCCCGCGAACCTGGTAGTCTCTCACCGATGACAGGCATCTAAGCCCATCAAGGTCTCGGCCAATGCCAAACTAATGCAACTCTTACCTTTTTTCAGACCTTAGGCCACTTCGATCAACCAAATGCTAAATCCGCTGAAACTAGAGGCAAGAAGGAAATGTGCAAGCAAACATAAGCAGAGGACATGTTGCCGAAAACCTCGCCAGAGAAGGTCGCCTTTGTCACCGATGTTGGAAAATCGATGAATCAAGCTGGGTATGTCCAGCTCTCCATTGTGCAGAGTGAGTCGACACATTCATCCCAAAGCTTGGGCGTGGCCAAAACGGGGCTGAGGCATGATTTCCTCATCGCGCTAGGATTCTATTAGTACCTGAAATTCTTAAAGTGTCGGGCACATTTCTTGTGCTTCGAAGCGAAATACGTGTGTAATTGGGTCCTAGCATCAGGCCGCAGCATGGAGTAACGGAATACAAAGTGGAGTACGGCTCAACAAAAAAAGTGCATTTATGCCAAAACCCCAAAATTTTACCTTTTCTGTGCCGTCTAAAGCAGCTATCCAATCAGTAAGCTTCTCGGCAAGGAATATCTCCATTTGTGGAAGAAATTACAGCTAAAATGAGGTTCTGGAGAAGAAATCACAAAGCAGAACCTTTTGTAGAAGATAGGCTGTGAGTGGAAGCCAGCTTTCAACAATTTGGAGGTTCCTTACACTGGTGGCCGGCAGGCTATCGGCCACCTCTTGTGGCCGACAAGCCCCCTCCTCTGGCCAGTAACCTCTATCTCTGGCCAATAGCTCTCCTTTCTGGCCTGTCGTCCACCTGCGTATTGGGCAGTATTGGCAGCATATGTTTTGTCTCAATCTTTGTGTGTTTTAAGGTCTTTTTTTTTAGTCTTTTTGGTTTTAGCAAGTGTGTTTATTTGTATTTGAGTTGTTTTTGCTTTGTTTATCGAGTTGTATTTTGTATTTTGTATTTCGATTGTTGGTCGGCTCATTACTCGATTAAGAACATTGTTTCAATCAAGCGCTCTCTTGGCCAATTCAATTCCTTGTCCATTTCATGCAAATATGGTGCTCATGATGCAAAAATAACAACACTTTTCATAAAAACTGTGAGGTTTTACTCCGATCATGGTTTTTACAAAAAAGGAGTACAAGTTTCAAAAGCAAATAAATCCTATCTGAAGCTATACATGTGCTAATGCTACCAAACAAAAAAGAAACTAAGCAAAAAAATACAAAAACATCAGTGTCGGTCATCTCATGCTCGAGAGGCCCTCTTCAACCTATTCTTCGGAGAGGACGACTTGGGGGCACTATCTCAATCGACACCACTGTCCGAATCAGTCTCTGAACCTGAGCCGGTATCATCTCCGCTCTCTACCTTAGAGCCCACCTCGGCGACACCTCCACTCTCGGATGACTCAGAATGCTGACTCACTGCCTCCTCGGAGTCACTAGTCTCAGCATCGTCGTCGTTCAGAATGGGCTCTGAAGGACTGCTCTGGCCCTAGGTGCCCCTATCCCTGCCTCGACCGCGGTTCACATCTCGACCATGAGTTAGGGCCTATCTCTCTCTTCTCCCTGCTGCTGGAGGAGGTGTTGCTAGTGCTGGTGCTGGTGCTACTGCTAGTGCCATCAGTACAGATGGAATCTGAAGAAAAAAAAAAGTTGTCGACATATCAGCTATAGTGTGTGTATCAAATACAGGCATGGTATGTAGAATAAGTGTCATGTAGAAATCAGATACAATATGAGTACATTGTGCGAGTACAATGTGCCAATGCGGTGTGTCAATGCAGTTTAAGACAAATTACAGTTGAAATGCCAGTGTATCAAGGGAAATTTGATAGCATGAAGCACAAACTGAAGGAAATTACCTAGATACTGTGGAGACCAACCAGCATCTCCCTCCTCTGCACCATACCCATCAAGGAAGCCACCAGCTCAAGAAGGCTCTCCATATACTCTATAGATGCCTGCAAATGCATTTGGATGATCAATGTCTGAGATAAACGTATCTGAAATGGAAAAGTGGTGTGCAAAATGATAAAGTGTGGTCCATACCTAGGATAAGCCTCGAACTCCGACAAACTCATGCCCTGCTTCTACCAGCTCGATTGGAATCTGGTAAGCAGTCCCAGTAGGCCGCCAGCATGTGAGTGCAGTGGGAAGCTCTGGCCAACGGATAGTCTTCTCAACAGGGAGAGCCACTCTAGTATGGGCCCTAGTCTCCTGATTCGCCTCGCCTCGCCTCGCCTTCCACAACAGCCCCTACCCCCTCACCTACGTGAGCGCCCGTTAGAGATGGCATAAGGTGGGTTTGAATAAAGGTCATGTAATCGCCTTCTCCTCTGAAGAAATCAACATCGAAGCCCACCATGAACTGTATGACTACGTCAACAGATAGGCTATCTGCTGTCCTCATAGACTCCGAGAGTGGCATCAAAACGACTGAATCATGCAAGCCCATAGTCTGGCGAACGAATCTCTTGCTCAAGAACCAAGCCCAACAAACTAGGCCCTCCAGCAGAATCCGGAACGGCGATGTACCCCAGGCTCCCGCGTACTGGTCCCGCACCCAAGCCGGCATCATGGCCCAGGGCTACCACGCGATCTGCAAACATAGAGTGTACAGATTGTTAGTTGCCATCAGATGCCAAAGTATGAATCAGAACAGTTGTAAAGCAAAAATGACTGTGTTTCGGGTTACCCCGTAGGCGGCCACAGTATCAAAATAATGGCGGAAGAAGGCAAAGGTCTCGCGACTCTAGCGCTGACACTGACCATCGTATTGTCTCGAGTAGGGAACAACAAAGGGAAGTTCCTCCATAGGCTCTGGAGCGAGGGCTGCAAAATATGCATAAACCCATAGTTGCAAAGAAAGTGCAAAGCAGAAAGCACAGGGCATGAACAGATATAGAAAGTATAAAGCAGAAAGCACAGAGCATGAACAGATGCAGAAAGTGCAAAGCAGAAAGCATAGGTGTTGAATAGATATAAAGTAGAAAATGTGAAGTAGAAAGTGTAAAGTGCAAAAAGGGAACTGAAATACATACCTCCCAGGCTCGCCAATAGCCTCCGATCCACTCTTCCCTCATGTGGGGAGGTGGAGCTCATATAGCCGTATAGGGTAGTGAGGCTAGCTCTGCCCGAGTCATAGAAGCGTACCCGGGAAAGGGTCACCAGGGTGCTCAACAGATATAAACCCATAGTGTTCCACCTGTTCAAAAACAAGGTGCTACTGAAGACAAACATCAGGAAGCCTCGGGCATATTACTCCATCTCCTCTAGTGTCTCAGGCTTTCTTCCGCAGAACTGCTCGGCGAACCAACTATATCTCACCATGGTTGGCTGGTATAGGGGTGGGTACGCTCCCAACAGGTCGATCCAAGCAGCCTCCCACTCGCCCATGTCTGTGTCAAAGGGAATTGGATTGCCCCCTACTCCTAAGCCTGTGATCATGGAAAAGTCGTTGGGAGTCATCGTCATCTCCTCAGCAGTAGAAAAGTAGAAGGAATTGGTGGTGTCCCACCACTTTTCCACTAGCGCACCTAGAAGGGGGCGGCTTGCTATGACATGTGTCAAGCTGGAGCAGAAAAGGCTGAAGCCAGTCTCATCAACGATGTTGCGAACCCCTGCAGGAAGCTCGTTATACCAATCCCTCGCCATCATCGCTCTGTACCCCCTGCAGGCACGAGAGTCCCCCGGTGACAAAGAACAGATGAATTAGATGAAAGGCAGTGATAAAAGTACAGTAAGATGAAAGGCAGTGCAAGAAATGTAGGTAAAAGAAAGGCAGGAATGCATGAAAATAGAATTCATACCTCAGTAGTGCTGGATGAAAGGTGGGAGGCTGGCTCCCTCAGCAGGAGGTCCTCTGGTACGCCGCGAGCAAAGTCGCTGAAACGCCTAATGCCTCCAGGCGGTAATATGTGCGTGCGGGAATGATATGTTGCCGGATCGAAGGGTCGCACTCTCAATGGTAACGTCTCTGGCACGAACTCTGGCACGAACTCCGCCTCAAGGTCAACCTCAATGCCATCAGCTGCCTCGCCAACCTCAGTAACTGCTGGCTCCTCTACCTTGACAACAGGTGGAAACACAGGTGGAACCTTTGGAGGAGCTCCGCGTGAGGAATCTCATCTGTCATCTAGAAAATGGGTGAAAAGTAGGTGAAAAGTAGGTGAAAAGTGAAGAAAAATGGAGAAAAGAGGATAAACTTGGAAAAAGTCAACCATAGGAGAGAGAAAATGGGAGAAAAAGTCAAAACCCGGGAAAGTTCACGAAACCTGAGAGAAACTCGAGGGGAACAAGCCTAAAGTGGTGAAAATCCGAGAAAAAATGACGAAATCAAAATTTGATCGGTTCAAAATGTAGAGAACTATGAGGGTTTTGCAAAAAAAAAAAAAATGTGCGTGAAACGTTGGAAAATGCATATAAAGCACGGATCTAGAGAGAAGGAGAGCTATTTCAGCCTTGGAGAAGTGAGGGAATAAAGTGTCTTGACCTATACTTAAAGACCCACGAGCAAAAAGACTAGTTTGCCCCGAATCTGCCATCAATGGCCGGCAGGCCACAGTGGTGGCCGGCAAGGTTTTCTTGTGGCCAGCAGGTGGCCGGTGGCTCTCAGGTGGTTCCTGGTGCTATTCTGTGCTTCTGCTTCCTGAGTAGTGTATGGAAGGTTCTATTTTGGGAGCTTGCAGCTGCGTTTCGATGTGAACATGTCCCACTTGCTACTATGAATGAGGTGTATCCTTTTTGAACATGTTGCAATTCCTCTGAGAGGTAAATCAGAAGTTGCCACCGAATATCGTTTTATTCATTTTGTCAAAATTATGACTTTCTTCTCTTCCTTTGCATAGAATGTGCATTTCGCATATATGTATTTTGCATGCATGTCTTACATCATTTATGATTCGTGCATAGAATATGCTGTCAATTTTGCATTGAATATGCTCTTGTTTCATGCATAGAACATGCCTTCAAATCAACATCATATGTCGGTTGTCCATCTTGCATGGAACATGCGTTCTCACTGACTTGATTTATAATCACGTTTACTTTGTGCATCTATCGTAATTGTTCACTTTGTGCATCTATTGCACACGTTCATTTTGTGCATCTATCACACACCTCTGTCTTTCTCAGGATGTGTGAAGTGCGGCCCTGGGCGTGTTTTATCTCGGGACGCGTAAAGCGCGAGCCCGAGCAGTTTTTCCTTATCCCAGGACGCATGAAGCGTGGCCCTGCGTGTGTTTTACCTCAGGACGCGTGAAGCGCGAGCCTGAGCGGTTTTCTCTTATGTGGACACCCTATTTTTCACCGCCCTTAAAACTTGGGCGCCACTAATTGATCACTCGATAATGAAAGTTATGCTGTGCAAACATTCGATTTCTTTAGCAAGAAGAGCTTCTAAATCCCAACCTTACACCCCATTTTTGACCAAAACTATTTTGAGCAAAATTATTTTAGACCTCAAAACCCTCTCTTTGAAAAAAAATTTCCCAAAAGTTTCTATGATGTTTTGAGGCTCGCATTTCGTTAAAAAGTGCACTTTTTGGTAAAATCGAGTAAGGACAAAGTGGAGATAAATGGAAGAGAGGTAAAATTTTTGAAAAATCTTTAAAAACATCTTATTTAGAGGTTTTGAGTTGAAGAAAATAGGAGAGGACAGAAGAAAACCCGGCGGGGGAAAGGTTAGGCATTAATCCATTAGGGTAAAACTGAGCAGCCTTCACTAAAATAGGCATATCTCTTTGCACACTTAGAATTTAGATGTAAGGATACTTCCATTGGAAAGTAGACTTATGTGTCTTCAATTTAGACTCAAGAATGACCTAAAACTGAGTTCGGATGAGGGAGATATGTCTGTTTGAAGTTGGGCCTGGACAGCAGATTTTTTGTGGATGGCAAGCCCTCTTTTGTGGACGGTAGGCCACCACTTCTGGCTTGTCGGCCACTGGTAATTTTGGCCTTTTTGAGTGGTCAGACCCCCTTGACCCCCCTAGTGATGTGCCGGCCACTAGTGGTGTGTTGGCCAGAAATAGTGGACGGCCGGCCACCATTAATGGCCTGCCGGCCATCAGTGTCTTTTTTCAGATATTTTGTTGACAGCTGTGCCAACTATTGGCACAATTGGCTGCATCTCCCTACACATGTATGGAGGGATATATCTCAGCCAAATACATATTTTTCTATATATAGGGGGTTTCCTTCCCCATTTTTAAAGGTTAGAAGTTTTGGAGCAAAAATCTCTCTCTCTCTCTCTCTCTCTCTCTCTCTCTCTCTTGCAAATTTGTGCACATTAGTCTACATACATCTCACTTTTGCCTACACCTCCTTAACCAAATTTGATCACCTTTGGACTAAGGTTCCTTGAGGCCTTCTTGGAATTCTTGAAGTTGGTTTTTGCTTGAATTGTTGCCTAGAATTGATCTTTGCTTAAAGAGGTATAACACTTACTTTTTTAGCTTACTTTGCATACTTATTTTTCTATCTTTTCCAACTGTTTTCGGGCTGTCTTTGAGCTTTAAAAAACTCTATTTTTGTGGGTTAAAATTGGTGGTTTTAGGCCATTTAAGGTTAGGGGGTGGCTCACCCTTCTTTATTCCTTGATTGTAAGGTCTTTCCACCTTTGTTTCCCACTTTCAAACTATCTTTTTTTGGGCTTTTGAACAGTGAATTTCAGAGTATTTTCAGTAGTAAAAATAATCTTTTGAAGTCCAAATTTGGAGGGGTTAGCCTCCCTTCCTTGTGTCCTTTTTGCTAGCCTAGTTAGCTCTATGGGTTAACTTAATTTTCTAGCCTTTTGTAGCTTAATTCCAGCATCTTTTAGGCTCTATTTTGGACTATTTTAACTCTGTTTTTGGCTGGTTGTTGTATTTGAGTCTTGTATTGCATGCTTCTAGTGTAAATGTCCTCACAAGCTTGGTGTTTTAGGCCTTTAGACACCACTTCTTTGAGTTGATTGCATGTTTTAGTGCTTTTGTCACTTAATTTCAACACTCATAATCTCTACAACCTCCCTCATTTCTTGACTCTTTGTTTTCTTTCAGGGTTGTTTCAATCTTGGGATTGTGAAAGCTTGAGATTGAGGTCCATGCTTAATTGTTTAATCCTCTTTTGGGGGTTCATTATCAATGGCATGACACCTCTCTCTTGCCTTACACTTTAACACTTACTTCTCTTTGGAGGACTTCTCACCAATAGACTTAATTGGTTAAAGAATGGAAGGGTAATTAAAATGAGTAACTAAAAGTTGAAACTAAAATTGTGTAAGATAAGAATTTGGTTGTGTTTTGGTGTGTTCAATCGAACGTTAATTGAACACAAGGAAAAATGGAGCATTTCATACTGAAAGTGATGAAATGTGCCAAGTTTCCAAGGTCTCCATTGCCCTTGATCATGCATGATAGGGTGATGGTTTTTAGTCTTGTTTGTGCATTTATTAAACTTGTACATCTTGGTTCTTTAGCCATCATGCAATGAAATTGCTTGAATTGATGGTTTGAGGACTAAGTGTATCACTCCTTTGAGTTTGTTTTGATGATAAGAAGAGATACACAGTACAAACAACCTGTGAGAATACTCTCTTTGCTCTGTTTGCTCTCTGTTGCGGCAAGAAATGGTGTATCATCAGTGCCCGGCTGGCCACTGTTTCTGGCTTACAGGCCATTAGTGTTGGATGGCAACCCCCTATTGGTGGCCAGCCGGCCACTAGTGAATTTTGAGCAGAATGCTTATCAAGCAGAGCAGAGTTGATCTAGAAAAGGAAAACCAGTGTAAGGGTTGTGCAACAGAGGCTTTCGGGAGCAAACAATGGACGTTCTTCGGGTGGAAACCGAGCATGCATTCGGCCTCTCTCATTCTTGGGACTAGTTAATTAGTTTCATTATTAATTAGTTAGTCATAGTTGTGTTGTGGCTAATTAAAGTGTTATAATTATTTAATTAGGTTAGTTATTTAGTTAATTAATTCATGTTGTAATTAATTAGTTAGCTAGTTTAATTAGTCACTTTGTAATTAATTAGTTAATATAGCTAGCTAATTAGCTTCGTATTGTACTTATTTAATTAGCTTAAAGTAGTTAATTAAATAGTTCATTATTGTAATTATTTAATTAATTAGCTTAGCATAATTAATTATTTACTTGTTGTAATAATTAATTAGCTTAGATAGCTAGCTTATTTATTCAAGTTTTGTAATAATTAGTTAAGTAGTTTAGCTTAGCTAGTTTATTCATTTAGACCCTCCTACGCAAGGGCATCAATATTGTAAAAATGTGTATGTCTTCCAACCCCACGTCTTTCTCCCTTTTATTTATTCGCTTTTGATAGTTAGATTAGGGGCATCACGTTTCAATTAGCATATCGCATGTTTGCATCCATTCATTTGTCTTGAATACACTAAGGCTCGGTTCATCATTCAAACTTGCATTGTCGTTTATTACCTTGTTGAATAAGTGTTTAAACGCATGCTATGAAATTGTTGCAAATAACATGTTAAGTAGCTGAGCCTATTTTAGTTGCATTATTGCATGTGTTGCATTAGCCATCTTGTATAGTTAGGTATCATGCATATTTTTCTAACTCTTTTGTTTTATCTTAGCTTGGAGTACTAGGTGAGTTTTTAGTGCTTTAGCATACTTGCATGAGTGTGAGTGATGTTTCCATGACTAGCACGCTTGCCATGAGGCTAAGTGCTTACTTGTTAAACTGTTTGAGTGTCTGTGGATGAAGGCTTGTTGCTTGAATTGGAATGATTCAATGAATGTATGTTTAAGCCCACTTTGTCAAGTGGCAAATTCACAAACTTAAAGCCCACTTTGTTAAGTGGCAAAATAAAACCCTTTTTCCAAAAACAAACATGAAATTGAATTGTTCCAATTCGGGCAAATTAGTCTATACCTTGTGTGCGTGCATCACATAGTAAATGCTAACCTAATAAACCGAAACAAGAGCATATAATATTGATAAAAATCATACCATGATTAGTAGAGGCCGATCTTTGATTGAGCGAGCGGGGGTGCTCAATTCATGACCTTCCCCTCTCGTACCTAAGTTCCCGAGCCGAGACAATCTTGGTGATGATGGACACGTGGCCTTTGGCACGAGTCATGGGTTTCCTAAATTTCTCAAAAACAAAACATTTAGGTGGCGACTCTGTATCTAACAAAGAAGTTCATTTTTGGCAATTTGATTCAAAATGGATTTTCCAAAAGATTTGTCGGATTTAGACTCTTTGGTATTTACCAATTTCACATTGCACTTATGAGATTAGATTCAAAACCGCGGGAGTCCGTACTATAGGGTTATATTTCGAACTTCCGAAAAGAGGGCGTGAAAAAACTGAGCTACATCTTACCTCAGGATGCGTGAAGCATGGCCCTGGTCATGTTTTATCTCGGGACGCGTAAAATGCAAGCTCGAGCAGTTTTCTTGTTTCTCTGAATGCGTGAAGCACGACCCTAGGTGTGTTTTATCTTGGGAAGCGTGAAGCGTAAGCCCGAGCAGTTTTCTTGTTTCTCAGGACACGTGAAGCACGGCCCTAGGCGTGTTTTATCTTGGGACGTGTGAAGCGTGGCCCTGAGTGTGTTTTATCTCGGGATGCGTAAAGCGCGAGCCCGAGCGGTTTTCCTATTTCTCAGGACGCGTGAAGCGCCACCCTGGGCATGTTTTATCTTGGGACGAGTGAAGTGCGAACCCGAGCGATTTTCTTGTTTCTCAGGATGCGTGAAGCGTGGTCTTGGGTGTGTTTTATCTCGGGACGCATGAAGCACGAGCCTGAGCGGTTTCTCTTTTATCTTAGGACGCGTGAAGCACGGCCCTAGGCGTGTTTTATCTCGGAACGCGTGAAGCGCGAGCCTGAGTGGTTTGTCTTTTATCTCAGGAAGCGTGAAGCGCGGCCTTGGGCGTGTTTTATCTCGGGACGCATGAAGCGCGAACCCGAGCGGTTTCTCTTGTTTCTCAAGACGCGTGAAGCGTGGCCTTGGGCGTGTTTTATCTCAGGACGCATGAAGTGCGAGCCTGAGGGGGTTTCTCTTGTTTCTCAGGATGCGTGAAGCGCGGCCCTGGGCGTGTTTTATCTCAAGACGCTTGAAGCGCGAGCCCAAGCGGCCCGAGCGGTTTCTTTTGTTTCTCAAGACATATGAAACGCGGCCCTGGGCGTGTTTGATCTCAGGACGCATGAAGCATGAGCCCGAGCAATTTTTCTTATTTCTCAGAACGCGTAAACCGCGAGCTCGAGCGATTTTTCTTATTTCTCGGGACCCATGAAACGCGACCCTAAACGGTTTTCATTCCTCTGTTTCTCAGGACACGTGAAACGCGACCTTTAGTGGCTTTTATCTCAAGACGCGTGAACTGCGAGTGCGAGCTATTTGTCTTATTTCTCGGGATACGTGAAACACGACCCCGAGCGGTTTTCATTCCTCTATTTCTCAGGATGCGTGAAGTGCAACCCTGGGCGTGTTTTATCTCGGGACATGCGAACCGTGACCACGAGTAGTTTTTGTTCCTCTGTTTCTTAGGATACGTGAATTGCGACCTTGAGCGGTTTTTATCTCGGGACGTGCGAAATGTGACCCCGAGCAATTTTCATTCCTCTGCTTCTCAAGATGCGTGAAGCGCGGCCCTGAGCGATTTTTATCTTGGGACGTGTGAAACACAACCCCGAGCGATTTTCATTTTTCAGTTTCTCAAGATGCGTGAAACGCAACCCTGAGCGGTGTTTTCTTTCCTCGTCTCGTGTTTTGGCATGATCAGAGTGTGTTTTAGATCTTTTTGCATGGAACCTGTGTTGGTTTTAAGCCTGAAGCTGCTCATTCTTATGTGCTTATGTTGTTATCTCATTATCTTGCTTATTGCATATGTTATTCCTTATCGCATCATTTTGCATGATCATGAGTTTTCAAAATAGCCGGCTTCGTGAAGCGTGTGAGTGCACCTTTCAAAGTATTTTTTTGCATATCGTTTGCATCTTGCTCCAGAACTACGCTGGTTTGATTTCTTACAAAGGGATACGTAGGCAGCCTGCGGGCGCAACCATTTATTTCTGTCTTGATTGTTTGTCCAAGTCTTATGGCCTTGTCAAAATGGGTCATCTTCGGGCGTTGACATTCACTCACGTCATTTCATGACTCCGAGTTCTATCAAAAATGGACAACTATAGACACCCAATTTTTTACCGTCATTACTACTTGGATGTCATCGCTTGCGCATCCGATGATGAGTCTATATGCTTGTCAAGTGCTTGAAGTCCTCAGCGAAATGCCACATCTTTGAGCCCTCCAAACCTTGCACCTCTATTGTCTTGTTTTTGGACCAAAACCTTGGATCAAGCCTACAACCTCTAGTGGCCTGTCAGCCACTTCTATGGGCTACCGGCCACTGCTTCTGGTTGCCAGCCACTGATGTGGCCTACCGGCCACCAATGTGTTTTGCAGATATTTTGTGACAACGATGCCAGCTGTTTGCACAGACGCTTGCATCTGCTCCCACATGTGTGGTTGGATGTTTTTGAGGGAGGTTCATGTTTTTCTATATATAGAGGACCTCTTCTCTTACTTTAGAGGTTAGAAAAATTTTGGAGCAAAATTTTTACACTCTCTTTACAATTCTCTCTCCCTCTTGCAAATTTCTTTACCTTTGCCTATACACTCTTGGCCAAACCTCTCCATCTTTGAGCTGAGATATCTTTGAGCCTTGTTTGAGCTCTTGTGGGTGTGTTTGCCTTGTTTTATTGCTTAAAAGTGATCTTCTCTTCAAGAGGTATAACGCTTTGCCTCTTTACTTGTTGTATTTACTCTTTTTCTCACTATTTTCCAACTGTTTTTGGGCTTTAAAAACTTTGTATTTTTGGGCTGAAACTTAGGTTTTAAGGCCAATAAAGGTTGAAGGGTGGTTCATCCTTCTTTACACCTTGCTCTCAAGGCGTTTACCCTTGTGTTTCCCACCCTTACACTATCTTTTTTTGATCTTTTAAACACTGATTTTCAGAGTTATTTTAGTGGCTAAAATCACGTTTTGAAGTCCAAAATTGGAGGGGTTAGCCTTCCCTCATTGTGTTTTGCTTACTAGCCTAGCATGATCCATGTTTTACCTTATTATTCTAGCTATTTTTGTCTTAATTCCAGCATGTTTTAGGACTTATTTACGACTGTTTTAGGACTTTTTTTTAAGTGTTCATTGCATTTGAGCCTTATATTGCATGCTTGTAGTGTAATTGTCCTCTGGAGTTTGGTGTTTTAGGCCTTAGACACCACCTTATTTGAGTCAATTGCATTTATTTGGTGCTTTTCTTACTTGTTCTCACCTCTAATCACCTCTGCAACCTCCCTCCTTTCTTGGCTTTTGTTTTGCTTTGAAAGTGGTTTCAAACTATTTGTTTGTTTAAGCATGAGATTGAGATGTCATGCTTAATCCCTTTGGGGGTTCATTACCAACGGGATGATGTCTCTTTCATGCCCAAAGCAACACTTGGTTTCCTATTAGAGGACTTAAACTCACTTTTGGACTTAATTGACTAAAGAATGGATGGTAATCTAAAATGAAGTAATAAAATTGAGGCTAAAAAAGGTGTAAGATAATAATTGGTTAGGGTTCACTTAGACGTTAATTGAACCCGTGAGTCTTGAGTCGTTTCATACTCCTTAGTGATGAAAACGGTTCAAGATTCATTGTCAACTACTTCCCTTGATTTTTCATGATATGGAGGTGGTTTTCAGAGTCTTGTTTTACTGCATTTATTGAACTTGCACACTTGATTCATAAGCCATCATGCAATAAAATTGCATCCATTGATGGTTTGTGAATCAAACTTACTACTTCTTTGAGTTGTTCAAATGATAAGGAGGGGTTAAATTGTGAAAACAAACCCTTGAGAATACACTGTCTCTACTCTATTTGCTCTCTGTTGCAACAGGACAATACAGTCAGCAGTGGCCGGCAAGCCATCATCAGTGGACGACAGGCCCTCAGCCGGCCACCAGTGTAAAATCAAGCAGTGTCCTTTTGAAGCAGAACAGAGTTGGTCTGAAGGTGGAAATCAGTGCAAGTGTTCTACTGTGTATAGAGACATTCGGCAGCAAAAACAGTGGCTTTTTCTAGTGGAAACTGCATTCATGCATGAGCCCTCCATCGATCTTCGGGATTCGTGTTGTAAATATATTAGTGTTGTGCTTAACATAGTGGCTTTGTAATTAATTAGTTAGAATAGCTAATTCGTCTCGTGTTGTAATTATTTTAATTAGCTAGATTAATTAATTAATTCGGTTTGTAATAATTAGTTAAGTAGTTTAGCTAAATTATTCATTTGGGTTTGTAATAGTTAATTAATTAGCTTAGCTTTAATTAGTTAGCTAGTCAGTTTATTCGGACTCTCCTTCGTGAGGGCACAATGTTGTAATAATGTGGATGTCTTCTAACCCCATATCTTTCTCCATTTTATTTACTAGCTTATGATGGTTAGATTAGGGCATCATGTTTTGTTTAGCATTCTCCATGTTTGCCTCCACTTGTTTTGCATGCACTGAGACTCGGTTCATCATTCTAACTTGCATTATTAGTTTAAATACTTCTTTGAATACGTGCTTAGACCACATGCTATTCACTTGCTTCATCTGCCATATTAGTAGCTGAGTCTAGTAATTGCATATCGTATGTGTTGCATTAGTCATATTGCATAGTTAGGAATCATGCACTTGTTTTCTAACTCGTTTCTCTTTTTGGATTGGAGTACTAGGTGAGCCTTTACTCGCTTTAGCATATTGCATGTTGATGTTGCCATGTCTAGCATGCTTGCCATCAGGCTAAGTGCTTAATTGGAATAATTTGAGTAATATTCATATGCGATCACTTTTTCAAGTGGTACATATTCAAAATAAACATGAATCAAGTGTTCCAATTTTTTGCAAATTAGTCTATACTTATGTGCGTGCGCAGCACATAGTAATGCTAGCCTAATAAATCAGAACAAGAGCATATAATGTACATAAGATTCATATTCTGATTAGTACAGGCCGATCTTTGATCGGGCGAGCGGGGGTGCTCAATTCATGACCTTCCCCTCTCGTACCTAAGTTCCTGAGCCGAGACCATCTTGGTGATGACGGACACGTGGCCTTTTGGCACGAGTCATGGGTTTCTTAAATTTCTCCAAATAGATTTAGGTGGCAACTCTGTATCTAGCAAAGCAGTCTATTATTCAAAATCGATTTTCCAAAAAGATTTGCCGGATTTGGACTCTTTGGTGTTTATCTATTTCACATTGCACTTGTGAGATCAGATTCAGAACCACAGGTAGAGTCCGATACTGTAGAGCTTATTTGTCTTCCAAAAGGGGGCACGAAAAGTCGAGCTACACATACCCTTTGTCCATGTTTTCAATATAAACACATTTATCACAGTCATCAATCTTGAATCCATTTGACATTATTGTATTGTCAAATTTCTCATGCCACTGCTTTGGTGCTTACTTTAAACTATATAATCATTTAACCAATTTGCACTCTTTCTTTTCTTTTCCTAGAACATAAATCATTCTGGTTGTTCCATGTAAATTTTCTCATTTAATTCATCATTTAAGGAAGTTGTTTTCGCATATATTTGATGAATTTCAAGATTATGCAATGGCAATTAGCATTCTAATGGATGCTATTCTAGTAACTGGTGACTATGTATCAAAGTAATCAACACTTTCCTTTTGTTTGTATCCTTTGACCACAAGTCTTGCCTTGCACTTGTCAATTGATCCATTTGCTTTCATTTTCCTCTTGAAAATCCACTTGTATATCCAAGAGGTTTATATCCCGGTGGTAAATCCACCAATTCTCATGTGTGGTTTTGCAAGATAGATTCAACTTCACTATTGACAGACTCTTTCCATAAAGGAGTCTCAGGACTGGGCATTGCTTTTTAAAAGGTTGAAGGCTCATTTTTGACAAAAAAGAAAATCTGGACCAAAAGATTTTGAAGTTCTAGCATGTTTACTATGTCTAGGTTCCTTTTTCTTCCTTTCGATCTAATTCTTGCTCTTGCATTTTATTTTGTTCTTGATCACTACTAGCAATAGAATCAAAGGTTCTTTTGTTAGTGCTAGTCTCTTGTTCAGTTTTGTTAGGAAACACATGTTCAAAAAATGATACATTCCTAGATTCAATAATAGTGTTTACATGCATTTCTAAATGTTCTGATTTATGAATCAAGAACCGATATGCACTACTATTCTTAGCATAACTGATGAATATGCAATCAATGGTTTTTTGATCGATCTTAGTCGTTTTGGGACTAGAAATAACAACTTTAGCCAAACACCCCCACACTTTTAAGTATTTGTAGGATGGTACTTTCCCATGCCACATTTCAAAAGGTGTTTGATTTACTTTCTTCTGCGACACTTCATTAAGAATATAATTACCAGAAAGTATTGCTTTCCCCCACAAGTTCTAAGGAAATCCATAACTTATCAACATTGCATTCATCATTTTTTTTTAAGTCCTATTTTTCCTTTCAACAATGCCATTTTGCCAATGTGAGCGGTGATTTGATGAATTATTAATTCTATGTTGTATACAAAATTCATCAAAAGGTGATTCATATTCTCTACATCTATCACTTCATAGAATTTTGATTTTTTTAATAAGTTGATTTTCAACGTCATGCTTATATTAAATGAAAGTTTCCAAAGTTTCATCCTTCGTTCGAATTAAATAAACATAACCATATCTACTATAGTAATCTATGAAAGTGATAAAATATTTTTTCCCACCTGTAGTTTGAATTGATTTAAAATCACTAATGTCACTATGAATTAATCCAAGTGGTTTTATACTTCTTTCAATTGAATGAAAAGAAATTCTAGTTAATTTTGCCTCAACACAAATTTCACATTTATTATTTGGATCTATTTTAAACTTAGGAAAACATTTCATATTAATTAATCTACGCAAAGATCCATAATTAACATGTCCTAATCTACCATGCCATAAATTTGAAGACTCAAGCAAGTAAGAAGAAGATATATTCTTATTAATAATAGAAGATACAACAGTCATTACATGCATTTTGAAAAGGCGATCAGACAAGCAACCTTTTCCTACGTACATCCTATTTTTTGTAAGTAAAAGTTTGTCACTCTAAAAAACTAGCATAAACCCATTTTTTCTCAACAAAGATAAGGAAACAAAATTCTTGCAAATGTCCGACACATGCAGCACATTATTGGGCATGAGTTCCTTTCCAGATGTCATCTCCAGAATAACCTTTCTTTGTCCTTCGACTTTAGAAGTCAAGGAGTTGCCCATGAACAATTGTTCTCCATTGTCTACCACAGAATAGGCGGTAAATCTCTTTTTGTTGGCACAGATGTAGCGAGTAGCTTTAGTATCCACCTACCATTCTTTGAGATTTTTGACAAGGTTTGCATTGGAGACAACTGTCGAAATGCTTATGTCATTAACACCATTGGAGATTCTGTCCACTTCGATAACATTGGATTGTGCAGGTTTCTTACTTGAACTTCCTTTTCTTTTGCGCTTACTATGACAACCCCGATGTCCTTCTTTGTCACATATGTAGCATTTTCCAGTAAATTTGAACTTCTTGGTGTCCCCTCCTTTAGCGCCTTGTAAGGAACTTTTGCTGACAAATTTGCGTTTATTTGCTTTGGGTGCTAGTTCTACCACATTTTCTTTTGACTCCATAGAATGCTTTCCAACCTGCTTCTTAGAAGTTCGATTGTCTTCCTTAATCCTAAACCATATAATCAATTCCTCTAAGTCATTTTTGCGGTTGGGCTTGAGATAGTTCTTGAATTCCTTCTAGCCTTGTGGTAATTTTTTAATTAAGGCAACAACTTGAAAGGATTCACTTAGGGACATGTCTTTTGCATAAATGTCATGCAGAATAAGTTAGAGATTCTAAACTTCACTGATCACAGGTTTTGAATCAATCATCACAAAATCCAAGAATTTGCCAACCCCGAATTTCTTCGATCCAGCATCTTCTGTTTTGTATTTTTTTCTCTGACTCCCAAAGTTCCTTTGTCATTTTGATAGGACTGTAAACATTATATAATGTGTTGTCAAGCCCATTTAAAATGTAGTTTCAACAAAGGAAATCAACATGTTTCCAAGCATCAACTGCAACAACCACTTGTTTGTCGATTTCATCCTCTTTCAAAGTAGAAGCATCTTTATGGAGGAAACGAGCCAAATTTAATGTAGTAAGATAAAACAACATTTTCTGTTGCCATCTTTTAAAGTCAGTTCCAAAGAACATTTTTGGCTTTTTCCTGTATTTCACCGATACTGTCACAACAGTAGGAGGGTTTGGGGCAATTGCAGTGACAATACCCATAACAACACCGGTTTGAACATTGGTTTGATTAATTTCAGGAGCCATAAATTCTAAATATTATAATTTTACACTACACAGAAAATTACAAGAAAAAACAAAGAGTGTAACATTCCTAAACAATAAAAGAAACAAAATTGTAACTTTTATTTTACTCGAATTAATTTGAAAAACAAAATAAAATTTTATTTAAACAAATTAATTCCACACAGAATTTTCTTTCTGTAAAAACCATAGAATAATATTTCTGTAAAACTAAAAATTAAAAAATTATAATACCGAAAAATCATAATTTTAATTAATGAAAATCCAGCTTTTATTTTTGAAAATTCAGATTTTTTTTTTTTTGGAAAAATCCACACAGAAAATAATTTCTGCAATAAAAAATATTTGAAAGGAAACAAATGAAATTTTTTGTATAAACAGAATTAATCGAAACTGCCTTAAGATTGTTGGAACAATCTTCCGTGTAAAATAATAAAATTGAAACAAATCAATTAAATAAAAATAAATTTACTTACAAAATTTCCCTTACTAGAAAAAGAAACAAAAAATTTATGGTCAAGTCGAGTGTGTGATACTCTATCCTTAAGACAGATTCATCGCCGCACAGATGCTTACAGATTGAAGGCGTCTATCTCCCAGGATACAATGATCAAACACAGGATTGAAGCAGAACTGCAATCAATCTACCAACGAACCAGAACTTGTGTTTTGTTACTCTCAAAAGTCTCTCTAAAACTAATATGAGGAATGATGCAAGGAAGATGCAAAAACAGTAATGAATGAATAAATTGGATTGTTGTGAGGATCTATATTTATAGAACTGAAGAGAGGAGACACACCTGTTGGGTTTGAATTTTCAAATTCAGATTTGAAAATTTCCCTGCAAAATTTTGAACCAAATTTGTTTTCAAAAATTTAAAATTTCTCTCAAAATTTGGATCCGCCTTAGGGCCCATTCCAAGTGTGCCCACTTAAAGTTTGTATACTCATATAAACTCTCTTATTATTTCAATGTGGGACAACACAAATAGAGCAACCCATATTGTCTCTTCAACTTCTAACATCACGAAGCCGAAAATGATGTCAACTTCCCACTCACTCATAAGTGGTTTTGACAAACCAACTTCAAGGTGTGACTTACCATGCGGTAAGAAACATGTCATCACTCAAATCCACTTCAAAGGACTTGTGGGTACTACTAGAATTCGGGCTCAGAGTTGATGTCACGCCCCGGATTTACACGGTCCGGCTCTCGTGAATAAACCACCCAACGATGAACAATAGATAACCACTCTAATGCAAACGAATATAATATAGTCACAAAATACATGCTTTTATCTGATTTCATGCATTCCTAAATACAACATCTAAGTCGAATGGATGTTCTATAACTAAAAACATGCATAGATGTTATAAATTTAAGTGAACGCCCTGAGGCTTACATCATACACAAGGGTGTAACCCTCACAAGAATGGCACACAGCCAAATAAATAACATATATGACCCATGACCTACAAGTAACAGAACCATCCTACACGGTTCTAAACACAACTTCACGTC
This sequence comes from Camellia japonica, assembly GCA_030407325.1. Classification (NCBI taxonomy): domain Eukaryota; kingdom Viridiplantae; phylum Streptophyta; class Magnoliopsida; order Ericales; family Theaceae; genus Camellia; species Camellia japonica. Next base: position 169,632,622 of record JAPPVO010000059.1, on the reverse strand, counting down.
TCTGTCCACATCTACACATGCATACCTGAAAAACATTTTCAGCCACGTAGGGTGAGCATAAAGCCTAGTAGAGAAAATTTCAAAAACTAAACATTCTCCACCAGCATAAATGATCATGATGAAATACATATATATATACCATATGCCCAAATGCATTTTCAAATCCATCTGATGTCTCAACAAAATCTTTTCGTTCCAATTGCCAAAACCTTACGTTTAATCAAAATGTTTCCGCGTTCAAAACATCTATTTGATATAAAATCCCTTTCCAAAAACCAATCGAGGTATCTCAATACCAACCAACAAATGCATTGCTAAATCAAATGCAAATACATCACTAAACAACAGCAAATACATTGCTAAAACCTTTTTCCAAACATCGTGTTCTAAAACCAAAATGATAATAAATAAAATGTGTAAATCTCCAGGGCTAGTGTTCATACGAGTAACTATGCAAGTCACAAGGTCATTTTTACCAGTGCTAACTAGAAAGCTCGATACCTACCGCAAGGGTTTAGGTCTTTCACCATGGACACAGGCCAACTTAATTCTGCTTTAACACCCTATCATAGCTTTACCACTTTATTTACCTTTTTCCAATAGCACAACACGTGTGATTCAAAATATTATTTTTCCAAAACAATGAAAATGTTCTAAAACAAAGTACGAGAATTTCCAAAACCTCTTTCCAATCATAGAGTTTCAAATTCCAAAAAAAAATCCATTATATGCTCCATGATATGAATGATTTCAAATTGCCTAATCCATATGCAATTTCTAATACATGGCAATGCTATCCTCCACCGATAGCCAAAACAGTTATCTCTAATGCAATAATTAATAGATAACAGTACAAATATATTTTTCCAAAAAAGTAACAACACCCATTTTCAAAATCCCACAACCATTTCCTTTCCATCTCTTTCCAACCAAACCATTTACCAAAAATCAATCCAACTCCCAAAACAATATCATTTTGGGTTTTTCTACAAATTGTGGCTTTTCCAATTTTAGAAATCCATATGCAATTTGTATATCAAAAATAACCGTAGTAGCATAACTATAGCCCCAAAATCCCCAAAACCCCCAAATTTCACAAAACCCTCAAGCCCAAAATAATATTTCAAAATCAACCAAAATGACTACCAAATATAAATAACAAAATACGCCACAAATATGCTACCAAACTCACATTGAGTTAAGGAAATAGACCCTACCTCAACTTCGGAAGAGGAGAAAGTCAAAAAGTCCCAAAGGCCAACGCCGACGAAAACACGAAGCTCTTAGATCAAAAGAAAGCCTTTGATGAGATCTACAACCTTTCTCAAAGGACCAAGGTGAAAAGATGTCTCTAACCGAGTAGATGTAGAGATCTATGTGAGAAAAGTTGAGTTTAGAGAGGAAGGAACAGATTCATGGCTCAAAGAGGGAAGAGAGAGAGAGAGAGAGAGAGAGAGAGAGAGAGGGAGAGAGAGAGAGAGAAAGAGAGAATAAATGAATGAGGAAAGTGTGTTTGAGGTCTATTTATAGTAGTAGAACAATAGCCCTAAAGTCAATGAAAAGAATAAGTCAAAAACCCCCAAAAGTAGGGCCCAAACCGAACCCAAAATTCTGGAAATAAATCATACGGGTCGACCCCCAAGGCAGTGGTATCGACCCTCAGGAAGAAATGCTAAGACATTAATGATTGCAACAGACAAGAGGGTTGACCCCAAAACCCGTGTTGTCGACCCCAAAAAATAGCAGCAACATGAACACAACAGCAAGGTGGTGTCAACCCCAGGAAGACTGGTGTCCACCCCAAAAACCAGTAGAGACACCAAGAGTAAGGCAGTAAGGTGGTGTTGACCCTAGGAACCCATGGTGTCGATCCCAAAAGTAAAACCAAACATAAAAGGAAATAAGAACGATCACCACGAATGTGGTTTTCCAGATTCAAAAGCAATAAATAGGTCGGGTCTAAATCAAGATCGCTATAGTTGACCCAAATTAAGCCTATAAAAAACTAAATTGCAACAAATCTTTCCATTGATATGTCATTATTCACCCCCAAACACTATTGATATGTGATTTGGCCTATTTAATATCGTTAATAATCCCTATCAAATTACTATTGTCTTAGATGCTATATAACATTGCTCTATCCATGTCAAATTTGACATACGAGGGAAGGGATTATTTATTTATTTATTATGTTTTTTAATGTGTGAAACCCACAATAAAGAGCAATTAATCAACAATTCTAAAATATCATGAAGCATTGGTCATGTGGTGCTTTTAATTAATGATACAGCGAAAAATTTTACCAAAATTACGCAACAAGGGTGCATATGGTACCTACCTTTTGAGAGGTGTGTACCATAGTATTACCCTAAATTGCCACATAAATGTTCAAAAAAAAAAAAAATTCCAACACATTCAAATTGAAAATTTTGATTGAAGATCAACAAACTGCATAACTATAGCTTAGGAACCAATAAGCTGGACATTTCATTAAGTCCATATCATATCCCATACTGAAGATACATTACAATCTAAGGCTAAGGCTAATTTTGAGATACATGCTTCTTGTAATAGCCCGACCCTCGTACATGATACTGGTATCTTTTCAGCTCTCTATTCTGTGTTTTCGAATGCATATTATGAAATTCTATGTGAAATTACATTGAATTAAATGAAACTTAGAAATATGGATTCCTATCTGTTGATTAAGAACATTATCTGTCACATTTGAACTACTTGAACCTGAAATTGGACGCCTTAGAGACTAAATTATCATAAATTGATTTGATATTTGAAATCTGCATGATTTTTAAGCTCTAATGGGATTTTCTGTGAAATTTCAATTTAGGATGCTTAAATGATTAAATTTTGTCTTATTCTCTTTTATTTTATATAAACAAATGGATTTATATCAACTTGGAGATATTTTTTTTTTTAGAATCATCTCTTGTGTGTAGAAGAGGGGAAAACGTGAGTGTTGGAGAGAAGTACTCCAACTGAAGAATTTGGGGAATTTGTAAAGATTGTTTAGATTGAACTCAAGGTATGGAAAATTTCTTGATCTAGCCTCTCTTTCTTGATCTTGGTTGGGAATCCTTCTTTTGTTCTTTGGAAGTTAAGGTAGATGTGAGAGTTTTTATGAGATGATTTATGTTGATGAACCAAATTGAGTTATGGAGGGAAATCTATACCTTATTTCCTTGCTATTTCATGAGAATATTCAATGTATGCTTGAATTAGAAGCTTAGGTAGCTCTTTATGCATATGTTTATGTAAATTCAAAATAATATGAATTTTGGAAAGATTATTGTTGATTTGAGTATGGATTTAATGATTGAAAGTTTAAGGAGTGTTGTGATTGATTTGTTGTGTGATTTAACACCTTAATTTGATATTAAATCCATTTTGAGGCTTTGTTTTGTGTTGTCAAAGATGGATTTTTGGTGTGAACTCGAGCTGTCCCAAATCAGGGCCACGACCGCTCGAGCGGAGGTCATGGCCGCTCGAGCGGGAAAATTAACCTCTCAGCAGTTTTTCCGAAATTACCCTTTCCGCTCGAGCGGAGGAATTTCCGCTTGAGCGCAATAATCGATCTCTCAGCATTTTTGTTGAAATTGTACAGCACGCTCGAGCGGCCAAATTGGCGCTTAAGCGGGGGACTTATTTTCAAAAACAAATGTATTTGTTCAGTTTTGCGTGCTTGACTCTCTGGTATTTTTAGAATATCTTTCTGATGATTTTAATTTTAAGATGGTTATAAATTCATGTAAAGTATGATAACAGAGGATGGTTCCTCAATGCTTTAATAAGAAAGAGAACTAATTTACAAGTTATGATTGTGTGCAGGGCACACTCCAGAAGGAACTAGCACGCCATCACAACGCTGTGAGTAATAGTACATTGAACATATATTTATTTACTGCTAATACCTGTTAATAACATTCTGTTTTCCGTCGGTTACGATATTAGTATATGTATTGATTGGAACCCAATGAAAATGAAAGGTTGGAAAAGATATACATACATATTTGTATGTTCTGGGCCGAAAGGCTGTTCTCGGTCGTAAGGCTGTTCTCGGCCGAAAGGCCGTTCTGATAATTTTGGGCCGAAAGGCCGTTCTGTTATAACTGTAACATTAGGCCAAAGGCCGTCCTAAAAGTAAAAATTATATCAGCCTAACTTTTGAATCTCATTTTTTGTGAATGCACTGTTATGCAATGTAGTTAAAATTGGTTATTTAACTGCTTAAGTATTATTATTCACTGAGCTTGACTCACTCTGTTATTTTGTCTGATTCTGTAGGAAAATCGACTTGGAGGTCAATCCTAGCATCAATATCATTTAGCTTGTGTCAACTTAAGGACAGCCAGGCACTTGGAGAAGCCTTTGTATGCTAGGGCAGTTTTGTTAGTCCCTATCATTCTGCACTAATGTTTTGTTGGCCAAAGTTATTTGTATGTAATATTTTGTTGTATGCCCAATCCTTGGGCTGGTCTTATAAACGTGTATGTAACTTAACCTCAGGCACATGCTCACTATATGTTTAATTCTGAGTCGTGATCCTGGCATATTTGTAGTAGCTCAATGGATGTGTCTGTATGTTGTTCTATTATTTTAACGCTTCCACTCAGGCCCCGAATATCATTTATAACATGTTATTTTGTCTGTTTCTGATTAAGTCATGCCCAAAACGTTTAGGGGCAGGTTAGGGGTGTGACACTTCTTCCATCTTGTGATGTGTGTAGAAATCGGAAATCTTATGAGTAAGTGACACTAATAATTCTCTAGTTGCCTCTTGTGTTAATTTGGTATTTGTGATTTTAATTATATCAATTTTATTTTTGAAATTTTCACATTCAAATAATTTAGTCCAATTAATAACACATTTTTAGAAAGTCAAAAGGCAAAATAGTTCATAAACTCTACACTCATAGGTTGTGTACTTTGTCACGTGTGTCAATTTGGTATTTGCAGTTATAATTGTATCATTTCTACCCTTAAATTTTGTGCATTTAGGCAATTTAATCCAATTGAAATTGTCCATTTAGAAATTGGACCAAAATGAAGGAGAAAAATAATCAGTCCACTCTCCTCAAAGTGTTTGAAGGGTTGATGTCTAATTTGAAATGATTCATTCTCTTTTGAATGAAACATTTTGTTCATAATTTCTATTCAATTTCTGAACGATTATTACTAATTTGACTAAACTAACACAATGTAAAATAAACAAAGGGCACAATCGATACAATTAAAACTATTGGTATCAAATTGACAAGTGACAAATTACAAGAACCATGTATATAATTTATCCAAATATTATTAATTGTAACAAAGAGTTTCTTAGAAAAAAAAAAAATTCTTAGAACACTGAAGATTAGGGGTGGGCATTGGTCCACTAGTCTGCCCAATCTAACCCTAGTTTTTAGGAATTGGGAATATTATTTTGGGCCATAGGGCTAGGTTGGCCTAATATTTTTAGCCTGATAGATTAATGGGTTGGGTTTGGAAAATGCACTTCCGGCCCGGCCCGTTACATATTTAATTTAATTTAATTAATTACCTTTTATTGTTGCCCTTAGGGTTGCTCTCAGAAAAATTTCTGTTAAAAAATTTTGTGTGTATATCTGTGGCTGCATTGATGTCTGTGTATATCACTTGGAACATGGTTCGTTGCTCTCCAGAGGGCTTTGTGTATGTAATTTATTCAATTGATTTCTCAAATTAGTTATCAATTATTGAATTCATTTATTTACTAAATTCATCCTTTAATCTATATTTGTTTTTAACTGTTTGTATGCAACTTGTTGTTTTATAGGCCTTTAATGGATACTAGACGTTTAGTGTTTTTTTTTTTTTTTTTTTTAATACTCCCTCCGTCCCAAAATAATGGTCCCTTTTGGGGAATCCAACTTTTTTTGGTAGTACAATTATTGCATTTGAAAAAAGTTGATTTTCCAAAATTATCCTTTTGATAGTACATTTTTTGGGAATATCAATGTCATAATTGTACTTTTTATATTGTTTATTAATTTAAAAGAAGGGCAAAATAGGAAATTTATATTATTTTTGTACTTGATTTTTGAAGAGGGACTAATGTTTTGGGACAATGAAAAATGGAATAAGGGACTAATATTTTGGGACGGAGGGAGTAGCTTATTTATATGGCCCGATGGATAGACTTGGAAATTATAATTTATTTGGAACTGGACTTGGGTTGATTATAGAGGCCCGATGTTAGGGCCGGATGGATTTAAACAGATACAAAGTCCTTTATTAACTAATGCAAACCAGATCCGACCCCTACTAAACCCGCCATGCACTACAAAAAATTAAGGTTTTAGAGACCAAAATTTAAGGACAAAATTATTTTTTAGGAACCAAATATTTTTGTTGTGAAAAGTGTCGTTATTATATTTTTAGCAATGAAAATTAGACATTAGTGATAAATTATTATCCTTTTCGGACCGAATTTCTTGTCTAAAAAAGAAACCATTTTGAAACCAAAATATTTTGTCTCTAAAAGTCTATTTATTAGTGACATTTTCAAAATTTTGTCGCTAAAAGCCTTGTTTTTTATTTTCGGGACTACCTTTTAGCGACTATCCTTATGACGATAAAAATTGGTTCCTAAATGTCTTTTACAACAAAATTTTCACTTTTAGAGACCAAAATATTTGGTCTCTAAAACTCTTATATGTTATAGTGACGAGACATTAATATGCTAACTAAACTTTAAATAAAATATATAGGCTTAAGAAGTTCAAACATAGAAGTAACAATTTATGACAAGTCATAAAGCATCAAATAAAATTCACTCCACTAGAAGACAATAATGTGATCTGAAACAACTCTTGATAGAGCAATGGTCCTAGTTAAAAACATATTGGGTCTGACTGAATTTGATTGGATTCTATTAAAAAAAAAATTAATCTCTAAAATAACAACAAATCATTATTTTCGTACTAAACACTATTAGAAGTTGTATTATTTCATTTTAACTAAAAAAGGGACCCCAAAAAAAAATCAAAATATGTTAGACATGATAGTTTTAAGAATTGCATGAATCGTAAAAAATTAATCGAATCGTGAGTCAATTGTGAATTATGCGATTCACTGGAGATTCACTTCTAAAATAGATTCATCCATAGATTCGTATCAATTTGTGGAAAATTGTGAATCAAATCATAAATCGAATAGCAAATTGTAAAATTTTGGTAACAGAGGTTTTTTGACGCGCAAGGTCCCTCAAAATAGTGTGCTTGGGACACAAGGTCCACGTTTTTTGTGGCAATCATTTTTTTAGACAAATTTGCTCGTGAACTGTAAGGATGCCAAAAATTTATGCAACATTCCATAGCCGTGTTATCCATAATCATAAAATTTGAATTGTTATTTTATTATTATTAGTTTTTAAATATTTTTGTTAAGGTTTGAATGCTTGCTATAGTTGTTTCCTTTTTGTCAGTTGTAACCTTACTAGCTGAATTGGAAGCAAGCCTTGCACTGACATTTGTGTTAAGTTGATTTAATCCTATACATGAATGTAACATATGGTTTCTTAAACGGCTTGTTCCTTTGCTATTGTCCCTAACAAAATCTTTCCTGCAATGCTTACATGTAGCTATGTGTCCATTCAGTCATTTAAATTTTTCAAAGTCATTCCATACTTTGACGTTGATATTTGACTCCTCTTTGTAGCTTCTTGAGATGCATCCTCACCCAACTCGACCACATCATCCTTGACAAAAAAAAAGTTCATTACAATCCTTAAAACATTTTTCAGCTCAAGAAATCAAATATGCAATGCCCAAGAAGTCAAACACAAAGACCTTGACCGAGTTTACATGCAGTAAACATTTGAATTCGGGTTGCTATGATTCGATCTTCTTTTTCTTTTTTTTTTTTGTTGCTATGATTGGATCTGTTAATTTCAGATTCAGATAGATGACTAATTGTTTGGATTTTTTTGGATCCAGCCTGTAGGATAAAGGATAAAGTATGGAATAAGGTTTGGAGGATTATTTCTATCCTTTGGATGTCTGGAGGAAGATAATTTTGAGGTTAATATTATTTATTCCAGGGGGTGATAAAACCCCTACTTTGGCCAACCTATCATGGGACTGTGAGGGGGACAAGGGGGAGAAAATGAAGAACATGTGGGTCATCACTTCCTTGACCACCTCCTAATCCCCTCTTATCTTGGCAAATAAAGGCAGCCTTTAAGGATTTCATAATAATCTGGATGGTTATCTTGGGTTTTAGTGTCTTGGCTATATGTTGTACCTATGTATACTTCATACATGGGTTGCACCCTCTCTTTTGGCATTCGTTCAATAAATTTGCTTTTCAATTTAAAATGTTCTTGATATTTTAACTTTGTTCATTCATGGCTTTGTTGTTTTAAATAAAATTCTCTCTGTTAACTTGTGGGCTTACAAACTAGGCCAAATTTCTGATCTATTAGTATATAGGTTTCCAAGGGATCAAAAAGTTATTTAACATTTTGAACATTCCTATCTGATTATCACTAAACGTTTTGATATCAATGATTAAGAATGGCATAAAGACTTATATGGCTGAATTTTCATAAGAAACAAAGTTAACAAGTGTCTTAAACTTGCATAAAAAAGTTGGTTTCTACATCATGCACTTGCATTTACAAAACTAATTATAGCATAACAAATAATTTATGGCCGCCTGGGTGATGGGACAAAGAGTACTTAAACTTGAAACTTGTTCTTTACTTCATTTCAGCAGTGAAGTGTGGTTAAGAATGTAGTTGCCCCTCTCTAACCCTTGCATAGACATTGTATGAGTGTGAAAGAATCATAGATGGCTGTCTCTAATAGTCAATTGAAATTATATAGGTTATGTTCACATACAACGTGAATCTGTTTTTCTTAATATGCACTAGTGAGGAAGCAATAACCTGAAATGGTCCAACAATCAAAAGGCATAAGAATACTCTCTTTTTTAGAATAAGTAAAAATGGTTCCCATTTCCAAGTCCAAACTAGTTTGAGATCTGCACTAACCAAGCATTAAATATTCAAGGAAGATGTCTGACCATATATATATATATTTTTTTTTTTTTTTGAACGGCAAACAAAGAAAATTTATTAAAAATGAAAAGATACACGACTAGCTTAGGGAGCATTTGCATCATTGTCAAAGCTAAGCATGCCAACTAAGTTGGCACCCAAAGCAAGACTATTATGAGCATCCCCAAAGCCACCACCAAGAGTTAGAGAGGTTCCAACTCAATACACCCCATTACAACCATAAGAACAAAAGAAAGATTACACCTTTCCACCTAAACAATATCTAATCTGCAAAATATTGAGCATAAAATCATCTATAGTAAACTGGTAATCCTTTGATTCAACTTTCAGCCATATGGCTAATCTGATGATGATTGCCTCTTGACGCTTCTCCATATCTGGATGAATACCATTAAACACACAATCATTCATATGCTTCCAAATGGACCAAAGTGCAACCAGAGGAATTGCATTCCAACTCCTTTTCTCAGCTTTCTTGAAGCAATTTCCAGCCCACCACTGCAGCAAAGACTCAACTGAACCAGACACCACCCATAACACTCTCCATCACTACAATAAACCAGACCAAACCTTCCAAACCAGAGGGTAAAAAATACGCACATGTTCAACAGTCTCTTCCTCTGATTTACAGAAAACACACAAAGTAGATGCATTCTCATCAAGAACTCCAATCCTTTGGAGAAAAACAGAAGTTTTGAACTTATGTTTCCAAGCTAGCCACCCAAAGAATTGAACTTTAGGTGGGAAATAATTTATCCACACCAAACTACTAGAACTAACACACTCACCAAACTCCAATTCATACTACCTATAAAGTGATGCAGAAAAAGATTGACCTGGAGGGATTGCAAGCCACCTTGGTTTATCTTTGACATCCAAACATAATGCAGGGGCTACTCTCATATATAAGGTTTTCTTTTTTAGAAGACTGAAAATTCTCCTATAGAGGTCATCATGTGAGTTGAGAGATTTGATGTCACTGATAGTTTTATCTGGCATGCTTCATTTATGTCACACTGTTTTTTTTTTTTTTAAGGGAATGTAAATTCAAGAATCAAAAGGAGTCACAATTGAAATATTAATGCCAAAATCTTGTGGAGCATTTATTTTATGACATTATAGTTTTATTTGGCTATTAGTACACAAATTTATCATGCAATATTTTTTTTCAGTTATAAATACTTATTATGAAAACTGATATTGTATTTTTCTTTATGCAGAGCAAGGCAAAAATTTGGATGAGTTTTTTTTCTGTCAAAAGTTGGTATAATTTTTGACCTATCTAATTGATTTGTATCTGCCTTTACAAAAATCTGAACCTTCAAAATAGTAATTTTCTTGTACATATTTGGAAGGGTTATAGAACTAAAGGAAAGTTCAACTTACACTAAATTTTTAACCTATTCATGGGAGCCAGTGACACAACATGTCTGCCTTTAAGAAAACTTGAATCGTCAAATGACTTGGTTGCTGTTGACTTCATTTTCTACATATATTTCTCTTCCACATTTTCACATAGTATTTCATGCAAAAGATAAATAATTGGAAATGGTTATTTCTTCTTGAGGTGGTGATGATGGTTTGAGCGGATCACTATTTTTGCATCTGGCTAAATGATATTCTGCATTACGTAGTGAACAAGAATGACATGGAAAATTTTGATGTCCCGCACTTTTGTAAATATTCGCTCACCTAGTCTCTGATTTTTGTTGAGACTCAACTATATAAGACTGGATGAAGCAAATATGCATTTGGATATGCTTGGTTCTCTAATAAGACTTCATTTCATACATCAAATATCAAATAGTTATGAAGTACTGGTTCTAATGCTAAGGATATTATGAAGTTCATATGATATGAAAGTACCTGAACATGATAATGTGACATGAAATGCAAGATACAACTCTTCCATGCTTGAACAAGAATTTATGTTTTATATGTCTTGTCAATTTTCATAAAAGAACCTTATTATATGTTATGACTTAATAAGTAATAATGTTTAAAGTACTTATTACAGGATACATTTGGCATTTATATATATACATAGTATTGCAGAGTTGGTTATGCTATACATTACGTATATGATAGTTTAACATACGTTTATAACTAATTTGGACTTCAAGAAAGTTAACGAGACCTAGATTGTGCATCTATTTTATCAGCTAGAAGAGGATGTGGTTTTCAATAACTTGTATGACCTTTTGTGCTCTTTAAAATTGGTTTTAGAATGTACTTCTGAAGGGGGGGTAAATACATTTTTACCAAAAAAAGAAAGAATTTGTAATGAGAATTGTTATTTTGGTAATGAGAACTAGGCAACAAAATATTTCTTCAATATATATTTATATATAAAATACATTAACCCTTTCCTCAGCACTTTCAATCTTAGACTATTTTATATGTCCCCACTTCTGCCCCCGCCTCATGCAACTAAGTATCGCCCACTTTTCTAAACATGATTTTCAGAAATGGTTTTAATCAATTATCTGTTTTATCTAATTGTAATGACCAGGGCATTGGTCACAAAGGTAGAGCTTTTTATCTCCCTAGCGGCATTATCTTTTCCCATGGTAAATTTTAACTGATTATGCGTGTCAATTCCATTGCTGTTTTCCACTTGCTACATAAAACTTTTGAATAAGATATGGTTCGACTTCCAACCTTGGTTTCTCCTTTTCTAGGTTGAATTAGAGCTTTGTTGTAGTAGATCATCGAGTGCTCCATGGTTGGTTTAAAAAATCAGGGCATTATAATGTTATAAAATTGATATACTGGAGTCTTACATTATACAATTGATGTATTTTGAGTATTATATCTCCATGATGCAGTGCATATATTTCAGTACCAAAAACCAAGTTATGTTTCATTGCTAAAGGGATCGAGAAATCATTTGGTGTTGATGACATGTTTGTCACAACTCATAATGAACTTCTTGCTAAAAATCCATAATAGTATTAGTGAGGCATATTTTGCCACATATTCCTGGGAATATGCAGTTCTCCACAAGAAAAGAAAAATAAATAAATAAATAGAAGAAGAAGAAAGAAGTAAAAAGAAGTTTTTCTTGTTTTGGTGTATTATCAAAACCTCTCATCAATTGGGTTATTTATTTATTTATTTATTTATTTATTTATTTATTTATTTTCATGTTGCAAAATTATACAGGGATGTTCATTTTTTGGTGCCCATTCCTAAACAAACTTGAGCTTTATTTTTACGTTGAATGAATTATCTACTTAGAACAAAACATTGTATGTTGTTATAGTTGAAAAACTCAGCCCACACTTCTCCTTAAAATCCAAGTATTAAGGAGAGGGAAACTAGAGCCTTATAACTAACACAGATGGAGCAACTCCAAGCAATGGGGGACACATTCCAACACACCCTCCTGGACCACAACACACATTCCAACACACCCTCATGGACCATAACATTCTAACACACCCTCCTGGACCACAACACACACTAGCTGGACAAATAGCCCACCAGTCATAGGGCCAACCAAACTCTGATACCAAGTTGAAAAGCCCAATCCACATCTCTTCTTAAAACCTTGAAAAGCCCAGCCCACACTTCTCCTTATAACCCAGGTTTTAAGGAGAGGGAAACTAGAGCCTTATAACTAGCACAGATGGAGCAACTCCAAGCGATATGGGACCCATTCTAACACACCCTTCTGGACCACAACACACACTGGCTGGACAAATAGCCCACCAGTCACAGGCCCAACCAAGCTCTTATACCAAGTTGAAAAACCCAACCCACACTTCTCCTTAAAACCCAAATGTGGGCTAGGCTTTTCAATTTTGTATCAGAGCCTTATAACTAGCATAGATGGGGCAATTCTAAGTGATGTGGGACACATTCCAACACACCCTCCTAGACCACAACAGTTATATTACTCACTGATGCTTGATATACTTTCTATAGGGAAGTTCCAGACTGAACTGGGCAAGGCTTGGGCATCTGAAATCGCATCAAGAAGAAAAATAGAACGTTAGATTCTAGTTGAGAATTGGAACTACACCTTTTGGTGACTTCTTGCTCCCTGCTCTTCTTTCCTTGAAGAGTTCATTCAATGCAAAGTAGTTTTAATTAAAAGCTTTGATTTGTTAAGCATTCTAATAAGTCACTGACCATATTGCTTCTGTTGAGTTGTCAATTTTCCTTATTCTACATTTCTAACTTTATGTTGTCGACAATGTATATAAAGTGGGACATCTAAATGACGTTATTTTTAGAACTTGATTTTCTTGCTTACCAGCATCTGGTGTACTTATGATATTAGATGAATAGTTTTCTTCCCTATTTTCTCTCCATGTGTTCCCTAGTGTCCTCAAATTTAATGCCAGTAACCGGATCAAATAGTCAGTCAATTAAACCATTTTCTTTCTCTTCGCCATTAGAGAACCTGGTAATTTATTTAGAGAATAATGTTTCAGTGATGACTCTAGTGTTGCCTTGTAGTCTTATTTAGGGAACAACGAAACCAAGGGACTGAAGTGACTTTAGGACATATTAGGAGAATTTTCATGATAAAATGTTCAGGATATTTGATGAACATGGTATTTTTGGCAGCGATCAATGTATTGTGTATAATGTTGATTCATCAAACTAGGTTGTATATGATCATTATAGCATAATACTTCATTAATAGTACACACATTGTCCGTTCACTAATTAAAATAAAATTATTATTTGGCTTTGTTTCCAAATCAATATAATAACTGTACGTTTTTTAATTACCTTGTGCAAAGCTTGCATTTGAAACTGCTTTATCAGTAAGCTTATTTAAAGTTACTCAAGTGAATGGAGAATTTTTTGCACAAATCTTACTTATTCTATAGCATGTTACAATGTGAGAAACATCACTTAACCTTTATGCCATTATAAGAAAGTTCTCTATTCATCTAACAATGAAAAAAAAAGGTAAAGCACTACCTACCTGACATGACATTTGTGTTTGCTACTTTCTTCTCCCTTCGTGTCTATTACCACCCTTGTGTGACCTTTTCCCTTTCTTCTGTTGTTCTCCTTCAACAATTCTTACAAACCATTTTGGTTTTCCAATTAAGAACATAATATATCCCATTACCAATCCCAATACCATTCCACATCCGTACCCCATTTGTACCACTTTCCAACTAAATCCACGTGCAAAAGTTGAATCATCTTCCTTGTGCAACATAGGTGTTGGATGTAGTGGTGTCTTATTATCCTCACATTCCTTTGATAGAGGAAATCCACACAATGCCAAGTTCCTATTGTACGAGCTATTATCAAATGTTTCAAATTGGTTGCCACGAGGTATGCGACCCTGAAGATGATTTTCTGAAAAATTTAAGACTCCAAGAAATGTCAGACTTGTCAATTGGCTAGGAATCTTACCAGAAAGTTGGTTTGAAGAGAGGTCTAAGGATTCAAGCGAACATAGATTTCCCAATGATGAAGGGATATTGCCGACAAGGTTGTTGTGAGATAAGTTAAGCAATCGAAGTGCATGAAGCTTTCCGATGACATTTGGAATCTTTCCACTAAATTTGTTGTGTGATAAGTCAATCGTCGTGAAAATTGTTAGAATTCTTGGTAATTCAATCTCAAGACCCTTTATCATGATTGTCACTGAATCATGATAATAAGATTCCCCCATATATCTCAGTCCCACACTTTCATTGATGATCCTCATAGCTTTGAAATGCTTGAAATATGTTGTTGGCAAAATGCCACTAAACTCATTGTGAGAGAGATCCAAGATTCGAAGTTTAGGAAAGGGTAGTTGAGTTTTGGAAGAGCCCATGGGACCGTGAAATTTATTGGATTGAAAGACAAGGACTTGCAACTCCGGAAGAGTTTCCAACCAGTAGGGGAATGTGTCATTTATATTGTTGTTCCCGAAGTCTAGAACTTCCAAGTGTCTACATGTTGCCAAGGATCGCGGCACTTTCCCTTCCAATTGATTCCCATTTAAATCAATAGTCCTCAACTTGTTTCCCTTTGCAAATGAGGTCGGAATGCTGCCGTGAAAGTAATTCATTCTAAGATCTAACACACTGAGTACATTGCTGAAGTTTCCTAAACATTGTGGAATTACACCACCCAAGCTATTATGAGACAAATCAAGGATCTCAATGGAACTCACATTGCAAATCACCAAAGGGATCTCTGTGAATTTATTGTGTGAGATTAAAAAGTTTGTCGCCACAAGTGGTGGGATGGGGCCACTTAGTTCGTTGATGCTCAAATCTAACAATTGCAATGAATTATTTGGGAATTCTTGGAGTTGACCATTGAGTCGATTAGCACCAAGGAGTAAGTACAACAATGACGAAATATTAAACAACCCAGATGGAATTGGACCTGTAATATTTGAAAAGTTTAAATAAATAAGTTGTGATTGAAATTGTTGCATGATAAATCCAAATAAACAATCTGTGTAATGTTAAAATATATATATTTCCTTGAAACATTCAGAACTATTAACCGTGCAAGGTTAACAAAATCATTAGGACTATTTAGCGTTCAAATTTGATCCAGGATAAGTCTTTATAAGTCATCTGCATAAGGTTCTCAAGAGACTCAGGCATTTACCTAGAAAATTTGCATTGACTTTATTTTTCACGTCTTGTCATGAAGATATGTTTATCAAGGAATTATGTACAATTTGATACATGTTGATGTTGAAAATGCAGTTGTTAAAACCGTTAAAGATTTTGAGGTCACATGAACCAAAAAAGCTATTTGATTTTGCCATTTTTCTTACAACATTTACTTTATATTCCCCGTATAACTAACACTACAAAGTAGTGTAACAATTATTGAAAAATGCTAAGAACTCCAAATATTTACTAATATTTCTATCAAATGTCTTATATGGGCGTGGGATCCACACCATGTGAGTCACATATGGGTCCCACGTCTATGTGACACATTTGATAAAAATGTTGATAAAATATTTGGAATCCCTAACATTACTGACAATTATTATCCCCTTTTAAGGGTGTACATCATAGAACTATCATATCTAATTCGGTACATTCACATTTATTAGATATTAGACGACACACGTGAGATCCATTACACCAACAGTTATATAAGCAAAATATGATCAAAAAATTGATAAATGTAACATTGTTGTAATAAACTATGGTAGTATTGAAAAGTTCAGCTGAGTTTTCAAATTTTGTTTATCATTAAAAAAAACACTAAAACCTAGTTTTGTTAAAAAAATAATAATAACAAATAAGAAAGTAAAAAACAAAAAACAAAAAAATCATCATTTTCTCTTTTTAGGGGGTAAAAATAAATTTTAAAAACTTCAAAAAAAAATTTCTTGTTTTTTCTAACTAGTTTCTACTTTAAAAAAAAAATAAAAAATAAAAATAAAAATAAAAATAAATAAAAATTTGGATCCTCTCAAGTTGGCCATCTAAGAGGGTGTTTGGGGTGCACTACAAAAGTGGTTTTTTTTTTTTGTCATTATTTCTCTACTTTTTTGCACATCTTTTTTTAAAAATTCAAAAATTATACTTATTTAGATCATCCCAAACAACCCTTGACTTGAGAGAGTAGTTGCGCATAGTGACCCCATTTTGCAGCCGGCCTCGACGATCAAAACCATTCACTTTTTAAGACTCGTTGTGCAAAATTTTTATAGAAAAAACATACATCAATAGCTATATATTTGAATTACATTTGTCTTAAAAAAATAGATGACAAATATAATTTTAAAAATAGCCATTCATTTGTTATAATACAAATATGATTGAAATATATAGTTATCGATATTAGATCATCTTAATTTTTTGTATGATTATTCTACTCAATGATTTCTAAAAAGTGAACGGTTTAGATTACTGAAATTGGCCCCAAAATAAGTCCACTAAATCTAAACTGTTCATTCAAGTTGGCCATCCAACTTGACAGAGCAGTTGGACTTAGTGGTTGAACTCAATCATCCGAACCGTTCACTTTATACAGACTATGAGAATCAACCAAACACGATAATGTCAAACTCCCAAGGTTCTGACTCAAAATCTTCAACAATTGGAGGGAAGTAAAAAGAAATGTGCATGGGTTGTGATGATCTTAATATGTTTTCAGTCATGTACATTTTGGATGATTTACACTGTTTTGATGACTAAGAATCTTATTTCGATGATTTAAGCTATTCGTTTTATAAGGTCCTTAGTTTATACTACTATGGAAAAATTAAGTTAATGTGATAATCATAATCTTTTTATTTTATTCTGTTTGTCTCCTAAAAAATGGACGACAAATATGTTTTACAAAATATACCATTTATTTTTTTGGAGACAAATAATATAAAATGAAAATGTTACGATTATTTGATCGACTTTCTTTCATGAATGATATACACAGAAAACTTTATAAAATAAACGGTTTGGATCATCGAAACGAAATTCATTGTGGGTCTCACAAAGCCCTTCAAGTTCATATTTAAACTTGAGAGAAGTCATGCACAATATTTTCATATGTGCCCAGTTAGTTGATTGACTTGCAATTCGAGCTCTACAAGATGGGATTGGAAGACTTCCTAAAGAAAGACGTTAAAATTCAAGTAAATTTCAGTGATTATTGAAGAATGCTAATTAAAAATTGCAAAAGGTTATCGAACCTGTGAGATTATTGGAGCTCAAGTAAAATGTCTGTAGATTAGGAAGTTGTCCTAATTCAGTTGGAATTCGTCCATGAATGTTGTTCTGTGCTAAGCCAAACCATTCTAAGCTTGAAGTGTTGCCAAAGAAAGATGGAATTGTACCTGTAAAATTATTTTCTTATAGTAGAAGAGTTCTCGAAAAGAGTAAGGTAATCAACTCTTTTGGTATGTCGAGTCCGATTTTGATTTTGATTTTGTTTACAATTTGAAAGGTGTGTAAACAATACACACATTTTGACTGGTGTAAAATGATAAAACCTGTCATTTTGGGTGGGGGTCATTATACTTTTGACAGTTTGGATTACCAAAGTTGGTCCCAAAATATACCCACCAAACCCAAACTATTCTCTCAAATTGAATGGCCATCTGAAGTCGGCCCCAAAATATACCCACCAGCACTCTGCTTTACCCAAGCCCCATCAAACTTTTTCTTGAACCAGCCCTCCCGCGGCGCTTGCCACCGAATTTCTGGCTCATTAGTTGACACATCTGACTCTTCCCCCTGCAGCAAGAATAGGTCAATTTGCTTCCTTAAAATATGTGTCTTTCCGACCCTTCCACAAACTCCAAATAATAGATGCTGCCAGCGCTTGAAAAGTAGCAGAAAGCAACTCCGATCAAGAGAAAGGGTGTCCAGCTGGAGTGGTGAAGCAAACCAGACTACAACGAAAAGGGCATTCAGCAATCATATGCATCACAGATTCATTTTTCCCTCCACAACTCAAACAGGTAGCCTCCACTGGCAGCTTCTTACATCTCAGTTGAGCTCCCACCGGTACAATGTCCAAACTACACTTCCAGAGAAAAAGCCGAAGTTTACAATGAATGGGAATTTTCCATAAGTTCTTCCAGTACGACTTCATCAATTATCGATTGCTGCTATCTACCCCCCTCAGACTACCACTCATTCCATTTTGCCTAAGCATAAGAGCACACTCATACCCTGACTTGACTGAATAGATACCCGTTGCCAGATCAGTTTGATTTAATGAGCCCATTTTGGAGCCAACCTCGATAATTCGAACCGTTTACTTTATACATGGTATGAGAATCAACCAAACATGACAGCTTTCAAACTCCCAAGATTTTGACTCAAAATATTTATGAATTTGAGGGAAGTAAAAACCAAAATGTGTGGACTGTGATAATCTTAATATGTTTCCAACCATTTACATTTTGGAAGATCTAAATCATTTTGATGATCAAAGGTCTAGTTTTGATGATTTAAATCATTCATTTTGTAAGGTTCACAGTCTATATCATCCTGGAAAAAATTAGGTTGAGTTGATTTTTTTTTTTTTTTTTTTTTTTATCGCGTTTATCTCTTAAGAAATGGAAGACAAATACGGTTTTTAAAATAGACCAATTAATTTTTTAAAGACAAATACAATAAAATGAAAAAGCTATGATTATATAATCAACCTAATTATAATTTTTTTTTATGGATGATATACACGGAAAGCCCTACAAAATAAAAGATTCCAATCATCAAAACGGAATTCATGGTGGGCATCACAAGCCCCTCAATATATTTTCATGTGTGCCCAGTTAGTTGATTGACTTGCGATTCGAGCTCTAGAAGATTGGAAAGCCAAAAGCTAAGGTGTTAAAAAAAAAGCGGTGGAATTGGTAGACCGATCCAACCCCGTCCAAATTGCCAGTATGGTATGATTTTTTTTAATTTTGGTTCTGGTTCTGAAAATAGTGAAACCATTCAAATCGGTCCATCTTCCGGTTCCAAAGCTTTAGTTGCGATTTCGAACCGAACCAGACCGTGGCAAAAGCCCAGTAGTCGTTGGAAGACTTCCCAAAGAAAGACATTATAATTGAAGTAAATTTCAATGATTATTGAAGAATACTAACTAAAAATTGCAGGGGGTTATCTAACCTGTGAGAAAATTGGAGCTCAAGTCAAATCTCCATAGATTAGGAAGTTGTCCTAATTCAGTTGGAATTCTTCCATGAATGTTGTTATATGCCAAGCCAAACAATTTTAAGCTTGAAGTATTTCCAAAGGAAGGCGGAATGGCACCTGCAGAGTTATTTTATTCTAGTCAAATAGTTCGCAAAATGAGTAAGGTACTCAACTCATTTGGTATGCCACCGAGTCCCATTTTGGTTTTGTTTACAAATGGAAACAGTGTGTGAACAATACGGACATTTTGATTGGGTGGAGTCATTACACTTTTTGGGTGTAAAGTTTGCATATTTGGGCTAAGCATATTTTGTATATTGTTCATATACAAAAACTGTGTGAAGAAATTCATTTTCATATGCCATTACTAAAATTATTAGCTTTAAGAGATATAACACGAAGTATCAAACAAAGATGCAAATCCACAAGGATGAAAACATGATAGGGAGCAGACACAAAAATAAATATGGAGAAATATTTAATTACTTTTTCATCCATATGTTTAGGGTTTACTTTTCCAGCCATTTATATTTTCATGTGTGGCTAGTTAGTTGATTGACTTGTAATTTGAGATATGCAAGATTAGAAAGCCAAAGCCTTGTGGCCGTTGGAAGATTTCCAAATGAAAAGCATTAGATTGCAAGTAAACTTCAATCAGTGAAGAATACTAGTTTAAAATTGGAGGAGGTTAACGAGTTTGTGAGATCATTGGAACTCATCTTAATTCAAACATATAGCTATTGATATTATCATCTTTATTTTTTGAATAATTATTCTAATCAATGAGTTGTAAAAAGTGAATGGGTTGGATTATTAAACTTGGCCCCAAAATAAAACCACTAAGCCCAAACTGTTCTCTCAAATTGGATGGCCATCCAAATTGAGGGAGTAGTTGGGCTTCGTAAAACCATTTTGGGGATGAATTGTTTAACTTATATAAACTATGAGAATCAACCAAACACAAAAACTTTCAAACTCCCATGATTTGACTCAAAATCTCCATGAATTTGAGGGAAGTAAAAAATAAATATGTGCAGACTGTGATAATCTTCATATGTTTTGGAAGATCTAAATCATTTTGATGATCAAGGGTCTCGTTTCGATTATTTCAATAGTTCATTTTATAAGATTCTTAGTATATATATTATCATAAAAAAATTATATTGATTTGATAATCATAATTTTTTCATTTTATCGTTTTTCACTCCAAAGTAATGGACGACAAACATGTTTTAAAAATACAACATTTAGTTTTTTGGAAACTAATAAATTGAAAAAGTTATAATTATATGATTAACGTAATTTATTTATTTTTTCATTAATGATATACATGAAAAGCCCTACAAAATGAATGGTTCAAATCATTAAAACGAAATTTATGATGAACCTCTCAGGCACCTCAATATATTTTCATGTGTGCCCAATTAGTTGATTGACTTGCAGTTCGGGCTCTTAAAGATGGGCAAGCCAAAAGCCCAATAGACGTTGGAAGACTTCCCAAAGAAAGACATTAGAATTGAAGTAAATTTAAATGATTATTCAAGAATACTAATTAAAAATTGCAGGAGGTTCTCGAACCTGTGAGACGATTGAAGCTCACGTTAAATTCTTGTAGATTAGGAAGTTGTCCTAATTCAGTTGGAATTCTTCCATGAATGTTGTTATGTGCCAAGCCAAACCATTTTAAGCTTGAAGCGTTGCCAAAGGAAGGCGGAATGGTACCTGTAGGAAGTTGTCCTAATTCAGTTGGAATTCTTCCATGAATGTTGTTATGTGCCAAGCCAAACCATTTTAAGGTTGAAGCGTTGCCAAAGGAAGGCGGAAATAAAAAATCTTCATGAATTTGAGGGAAATAAAAAATAAATACGTGTGGACTGTAATAGTCTTAATATGTTTCAGCTATTTACATTTTGGATGGTCTAAATCATTTGATAATCAATGGCCTTGTTTCAATGATCTTAATCAATCATTTTCTAAGATCCTAAGTATATATATCATCATGAAAAAAATTAAGTTAATTTGATAATCGTAATATTTTATTTTAATTTTGCCTTTAAAAAAATCGACAAACATTTTTTAAAACGGACCATATAATTTTTTGGAAACAAATACAATAAAATAAAAAAGATACGATTATATGATTGACCTAATTTTTTTTTTCAAGGATTATATATATGCAAAGCTCTGCAAAATGAATATTTTGGATAATTGAAACATAATCCATGATGAGAGTCATGGGCCCCTCAATATATTTTCATGTGTGCCCAGTTAGTTAATGGACTTGCAATTTGAGATTTACAAGCTGGGAAAGTCAAAAGAAAGACATTAGAATTCAAGTAAATTTTAATGATTATTAAAGAACACTAATTAAAAATTGCAGGATCTAATCGAACCTGTGAGATAATTGAAGCTCAAGTCAAATGTCTGCAGATTTGGAAGTTGTCCTAATTCAGCTGAAATTCTTCCATGAATGATGTTATATGCCAAGTCAATCCGTGTTAAGCTTGAAGTGTTGCCAAAGGAAGGTGGAATGGTACCTGTAAAGTTATTTTTTTTCTAGTAAAAGAGTTATAAAAAAGAGGAAGGTTCGCAACTCTTTTGATATGCCACCAAGTCCAATTTTGATTTTGTTTACAAATAGAAAGAGTGTGTGAATATTACATACATTTTGATTGGTATAAAGTAATAGATCCTACCATTTTGGGTGGGCTTATTACACTTATTGGGTTTAAAGTTTACATATTTGGGCCAATCATATTTTGTATATTGTTCACACAAGGGAGGCTCGGAGTTTTTCGGTGCCCAAGAACATTAAAATGGGGGCCTTTTATATAAAACTACCAAAAAAAAAAAAAAAAACTGTGAGGCAAAATCAAATTACTTAATTTTATTTAAATTGAATTAGTTTTCCTATTTTTTCCTTTCACATTCAGAACAACCATGATTATAAAATTAATCTAAATTGAAGAGAAATTCAACTGAGATAGATTATCTAAAACTCAATAGAAATTCAATTCATAACTACAATTCAAAGAACATCCACAAAATTTGTGGACAATTGAAGAAAATATTTGATTCAAGCAAAACAAAAGCATGACAAAATTTAATCAACAAAAAATTAGATTAAAAAAATAGGCATTGAAATTAGATTTATGGCACAAATCAAAATTAAAACCAATGCAATCAATAATTTAAAAAAAAAAAAAAGCAAAAAAGAAAAAAAAAAGAGAGAGAGATTAAATTGAAAAGCAAAGTTTTCAAATCAAACAAGAGCAATGAATTTTAAAGAGCACCGCACCAAGCATCTCGTGGCCTAGAATTTGGATCGGACGTTTGCTTGGTCTCGGCACATTTGCTTCCAACACTTACAGATGGGAAGCAATAGAAAGCACAAGGTTTAATTGATAGATTTTTATTTGCATACTTTACCCAATATATTATTGTAATTCAATTTGCAACCCTGCAATTTTTTATTGTAGCCTTTTGTCAGGACTATGTGGTGAAGTTAAGAAACTTGGGCTGGGCCTTAATTTAGTGCTACTAATATTACATTAATTAAAAGTATTTTGAGAACCTTAAATTTGATTAAATTTTGGCGGCCAGGGCGGTAGCCTTGCTTGCCTTGGGTCAGGGTGGGCCTGGTTCACACACAAAAGGTGTGTAGACAAATTTATTTCATATGCCACCACTGAAATTATTATCTTTAATAGATATGACATGAAATATTTGACACCAATGCAAATCCACAGTAATGAAAACAAATACGGAGCATACATAGAAATAATAAACAAGGAGAAATATATAATTCAGTGTGAAATAAATAACAATTTTACTTTTTAATCCATAGAATTAAGGAATCATTAATGAAAATGAGGCAAGATGTGATGTGAACAAAAATTTTAAGAGAGTTTAGTATAATTATGTCCAAATTCTGGAGGTCAATGTATTTTTTTAAGGATAAATTATGCAAATAGTCCATGTACTTTACACGATGTGTCAATTTGGTCCCTGTAATTTCAATTTGCTCGATTTTGTCCCTTAATTTAACGAATTGTGTCATTTTAGTCCAATAAATAACGCTTGTTAAATTAATTTAACAGAAGGTCAAATAATGTGTCAATTTGGTCCCTGTACTTTACACGATGTGTCAATTTAGTCCATTTAGTTTCAATTTTCTCGATTTTGACATGGACTAAATTGACACATTGTGGAAAACACAGGGACCAAATTGACACATTGTTTGACTTTCCGTTAAATTAACTTAACAACCGTTATTTATTGGACTAAAATGACACAATCTGTTAAATTAAGGGGTAAAATCGAGCAAATTGAGACTATAGAGACCAAATTGACACATCGTATAAAATGCAGAGACTATTTGCATAATTTTCACTTTTTTAAAACATCAAAGAAGGATAACGTAGTTTTTCACCATTTTTTTTTTTATTGAAAAAAGAAGAAATAATTATGAAAATCAACTAAACACCGTAAATGGCTTTCAAACTCCCAAGACTTTAATGAATTTGAGAAAAGTAAAAAAGAAATGAAAAATGACATACAAGTTCAATATCGAAATCCAATGATGTGTAAGAGAGATGCTTGGCTAATAATTAGAAAAGATACGAATGAGGAAGCCGTCTTAAATATTTTAATTGATTACCACATCTTAAAATTTAAAAATTAGGTCTAACTTTTAGGTTTGAATAGCAATGCTCAAAAGAAATACATGTAAGCTATCAAGATCTTAATATGTTTTCAGCCATTTATATTTCCATGCGTGGCTAATTAGTTGATTGACTTGTAATTTGAGCTCTACAAGATGGGAAAGCCAAAAGTCCAAATCATTGGAAGATTTCCAAAAGAAAGGCATTAGAATTCAAGTAAATGTCAATGATTACTGGAAAATACTAGTTAAAAATTGCAGGAGGCGATCGAACCTGTGAGATGATTGTCGCTCAAGGAAATTATTTGCAGATTTGGAAGTTGTCCTAATTCAGTTGGAATTCTTCCACGAAAGTTGTTATATGCCAAGCCAAACCATTTTAAGCTTGAAGTGTTGCCAAAGGAAGGTGGAATGGTACCTGTAAAGTTATTTTCTTCTGGTCAAACAGTTCTCAAACAGGGCAAGGTACTCAACTCTTTTGGTACGCCACCGAGTCCGATTTTGATTTTGATTTTGATTTTGATTTTGATTTTGTTTACAAATGGAAAGAGTGTGTGAATAATATACACATTTTGATTGGGTGGAGTCATTACACTTTTTGGATGTGAAGTCCACACACTTGGGCCAATTGTATTTTGTGTATTGTTCATATACAAAAATTGTGTGAACAAATTCATTAGTATATGACCTGATCAAAAATAAAATAAAATCCATTATATGGTACCTCTAAAATTATTAACTTTAAGCGATATGACACGAAACATCAGACAAAAGTGCAAATCCACAAGGATAAAAACATATACAAACAACGAGCAGACACAAAAATAAATATGGAAAAATATATAATTCAGTGTGAAATAGATGTCAATATAATTTTTTCATCCATTTGTTTAGGGTTTACTTTTCCAGCCCTTTATATTTTCATGTGTGGCTAATTAGTTGATTAACTTGTAATTTGAGCTATGCACGATTGGAAAACCAAAGCCCTGTGGTCATTGGAAGATTTTCAAATGAAAATCATTAGATTTCAAGTAAATTTTAATCAGTGAAGAATGCTAGTTAAAAATTACAGGAGGTTATCGAACTTCTGAGATTGTTGGAGCTCGTCTTGATTCAAACATAATTATACATGTAGCAATTGATATCCGATCATTTTGATTTTTTGAATGATTATTCTAATCAAAGAGTCGTGAAAAGTGAACGATTTAGATAATCAAAATCGCCTCCAAAATTTACCCACCAAACCCTTTCTCTCAAATTGGATGACCATACAACTTGAGAGAGCAATTGGATTTAGTGAGCCCATTTTGAGGTCAATCTCGATGAGCCGAACCATTTACTTTATACAGACAATGAGAATCAACCAACACATGATAGCCTTCAAACTCCCAAAATTTTGACTCAAAATCTTCATGAACTTGAGGGAAATAAAAAATAAATACGTGTGGACTGTGATAGTCTTAATATGTTTCAGCTATTTACATTTTGGATGGCCTAAATCATTTCGATAATCAATGGTCTAATTTCATTGAACTTAATTGATCATTTTCTAAGATCATAAGTATATGTATCATCATGAAAAAAATTTAGTTGATTTGATAATTGTAATATTTTATTTTAAATACATTTGTCTCTTCAAAAATTGACAAATAGTTTTTTAAAATAGACCATTTAATTTGTTGGATAGAAATACAATAAAATGAGAATGATATGATTATATGATCTACCTAATTTATTCTTTCATGGATTATATAAATAGAAAGCCCTGCAAAATGAATATTTTGAATCATTAAAACGTAATCCATGATGAGATTCATGACCCCTCAATATATTTTTATGTGTGCCCAGTTAGTTGATTGACTTGCAATTTGTGATCTACAAGCTGGGAAAGCCAAAAGCCCAATAGTCATTGGAAGATTTCCAAAAGAAATTCAAGTAAATTTTAATGATTATTAAAGAACACTAATTAAAAGTTGCATGATCTAATCGAACCTGTGAGATAATTGGAGCTCAAGTAAAATGTCTGCAGATTTGGAAGTTGTCCTAATTCAGTTGAAATTCTTTCGTGAATGATGTTATATGCCAAGTCAATCCATGTTAAGTTTGAAGTGTTGCCAAAGGAAGGTGGAATGGGCACATGTAAAATTATTGCTTGTTTCCACTTTTCAAAAAACACTTTTCAGAAAATTCTACTTTTTTATTTTTCGTATTTTTTTGTTTTTACTAAATTTTTTTAATATTTTAAGCAATTTTTTTTTACCTTTTAGACACACTTAACATAAATACACCTAAAAAGTAAAAAAAAATTGTAAAAAAAATCTTTTAAAAATTCACTAAATACCAAAAATACAAAAAAAAATACAAGAATTCAGTACATTTTTTGTATTTTTATGTATTTATTAATTTTTTAAAGTATTTTTTCTCAAATTTTTTACTATTTAGATACATCTAAGTAAGGTGCATCTAAAGAAGTCAAAAAAATGTTTAAAATTTAAAAAATATTCACTAAAAACAAAAAAACACGAAAATCAAAAAAATTAATTTTCAAAAAACTTAATTCAGAAAACTCAAACCAAACACACTGATTATTATTTTTTTTTCCTAGTAAAAGAGTTATAAAAAAGAGTAAGGTTCTCAACTCTTTTGGTATGTCACCAAGTCCAATTTTGATTTTGTTTACAAATAGAAAGAGTGGGTAAACAACACACACAATTTGATTGGTGTAAAATGATAGATCCTACCATTTTGGGTGGTTTTATTACACTTTTTGAGTGTAAAGTTCACATATTTGGGCCAATTATATTTTGTGTATTGTTCACACACAAAAGGTGTGTGGACAAATTCATTTTCGTATGCCACCACTGTAATTATTAGCTTTAACAGACATGACATGAAGCATTTGACACCAATGCAAACCAATAGTGATGAAAACAAATACAAATAAGAAGCATTTGACACCAATGCAAACCAATAGTGATGAAAACAAATACAAATAAGAAGCTGACAAGAAAATAATAAATAAGGAGAAATATATAATTCGGTGTGAGATAGATGACAATTTTACTTTTTAATTCATACGATTAGCGAATCATTAATGCAAATGAGGCAAGATGTGATGTGAACTAAAATTTTAAGAAAGTTCAGTAAAATTATGTCAAAATTATGAGGGCTAATGTATTTTTTTCAAATCTCAAAGAAGGTTAACGTAGTTTTTCAACTTCACTTTCAAACTCCCAAAATTTTAATGAATTTGAGGGAACTTAAAAAGAAATGAGAAAAGATATACAAGTTCACTATCTACACCCATTGATAAGAGAGATGCTTGACTAATAATTAGAGAAAATATGAGTGAACAAGTTGTCTTAAACATTCTAATTGATTGTCACATCATAGGATTTGAAAATTAGGTCTAATTTTTAGATTTGAATACCAATACTAAAAAAAAATACATGTAGGCTATCAAGACCTTAATATGTTTTCAGCCATTTATATTTTCATGTGTGGCTAGTTAGTTGATTGACTTATAATTTGAGCTCTGCAAGATGGGAAAGCCAAAAGTCAATCATTGGAAGATTTCCAAAAGAAAGGCATTAGAATTCAAGTAAATTTCAATGATTACTGAAAAATACTAGTTAAAAATTGCAAAAAAATAAAATAAAATTGCAAGAGGTTATCGAACCTGTGAGAAGATTGTCACTCAAGGAAATTATCTGCAGATTTGGAAGTTGTCCTAATTCAGTTGGAATTCTTCCATGAATGTTGTTAAATTGTAACCCAAGCCATTGTAAGCTTGTAGTGTTGCCGAAGGATGGTGGAATGGTACCTGTAAGGTTATTTTCTGCTAGTACAAGATAGCTCAAAAAGGGTAATGTAGTCAACTCTTTTGGTATGCTACCGTTAAAATTATTTGTTGCAAGAGATATGTTACGAAGCATCCGACACCGGTGCAAACCCATTGGGATGCCCCCTGCCAACGTATTGTTCATTAACAATAGACTTGTCAAGCGTTGCAAACGGCCAACTTCATTGGTCAGATGACCATGGAAGCTGTTGTTGCGTAGATCGAGCACTTGGAGGAAGGAAAGGTTACCGACATGAGAAGATATGGTGCCTTGGAGACCCATGCCGCGAAGGATCAAAGCTGTGACTCTTTGCCTACGTCGGCTACAAGAGACCCCCGCCCAGCCACAAAAGTTGGTTTCTTGTGTCCAGTTACTCAACACATTATTGGGATCGAAGTTGATTGAGGATTTGAAGGAGAGGAGAGCCAATTGATCAGTGAAGTTTGAGGAACAAATGGCCAACTCAACCATGAGCGAATGCACTAGCAGGGCGCCCAAAAGGGAACCAATGCTCAGTTTCTTCATAGACATGATATGTAAACGGGCGTCGAAGAAATGAGCAGCCTCTTCACGCAATGATGATCCTTTTATATTATTTTTGATGTATCATCTAAATTCTCTGTCACTATATTAATTTAATGAGTCTTATCACTTATATTTATTTTTAATACAATATTGACAACTCAAATACTTCATATGTTTCAAATTATTAGTCCATTTTTATTATCCTAAACATTCTAAGAAATTGTTTATATTTAAAAAAAAAAAAAAAAAATCAACAATTTTGAAGTCTTTACTTACAAGAACCAATTGAGATATTTTAATTTGTGATTTTAAATTTTTTTTTTTCCTTAACAAAAGGGGCACATTGTAAGAAATTTATATTTTTGTGATGAAGGTTATGAATATTTGTAGTGTCTGATATGTCAATTTATGGTAAAAGTTATGAAATGACGAATTTGTGGTGTGCATCATAAAATGAAAGTTAAACTTTTTCTAGTTAACAACAATTTATGTTGATAAAATTTATGTCATTTTATCTTTTAGGGTTCCACCAAGTTAGTAATTTCAACTTGAGAGAACGGTTGAGATTTGTAGGCCCATTTTAGGGCCGACTTTGATAATCTGAACCGTTCTTCTTTTATATTTCATTGAGTAGATTATTTATGCAAAAAATCAAGATAACCAGAGATTAGTAACTATATTTTTTAAGGGTGATTATTCAATAGTCCCAGAGTATAGACACGTGGTGCTCCATAAGGTTTTGATTGGTAAAGAGGGATAGGGGCTCACGATTTATGTTGGGGATGGGGGAACAACATGAGGCTAAGTAACTAGTGATTAGCTTAGAGTATGGCCACATGATCTTCCAGAATTATTGAATAATTTCCCATTTTTTAATCACATTTGTATTACAAAAATAATAACTATTCTTTAAATTATATTTATCGTTCAATTTTTAAAAATAAAATATTTGATTTTAATTCAATTATGTTTCTCCAATTTGAAAAATGAAACCCTACTATTTATTTATTTATGTTTACTAAATTGATTCTAAAATAGTAAATAAAGGAAAAAAAAAAGAGATTATCTCAAATGAAATATTACATATTTAATACATTATATGTGTTACTTCCACTTAAAAAAATTTATATATATATTAAAAAAAAAAAAAAAAAACAAGAGTGGGTAGTGAAGTGTGGCCAAGACCGGCAGGCTAGTCATTATAAAAGAAATAAAGTGGACTTGACTCCCAAGTCTTCAAATAAATCAACAGCCTCCAAACAACACATCAATATCAACAACATATATAGAACCATTGATGAAAGTGCCAAATGGCACCCACTTGTTTTGAAAAATAGAAAAAAAAATTAAAAAATAAAAAGTTTAGGTCAAACTATGTAAATTTTGACATCTTGTGATTGTTTCTTTTTGGTGAATTTATATAATTTGTAAGGTTCTTTTATTCCATATTCAAAGCAAGTGAAGACATCCGAGACAGAAGCGTGGAAGAGATGTGTGGGGAAAAGAAAAAAAAAAATTGTGAATCACCAACAGTGGTTTACACCCCACTCCCACCAACAGTGGTATCTCTCCAAATCAGAGAGTTGTGTGAATTGAGTTGAGTTGAGGATGAAAGATTCTCTCATCCTCTTGTATCTCTGGTGTATTATTTCTAGCTTCAGGGGGTGCAGATGTCTCAGTGAGGAGATGAAGACTATGTTGAATTTGGGCGTAACAAGATTAGCAGCAGGATGTGCTGTGGATCACCTTACATGGGTGAAGGGGGTGATTTGTTGAATTCACCCATGTGTGAAATGGGTGATCAAGATTGGTTGTTGGCAACAATGTGAAGGCTACCACACCAAGTCAACAATGGTGGCCACTAAACCATTCAACAACCACCAACCACCAACCATGCCAACCAAAGTCAAGAAGGGAGGCTGTCCAAAGCCACCTCCCACCTACTCCCTCACCTATAAATAGAGGTTGAGAGGAGAGAGCAAAATGTGAGTGAAAACCAAGAGAGGTAGAGATGTGAGTTAGAGAAACCGTCTCTCTCGGTGTGAGAGAGGGAGACGGGTGAATGTGAGTGAGAAGAGTGTGAGCTTCTCCTCTGTAATATTTCTGTAATATCTCCATTGAAATAAGTGATAAACGGTTCCTCTCCCGTGGATGTAGGTTTTAATACCGAACCACGTAAAATATTGTGTCTCCTTGTGCATGGGTGTGTTTTTCTGCTTCCGCTAATTTCTATAAGGTCTTGGGCGGGATCCCAGATCCCAACACATTGGTCAGATGACCATGGAAGCTGTTGTTGCGTAGATCGAGCACTTGGAGGAAGGAAAGGTTACCGACATGAGAAGATATGGTGCCTTGGAGACCCATGCCGCGAAGGATCAAAGCTGTGACTCTTTGCCTACGTCGGCTACAAGAGACCCCCGCCCAGCCACAAAAGTTGGTTTCTTGTGTCCAGTTACTCAACACATTATTGGGATCGAAGTTGATTGAGGATTTGAAGGAGAGGAGAGCCAATTGATCAGTGAAGTTTGAGGAACAAATGGCCAACTCAACCATGAGCGAATGCACTAGCAGGGCGCCCAAAAGGGAACCAATGCTCAGTTTCTTCATAGACATGATATGTAAACGGGCGTCGAAGAAATGAGCAGCCTCTTCACGCAATGATGATCCTTTTATATTATTTTTGATGTATCATCTAAATTCTCTGTCACTATATTAATTTAATGAGTCTTATCACTTATATTTATTTTTAATACAATATTGACAACTCAAATACTTCATATGTTTCAAATTATTAGTCCATTTTTATTATCCTAAACATTCTAAGAAATTGTTTATATTTAAAAAAAAAAAAAAAAAAATCAACAATTTTGAAGTCTTTACTTACAAGAACCAATTGAGATATTTTAATTTGTGATTTTAAATTTTTTTTTTTCCTTAACAAAAGGGGCACATTGTAAGAAATTTATATTTTTGTGATGAAGGTTATGAATATTTGTAGTGTCTGATATGTCAATTTATGGTAAAAGTTATGAAATGACGAATTTGTGGTGTGCATCATAAAATGAAAGTTAAACTTTTTCTAGTTAACAACAATTTATGTTGATAAAATTTATGTCATTTTATCTTTTAGGGTTCCACCAAGTTAGTAATTTCAACTTGAGAGAACGGTTGAGATTTGTAGGCCCATTTTAGGGCCGACTTTGATAATCTGAACCGTTCTTCTTTTATATTTCATTGAGTAGATTATTTATGCAAAAAATCAAGATAACCAGAGATTAGTAACTATATTTTTTAAGGGTGATTATTCAATAGTCCCAGAGTATAGACACGTGGTGCTCCATAAGGTTTTGATTGGTAAAGAGGGATAGGGGCTCACGATTTATGTTGGGGATGGGGGAACAACATGAGGCTAAGTAACTAGTGATTAGCTTAGAGTATGGCCACATGATCTTCCAGAATTATTGAATAATTTCCCATTTTTTAATCACATTTGTATTACAAAAATAATAACTATTCTTTAAATTATATTTATCGTTCAATTTTTAAAAATAAAATATTTGATTTTAATTCAATTATGTTTCTCCAATTTGAAAAATGAAACCCTACTATTTATTTATTTATGTTTACTAAATTGATTCTAAAATAGTAAATAAAGGAAAAAAAAAAGAGATTATCTCAAATGAAATATTACATATTTAATACATTATATGTGTTACTTCCACTTAAAAAAATTTATATATATATTAAAAAAAAAAAAAAAAAACAAGAGTGGGTAGTGAAGTGTGGCCAAGACCGGCAGGCTAGTCATTATAAAAGAAATAAAGTGGACTTGACTCCCAAGTCTTCAAATAAATCAACAGCCTCCAAACAACACATCAATATCAACAACATATATAGAACCATTGATGAAAGTGCCAAATGGCACCCACTTGTTTTGAAAAATAGAAAAAAAAATTAAAAAATAAAAAGTTTAGGTCAAACTATGTAAATTTTGACATCTTGTGATTGTTTCTTTTTGGTGAATTTATATAATTTGTAAGGTTCTTTTATTCCATATTCAAAGCAAGTGAAGACATCCGAGACAGAAGCGTGGAAGAGATGTGTGGGGAAAAGAAAAAAAAAAATTGTGAATCACCAACAGTGGTTTACACCCCACTCCCACCAACAGTGGTATCTCTCCAAATCAGAGAGTTGTGTGAATTGAGTTGAGTTGAGGATGAAAGATTCTCTCATCCTCTTGTATCTCTGGTGTATTATTTCTAGCTTCAGGGGGTGCAGATGTCTCAGTGAGGAGATGAAGACTATGTTGAATTTGGGCGTAACAAGATTAGCAGCAGGATGTGCTGTGGATCACCTTACATGGGTGAAGGGGGTGATTTGTTGAATTCACCCATGTGTGAAATGGGTGATCAAGATTGGTTGTTGGCAACAATGTGAAGGCTACCACACCAAGTCAACAATGGTGGCCACTAAACCATTCAACAACCACCAACCACCAACCATGCCAACCAAAGTCAAGAAGGGAGGCTGTCCAAAGCCACCTCCCACCTACTCCCTCACCTATAAATAGAGGTTGAGAGGAGAGAGCAAAATGTGAGTGAAAACCAAGAGAGGTAGAGATGTGAGTTAGAGAAACCGTCTCTCTCGGTGTGAGAGAGGGAGACGGGTGAATGTGAGTGAGAAGAGTGTGAGCTTCTCCTCTGTAATATTTCTGTAATATCTCCATTGAAATAAGTGATAAACGGTTCCTCTCCCGTGGATGTAGGTTTTAATACCGAACCACGTAAAATATTGTGTCTCCTTGTGCATGGGTGTGTTTTTCTGCTTCCGCTAATTTCTATAAGGTCTTGGGCGGGATCCCAGATCCCAACACATTGGTCAGATGACCATGGAAGCTGTTGTTGCGTAGATCGAGCACTTGGAGGAAGGAAAGGTTACCGACATGAGAAGATATGGTGCCTTGGAGACCCATGCCGCGAAGGATCAAAGCTGTGACTCTTTGCCTACGTCGGCTACAAGAGACCCCCGCCCAGCCACAAAAGTTGGTTTCTTGTGTCCAGTTACTCAACACATTATTGGGATCGAAGTTGATTGAGGATTTGAAGGAGAGGAGAGCCAATTGATCAGTGAAGTTTGAGGAACAAATGGCCAACTCAACCATGAGCGAATGCACTAGCAGGGCGCCCAAAAGGGAACCAATGCTCAGTTTCTTCATAGACATGATATGTAAACGGGCGTCGAAGAAATGAGCAGCCTCTTCACGCAATGATGATCCTTTTATATTATTTTTGATGTATCATCTAAATTCTCTGTCACTATATTAATTTAATGAGTCTTATCACTTATATTTATTTTTAATACAATATTGACAACTCAAATACTTCATATGTTTCAAATTATTAGTCCATTTTTATTATCCTAAACATTCTAAGAAATTGTTTATATTTAAAAAAAAAAAAAAAAAAATCAACAATTTTGAAGTCTTCACTTACAAGAACCAATTGAGATATTTTAATTTGTGATTTTAAATTTTTTTTTTTTCCTTAACAAAAGGGGCACATTGTAAGAAATTTATATTTTTGTGATGAAGGTTATGAATATTTGTAGTGTCTGATATGTCAATTTATGGTAAAAGTTATGAAATGACGAATTTGTGGTGTGCATCATAAAATGAAAGTTAAACTTTTTCTAGTTAACAACAATTTATGTTGATAAAATTTATGTCATTTTATCTTTTAGGGTTCCACCAAGTTAGTAATTTCAACTTGAGAGAACGGTTGAGATTTGTAGGCCCATTTTAGGGCCGACTTTGATAATCTGAACCGTTCTTCTTTTATATTTCATTGAGTAGATTATTTATGCAAAAAATCAAGATAACCAGAGATTAGTAACTATATTTTTTAAGGGTGATTATTCAATAGTCCCAGAGTATAGACACGTGGTGCTCCATAAGGTTTTGATTGGTAAAGAGAGATAGGGGCTCACGATTTATGTTGGGGATGGGGGAACAACATGAGGCTAAGTAACTAGTGATTAGCTTAGAGTATGGCCACATGATCTTCCAGAATTATTGAATAATTTCCCATTTTTTAATCACATTTGTATTACAAAAATAATAACTATTCTTTAAATTATATTTATCGTTCAATTTTTAAAAATAAAATATTTGATTTTAATTCAATTATGTTTCTCCAATTTGAAAAATGAAACCCTACTATTTATTTATTTATGTTTACTAAATTGATTCTAAAATAGTAAATAAAGGAAAAAAAAAAGAGATTATCTCAAATGAAATATTACATATTTAATACATTATATGTGTTACTTCCACTTAAAAAAATTTATATATATATTAAAAAAAAAAAAAAAAAACAAGAGTGGGTAGTGAAGTGTGGCCAAGACCGGCAGGCTAGTCATTATAAAAGAAATAAAGTGGACTTGACTCCCAAGTCTTCAAATAAATCAACAGCCTCCAAACAACACATCAATATCAACAACATATATAGAACCATTGATGAAAGTGCCAAATGGCACCCACTTGTTTTGAAAAATAGAAAAAAAAATTAAAAAATAAAAAGTTTAGGTCAAACTATGTAAATTTTGACATCTTGTGATTGTTTCTTTTTGGTGAATTTATATAATTTGTAAGGTTCTTTTATTCCATATTCAAAGCAAGTGAAGACATCCGAGACAGAAGCGTGGAAGAGATGTGTGGGGAAAAGAAAAAAAAAAATTGTGAATCACCAACAGTGGTTTACACCCCACTCCCACCAACAGTGGTATCTCTCCAAATCAGAGAGTTGTGTGAATTGAGTTGAGTTGAGGATGAAAGATTCTCTCATCCTCTTGTATCTCTGGTGTATTATTTCTAGCTTCAGGGGGTGCAGATGTCTCAGTGAGGAGATGAAGACTATGTTGAATTTGGGCGTAACAAGATTAGCAGCAGGATGTGCTGTGGATCACCTTACATGGGTGAAGGGGGTGATTTGTTGAATTCACCCATGTGTGAAATGGGTGATCAAGATTGGTTGTTGGCAACAATGTGAAGGCTACCACACCAAGTCAACAATGGTGGCCACTAAACCATTCAACAACCACCAACCACCAACCATGCCAACCAAAGTCAAGAAGGGAGGCTGTCCAAAGCCACCTCCCACCTACTCCCTCACCTATAAATAGAGGTTGAGAGGAGAGAGCAAAATGTGAGTGAAAACCAAGAGAGGTAGAGATGTGAGTTAGAGAAACCGTCTCTCTCGGTGTGAGAGAGGGAGACGGGTGAATGTGAGTGAGAAGAGTGTGAGCTTCTCCTCTGTAATATTTCTGTAATATCTCCATTGAAATAAGTGATAAACGGTTCCTCTCCCGTGGATGTAGGTTTTAATACCGAACCACGTAAAATATTGTGTCTCCTTGTGCATGGGTGTGTTTTTCTGCTTCCGCTAATTTCTATAAGGTCTTGGGCGGGATCCCAGATCCCAACACATTGGTCAGATGACCATGGAAGCTGTTGTTGCGTAGATCGAGCACTTGGAGGAAGGAAAGGTTACCGACATGAGAAGATATGGTGCCTTGGAGACCCATGCCGCGAAGGATCAAAGCTGTGACTCTTTGCCTACGTCGGCTACAAGAGACCCCCGCCCAGCCACAAAAGTTGGTTTCTTGTGTCCAGTTACTCAACACATTATTGGGATCGAAGTTGATTGAGGATTTGAAGGAGAGGAGAGCCAATTGATCAGTGAAGTTTGAGGAACAAATGGCCAACTCAACCATGAGCGAATGCACTAGCAGGGCGCCCAAAAGGGAACCAATGCTCAGTTTCTTCATAGACATGATATGTAAACGGGCGTCGAAGAAATGAGCAGCCTCTTCACGCAATGATGATCCTTTTATATTATTTTTGATGTATCATCTAAATTCTCTGTCACTATATTAATTTAATGAGTCTTATCACTTATATTTATTTTTAATACAATATTGACAACTCAAATACTTCATATGTTTCAAATTATTAGTCCATTTTTATTATCCTAAACATTCTAAGAAATTGTTTATATTTAAAAAAAAAAAAAAAAAAAATCAACAATTTTGAAGTCTTCACTTACAAGAACCAATTGAGATATTTTAATTTGTGATTTTAAATTTTTTTTTTTTCCTTAACAAAAGGGGCACATTGTAAGAAATTTATATTTTTGTGATGAAGGTTATGAATATTTGTAGTGTCTGATATGTCAATTTATGGTAAAAGTTATGAAATGACGAATTTGTGGTGTGCATCATAAAATGAAAGTTAAACTTTTTCTAGTTAACAACAATTTATGTTGATAAAATTTATGTCATTTTATCTTTTAGGGTTCCACCAAGTTAGTAATTTCAACTTGAGAGAACGGTTGAGATTTGTAGGCCCATTTTAGGGCCGACTTTGATAATCTGAACCGTTCTTCTTTTATATTTCATTGAGTAGATTATTTATGCAAAAAATCAAGATAACCAGAGATTAGTAACTATATTTTTTAAGGGTGATTATTCAATAGTCCCAGAGTATAGACACGTGGTGCTCCATAAGGTTTTGATTGGTAAAGAGAGATAGGGGCTCACGATTTATGTTGGGGATGGGGGAACAACATGAGGCTAAGTAACTAGTGATTAGCTTAGAGTATGGCCACATGATCTTCCAGAATTATTGAATAATTTCCCATTTTTTAATCACATTTGTATTACAAAAATAATAACTATTCTTTAAATTATATTTATCGTTCAATTTTTAAAAATAAAATATTTGATTTTAATTCAATTATGTTTCTCCAATTTGAAAAATGAAACCCTACTATTTATTTATTTATGTTTACTAAATTGATTCTAAAATAGTAAATAAAGGAAAAAAAAAAGAGATTATCTCAAATGAAATATTACATATTTAATACATTATATGTGTTACTTCCACTTAAAAAAATTTATATATATATTAAAAAAAAAAAAAAAAAACAAGAGTGGGTAGTGAAGTGTGGCCAAGACCGGCAGGCTAGTCATTATAAAAGAAATAAAGTGGACTTGACTCCCAAGTCTTCAAATAAATCAACAGCCTCCAAACAACACATCAATATCAACAACATATATAGAACCATTGATGAAAGTGCCAAATGGCACCCACTTGTTTTGAAAAATAGAAAAAAAAATTAAAAAATAAAAAGTTTAGGTCAAACTATGTAAATTTTGACATCTTGTGATTGTTTCTTTTTGGTGAATTTATATAATTTGTAAGGTTCTTTTATTCCATATTCAAAGCCATTAACTATCTGGGTGATATTGAGTTTTTCCGGGACTCTCCGCACAACAAATACCATAAAGTGTTATAACCAAACACCTTTGAAGCATAACAAAAAAAAAAAAAAACTCTTCAATTATAGGTAAACTTACAATCATATTAGGTCATAATTAAGTAGTAATCAATTAATGAAAACCGTGCAATGCACAAGATGTGAAAGAATTAATAAAATATGTTTATATGAAATAATATAAATAGTTAGATTTTTGTATCTAAATTATGAAAATGGAAAAAAAAATATTAATACTTACAATGTAAGTTTTACAATTTTGACACAATTTATGTATCAATTTTTAATTTGTCAATATTTCAATAATTTAACTTTCAACCCTCCTACTAAAGTTATAAATTTGGGCAAGTTGAACCCAAACAACTCAAGTCAATCTTGGAAATTTTTTAAAATTGTGCAACATAATTTTCAATTTGGTGAGAAACTATGTAAAATTCAAAAATTCGATGAAATATGAATAGACTATGACAGAGACACCAAATAACCTGAGCAATTGAAACAAAATTGTATATATAAATATATATAATTATTTTCTAATTTATTTTTTTTAATAATAAATAAGATTAATTAAAAATTTAATATTAATAAACAAAAGCAAATACACCTTTTAAAAAGGGATGATCGTAGAAGTTGATATTAAAAAAATTATATTTTATAATGGTATAGAATAATTTAAATATGGTTTTTTTTAAATTATTTTTAATTTAAAAATTACAATAAAATATTTAAATATAATAAAATGAAATTTCTACAAAATAAATGTATGTGTATAAAAAATGAAAATAAAGAAGTAAGAAGAAAATTTAGAATGGTATTCGCATTTGATTTGAAAATAATTATAGATGACCAATAAATTATAACTTATAGCCCTCATTTTTTTTTAAATAAAAAATGAAATTTTGCAAACTATTACTTTTATTAGAAAAATAAAATTTATTTCTATTTGTTCTAACAAAACTCACTTTTTAGCAATTTGAGCCAAAAGTTTTTCATTTTTTATTTTAGTTTGTTTAACTGACAACTGAGATTAAAAAAGAAAATTAACAGGATTCACCATGTTTCACAAATGCTAAAAAACTCTAGATGAGCAATAAGAAAAATATTTAAGACCCACAAAAAAACACCCACAATTGTATCCATAATAATTTAGTATCATATGTGTCAACTCTTGATTTGCTATACACTCAATAACATAGGCCCAAGTCCCTTATCACATCATTGTGGGTGAAAGTGTGAGTCTGTAGCATTGCTGGAATAATAAATTATCACATGTAACTCCTATTTTTTTTTATTATACCAAAAAAAAAAATAAAAAAAATAAGTTTCACCAACTATCATTTTTAATAGAAAAAAAAATGTTTATTTCTATTTGATTTTAGCAAAAGTC
Source organism: Camellia japonica (assembly GCA_030407325.1). Classification (NCBI taxonomy): domain Eukaryota; kingdom Viridiplantae; phylum Streptophyta; class Magnoliopsida; order Ericales; family Theaceae; genus Camellia; species Camellia japonica. The sequence continues at coordinate 169,593,217 of JAPPVO010000059.1, read as the reverse complement.
ACTTCTTAACTATTTAAGTCAATTTTTTTTTTAATTTTAATTTGTTTAATTGACAATTGAGATAAATAAAAAAAAAATAATAGAATCCATTACGCTTGACAATTGTTAAAAAAGTCATTCATTTTCTTAATGTTTTTGTATTTTGTTAAAAAAAAAATTTGTATTAAAAAAATTTATTGTTTAAGTCCTTGTAGTTTAGAAGGACAAATTTTTTTTTTCTTATATAAAATTTAAAACCAGAAATGACAAAAAATAAAAATATAAATTTTTAATAGTGATTAATAATTTGAATACGTGTATTTAATAACATATTATGTTTAAACTAATAATATTATGATACATCATTCTAATTGTAGTAACATAATTTAAAAAAGAATTTAGATTTAAAATTTTATTTTATAATTTAATAAAAGATGCATAAATTAAGGAATGAATATTGACCTTATTATGATAACATAATGTAAGGAAGAATCTAAATTTAAAATTTTATTTTAAGAATATAAAATTAATTTATAAACCAATCGTACACATATTAACAAAAATTAAACAAAATCAAAAAAATAATAATAAAATAAATAAGAATTGCAACTTTAAGTTTTAATAGAATAACAACAATTTTCAATTATAATAGTATATATAAATTTCGTATGAGATTTTGAAACTCTCATAATATCTATTCTTAAAAGTATTCTTTTGTAAAATATATAAATAATCTCAACGTCACTCTTATTGTTCCTAAATACAAAAATTATGAGCTAATTATGATAATTTTAAATTTGTATTTAAAACTTATAAATCATGGGATAGATCATTATAATTTTAAATTTATATTGTGCTAATTTTAAATTTAAATTAATAGATTACTTTTCATATTTAGTGACCCTCAAATTTGAATTTTGAAATGGATTAGTATACTTTTCATTTTTTTAGATTTGATATACTTTCTATTTGAAAGTCATAAATCAAGAGATATTAATTTTTATTTATTTATTTATTTTTGCTTGAATAAAAGTTAGTAACAGGAAAATGAATCTTTTTTTTTTTTTTTTTTTGGTTGAATAAGTCATACATTAAAAAGACAAATAAATACAAACTACAAGAGGCATACCTCAGGCGCTAACCAACTATACAAGATACAGACAACAACAAACCAAAGCAACAACAAGATAAAAACCTGTTCAAACGCCACATGAGCAACAAGAGCAAATGAGGGGCATGTAGGAAAATGAATTTGATGTTTCTTATTCAATAATATCTCTCTTACAGGTATTTATACAAGTTGTTAAGAGCTTGTTATAACAAACTCTTAACTAACTATATCTAGCTAACTGTATCTAACCAACTCCTACACTTCTCTCACTACATAATCCACTTCTCTCTAACTCATTACTCACGCCATTCACTAGCATACATTTGTGTTGAGTGAGCTGCAGCTGCAGCTGCAGCTATGGCTGTGGCTGCAGTTGTGGCCTTATCCTCCAAGCATTTATCTGAGGCTTTGTAACGCCCCAAAAATATAACAATATTAATTAAATAACAACACAGTTCTGAATATAATATCCTTATATTCATGTAATCCCATTGTACAAAATGGTAACATATGCAGTTATACATTTATAAGTTCTAACCCTGAATCTATAGCATGTACCACATGTTACTGGTATGAAATAAAAGTTAACCAGATATATAAATGCCCTAATGGTTACAGCTTTCCAAGACAATACTTGGTAACAACAAAAGTGAGTTTAAACTCAATACAAATAAAGCCCTGGATTTGTACAAAATAAATAGAACAAAAACAAAACGAGAAGCTCTCACCTCCAAATCCTTCCAAACTACGGCATTGGCGGAGGCATATCGTCAGCACCTGAAAATGGTTTTCCACACAGGGTGAGCCAAAGCCCAGATACTCTAACACAGTGTATGAATCTTAACAAGATTATAAGGTGAATGCATATACAATGCTCGTGTCAAAACCTTTTATATCTTTTCCCAAAACCTTGCAATGCCAGCTTTATATCACAATTCATGAAGACATTTCCTTTACAACATAAAACAGGGCAGTGGATACAACACTAGGAATCTCTGGTACATGTCTGCAAGTAGGCTATATAAACACTACCAATTGCCATTTTTACCGATACTAACCGGAAAGCTCAGCACCTAACTACACAGGTTTCTGGACTTTCGCCAAGGACACACAAGCCAACAATAATACACAACCACACCTCCTACCTAGATTCATGAAGGTATTCACCATTTTTTCTCAAAACAATATACATTTTCAATGTGTTAAGTATGCAATGAATGAGAAATTAGTTTCAATTCTTCTAATTCTTATGCAATTTCTACAACAATAATAGTTATTCTCCACCGATAGCCCAAAATAGATTTCTCTAAATAGATAATTAGATAATTTCCAATAAAGATAAACTTTTCAAATTTTCAAGATATGAGTATAATGCATATCCAACTCCACCACCATCATCATCATCATCATCATCATTCCAATTCCATAACATCCAACACATTTCCATTTTCTCTTTATAAAATTAAATATTCACATTTTAGGGCAAAATCCCCTTTCTTTAAAAATTAATTCCAATGATAAAAATCCACTATTTCATCACAACTCAACCACATTTACAAGTCCATAATCATATCCAAGAACCCCTTTGAAAATTCTTCTTTTGAATTTTAAAACAAAACCCTAGATTTTGTTTAAAATGCCTAAATCACAACATTGTTTAGAAAATCAAACAACTAAGTTAAAAAAACATACAAAAGTGTAGAGAAATCCCTACCTCAAGTTAAAGATAAGCAAGAGCAAGGTTGAAACTTCAATGGAGTCAAAAATGGACTTTGCTCCGATCAAATGGAAGCTTTAGGTGAGCTCTACCTTTTTCTCAAAGGGACTAGGGTGTAAAGATCAATGGATGATTGTGTATTTGAGGTTTAAAGATGGTTTCTAGAGAGAGGGGAAGATCATATGAGATTTTAGAATGTTTAGAGAGAGATGAGAAAATGACTCAAAAAGTGACTGTTCGAAACTGATATACGCCTCTACTGCTCGAGCTCAGGAATGGTCACTTAAGCAACCAGACATAAGAAGTGAGACAGCTCGAGCGAATAAAGTGATCGCTCGAGCGAAGAATACCACCTCCCAGTACTTTTGCAGGCCTACAAAAGTACTGAGAGTTCCGAAACTCCACTCAAACGCAAGAAGGACCGCTCGAGCCGTGACTACTCAAGTGCAAGAAACCCTGCTCGAGCGAGGAATGCCATACTCCTAGTAGCTTTGCAGACCTACAAAAAGACTGGAAATTCTCAAAGTTCGCTTGAGTGCAAGAAAGTTCGCTCGAGCGAAGAAGCCAAGATCTAGGTAGCAACAGTTTTGAAAAACTAACTCCCAACCTGTTCCAAACACAACAACGACACTCTAGAAATCAAACTCAACAAGGAATAAGATGAAAGAAGGCATGAACAACCATCATGTGATAACCCAATCCGTACTATGCTTAATTATGCATGTGATTATATTTTTGATATGAATTTGCATGTTTAATTATGTGATTTATGTGATTTTGGAATTATATCTCTTACTTATAGGAAAATCTATTGCAATTACAACTTTAAACTGAAAATTGAAAGTCTTAGAGGCGCCAGAAACCAAAACCGACTTCATATATGTGTTTAGCATGATTTTTAGAGCCTACTATGAAATTTTGTAAAATTATGATTTGTAATGAATTAATTGAGTTTAATTAGCCTAAAACCTAGATTAAGCTTATTTAAGTTCAATTAGCCAAAGTTATGGATGTATGTATATAGATGGTAAGACTTAAGTAAGTCTTAAGATCATTTTATATCAACAAACATTTGCTAGAGAGAGTTGGAGAGAGAGGAATAAGAGAACTCCTAGAGTTGAAGAAGAGAAGCAAGAGGATTGAAAGATTCAAGGAGAAAACTCAAGATTTGAGCTTAGGTATGAAAATCCATCTAGAATCCTTGTAATAACTCATCTTTTGTTTGGAATCAAGAATTAATCTGAAGGTTTTTCACCTATTTGAGTTAGGGTTTGGAGTTGAGAGTTGTTTGAGCTAAATTCAAGAAATTGAGCTTTGATTTCTTTAACTTTGTTTCATTTGAGTTCAATCTTGAGAATAATTCACGAGATAAGCTCTAGATTGTTTATACAACAAGGATTTTTGTGAAGATCATCCATGTATTTTGAGCTTGATCATGTGATTCTTGCATATATGGAAAGATGAGCTCTTGATTTTGATCCTTAAGCAAGATTGATGTGTTTGAGTTGAAATTACACTTGAATAATGTTAGTATGTCATGTTTTTGAGTTAGTTTTGCATGATTTTGGGCTTGAAATTGAGTTTGGAAACTTGGAGTTTGAAGCTCATTTTCGGACTGTCTAGTTTTTCCTAGATTGCTCGTGCGGCTATGAGCTCCGCACAAGCAGAGCATGAACCAAAATGAGGAGAGAGCATTCTACTCGCTCAAGCGGCCACCACTTCCTTACGAGTGGAACCTGACCGCTCGAGCAGTGAGGCCTACCGCACGAGCGGCCAGCAGGAAAAAATTCTGTTTTCTTTTTGTTGACGTCTCCAACCTTTTGAACGCGTTCTCGACCTTATTTAAACACTACAGGAAATGAGTTGATGAATAAAAACACATTGAAAAAGGATGTAAATCATTAAAAGAAAAGTGTATGAAATGAAACGAAACGAAACGAATTATTTATAGAGTGTGCTTGTGTGAAATGTTATATATGTCGTATGCCGAAGGAGATGCCACAAGACCCAATGCACTGTGAGTAAAAGTATTGTAAAGATATGTTCTCAATTACTTATTTTGATCCATGAATGGTGATTTATTCCAAAATTTTGTTTTGATCGAAATGTATGAGTTTCATGATTGTTATATGATGTGTGCAATATGGACCTAAGGTTATCCCGTTTATGTTATGATGTGCTTGGGCTTGACGCCATTCTATTAATGATTTGATAATATATGATTGGATCCGAGGTTGTTATGAATAGCTGTTAATGTGTGGGACTGAGGCTGTTCTGTAATATGTGTCCATACGTTTGGGCCCAAGGCCGTTTTGTCATATGTGGACCTGAGGCCATTTTTTCATATGTAGGCTCGAGGCCATTTTGATATATACGGGCCCAAGGCCGTTTTGATATATGTGGGCCGAGTCCGTTCTATTATATGTTGGGCCTGAGGCCATTTCGTAATATGTTGGGCCTAAAGCCGTTCTATAAATGTGATTATGGATAATGTTGTGAAGGATGTAATTGTGGAAAAGTATTGTGTTCACATAATATGCTTTCTTTTAATTCAAGATTATTCATTTGATTCTCTTTACTTTACTATTATTCATTGAGCGTCGCTCACTCCCTATGTTGTATGTATGTAGGTGATCAGCATGGAGGTTAACCTTAGAGTCAGCCTCAGGAAATTGCTTATGAGGACCTGTCATGTCAAAACTCCAAGATGAAGCTGTTGTCTTTTGACTTTATGCCTATGTTAAAACTTTTGCCCGATGTTTGTTATCTTGGTTTTGTGGATGTGTAGGTATATAAGTATTTTATCTTGACCATTTAAGCACCGTTCAATGGATGTTATTTCTTAAATTTGCTTCTGCTTAAGGCCCCATTACTAAAAACATTTGTTTTCTGTATAAGGCTGTAGGTAATCGTATGATTACTGGCTGGTTATGAACCAAACTTTTAAGGGTAGGTTTGAGTCATGCCATATCACGACAAGGAATCCCAGATCCAAAACAATAAACAAGTCGGGTCTAAACCAAGATCGTTATAGGCTTGATTTGTTTGAGCTGCTCTTCTTCTTGAGGCTTCAACATAAAGCTTTTCTGAAGCTTGAGTCTTCAAGTTACAACTAGAACTCATAATTTTATCATCCCCCCTCAAATAGATGGGGCATGGAAGCACCAGAACTTTGTCTTTGAGATAATGAAATCTGGATGAGGTTAATGGTTTGGTAAACATATTTGCGATTTGATCTACAATTGGAATGTAAGCAAGATCAATTTGTTTGGAAACAACACGTTCTCGAATAAAATGGCAATCCACTTCAATATGTTCGGACCGTGAATGAAAAATAGGATTGGAGGCAAAGGCCATAGCAGAGATGTTATCACACCGTAATACAGGAGAAGAATGAGAGGGAACACAAAGATCCTTAAGCAACTGTTGCAACTAGACAAGTTCATCAGTTGTAGTAGCCATGGACGTGTACTCAGCCTCTCTAGATGAGCGAGAGATTGTAGGTTGCTTTTTAGCAGACCATGAGATTAAATTGGGTCCCAAAAACACACAAAATTCAGAAGTTGACCTGTGATCTACGAAATCACCTGCCCAATTTGCATCAATAAAGGCTTGAAGATTAAAGAGCCCTGGAGTAAAACTCAGACCATGAGAAAGAGTGCATTTTATACAACGAAGTAATCTTTTAACCATGGAAAATTTGGCAACAGTAGGGGCTTGCATATGCTGGCAAGCTTGATTTATAGCCAAAGAAATATCAGGCCTGATAATAGTCAAGTATTGAAGGGCACCAACTAAACTCCTATAGAAAGCAGGCTGAGAGTAGGGTAAAGCATCAGAAGAAGAGATGGAAGGCTTAATAGCCATAGGAGTAGAGCAAGGATTACATTCCACCATACCTGCTTTATGAAGCAATTCAATAGCATACTTCAGTTGGGAAAGAAAATAACCCTGAGAGTGAGAGTGAATTGAAATCCCAAGAAAGTAGGAAATATCTCCTAACTCTTTCATGAAGAAAGCAACATGCATCTGAGAAATTAAGGACTCAATGACAGAGGAATCACTACCAGAAAGCAAAATGTCATCTACATAGATGAGTAGGATAGTAAGATGAGCAGAGGTTTTTCTGATGAACAAAGATGAGTTAGAGTGGCTATGGTGAAAACCTTGAGTAAATAAGAATGTAGAAAAAGTGGAATACAGTACAAGGCTTTTTGAAGCTTGCATACATGAGTAGGATAAGAAGCATCTATAAACCCTTGAGGTTGAACCATGTACACTTCTTCTTCTAATTTCCTATGTAAAAAGGCATTAGAGATATCCAATTGCTTAAGGATCCAATTTTGTTGCAGAACAAGAGATAACAAGATCTTTATTGTTGGCTGCTTAGAAACTGGACTGAAGGTGTGTTGATAGTCCACACCCTCTTGCTGAAGATACATTTTTTCTACCAATCGAGCCTTGTATCTAGCAATAGTACCATTAGAATTTTTCTTAATTTTGAAAACCCACTGGCAGTCAATGGCAGTTTTATTAGGGGTAAGGAAACCAAGGTCCATGTTCCCTGCCTTTGAAGAGGTTGAAACTCCTCATTCATGGCCATAATCCATAGGGGAGAGAGTAAAGCCTGAGTAGTAGAAGTGGGCTCAGTAGTAGTGAGATCAATGACTGCAGAAGTAGTAAGATGACATGCCTTGGACCTAGTGATCATAGGATGAGTATTGAGAGTAGGAGAAGAAGAAGGAGGCAGATGAAGATGAATAGCAATAGATTGAATGGGAATAGAAAAAGAAAGTATAGGAGGTTCAGAAGTAGAAGGAGAAGCAGAAGTTGGAGACAAACATACAGAGACAGGAGTGGTGGAATAGGCAAAGAAGGTGACGAAGCAGGTGAGGCAATATTAGGCATATTTATAAGAGGGACTGACACTGATGGAGCTGGGACGAAAGAAGGAATAAAAAGAACAGATACAAGAGGTGGTACAGAAGATCTAGAAGTGATAGGATAAAAAGAAAGAAATGTTGGTTCAGAAAGAATAGGGTTGATCTGAATGAAAGGCTGAATAGCAAATAAGCTAGAAGACTGAGAAGAGTTAGTAGCACAGGGAAAACAAGTTTTGTAATAACCCGACCCTCGTATGTGATTCTGATATATTTTCAGTCCCTTAATCTATGCTTTCAAATGCTTACTGTGGAATTTTATGAGGAATTAAAGTTGACTAAGTGAATCCTACGATTATGGATGCATATCTGTTTAATAAGGAAAGTATCTGTTACAATTCTAGTGTTGAATCAGAAATTGAAGGCCTGAAGGCCTTAGAAGCTTAATAATCTGAAATGGATTTTACATTTGAGATCAGCATAATTTTTAAGTCATAATAAGCATTTTTATAAAAATTTGATTTGGAATGATTAAACTGATTGACTTTCGTCTTCATTCACTTTTTACATAAATGTCTATGTTCTTTGGACCCTTGACTTAGAGTCATTACAAGGAAACTTCCTGAGAGAGAGAATTTAGGGAAGAAGAGGGTTTGAGAGGAAGTTCTTCAAGAAGAAGATTGGGAAACTTTGTGAGGGTTGTTGAATTTGAACTCAAGGTATGTAAAATTTACTCTACATAAGCTCTCTCTTGAACATGTGTGAGAATTCTCCTTTCACTTGTGAGGACCAGGGTTTATAATTGAAGTTTGTGTGATGCTTGCCTAATTGGAAAATTACACTTCTTATTTGCTTGTTTGGGAGCTAATTTGGGTTATATGGGGGAAATTGTAACTCATGCCTAGAATCCTCATGTTGAAATTACATGTGAGTACATGTGTATTGTTGTATGATTAAGAGGATTGGCTTGTGTTCATGAAAGTGAAAGAAGTAATTTAGTTGGGTTTGTAACTTATAATTCTTGTAACATTATACACTTATAATTCATGTTATTGTAGTATTGAACCATTATATTGCATGAATCCTTCTTAATTTGGGCTTTGTATTGGTCTACCAAAGTGAGAATGTTTGTGGAAATTTGGACTGCCCCAAATAGGGAATCGCCGCATGTGCGGGGGTCATGGCCGCACGTGCGGGAGCATCAGCCACACGTGCAGGAGTCATGGCCGCACGTGCGGAGAATGGCAAATTTCTGAGTTTAGCTACTGTCTAAAAAGCATGTGCGGGGCATCACTGCCGCACGTGCGGGGACCTTCCGCACGTGCAGGGCTCACAGCCGCATGTGCGGCCCATGCTGAAAAATATGGGTTGCTCCGTTTTACGTGCTAGACCCTCTAATATTGTTAAAATCTGTATTTGATGTTCTTAAGATATCTATAAATTCATGCGAAGTGAAATGAGTCAGAAAATGAATTAAGAAGGAAAATGAATTAATGTATAAGTTGTGGCTGTGTGTAGGTCGTAACCCGGGAGGAGCAAGCACTTCGCTACAGCACTGTGAGTAGTAGTACTGTAATCGTACGTTTAGTACCGATCATGATTCTTGTAACGCCCTCAAAATAAACCCATAAATCATACATTCTTGACATGCTTAGATATAGAAGAATAAAGCATAATTACATATCATCAGAGTACTCATTACAGAACGTATTACATGTTGACAACAAAAGTAAATGCCCTATAGGCTTACAACTTTCCAAGTCAACACTTGGTTACAAAAGAGAGCACTAACTCTTCACAAAATAAGCCCTTGGCTTGATATACATGTAATACAACCAAAAATAACAAAAAGAGTCCAATAGCCTCAAGCCTCCCAAGCTACGTCCTTGGAGGTGGCATACTACCTGTACCTGAAAATGATGTCCCATAAAGGGTGAGCCAACGCCCAGTAGAGATATGCTAAACATAATATGAGCAATAACTAAAACATTAGCATTTGACAAATGTTTAACTCACATGAATCAATTCTTAACCCATTTCAATTACATGACAAATCTGTCCATGTTTCATTTCATTTTCAATACTTATCCAATTTCTCAATTCATAATCCTGGCTCAGAACCTGGCCATATACTTTAAATGAGAATACATCTCATATTAATAACTCTTCCATTTCAACAATTTAAATAAGATAACAACTTATATCAAAACACTTCCATAAGCCACAATAGATACACAGATTTGAAACACTTCCATACTTCACAAATGATACACAGATTTACTGTATCAACAATTTAATAGATACATGTATTTGCTGTATCAATGGAGTCCATCCCCTATCTCCTTCCACATAACATCCGGTTTAGGAGTCCTTCCCTATCTCCCTCTAAACCGTGGAGTACATCCCCTATCTCCTCCCATACAATACCATGTATATAAACACATATCATATACATAATCAATCAATACATAAATTCAATGTATTATTCCAATCGTCATATTCGATGACATATTCAATTGATTAGTTTTAATTTGTCTAATCATCATGCATTGTCTACAACAATCAAGACTATCCTCCACCGATAGCCCAAAACAGTTATTTCTAAACAGATAATAATCTCAACATTTTCAAAGTGAGTGATTAATAAATCCAACTCCACCATTCTAACTCATAATGAGCCAATTCCATTATTTCCAACTCAATTTCTCATTTCCACAACAATTGTCATTAATTACACTAATGACCCAACTATACCCAAAATATGGCATTTTTCCCTTTCTCTCAATATTGACCCAAAGGCTCAAATATTAACAACAATATCAACAATCTCCTTTTTAGACCCAAAATATACATATATGAGTCAAAAACAACAAAACCCCTCTTTTGAAAATAACACATTTCAAACCCTAACTTTCCAAATCAACACATCTATACAAATAACTCAATGTCTATGTTAAAGCACATAAGAATGAGTAGGAATCCCTACCTCAATAGATGAAACCCAATGGAGAAGATGAAGAAATCTTGAAGTACTCCAAACCAAGAACTTTTCGGATCAAAAGATAGCCCTCAACGATCAACACACTTTTTACAAAGACACCAAGGGAGTGAATCACTCTAGCTAGATCAAACCCTAGAGAGAAGAGAGACTCTAGAGAGAAGAACTCTCAAAATCGGTTTTGGGAAAGTAAGAGAGAGAAAGGGAAATGAAAAAGTGATCCAAAAAGGTGAAATCCCGATGTGTTATACCAGTCGCCCCGCTCGAGCGTGGAAACCCCTACTCAAGCATCAGACACAGACTCATGCTCGAGCATCAAAAGCGCCGATCGAGCGTAGATTGCACACTTCTAGAAGTTTTGCAGACATGGTCCCCGCTCGAGCATCAAACTCCCCGCTCGAGCGGAGGAACAAAATCAAAGGGTCACGCTCGAGCGTTAAAACACCCGCTCGAGCGTCCGAAGACTTGCAGACAAAAGTACTGGGAGATGGAAATTTACGCTCGAGCGTCAAAATTCCCGCTCGAGCATAGAAGCAACAACAAAGGGCTCGCTTGAGCGTCAAAAGCCCCGCTCGAGCGTGAAGGCCAAATTCTGGGCATCAACCAATGGTTCCAAAGCACAACCAACCTATTTCAAACCTGCCCAATACAACCCAAGACTCAAATACAAAGAGTAAGGGAAGGAAATGAGAATGAGACAACAACACAACCATGGAACCAAGTCCGGAATGCAATATACAAAGGAAAGGAAAACCAGGATCGCTATAAGTATGGTACGTATCGGTACCAATATATTTTCAGGTACCATTTCGAATTTATTGTTATAAATATTATATATTATATATTTATTAAAAAAATTATCCAATATCAAATAATTTTAGCATGAAAACATGAAACACAAATTTATTTATATTTAAAAGGACTTGTGAAATAGTCATCCACTGTTTCACTTTCGCTGCTATAAATTTTGACAAAGATAAGTTTTTTACAACTTCTATATATTTTTGTTTATAGCATAAACACCCAAGCAAGATAAAAAGAAAACATGAAGAAAATAAATATTTACAACAAGGTACACAGAGAGAGAGAGAGAGAGAGAGAGAGAGAGAGAGAGAGAGAGAGAGAGAGAGACACACACACACACACACACACAAACACAAAAACAAATACTTTGTTTCTGGCATTTTATCAACAGAGCTGGCCCTGAGTTTTTTGGGGCCCAAGGCGAACATTAAAATGGGGGTCTTTTTTATAAAACTAAAATAAAAAAAAAAACTGTGGGGCAAAATGAAATTACTTAATTTTATTTAAATTGAATTAGTTTTTCTATTTTTTCCTTTCATATACAAAACAACCATGATTATAAAATTAATCGAAATTGAAGAGAAATTCCACTGAGATAGATTATCTAAAACTCAATAGACATTCTACAATTCAAAGAACACCAACAAATTGATGAACAATTGAAGAAACTATTTGATTCAAGCAAAACATAAGCATGACAAAATTTAATCAAAAAAAAAAAAAAAGATTAAAAAAATAGGCATTGAAGTTAGATTTATGGCACAAATCAAAATTAAAAGCAATGCAATCAATAATTAAAAAAAAAAAGAAAAAAAAAAGAGAGATTAAATTGAAAAGCAAAGTTCTCAAATCAAATAAGAGCAATGAATTTAAAAGAGCACCGCATTGATTATCTCGTGGCCTAGAATTTGGACTGGCCGTTTGTTTGGTCTCGGCACAGTTTGCTTCTAATGCTTACAGATGGGAAGGAATAGAAAGCACTAGGTTTAATTGATAGAGTTTTATTATTTACATACTTTACCCAATATATTTTTGTAATCCAATTTGGAACCCCGCATTTTTTTGGGGGCCTGTGTTGTGAAGTTAAGAAACTAGGGCCGGGCCTTAATTTAGAGCTACAAATATTATATTGATTAAAAGTATTTTGGGGCCCCCAAATTTGGTATTAACACTCTGCTCTTTGCAAGTAATTACGTTAACGTTATGTTGTTTGGAAATCGGTGAGGATGTTGGAAAACTCTGTGTACATCGGCATGACTCTGGAACTACGGTTAATAGTTAGGATTAATGTGCTATAACCTGTAAGTTACCTATGGCTTTGCATAAAAATTACATACGAATTATTAATACTATGCAATTAGTTGACGGAAAGGAATTAAGAATGTAAACCCTGCTTACTGGAAACATGAGATTCTGAAGGTCCTACCAGGGACTTCTATAGTCTGTATGATGCAATACACGTCTTATGACATAGATATCTGCCTAGTATGTTCATCGGAAATAATAATCAAATAAAACTACAGGTTGTTTTATGCGTTAGTGATTGTTGAGAAACTATGATAAATATCGGATTGACCTATGAATGACTCAACCTAAGGAAAGAACTGGAAATCAACACCATTATTATGTGACTCACGTTATAAGGTGAATTATTCTGTCCCTACTGATCGTACTGTAATGATACATGTGACTTCTGTCGATGAGCACTGTTAATGTTCTGATACGCATAAGATAATTATGTCAACTTGTAAGAAACCATGGGGTACTTTATGAACACTATTATGGAATTATATTCATATGGACCTGAGATTATTCTGTTCTGTTTAATCGTTCTGTTTATGCCATGATGTGATATGAATTGTTCTATTTTTAAGACCTACTAATTTCTGGTATGGAGCAAAGTGCTGTACGGAACTAAGTGCTGCAATGCAAGTCACCTCTAGAATCCGTGCGAGACACCTCTTGAGTCCATACATATATGAACTGGGCTTAAAGCTAATTTATTAATGTCTGGGCCTATGGCCGTTCTGAGAAATCTGTGAGGCCTATGGCCGTTCTGTGATATCTGGGCCTATGGCCAATCTGTAAGCTCTGTTAAGCCTATGGCCATTCAGTATAATCTGTTATGGTATGAAACAAAGTGCTGTACGGAACTAAGTGCTACAATGTGAGTCACCTCTAGAATCCGTGCGAGACACCTCTTGAGTTCATACATGCAAGACTGGGCTTAATGCCACTCTGTTTAAGAGCTTAACACCACTTTGTTTAAGGGCTCAATGCCACTCTGTTCAAGGGCTTAGAGCCATTCTGTTTGAAGGCTAGGCCCAAGGCCGTTTTGGAAACAACTACAGGATAAGATTAACTACATGTATTTTGCATTATACACGCATTGATATGCATTGTAATTCAAGTTGATCATTGAATTATTAAAGTACTATTATTCACTGAGGTTGTCTCACTCTGTATTTTGTCTGATTCTATAGGTAGCAAATCTGGAGGTCAGCCTTAACCCTCGATGCTCATCCCTCTCTTGTCAACCTCTGTGTGTCCAGGCATTTGGATGAAGCCTGCCCATTTTTGTGGAGTTTTGCTAAGCTTTTGACTTGTACAATAAGTGTCTATATTATGTTTCCAATGTTTTTGTTATACGCCCAAGCAAGGGGCGGTGTTTGTATATGTGCATGTAAATATTCACCATCTGATGCACTGTTTGTGATCCTGGCATGTAGTGGTCGCTCAATGGATATAGTTTCTTTTTATTTCATGTTATTTTATAATATATAATGCTTCCGTTCAGGCCCTATATCTTATGTACATCGAGTTAAGTGTCCGTTTTTGAAGTGGTCATGCCCAAACTTTTAGGGGCGGGTTTGGGGCGTGACAAGTTTCATGGAAAGTGACATGTTTGGAGAGGAAAAAATTTCTTGAGCTAGGATCCAAACATCTGTAGCCTTTGTCCGTAGGATGGTAACCTATGAACACGCAAGGGACGGACCTAGGAGCCAATTTATGAGATACATAAGGCCTAAGCCAAGGAAAACACTCACACCTAAAGACTTTAAGGAAGCTATAATCAAGAAGAGTTTTAAAAAATAATTCAAAAGGAGACTTATGACCAAGAGACAAACTAGGCAATCTATTAATGGGAAATACTGTAGTGGCCATTGCCTCAAACCAAAACTGAAGAGAAACAGATGATTGATACAACAATGCAATAGTAGTCACAGTTATGTGTTGTGATTTTCTCTCTGCCACTCTATTTTGCTCAGGAGTATATGGACAAGTAAGATGGTGAATAATACCGTGAGCAACCAGATAATCATGCATTTGTTTGTTGACAAATTCAGTACCATTATATGTTTTTAACACTTCTAATGAAGTAAAAAATTGAGTTTCAACATAAGATTTAAAGTGTAAGAAAGTAGAAAACACTTCACTCTTAACATGAAAAGGATAGATCCATGAAAATCTTGTAAAGTCATTAACAAACAACAAGTAGTATTTATAACTAGAAGTAGAAGTATTAAAGGGTCTCCGCACATCATTGTGTACAAGAGAAAAAGGTTGCTTGACAATGGTACTTGAAAATTTGAAAGGTAATATGTGAACTTTAGCAACACTACATGGAGTGCAAACAAAATCTTTGTATTCTTTATTCCTAAAAACAATAGGTAGATGCTTAACAACATGATGAAATTTCAAAGGAGATGGATGGCTGTAGACACCCCATTTTTTACGGCCCTTACGACTTGGACGTCCTCGCTTGCATACCCGATGATGAATCTTTTTGCTTGCCAAGTGCTCGAAGTCCTCAGTGGAATGTCACAACTTTGAGCCTTTCAAACCTCGCACCCCTCTTGCCCTGTTTTGGACCAACCCTTGTGCATTTCAAGCCTGCAGCTTTTGGTGGCCTACTAGCCACTGCAAGAGGCTGCCGGCCATCACTTTTGGGTTGTTGGCCACTGATGTGGCTTGCCGGCCACCACTAATGGCCGGCCGACCACCAGTGTATTTTGCAGATATTTTATGCCAACTGTGCCAGCTGTTTGCACAGATGTATGCATCTATCCCCACGTGTAGGGCTGGATCTCCTTGTAGAGATTTCACGTTTTCTATATATAGAAGGCCCCTCTCTCATGTTTTAAGGTTAGAAATTTTGGAGATAAAAAAATTCCCTCTCTCTACAATTCTCTCTCTCTCTCTCTCTCTCTCTCTCTAGCAAAATCCTACACTTCTGCTTACAAATCTTCAACCTTTGCCTATATACCCATAACCAAATCTTCTCATCTTTGAGCTGAGGTGTTCTTGAGCTCGGTTTGAGCTCTTGAGGGTGTCATTTGCTTGGTTTTGTTGCTTGAATTGCTCCTTCCCTTCAAGAGGTATAAGGTTTTACCTTTTTGCTTACTTTCTCTACTCTTATTCTTGTTTTTCCATTGTTTTGAGCTATCAAAACATTGTATTTTTTGGGCTGAAGTTTGGGTTTCAGGCCATTAAAGGTTGAGGGATTGAGAGCCCTTCCTTGAACCTTGTTTTGGAGGCCTTTTTCCTTTTTTAGAGCTTTTAAGCACTGATGTTTAGAGCTTTGTCGGTGGCCAAAGTCATGTTTTGAAGTCCAAATTTGGAGGGGATAGCCTCCCCTCCTTGTATCTTGCTTGCTAGCCTAGTTCGTGCCATGTTTTAGCATGTTAGTCTAGCTATTTTTGTCTTAATTCTAGCATGTTTTAGGACCTAATTTTGACTGTTTTAGCACTGTTTTGGGGTGTTGGTTGCATTTGAGTTTTGTTTTGCATGCTTGTAGTGTAATAGTCCACATGAGATGGGTGTTCTAGGCCTTAGACACCATCTTGTTTGAGTTGATAGCATTTATTTATGCTTTTCTCACTATTTTCAGCACTTAATCATCTCTACAACCTCCCTCATTTCTTGGCTTTTTGTTTTGCTTTGAAAGTGGTTCAAACAACTTGTTTGTTTAAGGCATGAGATTGAGGTTTCATGCTTAATGGTTTAATCCCTTAGGGGGTTCATTACCAACGGTATGATGTCTCTTTCATGCCTAAAATAACTTTTGGTTTGAGCCCTCTTTCCATTAGAGGACTTAAATTCACCCTTTGGGCTCAATTGGTTAAAGAATGGTTGGTAATCTAAAATTAAGTAACTAAAATTGAGACTAAAATGGTGCAAGATAATGAAAATTTTGTGTTCAATCGGACGTTAATTGAACACAAGGATGCTTGAACCATTTCATACTTACCAGTGATGAAATGATTCAAGTCTCCAAGGTCACCACTTCCCTTGATCTTTCATGAAAGAGAGGGGGTATGAGTCTTATTTGTTGCATTTATTAACTTTGCACACTTTGGTTCACAAGCCATCATGCAATGAAATTGCTTGAGTTGGTGGTTTGTGGCTTAAGTTCACTACTCCTTTGATTTGTTCATGAAAAGGAGGGGTGAACTATTCACACAATTCTTGAAAATCTCCTGTATATGCCCTGTTTAGCCTTTGTTGCAGCAGGGTGAAACCTTGCAGCAATGGCCGGCAGGCCACCTTTGATGGCCGGCCGGCTATCTCTGGTGGCCGGCAGGCCCCGCCTACTGATGCAAAATTTGGCAGTGTGTTTCTAAGGTGGAGCAGAGCTATTCTGGAAGAGGGCAACAGTGTTAGTGTTCAACTGTGTAAACATAGGCATTCAAAAGCAAAACAACGGCTTTTCGGGTGGAAACTGAGCATGTGTATAAGCATTCTTCGCATACTGAGCCTATTAGCTTAAATGTTTAGCTTACATATTGTTGTAATTAATTAGTTGTAGCTAATTAATTTTGTCAAGTGTTGTAATAATTAGTTATTTAGTTTAGCTAGTTATTCATTTCGATTTGTAATAATAGTTAGCTTAATTGGCTTAGCTTAGCTAGTTAATTAGCTTAGTTCATTCAGACTCTCCTTCGTGAGAGCGAAATGTTGTAATAATGTGTACGTCTTCCCACCCCACGTCTTTCTTCCTTTTATTTACCAGCTTACGATAGTTAGATTAGGGGCGTCACGTTTTTTTTAGCATACTTCATGTTTGCATACACTTGTATTGCATGCACCGAGGCCCGGTCCATCATTCTAAATACATGTTTAGTTTAATACTTCTTTGAATACGTGCTTAGACCGCATGCTATTTAATTTATTCATATGCCATATTAGTAGCCGAGCCTATTAGTTGCATATTGCATGTGTTGTATTAGTCATATTGCATAGTTAGGCATCATGCATTGTTCTAACTCTTTCATCTTTTTGGCTTGGAGTACTAGGTGAGTCTTTATTCGCTTTAGCATATCGCATGCGTGTCATTGTTGCCATGTTTAGCATGCTTGCCAAGAGGCTAAATGCTTAAGTGCCATAACTGTTTGAATGCCTGTGGATGAAGGCTTATTTCTTGGATTGGAATAATTTAAGTAATGTTTTTATGCAATCACTTTTTCAAGTGGTACATATTCGAAACAATTTTCAAAACAAACATGAATCAAGTGTTCCAATTCTTGCAAGCTAGTCTATACTTGTGTGTGCTCATCACATAGTAATGCTAGCCTAATAAATTGAAACAAGAGCATATAATGTACAGATTCATATCATGATTAGTAGAGGCCGATCTTTGATTGGGCAAGTAAGGGTGCTCAAATGCATTCATGACCTTCCCCTCTCGTACCTATGTTCCCGAGTCGAGAGAATCTTGGTGATGACGAACACGTGGCCTTTGGCACGAGTCATGGGTTTCCTAAATTTCCCAAAAATAAAATATTTAGGTGGCGACTCTGTATCTGCCAAAGCAGTCCATTCTTAGCAATTTGATTCAAAATTGATTTTTCAAAAGATTTGCCGAATTTGGACTCTTTGGTGTTTATCTATTTCACATTACACTTGTGAGATTCGATTCAGAACTGCGGGAGTCCGAACTGTAGGGCTTATTTCGAACTTCCGAAAGGGTGGCGCGAAAAAGTCGAGCTATAGTTTCTGGTGACTCTGCTGGGGAATTTAGAGAACTTGACTTGAACTTTATGATATGAAATTTTATCTACACTTATATGTTTCTTTGCATTGCATTTGCATTGGTGCGCATAAGTCACTGTGTTTGTCATCTGCTATTCCTGGACAGTTTGCCAGAGGCTTGCCTGAAAAAGCTTGCCAAAAGGCTGACCGGTCGCGGGCTCTGCCATGATGGAAACACAACCCTTGGATCTGGACTACTGCTGTACCGTTTGATCCTCCTTCCACTTCTCGGTGTTAGGTGTGAGAGTTATATTAAGTAGTCTTGTTGACGTATCCTTTTTGACCATTTGGCCTAGATGCATATCGGAAGCCATAGAGACTGTTCTAAACTAGGATAGAATGCTCACCCAAATACAGGATTGCTTGAAACCGCTTTGTTTGAATAGTGAACCCTAGTTCCTGATGAAACTAGGACATGGTAAACCTACCCCCTCATAGGGGTGTTTTGGTTCTCACTTTACTGGTATGTGCTTTACAGTGAAACTGTACAGGAATGTACGTATCAATTGCAAGTTGGGTATCAGTTTTGGGAGGCAAAATTTAGTGTTGAGTGCAGTCCTACAGCTTTGGTTACATCTGTGTGTTGTTAACATCTGAGCTGAGGTGCTGTGCGGTTTTTGATTTTTGCTTTATTTCTTTTTGCTAAGTAGTATAACATCTTAGCTTCGGACAGTTCGGATGTCCCCCAAGCACTCTGGACCCGTGTCAGGAGGCTTTACATATCCGGAGATCTTGTTAGGGTGCATGTGTTTGCTTCACTCCCTCTGGTTACTAGACGAAGAAGAGTTAGGCACAATTCACCAGTCCAGCAATCACCTGTATTTAATCAGGCTCAGTCTTCTACATCCATTACAGTATGAGATCATTCGCCCATTCCGATGGCACAGTATTCCCCGATCAATATGGAGTACCTAATCCATCACCTCTAGCAAACAGTTAAAACCATGCAACAAGATGCTGCTCGTCAGGCCGAGGTCACAGCACGTCAGGCAGAGGTAATAAATAGGCTGCAGCAACAACAACTACAGCCGGCAGCGGCTTTTGCATTTCATGCACCCCCTACGGCGGGCCTTTATTGCACAGTACTCTTACAACACACAAATCGAGGTCACAACTCGTGATCTCGAGGCAATGCGCCAGGAGCCAAAGGAGGGCTTTTTAGAATTCGTGACGAAGTGGAGAGCCAAAGCTTCAATGATGACCACACGGCCTTCCAAAAAAGATCAGATAAGGATGGTGGTTCGCAATCTGCATGGGAAGTTATTGCAGAAAATGATAGTCCTACCTTTGTTCACATTCATCGAGCTCCATGAGATGGGGGTTCAGATTGAAGACACCATGAAATAGGGGTTGATTACTGATGAGAAAGAGGAGGCCAAGAGGCCCTTTGTGCGCAGTTCCAATGCAACCACTAGTGGAAGCACAGCTGCGCGGCCGTCTGATGTGAGTGTTGTCACCATCGTAACCAAGACCGCCAATCCTTTTAACACTACAGCTCCACAAACTTCAAACAACCTAGCCCTATCCTAGAGGACCTTCACCCTGCTCTACATGCCTTTATCCCAAGCCCTGAGGGTGTTGATTAAAAAAGAGCATCTCAAGCCGTTAGAGCCATGCCCACTACCTGATCCTCTCCCACCGAAACACAACCTAGCCAAGTACTGTGTATTTCACCAGTAGCATGGTCACGACACCGACCAATGCTTCAAGCTGCGTCATGAGATTCAAGACCTCATCGACAACAAGGTGATTGCACCACCCCAAAATGTAAATGTGACTACAAACCCCCTTCCAGCCCACAATCAAGTTCCTCCACCTAGGAATCTCAACCAAATCCATACACTGGCCGTCCCCCTATGACTCGAGTGTATATATTACCCTTTCCCACCTACCCAGACCGACAGTGTTCATTCCTAAAAGCACAGACATGTGCATGATGGACACATCTGCACTTCAACCTAAACCTGTGGTGGTGACAGCTGCAGTAGAAGGGAGGCTGGCCTTTAAGGAGAGTATGAGTCCATTGCCTGAGTGCTCTAAGGACTTGTCTGAAGGAAAATATGATCCAAGCAACTACATCATGCCGATTGATTAAGCTAAACCAAAACTGGCGTTGCCAAATGTAGTAGAGACGAATGTGGTTAGGAAGGATGGCCCGAGTCAAGGATTAGATGATCTGGCAGAGCTAGAGAAGGACTTAGATTATAGCACTCCAGGTTTTACCCCGACCTTTATTGTCTTTCGGACTTGGGTTCTGTGGTTGTGTGTTGTTTATATCTTATTTCAATCCTTTAATTCTTTGTATTTAAGTTTTGGGATGTGTTGGGGGAGTTTGGAACAGGTTGGTTGTGAGTTGGTGCAAAGGGTTGCTTTCCAGGTTTTGGTCTCTTTGCTCGACCAAGGCTTTTTGCGCTTGAGCGAGCCTTGGGTGTTTGTCTCTTTGCTCGAGCGAGCATTCTTGCGATCGAGCGTGCATCTGCATCTTGGTGAAGACCTGAAAGTTGGTATTCTTCGCTCGAGCGACCCTTCTTGCACTCGGGCGAGCCTTGAGTTATTTGTTCCTTCGCTCGAGCAAGAACTCTTACGCTCAAGCATGCATCTGCGTTGGTGGCAGACCTAAAGCTTTGCATTGTGCGCTCGAGTGACGCTTCCTGCACTCGAGCGAGGTCTTTTGTTGTGTCAGGTCGTTCGAGCGACAACTCCTACGCTCGAGCGAGCCTCGCATATATCAGTTCGCAGTAGCATGATTTTACATCACTTTTTGCTCTCTTCTTCCCCAAAAACCCTAGATCGGTAGCTCCTCTCTCCAAAACACTCTTTCTCTCTACAAATACTCCATGTTCTAGGGTCATTCTACCCTACTTCCTTTGTTAAAAAGCTTGAGCATTGCGTGTGCTTCCTTTTGATCCGAAAAATGTGGGGTTTGGAGCATCTTTAGGTTTCTCTCTTTTTCTCCTTTGGTCTCCAAGCTTTGAGGTAGGGATAATCTACTCTCCAATATGAGTTTTAACCTTGATATTTGTCATTTGGTATAAACGTTGGGTGTTGGGAAGTTTGGGTGAAGTTAGGGTTTGAGATTTGAAATTGTGAAAGAGGGGTTTTCTATTGTGGGTTCCATATGGGTATGAGAGGCCTTGAAACATATGTTATTGCTTGGTCAATATTGGTGAAATTTGGTTTTGGGTGCAATGTATGTTAAATGGGGAGATTTGCCCTGATATGAATGAAATAAGTTATTGGTATAACTAATGAAATTGGCTTGGAAATTATGGAATTGAAGGAAATTGTGATTTAATGTTGTAGTTGGATTAATAAATCACTCACCCATGGAAAAGTTGGTAAATTATCTATTGATAAATTTATTTATCTGTTTAGAAATATATGTTTTGGGCTATCGATGGAGGATAGTTATGATTGTCGTAGAGAATGCATGATGATTAGGTGAATTGAAACTAATCAATTGGATTATGTCATTGAATATGACGGTTGGATTAAACCATTGAATATGTGATTTATTTGGTCATTGTATATGACAACGTGTTTAAATACATTGTATATGTATCTTTGTTTGGGAGGAGATAGGGGATGGACACCATTGATAATTAAGTTGGCCGGAGTGTCCAGGGTGAAAGTCCCGAAATCTTATATATTTATGGGTACCGGTTCCCTCGGACGTGGTTCTGTAAAATGCCAAAGAAATAGAAGTGTTGAATTGATGAATTTGTTGAATTGTGAACCATTGAGTTGTTGTCTCATTTCGGTTGTTTTGAAAATAATGAATTTGATTAATTGACTTTATTCGAAAAGAATGAATGGATATGAATTGAGATATTGGGTATCTATATTTGTCATCTATGTCGAATGAACTTGAAAAGAATATGTATCGGTTAGGAATATCTTACATTTATTCGATGCTTATGTCTTAGTTAATTCTCATATGTTGTTTAGCATATCTCTACTGGGCTTTGGCTCACCCTACTTGGGACACCATTTTCAGGTACAGGTGACATGCCACCTCTGAGGACATAGCTTGAGAGGTTGAGGGGTTGAGGCTCTATTTTTGTATATTTTGTTTGGTGTTTAATGTGAAATTTCAAGCCGAGGGCTTTATATACATAAGAGTTAGAACTCTTCTTTTGTTGTAACCAAGTGATGACTTGGAAAGCTGTAAGCCCGTAGGGCATTATTTTGCTGATCTTCAGTTATGAACATTTATGAATATGTAATGTATGTGATACGTTTTGTAAAGAAGACTCTGATGAATGAAAGGATAATATTTCTCCTATGTTTATGGGTTTCGTGAATGGTTGTCTTATACTATTTTTTGAGGGTGTTACGACTTGGTATCAGAGCGTACCGGGTTTGAATACTTTGGATACGTGGGAAGTGGTTAGTACCACAATGGGTTTGTCTCGTTTGTTAGAGACTTATGTATGATGTTATGTACTTATGTGATAACATGTTTATGTGATTATATGGGTTTGGAATTTAGTTTCTAGGATATTGATCGGGTCTATGGGTTTCTGGGAGTCCCGCTAGAAAGCCACTTGATTACTTCCGTTTCTAACTGGAATTCTAGCAACGCCACGAGACGGTCATTATCCGGGGACGAAGTTTGTATGTGTTTATGTGATTATGTGCTTACGTGGAGTGAATTACAGTTGTCCATTGTATTAGGACGTGAAATAGCTTCGGCACATTTGAAAATGTGTTAATCTTTTTGTTACCTTTATTAGGATGTCAGGACAAGGTCGTGGTGGTAGGCGTGGTAGGCCTAGGAGGCAAGAGATGCCTATACTGAATGAAATTTCGACGCAGGAGGAAGGAGTGGGTCAGGCCAATGTGGCCGAATCAGTTGGTCAGTAGGCCATGGGTGCCTTAGCCCGTGAAATGGCCGGACCATTGAGGGAATCTATGGACATTCTCAGTGCTGAAAATCAAGTCCTGGCTCAAGTAGCTGAGGCAGGGCCGTCTTTTCTGAAGAGGGAGTTCTTCCGGTCAAATCCGGATGAATTTTTCGGTGATCCTAAGGAGCCACTGAAGGCCGATGAGTGGCTTGAACAGATGACGAAGACGTTTGAGATGCTTGGCATCAAAGACGGGGGCTTGTGGGTGACCTTGGTGTCCTTCCAATTGAAGGGATACGAGGGTCGGTGGTGGAAGTATGCGTGGGGACGCATTGGAGGGAATTGGGAGGCCTTTGTCGAAGCTTTCTAGGATAAGTTCTTGCCTGCTACAGTGAGGGAGAAGCTGAGGGATCAGTTTTCTCAGCTCAAACGGTTGAACACACAAGTGGCTGAGTTTGAGGCCACCTTTATTAGCTTGTCTAGGTTTGCATCGAAATTAGTGGCGACTGAGGAACGCCGTTGTCTGGAGTTCAAGAAGAAACTAAGGACCGGACTCATGTTCAGAGTTGCCAGGTCCATGATTAGGGACTATGGGCACCTTGTGGAGGTTGCAGCTCATCTTGAGACTATCATGCATACAGAGGAGGAGAAGATGAGGGGCTTCAGAAGGAGTCAGGATGGCCAGGGGGATGGTAAGTGGCAGAGGGGTTCTAACCCTCAGCAGTCCTAGGGAGCACATTCGAGGTCTACCTTTCTAGTACCGAGTTCGGGTTCTGGGAGAGGCGGTCAGGGAGACATCACATGTTACAAATGTGGTCAGTTGGGCCACAAGTCTCCAGCTTGCCCGTAGAGAGGAGGAGGGCAATGTGCAGCATCATCTTCGGCTTGTTCTCAGGGCCAGAGTCAGGGCAGAGGCCAGTCGCTCACTTGTTATCAGTGTGGGCAGGCGGGGCACCTGAAGAGGTTTTTCCCACAGTTGGGTGGCACACCTAGTGCATCTGGTTCAATGCAGACACATAGTCACCAGCCAGCGCAGTTAGTTCAGGCCTCGAGGGCCAATCAGGGAGCCTCTTCTGCTCAGTCTGTGTAGCAGTCTTATGCTCCGGGAGGTGAGCAAGTAGATCAGAGACCTACAGGGCATGTGTATACTGTTACCGCGCCAGATCTTCTACCAGAGATTCTGGGTTCGATCCCCAGCAGAGTCACCAGAAACTATAGACTGCCCGAACTCTGCTCCGCGTGCGAGGGCGCGAATTGTAGTTCTAGCTACTACAGTTCGGACTCCTGTCACGGTTCTGAATCTAATCTCACAAAGTGCAATGTAAGACTGATAAATCACCAAAGAATCCAAATCCGGCAAATCGTTTTGGAAAATCGATTTTAATCAAGAAGTGCCAAACATGGACTGCTTTGCCAGATTTCAGAGTCGCCACCTAAATATTTTATTTTGGGAAATTTAGGAAACCCAGACTCATGCCTAAGGCCACGTGTCCGTCATCACCAAAGTTGCCTCGGCTCGGGAACTTGGGTACGAGGGGGAAGGTCATGAAATTAGCACCCCCGCTCGCCCGATCAAAGATCGACCTCTATTAAGCATGATATGTTGTTTTTGAAAACACATGTGTTCTTATTCTGATTATTAGCTAATAT
Organism: Camellia japonica; assembly: GCA_030407325.1. Lineage (NCBI taxonomy): Eukaryota > Viridiplantae > Streptophyta > Magnoliopsida > Ericales > Theaceae > Camellia > Camellia japonica. Next base: position 169,568,199 of record JAPPVO010000059.1, on the reverse strand, counting down.
TACTATAGGATGCGCACAGCATACAAGTATAGACTAAATCACTCGATTTGGAACAAAACATCTCATCTTTGTTTTTCGAAAATAGTTTGAAGATGCTACTCGCAAGTAGGCTAAAGCGCAGATTTGCCACCAAACAAGGTGGGCTTAAAACATGATGATTTGCCACTTCAAGTGGGCTTCAAAACACACATTTTGATGAATTGTTCCAATTCAAGCAATGAAGCCTTCATCCATAGGCATTCATGCAGTTATAGCAGTTAAGCAAATAGCCTCATGGCAAGCATGCTATCATGGCAACACTTACACACATGCAAGATGCTAAAGCATAAACACTTACAGTGTACTACGAGCCAAAACAGAAGCTAGTTAGCTATGTTAAGATGCTTAATGCAATACATGCAAAAATGCAACTAAAATAGGCTCGGCTATCTAGAATGGCATATGAATGCAACACTTGATAACATGCTGTTAAACACGTATTCAAGTAAGTGTATTGAAATACAATGCAGTTTGAATGATGCGCCGAGCCCGGTGCATGCAAGACAGATGAATGATGCACGCATGCAAGCATAAGGATGCTAATTGAAACATGTCCTAAAACTAACCATTGAAAGCTGATAAGTAAAAGGGAGAAAGAAATGGGGGTTGGAAGACATGCATAACACACACGCACACTTATTACAAAATTTGCCCTCTCGACAGAGGGTCCGAATAATAAGCTAATTAACTACCCTAAGCTAACTATTACAAAACGAAACTAATTAACTAACAAGTTAACTAATTACAAACACAAATGAATAGCTAAGCGCATTAACTACTTAAGTACAAAACCAAATAGTCAACTAGCTAAGCAAAGCAGTTAAAAGGTGCCTCGGGGCGAGAGGTGCATGCATGCTCGGTCGCCTCGCTCGGAAATCCATTACTATGCCCCGAATTGCCACTATTTGCATTTGATTTCAGAACATTGCACAAACTTCCAAATTGCTTCTACTCCGACACAGGGACCTCTTGGAAGGCTGCCGACCAGAAAATGGTGTTGTAGGCCACCTGTAGACCACTTAAGTTTGCTGTAGACCAGAAAAAGTGGTCGGCCAGCCACTTTTACTGGTCTGCCGACCAGAAAATTCTGCCAAGCTCTAATTTGCTGCAACAGAGAACAAGAAGGGGCACATCAGTGTATTTGCAAGGTATGTGTGCACAACCACTCTCCGTATCATTTCTCAAGCTCAAGGGAGTGTGGTTCTCGACTCTCGAGCCACCAACCGAGCATCGCAATGCACGATGGCCGAGAAGCCAAGTTTGCACAATTCAATGTCAATGAATGCACAAATAACACATAAGGGCCTTAACCTTTATCATGCATGATCAAGTGGTCGGCGACCAAGAAACATAACACGTTTCATCACTTCAAGTATGAAACGTACCACATTCCTTGTATTTGGATCAACGCTCGATCCAAACACAATGCAACACATACAACATGATCAACCTATCAATGCTAATGGCATGCACAAGACCCTATCATGTGAATAATGCATGCATGGCATGTTCGAAGGCTAAAACATCAAAGCAAGTAAAGAGCATCATACAAGAGGCATGCAATACAATGCTCAATGGACTTAAACCACATATGGACATACCTAAATCATGCCAAAACAGTGGCCAACACACCAAAACTTAGGCACAAAAAGGCAAGATATGCATGCTCATGTAATGGCTCATCAACTAGGCATAAGAGCACAACTCTCAAACATGATGAAGAAGTGACAAATGTGAGAGTGTAGCTACACTAAATGCACTGAAATCATGTGTGAAATGATGCCAAATCACTCAAACAACACAAGTATAGCATGCAAGAGGGCCTAAGGTACAAGGCTACTAAAGGGGACTACACAAGAGGTATGCAATACATGACACAAATGATTGAACCAACCATAGACAGAGCTCAATTAGGTCAAAACAAAGACCAAAACATACTGGGATGGGAGCTCAAAAGACTAGACAAGCATGCATACGCATTGGCCCATAATCAAGGCACAAAGGCACAACTCTTAAAAGCACTCAAAGAGTGAAAGAAGTGAGAACATGGCAATGCTATATGCTCTAAAATAACATGTTAAATGGTGCCATGACATGCAACTACCACAAGTATGGCATGCTATGGTGCTCAAAACTCAAGACTAGCAAAGGCACTTGCACTATAGCCACATCAAGCAAGCCCCAAAGGGCCAAGGTGACCCAAAATAGTCCTAATGCAGGTCAAAACAATGCCAAAACATGCATGGATTAGAGTTAACACATGCTAGGATTAGAGGCATGAAGCATGGAACATACTAGGCCAATGAGCATGATTACACTACAAGTATAAGAAACAAATGAGTGATGCTCTAACCAACCAAAAACAGAGTTATATCATGGCAAAATAACACCAAAAATACACTGATATGGTAGCCCAAATGCCTAGACAAGATGGCATACATATTGGCTCATATTTGAGGCATAAAGCACAACCTTCCAAAAGCATTGAAAGAGTGACACATGTGAATGTATGACAATGAAACATGCTCTGAAATCATGTATCAAATGATGCTAAATCATGCAAATAGCCCAAGCAATGTATGCTAGTGGACTCAAAACACAAAGCTAGTGAGCAAGATTGAACTATGACTATACAAAGCAAGGCATGCATGACCAAAACAACTTAAAACAAAGCTTAAGCATGGCAAAACATGAGTAAAATCTTGTTGGAGTGGAGCCAAAAACATGCTAGAATGATGGTCCAAAGCATGATGCATGTTAAGGCTATGGGGATGATTGCACTACAAGGGTACGAAGCATGCGAGAGGCAATCAAACCGACCCAAAACAGAGCTATAACATGTTAGAACAATACCTAAAACATGATAAGATAGAGCCAGAACATGCTAGAAAGACATGCTACTTTGATGAGCCATCAACACAAGCAATAAAGAGAAGAGGAGGGGGGACAACCCCCTCCTATTTGGGGCCTCAAAACACACTTTCCACCCCTGAAATTCCTCTGGAATTCAGTGGCTAAAAGGCCAAGAGAAGGTGATCTCAAAGGCCTAAAAGGATAGTACAAAACAAAGCCAAACAAGGCACAAAAGGGGGTAGACCACCCCCAACACCAAAGAGGTCTCAAACAAACACTTTAAGCACTTGAAAATGAAGCTTTTTACAGTTTAAAGTTAGGCTTAAAACATCATGCAAATAGGGCCAAAGACTTAATCGAAAACAAAGCTTTAAGGGGCTAGTTCCTTACCCTTGAAGAACAAGGACAAAATAGCAACTCCAGCAACTTTTTTTGACCAAAAGCAATCCAAAAGCCCCAAAACCAGCTTCAAGGTGCCTCAGCTCCAAAGCAAAGGTGTTTCACTAGGTGTTTGTGTGCAAAAGTGTGAAGAAATGGCACTTTTGAGCACAAAATGGAACAAATATAGAGAGAGGGAGCAATATAGAGATAGAATGATATGTATAGCCCTCAACCAATTTTTCTGAACCTGAGACAAGAGGGAGGAGGCTCCCTTATATAGAACTCCAAGCTTCAAGCTTCTTAGAGAAGCTAGAAGCTTGGTGCAATCCCTCTATACACGTGTATGGAGGATGCAATCTGTGCTCTCCAGCTAGCATAGCTGGCATCCACAACATCTGCAGAAAATGCAGGAAAGTTGCCGACCAGTTGAAGTGGTTGGCCGACCACTCCCACTAGTCGACTGATCAGAAAAGGTGGTTTGCAGGGATAAAAAGTGGTCGGCAAGGGAGGAAAGGTGGTCTGCACAAAGAGAGGAAGGTAGTGGCATGGCTGCCGACCACTTTAGGTGGTCTACAGACCACCCACCCTAGCTGGCTGACCAGAAAACTGGCTAGCAGGGAAGAAAAGTGGTCTATAGGGGGAGAAACTGGTCTACACCCCTGTTCCACTCTCCAGGCAAGGGATAAGAAGGTTTGGTTCAAAACCAAACCAAAAAGGAAGCAAGACGAGAGTCCGTAAGGCGAGGCACTTTGCCGGAAGCCTCGAAAACTAGTCTACGGGCGCAAAAAGTAGCCTACGAGAGGGAAAGGTAGTCTAAGACTACAAAAAGTGGTCTACAGACCTCTGTTTCCCTCTAGGCAAAGGCAACAAGGCATGGTCCAAAAACCAAGCCAAGAGGAGGAAGTTAAGAGGTCCCAAGACAAGGCGCTCAGCCGAAGGTTCCGGAAACCGGAAACTAGCCTACAAGAGGGAAAAGTAGTCTACGACTACGAAAAGTGGCCTACAGGCCTCTCTCTCCCTCCAGGCAAGGGCAACAAGGCATGGTCTACAAACCAAGCCAAAACACAAAGAGTTCAGAGGCCCGGAGGCAAAGCACTCAGCCGAAAACTCTGGAAACTCGAAACAAGCACAAACATGCGCGATCATCGAGCGCTCAATCGATGACGTCTAAGTCTTAAGGTTGGTCAAAAATGGGGTGTCTACAGTTGCCCCTCTTTGATAGAACTTGGAAGTCATGAAATGACGGGAGTGAATGTCAAACCCCAAAGACGACCCATTTTTGACAAGGCCGAAGACTTAGACAAACATGCAAGATAACAAAGAGTTGCGCCCGCAGGCAGGGGCAAGATGCAAATGACATGCACAATGTCGAACATAACTTATGATCATGCAAAGAGGACTGTAATGAAGCATTTATGCAAAATAAATACAACATTTTAAGGGAATGTTATGCAAAGAAATGCTACAACAAACTCGTACATAAGCAACTAAACACAGACCAAACTACATCTCATGCAGAAAGGATGTAAGAAAATTATACAATTCTCACTGCGTCTCACACGGAGAAGGCTAAAAGCGACTATCGAGAATACCCGAAGTCTCAAACACAACAACTCTCAGCGTATCACATGCGGGAGAGGGAAAGGTACGTCCTAACGCATGTCAAACGCGAGAGGAGAAGGGCATCCAAACGCGTGTCAAATGCGGGAGGAGAAAGGTAACCAAGAGAGCTCGAGGGAACAGGAATGATCTCATCCGGAGTTCCTCTAACTGGACTGTACATACAACATTGTCTGGTTGTGCCAGCTCCAAATGAACCGTACATACAATATCGCGCCTGCACAAAAAGAAACTTTGACTGATACAATATAGTAGAAACAAATGTAGGTAGAACGCGCATAACAATGCAAGTGAAAAGGTTGGATGACAATGCAAGCGAAACGGGCGCATAACGATACAGGTCGAACATGCATAACAATGCAAGTGAAAAAGGTGCATAACAATGCAACTAGAACGCGCGTGACAACGCAAGTGAAGAGGTGCATATCAATGCAAGTGAAAAGGTGCATAACAATGCAATTGGAACATGCGTGACAACGCAAGTGAAAAGGTGCATAACAATACAAGTGGAACGTGCGTGACAACGCAAGTGAAGAAGTGCATAACAATGCAACTGAAAGGGTGCATAACAATGCAAGTGAAAAGGTGCATAACAATGCAAGTAAAAAGGTGCATAACAATGCAACTGGAATGTGCGTGACAATGCAAGTGAAGAAGTGCATAACAATGCAACTGAAGGGGTGCATAACAATGCAAGTGAAAAGGTGCATAATAATGCAAGTGAAAAAGGTGCATAACAATGCAAGTCGAACGTGCGTGACAACGCAAGTGAAGAAGTGCATAAAAATGCAAGTAGCGGGGGCATGACAATGCAAGTAGCGGGTGCATAACAATGCATGTGGAGAAAGCTGCATGTCTATGCAAAACTGACATACGTATTCTACCCAATGAGTGTATGTTCGATACAATGCAACAGGTATGGACAATTCCTACACAAATGTAAAAGCATGCAAAATGAAATACGACATGACGCGCATACTCTGTGGAGACATAAGAACTTGTGTAGTGCAATGCAACATAGCACACACATTCCATGCACAACAACAATGCATTTTTAGTGCAACATTAACAGCATGTTTGAAGTAAAATGTCGAATAAGGAAATATACGCCTTATCGAGACCAATTCAAATGCAACCTCCGATTTACCTCTCAGAGGGGTCACAAAAGGATACACCTTGCTTCTGACGAGTGACGATGAGCTGTGCATCGAAGATGTGAATCGAAGTTCCCGTAGGGACATTTTGAGCCAAAAAAACTGAACTTTTCTTGCACTTTCTCGAGAGCCAAGGACTCCAATCAGCATAAAAACATACAGGGAGGACAATGGGACCCTGTAGACCACCCAGGAGGGCTGCCGACCACCTAGACCAGCTGTAGACCACCTGCAGACCACTTAGGTGGTCGGTCGGCCTGAAAAACTGGTCGGCCGACCAGTTTAGCAAAACTGGGGCAGTTTGGTCTTTTGAGGTTCGACCCTTTAAATAAACAACTCCAAAACACATTTCATCACACCTTCAAGGCCAAAAACACATATTCACCCTCCCTAGACCCTTTTTCCTCTTAGATCCGAGCTTTGCATGCATTTTCTAATGCCCCACGTGATGTTGATTCACTAAAATCTCCTGATTTCCCTTACTTTGAACCGATCAGAATTTGTTTTCGGAGCTTCTTTCTCCATTTTCACCACTTGGGGTATGTTTCTCTTGAAGTTTAGCACCTTTTCTTGGGCTTTGACTTTCCTTGACTTTTTCTCTTCCCGAGAGTTGACTTTTGTTGACTTTCGGCAATTTTAGCTCATTTTTGCTGATTTTGCACCTTTTTTTTCAGATAACTGACCACGCGCCACACGGCGGGGGTTCCTTGAGAGCAGAGGACGAGCCTGATATCATTCTGCTGCCGCCTAGGATCCTGCCCTTCGACCCTAAGGCATACCGTCTTGAGGAGCATATCTTACCACCCAGCACCTTTCATCATTTTACAGACTTTGCGAGACGAGCACCCTCGGACTTGCTACTACAGGAGCCGGAGTCTGACTTGTCCCATGACGCACCCGGGGTATGCACTGCACTTTTACATTTTCTGCAATATACTTCACATTTCTCATATAACTTGTACTTTTGCACTGTATTTCATCTGTTGATACCGAACACAGCTCACAACACCGCATTCTGTTCATTCTGAACACAACTCACACATAACACTCTGTTTATTTGGCACACAGCTCATACATAACACTCTACTCATTCTCAACACAGCTCACAACATAACATTCTGTTCATTTGGCACACAGCTTATACATAGCATTCTGTTCATTCTGCACACAGCTCGTACATAACACTCTGTTCATCTAGTACACAGCTCATAACACAGCATTCTGTTCATTCTGAACACAACTCACACTGTATTTCTGTTCATTCTGAACACAGGTAGCTTCCTGTTTTACCCGGGGATATGGGTTGATCATAGCGAGGGAGGTGTACATGGAGCTCCCAGACGGTGTTCGACAGATTGTTGACGAGGAGGGTTCAGCCCATTTTGCATGGGGTCATCGCATCTCACGGCAAGTAGGACCCTCCTAGGCGCATTGGTAGAGAGATGGTGGTACACCACCAACTCCTTCCATTTCTTAGTTACCGGGGACATGATGATGACCCCGTACGATTTTTCCATGCTGACGGGCCTCGATGTGGGAGGTCGGCCGATCCCATATGATTCGGATATGGGTGAGTGGGAGGCAGCCTGGACTTATCTACTCGGAGCCCATCCGCCTATCTACCGATCATCAGGCTCAGTCAGATACACTTGGTTCACAGAGCAGTGCAGAGGGGAGCATCCTGAGACTGTTAAGGCCACGGAGTAGTACGCCCGGGGATTCTTGATGTTCCTTCTCGGGACCACAATGTTCTCTGATAGGGGGAACACGGTCGGGCTACACCTTCTAAGTGCTCTAGTAGACCTATCCCAGGCCAAGTTCGACACTTTGATTGGGGCGGCGCTGGCCATGCTACCCTTTACTGCTATATGAGCGCGACCTCCCACAGGCGTGGGACCATAGTAGGCGGCTATTAGAGAGCCTGGGAGGTACATTCTGCCCTTTTGATTTACATTTCTACTTTTCATTACCTGTACACTGCACACTACGCACGTTATATACATTACATTCTGTACTCCGCATCCTGCACCGCGTATTTTGCATTCTGCATTCTGCATTTTCTGTATATTCTGTATTCTGACTGCCACTGTCTTGTCTTTCACAGCTGTGGGTATGCGCCTATTTCCTGATGCTTGCTCCTGATTCGGAGGTCGAGGCACCACTTTAGGTGCCGTACTCGCATAGATTTGAGGGTCGATGTCGGCCCCTACCTCGAGAGACCTTGCTATACCTCAGGCATTATTTTGGCACAGTACGAGCGACCGAGGTAATCCAGAACTCTCAGTTCTTCATGCTTTCAGCTTTGGTTCATCTTGCATATCTATGACAACTAATCAATTCATGCACTTGTTATCTGCAGATCACTTGGCAGCCTTGGGTAGCCATGCCTGGGTTTTCTCGGTTCCAGTTTGCTGGGGCATGGGGTGCCTCCCAATACTGGATTCTGTTTGAAGGACCAGTTGGCAGAGTTTGGTTTCTCGGGGAGCGCTTCATGCGCCAGACACTGGGCAATCTCGCTCAGGAGATCCCTTCACCGCCTCCATCAGACATGTAGACCACAAAGAGTCTCTCTTCCCAGGAGGTTACCGACCTTATGTAGGGTGCTGACGCAGTCCTTTTCCTGGAGGAGGGGGAGTACATGACATACCTTCACACATACCTGATGCCCCTACTAACAAGTGTTGATACCTCCATGAGGAGAGCTGCTGACATTCCTTCATCGAGTCGTGCCCGAGCTATAAATATCCCCTCGACTAGCAGGGCCAACACATCGAGAGATGGGACTATAGGGATGCCTCCCACTAGGCAGTGTGCTGGATGGCCAGACCCTCCGACAGAACTGACAGGCTGGCAGTATGGGGTGCCTTATCAGATTCTGCTTGAGTCTCCATTGCCAGATCATCGATATGTCAGGGCCCCTGACTCAGCACCGGTATGCATTGCAGCTTTCATTTATCACTCAGATACTTAGACATTCACTGATGACTTGAACTTGCATCTGCAGCCTTCCACATGATATATTGAGGGGTTGCTCGAGGCGATGGCCTCTCTTGAGTTTATGGTTTTGCGGAGGGAGACGATGCTGTACTCCCACGGCATTCCGATACTTTCCAACTTCCTTGCATTTATCATACTTTTGCTGATATGTCGAAACTGCACATTTCACTGCACTGATTCACTACGTGTATAGATCACATCTGACACATCACCTTCACATATTATACCTGCATGCACTCACTCCATCCACCATACTTGCATCTGATATACATACCCTGGCTGATGTATTCAAACTGCCTTTTCAGGTCACACCTTTACAGCCTAGGCCATCCGGGCCTTCTCCAGTAGCCAGGGAGAGGGATCTCGATATGCGGCCGAGGGAGACGTCGAGCACCTGCCAGATGTGATGACGAGTCTAGTGAGGAGAAGGAGCCAGCACATCCTCAGTCAGAGACATCCGCGGGCAGAGGTGATGACACCGGTTCAGGTTTTGAGGGTAGAGACGACGCCAAGGAGGATTCTGAGGATGGCAGCTCTGGTTCAGACAGGTTTGCCGACAGTAGTGGTGTAGAGGCTAGTCAGCCGAAGAGGGTGAAGAGGGCCTCTCGATCTTGAGCCAGATAGCACCGACTCAGATATTTTGATTTTGCTTTATTTCTCTTTTTGCTTTAGTTTTTGCACATTGTACAGCCTTAGGCAGTTTTATTTTCTTCAAAACGTTGTACTTTTGTAAAGAGAAACCAAGATGGAATGAAAAATAGCTTTTTTGTTGAAAAAGTGTTGCATTTGTATTCTAAGCATCGCATCACATCATTTTGCACAAAAAAAGAGATTGTTGGAAGTTTGAACACACGTGTATTGCAACAAGTAAAGAGGATAAACAAATCGTAACAACTCGATAATCAAAGAGCAACAACTCGATAAGCAAATGCATATTAAAACAACTGGACGCATCCAAAGCATAAATAAACTCAAACCTTCAGCGTTCTTAGCACATAGGAAGGCTAGGGACTCTCTTCTGGAGACAAGGAGCTGTAGACCACTTTTTGCTCACTGCTGACCATCACAACAGACTTGTCGACCACTTTTGTGGTCTGTCAACCAGAAAAAGTGGCTGGCCGACCAGAGAAAGTGGTCGGTCGACCAGTTATGTAGGGGATCTCCAGATTTTTGCCACTTGTCCTCTAAACAGTGTCTTATCCTCTATAAAGGTTCCAGCTTTGTGGTTCCCTCATTCTAACTTAGTTTTTGCACCAAATGGAGGCATTTCTTGTCCAAAATCTCACAAATTGGATTGCTAACTTGGATGGCTCGGAAAAGCTGAATTTCCGGGGTTTCGAAATAAATTCACTATTCACGCTGAGCTGCACCCCGCTGCGTTTTCCGTTCCTTCATGTCGCGGCAAGGTGTTGGAATCCGGTAACTCATGTTTTTAGCTTTGGCGGACAAGAGATGTGTCCCACTTTTGAAGACTTCCAAGCTTTGATGGAGTCCGAGCGCGAGGAAGAGATCTTGCCCCAATTTCGTTTCTGCCACATCCAAGCCTTAGGATGGATGTGCGAGCTCACTTTGCATGACGCTCGGTCTTTGATTCGTGACGGAGAACTGGACATTTCGAGCCTGATTCGTCGGTTTTCTGATGCTGGTGACCGCGGCGATCATCACTGGTAGGGTTTTCGGCGACACGTCCTCTGCTTGTGCATGTTGTCTCATTTCTTGCTTGCCCCAGGCTCCTGCGGGTCTAGCGTCCATTTGATTGAGGTTGCCCAAGGCTTAAAAGAGGGCAAGAGCGGCATAGCCATGACACTAGCTGAGACATTGATGGGTTTGGATGCTTTCCATCGCCGAGAGACAACTAGATTCGCGGGGAGTCCACTACTGCTGCAGGTAATGTTTCCCACCCTATCTCACATATATTTCTCACATCACTCGGCCCTCAGGCTCATTTTTTTTCTCTCAAAACCCTTTTCTCACTTTTCTCTCCACGTACACCTCTCTATTCTTTAATCTCTCATTTTTCATCCCTCCCCATATATGGTTGATGGACAAGTTGAAGGTTGTGGACTCATGCCCAGCATATTCAGCTCGCGGCTATTTCTTCCGGTGACATCTAGTCGATGCCCCAGATGAGGGGTGGTGGGGCGAATGGATGTGCAGTCTGTCCGCTGTCAACATTGCTTGGCATTGCCTCTTGCTCAATTTACCGGTGATGAGTTACAGCATGTCTCGCCAGCCGGGCATTCAGTTGATCGGCTTGACACATTGTGTCTTTTATTTCCCATTCCGATTCCAGCGCCAATTTGGCCATGATCAGACTTGTCCGGAAGAAGGGATAGAGTACCCTGCCGCATTTCCAGTCCGAGGCGCACAACTAGCTCGGTATGCCACAGCATGGAGGACGAGAGAGCTTCTGGCCTGCTCCCACTTTCAGTTGCACCCTCTCTGATGAGTGCATAGCTTGGCTTGATGAAGAGGCGCAGATTGGGCCTACTTTGGCATCAGAGGCTTCCACAAGCTTTGGGAGGGGGCGCAGGAACACCTGACTATGCCCCGAATTTATTGCTTTATCAGTACTTTCAAGTTTTCTTTATGAATGTAATAAAAAGCAACTTCAATTTGTATTCAAGAGTAGGAGAACTCTGTACTGAAATCAATGTAATTGAAGGTTGTGGGTACTGAAAATTTTCCGTTTGGTCCAAAAATGGTCTAAGTCGTAAAAAGATTAATTTGAGCAAAATCAACTTTGATTAAAACTTTTCAAAACCATTTTCGATATGAATCACAACTGGACATGCCTGAGATCTATCACTGAGATGTACAACCCTGGATCCCAGCAATTGGAAAGTTGCCCCTAGTCTGAATAGCACTGCACTGGAGATCATAACTGAGCTCTTGAATGTAGAATGGACAAAGATGACCGACATGATCACAAGGACAAAGTTGATCGGGGAAGTGCTTATGGGTGGACTTCAGAATGAAGTTGCCTACGTATCCCGAAGATGGGAATCAAGCCTTATATAGTTCGGTCCAGGTTCACTCGTGTATTAACCCTCTCCTTTTGCGCTCTAACTTTTGCCAAGGCCGCCCTTTTTGGATTTTCAACCTTGCGAGCTCAGTTTTTATTATTTCAAAATTTTCAAGCTCTAACTTTTTCCTAGGTCGCCCTTTCAGGTTTTCAGCCTAGCGAGCCACTCAGGGATAGTATTTCTTCAACTTGTCCATGTTGATCGGCTGGGACAACTCTAGGCCATATAGGTCTATCAGAACGACAGCTCCACCCGACCAGATTGACTTGATGATGTAGGGACTAGTCCAATTGGGTCTAAACTTGCCCCTAGGGTCGTGAATGGGAGCTCGGTTGTCTTTGAACACTAGATCCCCTTCCTTCAAATTCCTGGACTTAACCTTCTTGTTGAAAGCCCTGGCAATTCTTCGTTGATAACCCTGGACGTGATACAGTGTTTTCAGCCTTCTTTCATCAAAGAGCACGAGTTCTTCGAACATGCTTTGCTTCCAATCTGCCTCAGCTATCTGATAGTCAGCCAATACCCGTAATGACGGAACCTCAACTTCGATAGGCAAAACAGCCTCCATCCCATAAACCAAGGAATATGGAGTTGCCCCAGTAGAAGTTTGAATTGTAGTCCGGTAGCCCCAAAGAGCAAATGGCAGCTTATCTGGCCAGTCCCTATAGGTTTCCACCATCTTCTGCAGAATGTGCTTGATGTTCTTGTTGGCGGCCTCAACTGCTCCGTTGGTCTGCAGCCTATATGTAGATGACTTATGAAAAGCCACGTTGTATTTCTCTAACAAGTCGATCACCTCCTTCTTGAAGTGGGAACCATTATCTGAAATAATCTCATTCGAGACCCCGTAGCGACAGATAATGTTGTTCCTGATGAACTTAGCAACGTGCGATGCCTTCAACACAGCATAAGATTAGGCCTCAACCCACTTCGTAAAGTAGTCTATCGTTACCAGAATGTACTCATGCCCGTTGGACCCCTTCGGAGTGACAGCCCCAATCACATCAATCCCCCATACTGAAAATGGCCACGGTGAAGTCATGTTGTACAGCTTCGACGGCGGAATGTTCATGCGGTTTGCATGGGTCTGGCATTTGTGGCATCGCCGAACAAAGCCAATACAATCCTCCTCTATGGTTAACCAATAATAACCCCGTCTAAGGATCTTCCGGGCTAGCATCACCCCATTCATGTGTGCTCCACACTCTCCTCCATGGATGGCCTCCATTAGGCGCTTGGACTCTTCAATATCAACACACAGCTTATGCATCCCGAGATGACCCTTCTTGTACAATTTACCCCCGTAGACGATGAACTGAGCAGCCATTCTTCGAATTGCCCTCTTATCTTTGGCATTTGCCCCTGGTGGATACGCCTCCTTTTCCAAGAAGTTCCAGATGTCGTAATACCAGGGATTTTGATCTTGTACCTCATCTATGGCAGCAATCAGTTCGTAGGTCGGCACGAATTTCTGTTCAATGATGATCAGACGCATCTGGACTCCGAAAGGGATGTCTATCATAGAAGATAGAGTTGCTGATGAATCAGCGAACCTGTTGTTCTCTCTTAACAGATGGGCGAAATTCAGTTTCTCAAACCGAGGAATCAGAACGTCCAAGGTCTGGTGATAAATTCTCATTTTTTCTTCTTTAACTTTCCAATCTCCTTTAGCTTGAGATACAACAAGGTTCGAGTCCCCGATGACATCTAACCGTTTTGCCCCTAGTTCCAGGGCGGCTTCTAGTCCAGCAATACACGTCTTATACTCTGCCTCATTGTTCGACACTTTGAACCGGAGTTTGAATGCTAAAGGTATATGGGAATTGTCGGGTGCTATCAGCAACACCCCTATCCCATACCCGTATTGGTTTGATGCTCCGTCAAAGTACATCATCCAGGTCTCTTCTTCAACATGCAGAATGGCCTCGTCCGGGAACAAATACTCAACTACTTCATCCCCTTCAACTGGGTGATCGGCTAGGAACTCCGCCACCGCTCTCCCTTTTACTGACTTGTGCGTCATGTATTTCAGATCAAATTCGGAAAGCAGAACCAACCAACGGGCTAGCCTACCCGTAAGTGCCGGTTTATCGAAGAGATATTTGATGGGATTGAATCTCGAAACCAATATTACAGAGTGAGCTAACAGGTAGTGCCTCAACTTCTTGGTAGCCCATTCCAAGGCCAGACAAGCCTTCTCCAGCGGGTCTCGTAATCTAGCATTTTCTTGCTCAGGTAGTAGATAGCCTTCTCCACTTTGTCCTTAGACTCCTGTGCAAGCATGCAGCCCATTGTCGTTTCAGTCACTGACAGGTATAGAATCAACGGTTTCCCTGGCTCAGGCGGTGACAACACAGGTGGGTTCTGTAAATATTGCTTGATCTGCTCGAAAGCAACTTGGCATCGGTTGTCCCATTGGAGCTTCTTTCCTTTCTTCAGGAGACCAAACAGTGGTTCACAAGTCAAGGTTAATTTTGCAATAAACCGTCTTATGAATTGCACTTTGCCCAGAAAGCCTCGCGCCTCCTTTTCAGTCCTCGGTGGTGGCATTTCTAAGATGGCCTTGATTTTGGAAGGATCGACCTTGATACCTCTTTGTGTGATCAAGAACCCCAGCATTTTCCCTGCTGTAACACCAAACGTACATTTCTAAGGATTCAGCCGCAACCGATACTCTCTGATCCGTTGGAACAATTTCTGCAAGGCGGTGTAGTGGCCCTCTCTTTTCTTGAACTTGACAATCATGTCGTCCATGTGCACCTCCACCTCTTTATGGATCATATCGTGCAAAATTGTGGTCGCAGCCCATTGATATGTAGCCCCAGCATTCTTCAGCCCAAACGGCATCACCCTATAACAATAGGTTCCCCGCGGGGTGGTGAAAGCATTCTTCTCCCTGTCTTTGGGTGCCATCAAAATCTGATTGTAGCCTGAAAAACCATCGATGAACGAGAGCAATGCATGCCCAGCAGTGAAGTCCACTAATTCATCGATATGCGACAGAGGAAAGTCGTCCTTCGGACTGGCTTTATTCAAATCCCTAAAGTCCACACATACCCGAATTCTGCCGTCTTTCTTCGGCACCGGAACTATATTGGCCAACCAAGTAGGGTATTCAGATACCAACAGGAAGCCCGCGTCAATCTGCTTGGTGACCTCTTCTTTGATTTTCAGAGCCCAGTCCAGGCGGATCCTTTGGAGCTTTTGCTTAATAGGTCGGGCCTCTGGGTCAAGAGGGATCCGGTGCTGTACAATCTCATGATTGATTCCAGGCATGTCTTCGTAGGACCACGCAAAAACATCTTTGAAATCTTTTAATAAAGCGACTAAGCGCTCGCGCTCCTCCAAAGACAACGTGAACCCGATCTGGACCAGCCGCGGGTCCTTCTCAGTACCAACATTAATTGTGGTGATTTCATCAACCAACGGTTTTACAAACCTCTCATGCTCTTGATCAATCAAACGTTGTAAAACCGAAAGAATTTCTTCCTCGTCGTTTTCATCAAAATTTTGAAAGTCTTGATTAATGCAATAAATTAAAGGCACAGAAAAGTACTCGGAAGCCACAGTTGTACCATTCTCATTAATAACATCCAGTCCGCCTGATTCCTCTATTACAACAGACTCAAAGGAAAAAGAAAAAGACGACCTAGACAGGACAGTGGCATCCGTGTTATCACCCCCAAGAATACCGGACTCAGACTGAGACGAGCTGGAACTTGATTCCGACTCCACAGACTTGGTGGAATCAGATTTCGGCTCACTACCTGACCCGGAACTACTTGATAAAAAGCCCTTTTCGTATTGCCAGATGAGGGAGGGTGCAATGGATGCATCGAGAATGCCTGAAGATGGGCCCACAGCCGCTTCATCCCGAATCATGGAAACTGATGAGTTATCCTCCAAGCACTCTGGTACGATCTGAGGATCTGAGAGGAGACAAGCCAGTGTTACCCCTATCTCAATTTTTGTGCTCTCAGAAACCTCCTGCTTGCACTGCTCAGCCTCAGCTGGTGGGTCTGTCTGCTCTTCGGCAACTTCATCCCCGGATAACTGAAGATCAAAAATGATTTCGAAGCCGGGCAAGCGCCGTTTCTCTGAATTCATCTAGGGCTCCGGAAAGCCGCAGAATGGGAAGTCTTCCCACTCCCAGACAAAGCGTCCGTTCAGGGTCCCCTAGATAGGTCGGTGCACCAACTCATAATGCTTCCCGGCTTGCTTTGCCTTGGCTCTTCCGGCCATTTCTCTTCCTTTCCTAGCCCAATCCTCTTTGGTAGGCAGATAACCTAAGCCAAAGGTATGTGGGTTATGCAGCACTTCGGCCGATGCTGTGACGCCCTTCTGGCCACTTCGCCTTAATCCCATCCTGGGCATGTGATGAAGCTTGTTCATAAGGTAGACACATTGTGCACTAACGTATAGCCCCTCATCAATAGCTAGTATATTCTGTACAACCCAGGCCTCAGCTACGGTGAATCCTGACAAAAATACATCCTTCGCGCCATGCTCAATCTCCAGAATTGGTGTAGAAACCTCTGGCGGTGGATGTATTGAAGAATTTCCGAAAACGATTGCCACCCCCTTCCTGTGGGGGTACTTCAGCATTTGGTGTAAGGTGGAAGAGACGGCCTTCACTCGGTGTAGCCACAGCCGCCTAAGGAGTAGATTGAAGGTGGCCGGGACATCCAAGACATGGAATTCAATATCCTGTTGCCCCGGACCAACCTGAGTCTGAATCAGTACAGTCTCCATCACCTCTTGGCTGGTATTATCATAGGCCTGAATCACCTGGGCCGTAGGCACAAAATCCGCGGGCTTTAACCCGATAGCATATGCCGTTCTCGACGGGCATACATTGATAGCAGATCTTGTATCAACAAGGACCACCGGTATCCATTTCTCTCTACACTCGACAGAGATGTAGAGTGGTTTGTTATGATCTGAGCCCTCAGGTGGTAGTTCCTTGTCAGTGAAGGTCAAGGTTGGGGAAGCTCCTCCCCGGAAAACCAGCCCTACCAACTGTTCGGGCGTGGTGTCAATTGAAAGTTTCGCCTTGTCCATGGCAGAAAGGACCGCCTGTCTGTGAACCCTCGAGGCCATAAGCAGTCCCCAAATGGAGATGTCTGCTTGGATTTTCTTACGCTATTTCAGTACAGCCTCCTCCTCTAGCAATTTTTCCTTCTGCCTCTTCGCTTCTTTGTCCTTCCCGGACGCCTCTGGCTGGTCCAGGTGTGGGGGCTTGAAATACTACCCACTTCTAGTCATATGGTCAACCTCCTCAACATACCAGGTGTCGTCCGGTTGGTTCTGCCCCCAGTCCTCGTCGGTGTGGGCAAGACGTAAGTCGTCGTCTTCCCACTACATCCTGTCGGCAACAAACAGATAGCTGTCAGGTCCCGTTGCAACTATTTCTGTGCTCACAACACATTTCCTCCCTGCAGGGGCTTTGGCCTTCCTAGCCCTCTCAAGATCCTCGATCTTTTCTTGCTTAAGCCGCTTCAATGCTACCTCCCGTTCGGTATCTACTGTACTCGTACTCAAATTGCCCGGATCCTGAGCAAAATTCTGAGCACCGGTGCTCTCCGGAGATTTCTCCTGATTCTCGGCCATTCTGGCCACTGCTGATGTTCTGGCTTCTGATTGCCCCTGTTCTGGCTGAGGTGCCTCAACAACATTTGGCTCGTCGGTGAGCCACCTAGTATTTTCTACTGCCCCATCCAAGTCGAACCAGTTGAAGTTCACATCCCCTGAGTCCTGCTCATTGAACAACTGCAGATTTGCAATGCCCTCTTCCAGCTCTGTTAGGTCATCTAACCCCTGACTAGGTCCATTCTCCCGAACCACACTGATTTCTGCCCTAGCCGACAACTCTACTATTGGCTTAACCTGATCCGACGATACGATATAACCACTCGGGTTGTATGCAAAGCTCCTAGATCCCTCAGGCTCTGAATCAACATTCCCATCTGCCTCCAAAATCATCCCGATTTTATCTTCGACGGTCACCACCACCGGTTCAAGTTAGGTTTGGGAGATGCTCAACATGCACAAATTCGTGCTGTCTGGGATGAACACCTCAGGCTTGGGTAGGTGGGAGGGTGTGATATATATGCTTGGGTCAATATGGAATGGCCGCGGTTTGGATCAGGTTGATGTGTTTGGGTGGTGGAGCTTGGTTATGTGGTGGGAGGGGGTTGGTTGTGACATTTGGATTTTCTGGAGGTGCAATCACCTTATTGTCAATGAGATCTTGAATCTCATGACGCAATCTGTGACACTG
The DNA here is from genome assembly GCA_030407325.1 of Camellia japonica. Lineage (NCBI taxonomy): Eukaryota > Viridiplantae > Streptophyta > Magnoliopsida > Ericales > Theaceae > Camellia > Camellia japonica. The sequence continues at coordinate 169,549,849 of JAPPVO010000059.1, read as the reverse complement.
GTCGATGTCGTGACGACGCTGTTGGTGAAAGACGCAGTATTTAGCCGGGTTATGGGAAGTAGGAAGTTTGCCTGGTAATGGCCGCGGCTCTAGGGGCTTCAAATGCCCTTTCCTGATTAGAACCCCTAGAGCTTTGGACAGAGGCATGTACAGTGGAGTATAGGTTCTCTGGCCTTGGGGTGGATATCTGGCTATTTGTGAGCTGGTTCCGGATGCATCAGTGAAAGGTGTGGCTGTTTTTGGGGTGGTGGTGGTGACCATACCCACTTCAGAAGTCCTGGCAGCTGCAACACTACTTGTGCCTGCATTCGAGCTGCGTGTAAGTGCTCGCTTGGGCTGTTCCCTGTCTTGGTCGATCAGACCCTGCTTCATGGTGTCCTCAATCTGTACCCCAATCTCATGTAAGTCCGCAAAGGTGGGAAGGGGTAAGACGATCATCTTTTGCATCAGTTTGGATTGGAGGTTGCGCACAACCATCCGTATCTAATCCTTCTCGACCGGCCTGGTGGTCATCATAGAAGCTTTGGCTCTCCAACGGGTTACAAAGTTGGAGAAGCCCTCTTTTGGCTCTTGCCTCGTTGTCTCGAGATCACGAGTTGTGACCTTGATTTGTGTGTTGTATGAATACTGGACAACGAAGGCCTCAGCCATCTCCTCCCAACTTCTCTTAACAGAATCTTCCAACTTCACGTACCAGATGGCCGCAACACCCGATAGGGTCCTGCCAAAGAGGGAAAGCTTTTGCAGTCTAGAGAGGCCCATTGGCCTTAGGATATCTGAGAACAACCGTAAATGTACCATGGGATCCCCAGAACCGTCAAAACGGTCTATATGCGGCATCTTAAACCGGTCCGGCAAAGTCACCGCCGAATCGGTGTATCCATCCTCTATATCCGGAATGGAATTGACGCCTTGGGCTCTTTTGAACAGCTTTTCTAGCTTGCTCACTTTCAGCGCTGTTGGGTCCATCTCAAATTCAAACGGTGTATCTGTTGAGAAGGCTGGTGTCTTTGAGATCTGCGGTAGAACTGGTGGCGGGACTGGCCCTGTTGGAGCGTCCGTATCTTCCTAGACGTTTGCAGTATCCCCGAGTGTTGGAACTCTAGGTGGGAGTGGGGGTGGATACGAAGCAGATGCTCCGGCCTATTGTGGTTGCTGCTGTTGCTGAAGTCTGGCAATCAGCTCTGTCTATTGAGCCACAACCTCTGCCTGACACGCGGCAAACTCTGCCTGACGGGCAGCATCCCGCTGCATGGCTTGCATAGTCTCTTGGAGCTGACGCATCATGTCCTCCATACTTGCCATAAGGTGCTGATCTAACTGAACAACAGGTGTATCTCTCTCTACGGTAGAAACGGAAACCTCAGCCCAACTACACACTGGTGGGGTGGATAATGACCGCTGATCTGACAACCGCTGTACTGATGAACTGTGCCTAACTGACCTCCGTCTCGTAACCTGGGGTAATGACACAAACACTGGTTGTCTGTCAACTAGATCCTCAGATCAGGAAAGCCTTCGACCTCTGGTCCAGAGTGATTGGGGAATATCTGCCTAGTTGGAAGCAATGATGCTAAACTACCTTGCAAAAAGATAAATAAAGCATAATAAGGAAACAAACAACCAGAAAAATGGACAGCATTTCAGCTTAAAATAAAGACAACACACAGTTGGCATTTGTAAGTGGAACACACTGTTCTCAACACTGATTGTTGTCCCCAAATCACTGCCTCAAATCTGATACCCTCAAGTAAAACTGATTCCCCCAAATACTGATGCCTGTAGGCCTGATACCCAGACTTGCAAACTGATACATGCATTCCTGTAGAGACACACTCTAAAAGCACATAGCAAGCAAGTGAGAGCCAAAACACCCCTATGGAGGGGTAGGGTTTCCCTGTCCTATCTTTGTCAGGAGCTAGGGTTTCACTACGCATGCAGCAGTTTCAAACAACCTACAATCGGGTAAGCAACCTGTCCTAGTTTGGAATGGTCTCTATGGATTCCGATATGCAGTAGGTCGAATGGTCAAAAAGGGTGCCTCGATAAAAATTGAGGTTTGTGTTCCCATCGTGGCAGAGCCCGTAACCGGTCAGCCTTATGGCATGCTTTTCCAAGCAAGCCTCCGGCAAACCATTCAGGAATAGCAGACGGAAAACACGGTGTCCTAGGCGCACCAATGCAAATGCAATGCAAAGAAGCACATAAGTGTAGACAAAACAACATATCATGATGTTCGAGTCAAGTTCTCTAAATCCCCAGCAGAGTCGCCAGAAACTGTAGACTGCCCGAACTCCACTCTGCGCGCGAGGGCACGAATTGTAGTTCTAGCTACTACAGTTCGGACTCCTGTCACGGTTCTGAATCAAATCTCACAAAGTGCAATGTAAGACTGATAAATCACTAAAGAGTCCAAATCCGGCAAATCGTTTTGGAAAATCGATTTTAATCAAGAAGTGCCAAAGATGGACTGCTTTGCCAGATTTCAGAGTCGCTACCTAAATATTTTATTTTGGGAAATTTAGGAAACCCTGACTCGTGCCTAAGGGCATGTGTCCGTCATCACCAAAGTTGCCTCAGCTCGGGAACTTGGGTACGAGGGGAGAAGGTCATGAAATGAGCACCCCTGCTCGCCCGATCAAATATCGGCCTCTACTAAGCATGATATGTTGTTTTTGAAAACACATGTGTTCTTATTCCGATTATTAGCTAACATTACTAGGTGATTGTAGACACCCCATTTTTGACCGTCCTCAAGACTTGGACGTCACCGCTTGAACACTCGGTGATCATCCATGTTTGTGTTCGTCTTGAGTTCCCGGAGGTCTCAGGCTACGTGCCTTGCCTCAGGATCTCTCGACTTGAAGGGGCAGGGGATGGCTTGTGGGCCATCCCCACATTCCACCGGCCATGGCTTGAGGCCACCGGCTGTGTTTTGTTGCCACCGGCCAAATGTTTGGCCGGCCGGCACTATAGATGGCCAGCCGGCTATCTTTTTTTGGTCCATTGCATTTTTGGCCGGCCGATCACTGTGCATTTGCTTTTACAGATATTTTCATGCAGCTGGCATGCACTTTCACCCCCTCCATACACGTGTATGGAGGGATTGCCCTCTTGTTAGCTTCCTTTGGAAGCTTTACAAGACTAAATTGTCTATAAGAGGAGGCTTCCTCTCCCTCTTTTAGGGTTAGACAACTTAGACAACATTTTCCAGAGCTTGAGCTTTAGGGTTATGGTTTACATATATCCTCCATCTCTAAATCTCTCTCTCTCTTTTGTTTTGTGTGTGTTTAGGCTTATGATTGCTCACAAACACCCACCATTACACCTTACCTTGGAGCTGAGGCCCTTGGAGGTTGTTCTTGGAGGTTTTGAACTGATTTGAACCTAAAGAACCAGCTGGTCCACCATTTTTGAAGAGGGTCTACAAGGGTAAGACTTTTGTCCCTTTTTACCCCATTTTTGCATACTCTTTTTGCTTATCTTGCAACTATTTTTGAGCTTTGTGTATAACATATAATAGTTCTATTTTTGAGTGCTCTAAATAGTTGGTTAAGGTTGCTTTAAGCTTTGGGGTTGTTTGACCCCTCATAAGCCTTGCTAGGCTCCATTTTGTGCCATTTTGGTTGAGCTCCGGGACCATTGTGTTTGGGCCTCCTCACCACTGAAATCTTGAGGGATTTCAGAGGTGAGGATGGTGCCTTGAGGTCCTAGGAAGGAGAGGGCCACCCCCTCTCCTTGTTGTCCTTGAAAAGGGCCTTTTTTGCCTCATGTTTGAGCATCAAATTTAAGTGCATGTTGGCCATGTCTTAAGTGTTATTTGGTAGTATTTTGCCATGTATTACCTATGTTTCTGCTTGGTTTTGGTACACCATGCTTGCTTAGCATACATGCCTTGTAATGCCATGATTTGCCTCAATACATGCATAGCATTTAGACTACCATGCTCATGTGTTTTGGCCAAGATTTGTGAAGCCTATATGCTTATTTTAATGTGTCCAAGGTCTATTTTTGGTCATTCGGGTCATTCATGTTTTGCTTTGCATAGCTACCATGTAATCCCCCTTTGCATGCCTTGATGCATTGACCATGAGCATGCCATCCTTGCATCATTTCAGTGGTTTGGAACCACTTACCATGTTATTTCAATCCTTATAACATGCTTGCATACTTGCATTTGATACTCCTTTGTTGCTTTAGAAGGTTGTTGTCTTATGCCCCTTGTTTAGGCCTTTGAGTATGCTTGCGTGTTTAAACCGCTTAGATGCCATCTTGGTGTTCCCTTAGTATTGTCTAGGTTTGCCTTGAACCTGTTTTAAGTCCTCTTGGCCTTGTGAGGCTTGGTTGACTTAGTCATGGTTTAAGTGTCCTTGGCTTGCCTCAAGTATTTGGACCAATTACATGCCATGCTTGTCTTGTTTGCTTGGTTTGGCACCTTTTGACATGATTTTAGAGCTTAATGTTCATGCTAATTGTCCATATTTAATCTCTTTCAAGTGTGCTTGGAAGTTGCCTTTATGTGCCTAGGTGTTGGGCCTTATTTGCATGCATGGTTATATGTGCATTTGGCCTCATTTCCTTAGTTGTTGGCCACTGTTTTAGGCTTGTTTGAGGGCTGCCTAATTTAGTTTAAGTCCATCCCTTTGCTTGTTTGCATGCTCACCCTATATGCTTCTTTGCATTTCTATGGTTGCATGCTAGCTCACATGCTTAGGATTGCATTGCATGGGCATGCATGCTTGACCTCTTGAAGTGAGTGTGATAGAGGTTGGGCCTCCTTGTGTGTTTATGTGCATTGCATCCCATATCAAAATGCACAATTGATTCTTTGGGCCATCATGCATGGAAATGCGTGATTGGTGGTCCGAGAATCGAGGCCCATCCTCCTTTGAGTCATACACATGATAAGGAGTGTGGTTGGTGCATACATTGCTTGAAATGCATTGCCATGCCAAGTATTGTCCTCTGCTGCTGTCAAATCAGTTTCTGCAGGGAGATTTGGGCGGCCGGCCATCTTCAGTGCCGACCGGCCATCCATATTTGGCCGATGGAGTATTTTGTGGCCGGTGACCATTATACTTGGCCGGTGACCAATCCCTTTAGCCAGTGGTGTTCTACAGCACTCAGAGAAGCAACCCTGGGACTTGTGCAGTCTTCAAAGGAGGATAACAGCCAAAGCAGAGGCATCTTGTGCATGGCAGTGACTTCCGAGCGGAACCATGCGCGCATGCATTGGACCGTCTTCCCGAGGCTGCTGTTTACTGCTTAATCATATTCAATCGATTTGTCAATTAATTAGGTGGTCTGTAATAATTAATTAGCTTGTAGGTTAATTAAATTGTATTATTCTTTCGGTCCCTCCGAGCGAGGTCAAATTTGTAATAAGTGTGGGTGCGTGTGTGCATGTCTTCCAACCCCCACTTCTTTCTCCCTTTTACTTACCTGCTTTGATGGTTAGTACTAGGACATGTTTACTTTAGCATACCTTATGCTATGCATGCGTGCATCCATACATTTGTCTTGCATGCACCGGGCTCGGCGCATCATGCTAACTGCATAAGTATTTCAAATCTAACTTGAATACATGCTATCTATGCATTTTCGCATGTCATTCTTAGATTAGTCGAGCCTATTCTAGCGACATTCTGTATGCGTTGCATTAGCCATTTTAACATGAACTAGGGTCACGCATGTTTGCTAACTAGTTTATTGTTTTGGTGCGGAGTACACTGTAAGTATTTTATGCTTTAGCATCTCGCATGAGTGTGAATGTTAACATGACAGCATGCTTACCATGTGGCTAGATGCTTACGTGATATAAACTGCCTGAATGCCTGTGGGTGAAGGTTGGATTGTTTGAGTTAGAACATGTCATTGAAATCCGTATTTTAGCCTACTTGCGAGTAGCAAATTCCAAAACGTTTTCCAAACAAACGGATATGCAATGTTTCGTTCCAAGTTAGATGATCTAGTCTATACTTTTGTGTTGTGCGCATCACATAGTAATTCTAGCTAATTAACCGGAATAAGAGCACATAATGTTTTCAAAACAAGATATCACAGTTAGTAGAGGCCGATCTTTGATCGGGCGAGAGGGGGTGCTCATAGCTGACCTTCCCCAATCGTATCCAAGTTCCTGAGCCGAGGCAACTTTGGTGATGATGAACACGTGGCCTTTGGCACCGAGTCAGGGTTTCCTAAATTCTCCCACTAAAAATATTTAGGTGGCGACTCTGTATCTGGCAAAGCAGTCCATGTTCGGCACTTCTTTCAAAAAAATATGTTTCTCAAAACGATTTGCCGGATTTGGACTCTTTGGTTCAGATTTATAACCGTAACCAAAACGAGTCCGAACTGTGGTAGCATAAGTCCCTCGGGGCGCGTCCACAGTTTCTGGCGACTCTGCTGGGAAGTTAGAGAGCTTGACTCGAACTCATGATATCCTGTTTTGATTTCGCTTATGTGTCTCTTTGCATTGCATGTGCATTGGTGCGCCTAGGACACCGTGTTGGCCATCTGCTATTCCTGAGCGATTTGCCGGAGGCTTGACTTTGTCAAAGCATGCCATAAGGCTGACCGGTTGCGGGCTCTGCCAGTATGGGAACACAAACCCCGGTTTTATCGGGGCACCCTTTTCGACCATTCGACCTAGTACATATCGAAATCCATAGTGACCATTCCAAACTAGGACAGGTTGCTTACCCGATGTTAGGTTGTTTGAAACCGCTGTGTGCGTAGTGAAACCCTAGCTCCTGACAAAATAGGACAGGGAAACCCTACCCCAACATAGGGGTGTTTTGGTTCTCTTTACTTGCTATATGCTTTTAGAGTGTATCTCTACAGGAATGCACATATCAGTTTGCAAAGTTTGAGTATCAGGCCTGAGGGCACCAGTATCGGTATTTGTGAGAATCAGTTATAGCTGTGGATATCCAATTCAGTGTTTTGGGGCAGTGATTCTGGGGAACAGTGATCAGCAGTAGAGTACAGTTGTTCGGCTACACCTATGTTTGATCCGTTTGGGCTGAAATGATGCTTGTTTTTCCTTTCAGTTCAGAGAGTTGATACAGAATAGCCAGTGTTCCCCCTTGCTGAGGCAAGATTTATCATGACGCAGAATTCGGAAGAGATCGTGGTTATGACGGCCGCATTAGATCAAGGAATCACTTTGCAAAGTGAGACCAATGTTGATGTACTGCATCCACCCAGGTCGCCTGTTGCGCACCCGGTCTGGACCCCCTAGTTGTATCAGGCTCGTGAGCCCACCACATTCAAGTTGATGGGGATGATAGGTGACCTCCAGAGGTCCGTGGCGGATCTCGCCTATGGAATGACAGCTTCGCCACCAGCTGCCCCATATGCCGGGAGTTTTGTACCACAGGAGCCCTCGCTATTGGGACGGATTGTGATTGAACTTAGCCAACCCGAGGTAGTCTCCGGCTATGGCAATGACATATCAACATCAACCCAAACCCTCGATCAGGCTGAGGCCAGAGGTAAGGACAAAATGAAGGCAGATGCCGATCACATTGAACAACTGCTGTGGGCAGTCGAGGCCTTGAAAGCCGGGGGGATGAACAAGCAACAGATATCCGCAGTTGTGGTAAAAACTGTGGAAGATGCTTTCCCCACTCCACCCGAGGGTAGTTCAAGTCAATCAGAAAACCGGGATAGGCCCCGTCATGCCAGAATAGTTCCCCCAATTCCCAACCTTGCACCCGGGAAAGATCAGAAAGTCAAGGCAGTGCCTGCCGACCCTTTCGCTAGTGCGTCTAGCAAGAATACTCAGACTTCAAAGTACCTGCCCCGAGGGCGCAGGGTCTTTCATGCTCTTTATATGCCGTTGTCGAAGGCACTTCAGATCCTGGCCGAAAGGGGACACCTTAAACCCCTGGAGCCTCGGCCTCTCTCGAAGAATCTCCCTCTCACGCATGATGCTACTCAGTACTGTGCGTACCACCAGCAAACAGGACATGCTACCGATAATTGTTTTCGCCTCCGTCATGAGGTGCAAGATTTGATCGACAACGAGGTTATCCTCCCGCCCACCTCAGCCAAGTCCGTTACTACCCAACTATTGGATTTTGAGGATACTGATATTGCGAGTATGTAATCAGGGAGTGAACCACCTGCGGGCGGCGCTTGGTGTATTTTTGGATGTGGCATTTGGCACGCATTTTTGAGCATCTTCGATTGCTAGTTTTGTAAATTTTGGCTTGAGTGTCGAGTCAGTCTTTTGTTTTGTTTTGAGTCTGTCTCATTGTCTTGAGTCAGTCCTTTTTGCTTAAGGGTCTGTCTTGTTGTAGCAAGTCGGTCCCCTTGTATAGAATGTCAGGTGATTCTGGGGTTGTCGCCTCGAACACCGTTTTATTTTGTAATTACCCTTTTGTTTTCTTTTTGAGTCTGTCTCTGCTGTGGAGCCAGTTACAATCAGGGAATTTGAATGAAACATCTGCGGCTATCATGTTTCTGTGCTTATTGCTATTTTGAGCTAGTTGTGCCAGAGGATTTGGATCGAACGGCCGTGCATTTCGCCTGCTCTCTTGTGCCCTGAAAATCATTGTAATGACCTAAGTTTTTTTAAAACCTTTTTGAACACTGTGGTGATGAAAACGAAGAGGAAGGAATTCATCGGGTTTTGCAAAACTTTGATCAATTTGAGAGAAAGATAGGCGTGCTAAGCCTTTTAATGAATGAAATCATGCTTGTTAGCATGAGTACTGAGAAGGACCCTGGTTTGATCTAGAATGGTTGTACACTGTCTTCAGCGCGAGCGATGTTGTAACAACGCCCGTGGGGGGCCTTCGCTACAGCTCGGACTCTCCTTTTTGTGTTGTTGCGGTTCTAAATCTGAACCAAAGAGTCCAAACTCTGGCAAATCGTTTTTGAGAAAAACAGATTTTGAAAAGAAGTGCCAAACATGGACTGCTTTGCCAGATTACAGAGTCGCCACCTAAATATTTTTAAAATGGGAAATTTAGGAAACCCTGACTCGGTGCCGAAGGCCACGTGTCCGTCATCACCAAATGTCTTGGCTCGGGAGCTTGGGTACGATCGGGGAAGGTCAGCTATGAGCACCCCCTTTCGCCCAGTCCGAAGACCGGCCTCTACTAACCGTGATATCCAATTTTGAAAAAACGTTACGTGTTCTTATTCCAGTTATTAGCCTAGAATTTACTATGTTATGCGCGCAGCAAACAAGTATAGACTAGGTTATCTAATTCGGAAATAATCATTGCATATCCGTTTGTTTTGAAAACAGTTTGAAATTGCTACTCGCAAGTAGGCTAAAATGCAGATTTCAATGAGTTTTCCCAACTCAGACAATCCAACCTCCACCCACAGGTAGTCAAGCAGTTAACTCACATAAGCACTTAGCCGCATGGTAAGCATACTATCATGGCAACATTCACACGCATGCAAAATGCTAAAGCGTAAAATACTTACATCGTACTCCGTGCCAAAACAATAAACTAGTTAGCAAACATGCATGCCCTAGTTCATGTTAAGTGACTAATGCAACACATACAGCATGTAATTAGGATAGGCTCGGCTAACCCTAAAAATGGCATGTGAAGTGCACTTTATTTTGATGCACGTATTCAAGTTGGAATTGAAAATACGATGCAGTTGGTATGATGTGCCGAGCCCGGTGTATGTTTAGACAAATGCATGGATGCACGCATGCGTTGCATAAGGTATGCTAATTTCAAATATGCCCTAATCTACCATCGTAAGCAGGTAAGTAAAAGGGAAGAAAGAAATGGGGGTTGGAAGACATACACACACTCACCCACACTTATTACAGATATGCCCTCGCTCGGAGGGGCCAAAAGAATATACAGTCCCAAATAATACAGTCCAAATAATGAATAAAATTAATTATTACAAAACTTTCTAATTATCAAATTAATATTAATCATAAAAGAAAAGGGGCCCAGCCCTGCCTCGGGATGCGTGGATGATGCATGCTCGAGTCCGCTTTGCCCGGAAAGCCCACACCGTAGCACTGCTGCCTCTGGTTCTACTGCCCTGCCTTTCTGAAAAACTGCCAAAGTCCAAGAACACCTTCCATACACACTGAAAAGTACCACCGGCTGGAGGGAATTCCCACCGGCTGTTTATAATGACCATCGGCTGCTCTAGAGGCTATCTGCCAAAAATACAGTACCGGTCGGCACTCTGTTCTGCCGGCCGGTAGAAAGTTCCTGCAGGGGACAGTTTGACAGCAGCAGCAGACCAGCAATGCATGGCATGGGTTTTTAGGCATATGTATGCACGGCCATTGCCTCCTATCATGTTTGGGGGATCAAGGAAGCATGACCCTTGGTTCTTGGGCCATCAATTATGCATCTTGATGCATGATGGCCTAAGGAACCGAGGTTGCATTTTTAATGGGAATGCATGCAACAAACAAATGAGTGCCAAGACCCTATCATGTCCAAAGTCAAGGGCCCCGGTGACATGAGAATTGAGGTGTGTTTTGTCACTTGAAGTACAAACACGCCTCGTTTCTCACACTTGGTTTGACACCCCAAACCAAGTAATGCAATGCATGTTATGCTAACATGGTTCAACAATGCAATCTAATGGTAAGATACAAACATGCCAAATGTAATGCAACATGCAAGGTGCAAATGCAATGCAAACATGGATGAACCATGTAATAGAACCATCATGCTACCACACTTAATGAAGCAAGTATGCAAAGAACATGAGACAAACATGCTAAAGTGGGCTTAAACCATAAAGGGGCAGACCTCAATCCACCCCAAAACAGTGGCAAAAGGTGCCCCAAAACATGAGCAAAATGCTATACAAGCTTACAAGGAAATAGGCCCAAAACCAAGGGTACCAAAGAGAACATCTAACTATCATTAACATGACCACTCATGGCACATGTTAGACAACCAAAAGCAGTTTCTTAGCATGCAAAAATACACCCAAATCCCCTTACATGGCAGCCCCAAAATACCTCAAATACACAAACATGCATAAGGCCTATTTCAAGGCACAAAAGAATAACCTTCCAAAACATGAAAGTGATGACCAATGTAAGTATATGAGTATGATTTAGGGACTGAAATATAGCCTACAATGATGCCAAATCATGAGAGAAAAACTAAGTTGAGCATGCTAGTGATCTACATAACCAAGGCTTTCAAGCCAAAATGCAAAGCAACTATACCAAGCATGCCAAACAAGGCAAAATCAGTGGCTCACAGCCCTTAAACATGGCAAAACAATGCTAATACTTCAACAAGCCAAGCTAAAACATGAGGATATACAAGGCTAAACACATGGCCTATTTCTAGGCAAAGTAGAACATTTCAAAGCAAGTGTAAGATGCATGCTAAAGGCCATAAATCCAACCTAAAATAGAGGTATAACATATCATATTAACCACAAATATGCTCTGAAATGAGACCAAAACCAACCATGCACACATGTTATTCTCTAGGCCAAAAACAAAGGCAAACAAGGGACAAAGGGGAGAGGGGTGTCCCTCCCCTATTCATGACTTGGAACTACCTTCCTCACCACCGAAAACCCACTGGTTTTCAGTGGTAAGAAGACCAAAAACACCAAGTAAACAAAGCCTTACTAAAAAGACACCAAAATGGCCAAATAAAGCCTAAAAGGGTGAGGCTTTGCTCAAACCACAAAATGACCTTAATGAAGGTTCAAGAGCAAGTAAAAACAAGAGTTTTTTTAGTTATAGACAAAGCTCAAAACACAAAGCAAAAGGGGTAGAAACTAGTTGCAAGAATGGGGAAACTAAAGTAATGAGTTTACCCTTGAAGATCCCTTGAAGAACAGGTGGTCCAGCCACTCTCTAGTGATCAAAGTCAGTCCAAAACTTCAACAAACAACCCTCTAGGTCTCTCAATCTCGAGCTAAGGTGTAATGGTATGTGTAATGGTGCAAAAGTAAGGTAAAACACACCTTTTAGGCCTAAAACACACACACAAGGATGAGAGAGAGGGAGATATAGATATATATGGATGTATATCAGAGATATAGAGATATATCTCTGGTTTTTGCCTTCAAAGTCTCGAACCTAGCTCAAGGGAGATGAAATGAGCTTAAATAGGCAACTAAAGCCAAGACTTAATGGCTAAGCAAGACCAAAAGGTTCAAGGGGGGGGGGGGAAAGGTGTCTTGGCTTCTTGGAGAAGCCAAGACAGCTGGCGAAGCTTCTCCAAGAAGCTTGGCCAAAGGTGCAAGCTTCTAGAAGCTTAGAGGGTGCAAAGGGTGCAAAATGGCCACACCTGTGCACGGGGGAATGTGATGGTGCATTCCAGCTGGCACAGCTGGCATGCACCATATCCCAGGGGTTCAAAGGGTTGTCTACAGATGTGTCGCTTTCGTAAAAAATGGGGTGTCTACAGATGTGTCGCTTTCGTAAAAACTTTCAAAAAAAAAATGTTTTGCGCGGTCCTGTGAAGACCTGTGTGGAATCGTTCTTGAGATTGTGTAGCCCAGGATCGCTCTTAGCCTTAAGACTCAGTCCGTTTGTTTTCGAACCTTGAACCCATTCAGAATGTTCAATGATCAACCGCTACGTAAGGCCCGTGTGGCCAGATTTGAAGCAGCCCTCGAGCAAGAGGCACCAAAAGTCAGATCAAGAGGTCAGACGTCGTCAACAGAAGCTTGCAAAGCGAGAACAGAAGCACCCTTTGAACTAGGGGCAGAAAAATGTCAGATGTGCTCGAAGAGCCAAAGATGGGTCCTTCTGCAAATCAATACAACAGCCACTCTCCTGGATACAGAGGGCTTCAATCTCAAAACCATTTGGCATGGACTTGTTACACTTTTACCCTTTGAGAGGCTCGCTGGGCCGAAAACCTGGAAGGGCGACCCAGGCAAAAGTTAGAGCAAGGAAAAATATATACAAAAAAAAAGAAAAAAAGAAACATACAAAAAAAAAAATAATACAAAAGCAAAAAATATATATATGCAAAAAAAAGAAAAAAAAAGAAAAGAAAAAGAAGCTCGCAAGGTCGAAAACCCGCATCGGGCACCTTGGCAAAAGTTAGAGCCTAAAAAGTGAAGGTTAAAATACCCGAGTGTACCTGATTGGAACTACGTAAGGCTTGATTCCCATGTTTGGGATACGTAGGCAACTTCATCCTGAAGTCCAGCCCCCAACGCTTTTATAGCGTCTCAGTCCATGTAATGGTTTTGATCACCTTTGCCTCCTCTGAATCCGATAGTTCGGTTGTGACAACCGGAACTACGCAGTCAACTTCCTCTTGAAGTCCAGCCACCAACGCTTTCACAGTGACTGTGTCCATATTTGGTTTTGACCGTCTTCGTCTTCTCCGTGTCCGAGAGTTCGTTTGCAATCATCACCGATGAGGACTGGTTTTCAGCATGCTGCAGCATCATCCAAACAAGGGGCAACTTTCCATTGCCATGAGTTGCCATGAGTCGCCGTTTAAACTAGGGGCAACTTTCCGTTGCCATGCACCCCTTTCAAGCAAGGGGTAATTTTCCATTGCCTCCGATCCAAGGTTGCGCATCTCGAGGGTAGGTTCCATGCTCGTTTAGCATTGGCCGTTTGCAAAAATAATTTTTGAAAATTTTTACTGAGGTTGACTATTTTCTCGAAAACTATTTCATTTTCCAAAACTAGACCATTTCTGGGACCCAAAAGGGAAAATTTTCAGTGCTTATAGCCTGACTTGCATGATTTTCAAATCAAAAATCGAACAAACATGTTAATCTAACTCTCATTTTGGTCAAAACTGTTTTAGTAGAAAACCAAAACAAAAATGGTCAAAGTGATGAACTAGGGGCACAGTCGAGTCAGGTGTTCTGTCTTTCCCCCGTCATCAACATACTTGCCAGAAGGGCACTCTATTCGCCAAAAGAAGGCACAACCGAAGCTGTCTGTAAAGGGCTGAAAGCCCTCAACAACCACCGAGTAACGAGGTATTGAACCAACTGTGGAGCACGAATCGGAATGGATCAAGATACTCCGTTCCCTTACCTGGGACATCGACTAGACGTCACCGGAAGAAATAGCCGCGAGCCAATAGTGTTGGGCGTGAACCCGCAACTCCCTATTCATCCATTAATAACCCTGGGGAGGGACGAAAAAATGAGAGAATAAATAGAGCGGTGTAAGTTGAGAGAAAAGTAAAAAAAGGGTTTTAAGAGAAAAACCGAGCCTGAGGGCCGAGTGATGTGAGAATCACAAATCAGAAAGGGTGGGAAACATACCCGGAGGAACTGGCTCCTCGAGATTTGAGGTCTCTCGTTTTGTAAACATGTTCGTGTGTCGTGTCTTTTGTTTTGTTTAGCCCAACTTTCGTTTTGGGTCTTTTCCAAGCATGTTTCGTTGTGTTTAGGTCGTGTACCTTTCGTTTGAGTCTTTCCCGCTGTGTTCAGTTGTAGGCTCGATACCCCGGTTGAAAAACCCTTTTTCAATTTCAAAAATCGTTTATGCTTAGAGTGCTGTGCTATTCTCTACATTTAGGCGAACCAAAAGAAGAAAGGGAAAATTTGGGTATCTGAGTGTGTTTTAGTTTCAACCGATTCCGCCTTCGTATTCCGTCTTGTCAGATTGGACTATTGCTCAGGGTTGCCGTGTGCAGAATGAACCGAATGCTGTGTTACGGGCTGTATGCAGATTAATCCCCAACAGAGTATGAGCCGAGTGTTCAGACTAAGCAGTGGGTTGTGTGAGTTGCTTCGCCATCGGCCAGTTCATTACTTGGTTATTACAATGCAAGTGTTTAATATTCAGACGTGCAGATCAATCCCATTGTTATGTGGTGTAGCGTGATGCAATGCAGTGCACAGTATGAAATGTAAAGATGTAAACACTTTTTCAGATAAAAAAAAAAGAAGTTTGTTTCATTTCATCATCTGTTTCAAGTACATAAGTTTTGGAAACAAAACCTGCCCGCGGCAGTACAACATATCCTAGCTACCAACCAAAAAGCAAAAAGTACAAAAAAGAAGAAAAACAGCAAAAATCTGTATCAATATCAAGTGGCCTCAGGCATGAGGATCCGTCCTAGTCCTCTTCCTGGACGAAGGTCCAGGAGCATCATCAGCACTGTCATTTGAGCCCGAGTCCGAGTCATCTCCGGTCTCCTCCTCCGATGACTCTGCCTCTGCGTCTGCCTCCACCTCGGACTCCTCCTCATCATTGTCATTTGGAACTGGCGCCCGAGAGCTACTTCCAACGTGAGTGCGCCCCGCCTTGGTGCGGAGGTATACTCTGCCCTCTCCATCTCCTCCGGCAGGAACAGAAGGCCTGGCTAGAACACCTCCTACGGTGGGAATCTAGAAGGGAGGCTGAAAAGTACAAAAGGCAAATGCATCAGTATACTGTGAGTAGTTTATCAAGATAGAATACAGTGTATGAGTATAGTGTGTGAATGTCGTGAGCAGTTTATCAGTGCAGAATGCAGTGTATGAGTACAGTGTATGAATGCCGTGAGTAGTTTATCAGGAGTTACGTAGTGCATCAGATTATGTGAAGCAGTTTATGTATGGTTTGAGACTGTGGTTGAAGAACATATCAGAATACTATAGAGGGCCAAGAGGTCAAAAGTCCGCTGTAACATCCCCATCATGGAGGCATTCAGCTCCAGAGACTGCCGAGTGTACTCGGAGGAAGCCTGCAAAAGTATTAGATGCGTCAGTATTCTGCAGAATATTAAAAGAAATGAAATGAAATGAAACGACAATGCAAGAAGCAAAATGCAGTAGTACATACCGGAGGCAAGTCGTGGAAACCGACTAACTCATGATCAGCCGGAGGAGGAGCGAAAGGAATCTGGTAGGTCGCCCTACCCTATCCTTTGTATGTCATCGTCGTGGGTAGAGCAGGCCAACCAGCCCCCCGCCCTCTCTGAGCTCCACCCCTGCCACAGACTCGAACTCTCCTCGACGCTCCTATTCTAACCCCCACCCCTGCCCTAGCCGCCGGCGCCACGGGCCTCTTTCCCTCAACTCGACGACCATCGCTCAAAGGTCGCATGATATACGTCTGCACGTACTCTCTGTAGTCGCCTATGCCTCTGAAGCGGATCGCGTCCCAGCCGATCGTGTAGTCGGCCATTTGCTCAGAAGTGAACCTCTCAGTATCCCTCATATGCTCAGGAGGGTGAACCGGGACTATCTGCTCTGGTAAACCTAGGGTCTGGCGTAGGAAACGCTCACCCAGGTACCAAGCCCGACAGACCGGGCCCTCTAGCAATATCCAGAAACGTGAGGTCTCCTCAGCACCAGCAAATCGGTCCCGAATCGTCGCTGGCAACGGAGCCCAGGGCTGCCAGGTAATCTGGAAATAAAATGCAGTTTGTTATCTATCTGTTATTGAAAAATACAGTGCAAAGCGAAGCTTAAATAAACTCTGAAGTTGAACGTACCTCTGCGGGGGTGATGGTGTCAAAGTAGCGGCGGAAAAAGATAAACGTGTCCCGGGGCCTCCGCACGCACCTCCCGTCGAAGCGGCGCGAGAACGGGATGACGAGAGGGGTCTCCACGTCTGGCACTGGAGCAAGTCTCAGAAAGTAGGCGTAGAGCCACAACTGCAAAGTAAATACCAGTATGCTTATCAGATAAAGCAGAATGCAGAATAAAGCAGAAATAACAGAGCCGTGTATTGTGCAGTATATTGTGCAGGCAGTGTATTGTGCAGAGTGTACAGTGTGAGCAGTGTACAGTCGGTGTAAAGCAGAGTATATGTGTGCCGTGTGTGCAGTATACAATCAGCGTGAAGCAGACCGCGGTGTGTGCAGTGTACAGAGTACAGATAATAGAAAGCAGGAAAGTAAAGCAGAAAAAAGAAATGTACCTCCCAAGCACGCCAGTAGCCCCTGAGCAACTGTCCGCTGCCACGGGAAGCTGAGCTCATGTACCCATAGAGGGTGGCCAGAGTGGCGCCACCCCAGTCATAGCGCAGGATCTGTGTGACGTCCACGAGAGCGCTGAGCAGACAGAGGGGCACGGTGTTCGCCCGGTCGGCAAAAATAGTCGTCTCCAGCAGGAACATGAGAAAGTCGCGCGCATATCGCTCCACAGCCTCCTGAGTCATCGGAGCCTCCTCAACTAGGGCTGGCTGAACCCTGAACTGGACCTCGAACCATGAGTATCGGACGAAGCCAGGACGCACAAGAGGCGGCACCTCGCCGAGCAGGTAGAGCTGAGCAGCCGTCCACTCGTCCATGTCGGTATCAAAGGGGATCGGATCACCCCCTATCCCGATGCCTGTGAGCATCGAGAAATCATAGGGAGTCATCGTCATATCTCCCATGGTGGAGAGGTGGAACGAGTCGGTGGTGTCCCACCACCTCTCCGCTAGAGCGGCAAGGAGAGGCCTGCTTGTGGTGAGTCTGGAAAGTCCTCTGCAGAACGCACCGAACCCGGCCTGGTCCACGACCTGGCGAACCGCATCGGGTAGCTCCGCGTTCCAATCTCGAGTGGTAATATTCTCATACCCGCGGACGGTATGGGAATCTCCCTGTTTTCAAACAAACAATTGCGAAGCAAGATAAAACATACAGTTTTGAAAAGCATTTAGAGTTGGTAATGATACGCAGTGTGTGCACGTGTTCAAATTCCAAAACAAATACCGGGTGCCGGTGTGCTCGTAGTGAACTACAGTGAATGATGTGTCAGTATGTTTGAGTGGTTCAGGGCAAGTGCAGTGTGTGTGCGCGTGTTCAGATTCAAACAGATATCAGTTGCAAGTGTGTTCACAGTCAACTACAGTGTACAGTGCATCAGTGTATTCAAGCTAAGCAGTTAAGAACAGAATCAACTATGGCAGTTAAGCGTTCTACATTGCGGAAAATGAAACCGGGAAAGAATGTACCTCGGAGGCGCCGTGTGACAGATGTGACTCTGGCTCATGTAGTAATAGCTCGGGTGGCACACCCCTCTCAAAGCTCCTGAACTGACGAAGTCCGTCGGGAGGCAGAATGTGAATCGTCGGCCGGTAGGTCGCCTGGTCAAACGGGCGGATGCTCAAGGGAAGGAGCTTAGCCTCTAGGTCCATCTCATGCTCCGGGGGAGTCCCGCACCGTGGAATATCATCCGCCATATCAAAGGTGATGAGAAAACGACCGGGAAAGTGAAAACCGGGCTAGAATGTGAAAAGTCAACGAAAAGTCAACCCCCAAGAGGGTAGAAAATGGCCGGAAAAGCCGGGAAGTGGAAAAGGTATAGAAATCGAGAGGAACACGAGGGGAACAAACCCCAAAAAGTGGAAATAGCAAAGGAAACACCGAAACAAAGAAATGTTCGGTTCAAAATGATTGAAACGCGAAGGAGATCGCGAATCGAACGATGAAACGGGGGCTAAAACCAAAGAAAAACGGAGAATAAGGCTCGGGAAATACTCTAGAGAGAGAGAGTAAGAGATTTCGGCTAACGAAAGTAAAGAAAATAGGGTTTGGAACCTTATTTTTAAAAGACCCAAGCCAAAAGGACAAAACTGCCTCGATTCAGGTATTTTTGGCCGGTCGGCTACATTTTTGGCCGGCCGGCCAAATATTTGGCCAGTGATGTGTTTTTATGGCCGGTGGATGGCCGGTGACTTCCCCTTCTGGCCGGTGAGCCTCCTACAACCTTGTTTGGGTCAGATCTGTAGTTTTGGGGCCTTCATTGCTCAAGATAGTACAAGAAAAGGCATTTCCGAAGCTCAACCGGCCTCCGTTTTGACCTCGGACCTTGTCTTCTGTGCATGGCACTCGAATTCATGCAAGGTGTATCATTTCCGTATCCTTTTGTCTTTTACAAAACTCGAAAGTTGCCCCATGTGCATTTCAAATCAATCGCACTGTCTTGTACATCACATCTCATTCGCACTATCTTGCGCATCGCACTGTCTTGTGCACTCGCGTTGTCTAACGCATCGCGCTATTTTGCGCATCTCATTGCATTTTGCATTCATTCAATCGCGCTATTTTGCGCATCTTATTGCATTTTGCATGCATTCAATTGCACTATTTTACGCATCTCATTGCATTTTGCATGCATTCAATCGCGCTATCTTGCGCATCGCACTGTCTTGTACACTCGCGTTGTCTAACGCATTGCGCTGTTTTGCGCATCTCGTTGTATTTTGCATGCATTCCATCGCGCTATCTTGCGCATCGCACTGTCTTGTGCACTCGCGTTGTCTAACGCATCACGCTATTTTGCGCATCTTATTGCATTTTGCATGCATTCAATCGCGCTATTTTGCGTATCACACCGTCCTGTGCACTCCTCGGTCTAGGAGACCTTAAATCCTTGGAAGGTGCAAGACCTTTGGTGCATTGGTGTGCACAACACATGCATATGTCATGCACCATTGTAAATACTGCATATGTCATGCATTCCATTGCAAATACTACATATGTCATGCACCATTGTAAATACTGCATATGTCATGCATTCCATTGTAAATACTGCATATGTCATGCACTATTGTAAATACTGCATATGTCATGCATATCGTAAATATTGCATTGTAGCTTGCATGCATTCACTGCATCACCCCCTCCATCCATGGCTTGCGCCTTTCCTTGTTGAGCTTGGTTTGGTATGTGCTCATACTTTTCACGTCGAAGCATAGTTCTGCATGTGTACGCGCCTATTCCTTGATGAACTTGGTTTGAGGGTGGCAGCACATTTTCTGTGTTAGACGCGGTTCGTTTGTGTACATGCCTTTCCTAGGCAAGATTTGGTTTGGCCTACGTGCCTTATCCATCGTATCTATCCATTCCATTGCATATTGTAAATATTGCATATTGTAAATATCGCATTGTAGCTTGCATGCATCCACTGCATCATCACCTTCATCTTTGGCTTGCACCTCTCCTTGTTGAGCTTGGTTTGGTATGTGCTCATACTTTTCACGTTAAAGCACAGTTCTGCATGTGTACGCGCCTATTCCTTGATGAACTTGTTTTGAGGATGGCGGCACATTTTCTGTGTTAAACATGGCTTGTATGTGTACATGCCCTTCCTAGGCAAGATTTGGTTTGGCAGCATGCCATATCCACTGTATATATTACATTGTAGTGTAATTTTTGCATCCAGCATTAGGATCATTGTTCTTTCGTTAGCGGGTTGTTTCCCCACTTATGTCATTCCACCCAATACTTGTTCTTGTGTCCGTCTACATCACTCATAGTTCTGCATGTGTACGCGCTTTGAGGGTTGCGGCACCTTTTCTATGGTAGACGGACTTGTTACTTCCATCAATCTATTTGACATTTGTGTGGTTTTGAACCGCTCATGATTGGATCATGATTCAATTGCATTGCATTTCGTTTGCATTGTTTCAATTGCATTGCATTTTCATTTGCATTATTATACATAGTTTTGTATATATTGCATATCATTTTGCATTCATTTTGCATGTTATGCATGTTGCTAACGGCATCGTACCTGTTAAGTTGCTTTCTTTGCAGGCACGATATTGTATGTACGGTTCATTTGAGGCTGGTGCAACCAGACGAACCGCATAGGTATTGTATCCTCCGAGTGAGACGTATTGAGAATGGCATAATTCTCTTACATTCTTTCTGCATTGTAGTGTAGTTTGGTGTATGCTAGCTTAAAACTGTCGCATTATTATGCTTCGTAACAGTATTCTTTGCATGATCATAAGTTATGCCCGGCTTTGTGCATTGTCTTGCATCTTGCCCCTACCTTCGGGCGCATATCTTGTTTGTCTTGCATGCTTTGTCTAAGTCTTCGGCCTTGTCAAAAATGGGTCGTCTCTGGGCTTTGACATTCACTCCCGTCATTGTTATGACTTTCGAGTTCTGTCAAAGAGGGGCAACTGTAGACATCCCATTTTTGACCGTCCTCAAGACTTGGACGTCACCGCTTGAACACTCGGTGATCATCCATGTTTGTGTTTGTCTTGAGTTCCCGGAGGTCTCAGGCTACGCGCCTTGCCTCAGGATCTCTCGACTTGACTGTTTCGTGTCTGGTTTTGCACCAAACACTTGTGCATTGCCTTGGAGGGGCAGGGGATGGCTTGTGGGCCATCCCCACACTCCACCGGCCATGGGTTGAGGCCACCGGCTGTGTTTTGTTGCCACTGGCCAAATGTTTGGCCGGCCGGCACTATAAATGGCCGGCCGGCTATCTTTTTTTGGTCCATTGCATTTTTGGCCAGCCGATCACTGTGCATCTGCTTTTGCAAATATTTTCATGCAGCTGGCATGCACTTTCACCCCCTCCATACACGTGTATGGAGGGATTGCCCTCTTGTTAGCTTTCTTTGGAAGCTTTACAAGACTAAATTGTCTATAAGAGGAGGCTTCCTCTCCCTCTTTTAGGGTTAGACAACTTAGACAACATTTTCCAGAGCTTGAGCTTTAGGGTTAGGGTTTACATATATCCTCCATCTCTATATCTCTCTCTCTCTTTTGTTTTTTGTGTGTTTAGGCTTATGATTGCTCACAAACACCCACCATTACACCTTACCTTGGAGCTGAGGCCCTTGGAGGTTGTTCTTGGAGGTTTTGAACTGATTTGAACCTAAAGAACCAGCTAGTCCACCATTTTTGAAGAGGGTCTACAAGGGTAAGACTTTTGTCCCTTTTTACCCCATTTTTGCATACTCTTTTTGCTTATCTTGCAACTGTTTTTGAGCTTTGTGTATAACATATAATAGTTCTGTTTTTGAGTGCTCTAAATAGTTGGTTAAGGTTGCTTTAAGCTTTGGGGTTGTTTGACCCCTCTTAAGCCTTGCTAGGCTCCATTTTGTGCCATTTTGGTTGAGCTCCGGGACCATTGTGTTTGGGCCTCCTCACCACTGAAATCTTGAGGGATTTCAGAGGTGAGGATGATGCCTTGAGGTCCTAGGAAGGAGAGGGCCACCCCCTCTCCTTGTTGTCCTTGAAAAGGGCCTTTTTTGCCTCATGTTTGAGCATCTAATTTAAGTGCATGTTGGCCATGTCTTAAGTGTTATTTGGTAGTATTTTGCCATGTATTACCTCTGTTTTTGCTTGGTTTTGGTACACCATGCTTGCTTAGCATACATGCCTTGTAATGCCATGATTTGCCTCAATACATGCATAGCATTTAGACTACCATGCTCATGTGTTTTGGCCAAGCTTTGTGAAGCTTATATGTTTATTTTAATGTGTCCAAGGTTTGTTTTTGGTCATTCGAGTCATTCATGTTTTGCTTTGCATAGCCACCATGTAATCCCCCTTTGCATGCCTTGATGCATTGACCATGAGCATGCCATCCTTGCATCATTTCAGTGGTTTGGAACCACTTACCATGTTATTTCAGTCCTTATAACATGCTTGCATACTTGCATTTGATACTCCTTTGTTGCTTTAGAGGGTTGTTGTCTTATGCCCCTTGTTTAGGCCTTTGAGTATGCTTGCGTGTTTAAACCACTTAGATGCCATCTTGGTGTTCCCTTAGTATTGTCTAGGTTTGCCTTGAACCTGTTTTAAGTCCTCTTGGCCTTGTGAGGCTTGGTTGACTCAGTCATGGTTTAAGTCTCCTTGGCTTGCCTCAAGTATTTGGACCAATTACATGCCATGCTTGTCTTGTTCGCTTGGTTTGGCACCTTTTTGACATGATTTCAGAGCTTAATGTGCATGCTAATTGTCCATATTTAATCTCTTTCAAGTGTGCTTGGAAGTTGCCTTTATGTGCCTAGGTGTTAGGCCTTATTTGCATGCATGGTTATATGTGTATTTGGCCTCATTTCCTTAGTTGTTGGCCACTGTTTTAGGCTTGTTTGAGGGCTGCCTAATTTAGTTTAAGTCCATCCCTTTGCTTGTTTACATGCTCACCCTGTATGCTTCTTTGCATTTCTATGGTTGCATGCTAGCTCACATGCTTAGGATTGCATTGCATGGGCATGCATGCTTGACCTCTTGAAGTGAGTGTGATAGAGGTTGGGCCTCCTTGTGTGTTTATGTGCAGTGCATCCCATATCAAAATGCACACTTGATTCTTTGGGCCATCATGCATGGAAATGCGTGATTGGTGGTCCGAGAATCGAGGCCCATCCTCCTTTGAGTCATACACATGATAAGGAGTGTGGTTGGTGCATACATTGCTTGAAATGCATTGCCATACCAAGTATTGTCCTCTGCTACTGTCAAATCAGTTTCTGCAGGGAGATTTGGCCGGCCGGCCATCTTCAGTGCCGACCGGCCATCCATATTTAGCCGATGGAGTATTTTGTGGCCGGTGACCATTATAGTTGTGGCATACTCAATGCTATGGAATACAATGGCATACTCAATGCAAAAATGGACTTAAACCAAAATGACTCGGCCTCAGCCACATCCAAATCAGTGGCCAAACATGATGAAAACAAGGCTCCAAAACTCATGGTAGCATACACAATGCAAGGACCTAAGCCCAAGGGCACAAAATGCAACTCTACAAAAGCATTGAAATGATGAAATATGGCATACAATGACACATGTTCCAACTCTGAAATGACAAACAAAATGGCTCCGAATCATGCAAACAACTCACACAATGCATGTTGAAAGGCTCAAGAATCATGCAAACAACTCACACAATGCATGCCAAACGGAGAATGTTAAGCAGTCCCGAGTCGAGGCGCACAGCCGACGGCTCCGAAAACCAGAAACTAGTCTCCAAATGGGAACAGTGGCCTACGACCACGAAAAGTAGTCTACGACCACTGAGAGATGGTCTACAAGACCTCTCCCTCCCTCCAGGAAGAGAAAACAAGACTTTGTCCGCGGACCGAGTCAAAGTACAAAGAGTCCCGAGGTCCGGAGGTGAGGCTCTCAGCCAAGAACTCCGAAACCTCGAAACGAGCACAACATGCGCAATCACCGAGTGCTCAATTGATGACGTCTGAGTCTTAAGGTCGGTCAAAAATGGGGTGTCTACAGTTGCCCCTCTTTGACAGAACTTGAAAGTCATAAGTGACGGGAGTGAATGTGAAAGCCCAGAGATGACCCATTTTTGACAAGGCCGAAGACTTAGACAAACAGACGAGATAATCAAAGAGATGTGCCCGCAGGCAGGGGCAAAATGCAAGAGACATGCACGAGGCCGAACATTACTTATGATCATAAAAAGAAAACTGTAATGAAGCAATTATACACAATAAATGCAACAGTTTTAAGCAAGTGAATAAAAACCAAACTACATTACATGCAGAAAGGATGTAAGAAGATTATGCAATCTTAGCGAGCATGTGCGATAGATACACAGAAGTGAACGAAGTGTGATAGATACACAGAGTGAGTAAGCATGTACGATAGATACACAAAGCGAGTGTAGTGATAGATACACTAAAGTGAACGTGTGATGGATACACGAAGCAAACGAAGTGTGATAGATACACTAAGCAAACGTGTGATAGATACACAAAGCGAGCGTGTGATAGATACACTAAAGTGAACGTGTGATGGATACACAAAGCGGACATGTGTGATAGATACACAAAGCGAGCGTGTGATGGATACACAAAGTAAACGATGGATACACAAAGCGAGCGTGTGATGGATACACAAAGTAAACGTGTGATGGGTACACAAAGCGAGCGTGTGATGGATACACAAAGTAAACGTGTGATGGATAAACAAAGCGAGCGTGTGATAGATACACTAAGCGAGCGTGTGATAGATACCCTAAAGTGAACGTGTGATGGATACACAAAGCGAGCGTGTGACGGATACACAAAGTAAACGTGTGATGGATACACAAAGCAAGCGTGTGATAGATACACTAAAGTAAATGTGAAGTGTGATAGATGCATTAAATGAACAAATATGATAGATACACTAAAGGTGAACATGAAGTGTGATAGATGCACTAAGTGAACAAGTATGATAGATACACTAAAGGTGAACACGAAGTGTGATAAATGCACTAAGTGAACAAGTGTGATGGATACACAAAAGGTGAACACAAAGTGTGATAGATGCACTAAGTGAACAAGTGTGATGGATACACAAAAGTAAATGAAGTGTGATGGATACACTAAAGTGAACACGAAGTGTGATAGATGCACTAAGTGAACAAGTGTGATGGATACACAAAAGATGAGCACAAAGTGTGATACATGCACTAAGTGAACAAGTATGATAGATACACTAAAGGTGGACACAAAGTGTGATAGATGCACTAAGTGAACAAGTGTGATGGATACACAAAAGGTGGACACAAAGTGTGATAGATGCACTAAGTGAACAAGTGTGATGGATACACAAAAGTAATTGAAGTGTGATGGATACACTAAGGTGAACACGAAATGTGATAGATGCACTAAGTGAACAAGTGTGATGGATACACAAAAGTAAATGAAGTGTGATGGATACACTAAGGTGAATGACCTTAAACAGAACTTCTTTGAATGAACCGTACATACAATATCGCCTAGTTGCGCTAGTTTCAAATGAACCATACATACAATATCGTGCATGAATGAGAAAGAAACTTGATAGGTACAATGCAATACAATGCATGATGTTTAAGGAATGCAATAAACAAACCTAGCGGCGCTTTAGAAAGCACCTCATGGGGTGAGTGGCGATGAACCGCTCTACTCTGACGGGGATCTCCCCTCGTGCTCTGCGAACACTTACCTTCAACTTACAGTACAAAGGCTCTAAAATACTGACAAGGGTTCTTCACGTAGAACACTTTGGGTGCTGCCTTTCTTCCTGATCATATTCACAACTTTCCCTATTCTCCAACGGGGTGACAGACTAGGTTGGTTCAGTATCCAGAATTGAGGTACATACACACTATCTCAACCTATGGGGCCAAGGACACACCTCTGGGTATTTAAACCAGACTTTAGTCTCGAAAATCCTGAACCTTTGCATTCTAGGCAACAGCCATTCGAACTCTAGTTTCCACCGTCGCAGTTGGTCTCCTAGGAACTCATTGCGAACACAGCCAAGATGCTTCTGGCAGGGAATGTTACTCAGGGAGAGCACTTTTGATCTCCATTCTGGCTTGAAACAGGCTTGATCTTGAGCCTGAGGTAGAGGCACACTCATACTTCGGAGCCTTGGCAAGACCTGAAGAGGTACACACGGAATGCAATCTCGGAACTTACTGAAGTTGAAACAAACTCAGATAGCCGACATTTTCCCTATTTTCTTTTGCTTCACAGTCCGAAACCCATATAGCTTCAGATAGGTCCTGGTTTTACTATTCTAACATGACCTGGGTTGAACCCTGCAGTTTTATGGAAGAACGAATCTTGTTTTGCACAAATGTGGAGAACGACACGGCACTCTGAGCACAAAACGATTTTTTTTTTTTATTTTTAAATTGTAATAAGAAAAGGGTTCTCAACCGGGTATTGAGCCAACAACTAAACACAGTGCACCACGACTCAATAAAGGAAAAGAAAAGGGTAAACAACCTAAACACGTCGAGATACACTTGAAACGACTCAAAAAATGAGAATCGAGACAAACAAAACAAAAGACACAACACTCAGACGTGTTACAAAGGCGAGAGACCTCTAAGTTCGCGAGGAGCTAGTTTCTTCGGGTATTATTTCCCACCTTTTCTTATTTCTGTTTCTCATATCACTCGGCCCTCAAGCTCGGTTTTTCTCTCAAAACCCTTTTCTCGCTTTTTCTCTCAGCACACATCTCTCTATTCTTTAATCTCTCATTTTTCATCCCTCCCCAGGGTGGTTGATGGATAAACAGGAAGTTGCGGGCTCTTGCCCCTAGCATTCTGCTAGATTCTCTTCTTCTGCTCAGAACAATGAACTTTCCCGCAGAGGGGTTGCGCTACAACTGGGTGTGTAGCAAATCTGCAGCTGACATCAGTTGACGATGTTCTGCTGGGGAGTTTAGACATGATCAAATGTGTCCAGACGAGGGAGTGGAATATCTTGATCCATTCCAGTTCATGCTTCGCACTTGGCTTGATACCTGGTTGCTTGGAGGATGTTGAGAGCTTTCAGCCCTTTGTTGTTAGCTTCAGTTATGCCCTTTTCTGGCAGGTAGAGTGCCCTTTCTGGCAAGAATGTTGACAATAGGGAGAAGACAGAACACCTGACTCAACTCTGCCCCTAGTTCATCATTTTGACCATTTTTTTGTTTTGGCTTTATACTAAAACAATTTTGACCAAAATAAGAGTTAGATTAGCATACTTGTGCAATTTTCTGATTTAAAATCATGCAAGTCAGGTTATGAGTATTGAAAATTTTCCTTTTTTGGGGTCCAAGAGAA
The DNA here is from genome assembly GCA_030407325.1 of Camellia japonica. Lineage (NCBI taxonomy): Eukaryota > Viridiplantae > Streptophyta > Magnoliopsida > Ericales > Theaceae > Camellia > Camellia japonica. The sequence continues at coordinate 169,522,663 of JAPPVO010000059.1, read as the reverse complement.
GGTCCAGTTTTGAAAAAATAGAATAATTTTCGAGAAATTTAGTCAACCTCAATAAAAATTCCCAAAAACTATTTTTGCAAACGGCCGCTGCTCAACGAGCACGGAACCTACTCTTGAGATGCACAACCTCAGATCCCAAAACAATGGAAAATTGCCCCTTGTCTGAACGGCACTGTATGGCAATGGAAAATTGCCCCTTGTTTGAATAGCACCGCAGTGCACTGTATGGCAACGGAAAGTTGCCCCTTGTTTGAATACTACCACAGCGCACTGTAACCAGTTCTCATGGTGAAGGTCACAACCGAACTCTTGGATACATAAATGACAAAGATGACCCGTTCAATCTCACAGACAGGACGGTTGAATTTGAAGTGTTTTATGGCTGGACTTCAGAATGAAGTTGCCTACGTATCCCAAACATGGGAATCAAGCCTTACGTAGTTTGGGGTAAGGTACACTCGGGTATTTAACCTCTCCTTTTGCGCTCTAACTTTTGCCTAGGCCGCCCTTCCGGGTTTTCAACCTTGCGAGCTTTGTTTTTCTTTTCTTTTTCTTTTTCATCTTTTCTTTTCATTTTCTTCATTTTTTTCTTTTTTTTTTTATTCTTTGCATTTTTCTTTTTTTTTTTTTGTTCTTTTTGTTCTTTTTCTTGCTCTAACTTTTGCCTAGGTCGCCCTTCCAGGTTTTCGGCCCAGTGAGCCTCTCAAGGGTAAAAGTTTAGCTTTGTCCATGTTGAATGGTTTGAGATCTCGGAGCCATCTGAATCCAAGAGAATGGCTGCTGTTCGCTGATGATGTAGAAGTCCATCCAATGGAGGGTGAATTTGCCCCTAGTGTTGTGGATAGGAACTTGGTTGTCCTTCAGCAATACTTTTTTCTTTCCCCCTTCTGGGATTTGGCATTCTTGCCAGTCTTCCTTGGTTTGCAGAAAAGACTCATCTTTTCACTCTTCGAGCGCATCTGACATTTTTTCCCTAGTTCAAGGGCTGCTTTTGATCTAGCTTCGCAAGCTTCCTTTGATCACATCTGATATTCTCGTCCCTAGTTCATGGGCTACTTCTGATCCGGCCACACGGGCCTTACATTCTAGTTGACCGTTGAACATTTTGAATTAAGGTTCAAGGTTTGGAAGCAAAGGGGTCGAGTCTCGAGGCTGAGAACGATCCTAAGCTGGACAATCTCAAGAGCGATTCCACACAGGTCTTCGAAGGACCGCGCAAAACATTTTTTGAAATTTTTTAAGAAAGCGACAAATCACTCGCGCTGAGGACAATGTAGAACCAATCTGGATCAAGCCAGGATCCTTCTTAGTACTCACATTAACAAACATGATTTCATTCATTAAGGGCTTAGCATGCCTCTCTTTCTCTCAATTGATCAAATTTTGCAAAACTCGAGGAATTCTTTCCTCTTTGTTTTCACCGCAGTGTTCAAAAAGTTTTGAAAAACTTAGGTCAATGCAATGATTTGAAGGCACAGAAAAGCAGGTGAAATGTACTGCTGTTTCATTCAAGTTTGCTGGCACAACAGGCTCAAAGCAGAAACAAGCACAAAAGCATGAAAACCACAGCTGTTTCAATTAGATCTTCTGGCGTAACTGGCTCCCTGGTAAAAATAGATTCAAAAGAAAGCGAAAAGACAAACACAAAACAAAATAGTGATATCCGAGGCAACGCCCCCGGGATCACCCGACTCTAACAAAACAGGACTGACTCGATACAACAAGACAGACCCAACTGACTCAGTACGAAAAGACTGACTCTATACAACGGGACAGACTCTAAACGAAATAACAAAACTGACTCAATACCCGAGTCAGAAAGTACAAAAACCAACATTCACAAATGCTCAAAACAGTGCGTGCCATACGCCACATCTGGAGTAAACTGAGTGCCGCCCGCAGGTGGTTCATCCCCTGATTACATATTCGTACTATCCCCCAAGTTCACTGATCCAGTGGCGATAGACTTTGCTGAGCTGGTGCGGCGATGACCTTGTTGTCAAACAGATCTTGTACATCATGGCGAAGACGAAAGCAACTGTCAGTGTCATGACTAGTTTGTTGATGGTAGGCACAGTATTTAGTCTGGTCATGCTTTGGAGGGATAGGATCGGGTAGACGCCGTTGTTCCAACGGTTTCAGATATCCTTTCTGGAGTAAGACCTCTAGAGCGCTTGACAAAGACATATAAAGTGGTGTAAAAACCCTCTTGACTCTAGGTGGATATTTGGTTTTTTGTGAGCAACTTCCGGACGCACCAGTGAATGGGGTATCTGTTTTTGATGCGGTGGTGGTGACCATGCCCACTTCAGAAGATCTTGCAGCTGCATCACCACTGGTGGTCCCATTCAAATTGCGGGAAAACGCCCTCCTGGGCTGCTCCTTCTCCTGGTTAGTGAGGCCCTGCTTCGTAGCGTCCTCGATCTGTACCCCAATCTCATGTAGATCAGCAAAGGTGGGGAGGGGGAGAACGATCATCTTCTGCATGAGCTTGGGCTGGAGCTTGCGCACAACCATCCGAATCTGATCTTTGTCAACGGGCCTGATGGTCATCATCGAGGCCTTAGCCCTCCACTGGGTTACAAAATCAGAGAAACTCTCCTTCGGCTCTTGGCGAGTGACTTCAAGATCACGAGTTGTGACCTCGATCTGTGTGTTATATGAGTATTGAGCAATGAAGGCCTCAGCCATCTCTTCCCAGTTCTGTTTCACAGAGTTCTCCAATTTCGCATACCAGATTGCGGCTATCCTAGACATGGTTCGGCCAAATAGTGACAGCTTCTGGACTGTGGTCATGCCCATTGGCCTCAGAATATCAGAAAACAGGTGGAGGTGCACCACTGGGTCTCCAGAACCATCGAAGCGATCGATATGCGGCATCTTGAACCGGTTCGGCAGAGTCATGGCCGAATCGGTGTATCCGTCCTCAATATCTAGAATGGACTTCACACCTTGAGATTTCTTGAACAACTTTTAAAGCTTGCTTACTTTCAATGCTGTAGGGTCCATCTCGAACTCAAAGGGTGAATCCGATAGGTTGGTCTATGCTTTGGATAGCTGTGGTAGGATTGGGGGCGGAGCCGGCCCTGTGGGAATGTCCGTATCTTCCTAGATATTAGCTGTCTCCCCAAGTATTGGCATTCTTGGCGGGTGAGGAGCTTGGTGTGAAGCGGATGCTCTGGTTTGCTGTTGTAGCCTGGCAATTAACTCTGCCTGTTGAGCCATGACCTCGGCCTGTTGTTTGGCAAATTCTGCTTGACGGGCAACGTCCTGCTGCACGGTTCTCATACTCTCCTGGAGCTGACGCATCATCTCTTCCATTCTAACTGAAAACTGCTGATCTAACTAAACAAGTGTGTATCCCCTTTTTGAGGTGGAAACAGATATCTCAGCCCAACTGCGTACAGGTGAGGTGGATAATGACCGCTGAACTGGGGTCTGTTGAACGGGTGATCTGTGCTTGATTGGCCTTTTCTTGCCTTACCATTGGCAAAGGAAACACTGGTTGCTCTGAACTGAATCTCTGACCTGACAAAGTCTATCAGCACGAATCCAATGTACCCGGGGATATTGGAGCCCTCTGAAGCTATAGTTCCACGACTACCTTGCAAAAGAGAAAACAGACAGCATCTCAGCTTGATTTCACCAGAACAAGTATAAGCATAGCTGAATGACTGTGCTCTCTATTGAATTCTACCCAAAACTCTACCCGTAAACTGATACCTTCGGGTAAAACTGATCCCCCCAAAATACTGATGCCCTCAGGCCTGATACCCCGACTTGCAAACTGATACATGCATTTCGGTAGAGACGCACTCTAAAAGCACATAGCAGACAAGTGAGAGCCAAAAACACCCCTATGGAGTGGTAGGGTTTCCCTGTCCTATTTTGTCAGGAGGTAGGGTTTCACTACGCACACAGCGGTTTCAAACAACCTACAATCGGGTAAGCAACCTGTCCGAGCTTGGAATGGCCACTATGGATTCCGAATATGCACTAGGTCGAATGGTTAAAAAGGGTGCCCCGGTGAAAATCGGGGTTTGTGTTCACATCGTGGCAGAGCCCGTAACCGTTCAGCCTTATGGCACGCTTCTCAAAGCGAGCCTCCGGCAAACCGTTCAGGAATAGCAGACGGCAAACACTGTGTCCTAGGCGCACCAATGCACATGCAATGCAAAGAAACACATAAGTGTAGTCAAAACAAGATATCATGAGTTCGAGTCAAGTTCTCTAAGTCCCCAGCAGAGTTGCCAGAAACTGTAGACGTCCCCGAACGTCCCGGGAAAATCCCGTTTTGTTCATTTGGGCTTACTACAGTTCGGATTCAAATGTCACGGTTCTGAATCTAATCCCGTAAAGTGCAATGCGAGGCCGATAAATCACCAAAGAGTCCAAATCTCGAAAATCGTTTTGAAAAACTGATTTTTAGAAAGAAGTGCCAAACATGGACTGCTTTGCCAGATACAGAGTCGCCACCTAAATATTTTATTTTGAGGGAATTTAGGAAACCCTGACTCGTGCCTAAGGCCACGTGTCTGTCATCACCAAAGTTGCCTCGGCTCGAGAACTTGGGTACGATTGGGGAAGGTCATGCAATGAGCACCCCCACTCGCCCGATCAAAGATCGGCTACTACTAAACATGATATCGAGTTTTTGAAAACACATGCATTCTTATTCCGATTATTAGCTAGAATTACTATGTGATGCGCACAACACACAAGTATAGACTGGATCGCCTAAGTTGGAACAAAACATCTCATGTTTGTTTTTGAAAGAGGTTTGCTACTCGCAAGTAGGCTAAAATGTGGATTTTGCCACCCTCAAGTGGGCTTAGAAAACATGGTGATTTGCTACTCTCAAGTGGGCTTAAAACTTGCAATCAATGAATTGTTCCAACTCAGGTAATCCAGCCTTCACCCACAGGCATTCAGGAAATTATATCACATAAGCAAATAGCCTCATGGCAGGCATGCTTTCATGGCAGTCACTCACATACATGCAAGGATGCTAAAGCATAAACACTCACCGAGTACTCTAAGCCAAAACAGAAGATAGTTAGTAATCATGCGTGATCCTAGCTATGTCAAGAATGCCTAATGCAACACATGCAAAATGCAACTAAGATAGGCTCGGCTATTTTAAAATGTCATGTGAAATGCAACTTGATACATGCATTCAAACATGAATTGAAATACAATGCAGTTAGTATGATGCACTGAGCCCGGTGTATGCAAGACAGATGAATGAATGCGAACATGCGAGCATAAGGATGCTAATTGAAACATGCCCTAAAACTAACCATCGTAAGCTAGTAAATAAAAGGGAGAAAGAAATGGGGGTTGGAAGACATGCATCACACACACGCACACTTATTTACAACATTGCCCTCTCGGAGGAGGGTCCGAATAAATAATACAACACCAACTACGTAATCTAAGCTAATCTAATTAAGCTAATTATTACAAAACCAAAATGAAAAATAAATTACAGCTAATTATTACACAACTCTAATTAATTAACAAACTAACTAAGTAAGCAATTAAACTAGCATGCAAACTACATGAATGTGGACGGCCTCAGCTCTGCCTTAAATGATAAAGGATGCATGCATGCTCGAGTCGCCTTGTCGGGAAATCCATCGCGATGCCTTGGCTTGCCTTTGTTTGCAATTGATTTCAGAAATTTGCACAAAGCTCCAGAGAGATGAAACTCCACCCCGGGAAACTGTGGGAAGGCTGCCGACCAGCTTATAGGCATGGGAGACCAACTACCGACCACCTTTTGTGGTGGAAACCAAAGAAGGTGGTCGGCCTGCCAGAAAATCTGGTCGGCCGACCAGTTTCTTCTCCTGGATTCTGTTTTTCTGCAACAAAGGGAAAGAGAGAGGCACGACAAGGTATTTGCAACACATGTGTGCATGACCACTCTTCCCGTCATTGCATAAGCTCTAGGGAGTGTAGTCCTCGACCCTCGGACCACCGGTCGCGCATCTCGATGCATGATGGCCAAGGAGTTGAATTGCACGACTCAATGTGAAATGAATGCACATACAAGCACCTAAAGCCAACAACTCCGTCATGGGTAGTCAAAAGTGTCGGCGACCGGGAATCAAGGCACGTTTCGTCACTTTGAGTACGAAACGTCCATCGTTTCCCGTGTTCGGACTAACTCCTATTCCGAACACAATGCAACAAACAATGGCATGCACAATGTGACTTTAAGTATGCAACCTAAATGCTATGCAACTAAGTGATGCAAACATGCAAAGGATGACATGCAAACATGCAACGAGCATACAAAATGCTATGAACTAACAATGGCATACTCAATGCATGTGGTACTTAGCATACACAATGCACCTAAGAACTAACATACACAATGAGATGAACAAGGCATGCACAATGCAATGATCAATCATGCGACAATGTGGCATACTCAATGCTATGGAATACAATGGCATACTCAATGCAAAAATGGACTTAAACCAAAATGACTGGGCCTCAGCTACATCCAAATCAGTGGCCAAACATGATGAAAACAAGACTCCAAAACTCATGCTAGCATATACAATGCAAGGACCTAAGCCCAAGGGCACAAAATGCAACTCCACAAAAGCATTGAAAGGATGAACTATGGCATACAATGACACATGTTCCAGCTCTGAAATGACATACAAAATGGCTCCGAATCATGAAAACAACTCACACAATGCATGTTGAAAGGCTCAAGTACCGAAGCTAGTGAAGCACATTACACTAGAGGCATGCAAGGCGATGCTCAAATGACAAAACCAACTCCAAACAGACCTTAAGCAGGCCCAAAATAGTGGCAAAATGAGCCAAGATGGTGGCTTGAAAGGCATAAGAATGAAGCTCAATGCAAAGGCTCATAAATGGGGTATAATGATGCAACTCTCAAACACATTGAAAGAGTGACAAACATGAGAATATGGCCAAGAAATAAACTCTAAAATATCATGCTCAATGATGCTAAAACATGCAAACACCTCAAGTTAAGCATGCAAGGGGATTCAAAACTCAAGGCTAAACAAGGCTATTACACTGCAACCATACATGGCAAGCATCATTCGACCAAGGGACCTCAAAACAGAGCTAAGGCAGCCCAAAATATGAACAAAATCAGTTTGGAGCATGGCCAAAATATGCTAGCATAGAGGGCCAAAACAACATGCATTATAAGCTAGTGAACATGATTTACACTACAAGCATGTGAAGCATATGAGAGGCTACCAAACTAGCCAAAAACATAATCATGGCATGTCAAATGATGGCCAAAAACCCACTGAAACATGACCAATACATGCAAGAATGAGGTGTTACTTTGATAGGCTATGCAAGGGATTGTTCTACACATGCAAGAGGCAAACAAAAGGTGACCAAACCAGCCATAGACAGAGTCTAGGCAGGTCCTAAAAGCCACTAAAAAGGGCCTGAACCATGGCTAGGAAGTGTAGAAATATATGCTCCCTTGGAAAGCCAAAAATGCAAGCAAACAAGGCCAAAAGAGAGAGGGTCACCCCTATCTGATTTTGGCCCTCAAAACCACATGCCAACCACTGAAAATCCGCTGGATTTCAGTGGCTAAAGGGCCAAGCAAAGCTCAATACAAAGGTCTCATGGCATGGCTCAAAACAAGGCTAAATAGGGCATGCAATAGGGTAGATGACCCTCAACACCAAAAGAGCCTTAAACAAACATGAAAACCACTTAAATATGAAGCTTTTTTCAGTTGAAAACAAAGCCTAAATATGCATGCAAGTATGGCTAGGAGAATGATCAAGATAGAGCTTAAAAAGAGGGAAAATGAGTTACCCTTGAAGCTCAGCAAAACCAACAAGTTTTGGGACCAAAAACCAACTCTTCAACCTCTGAAAATACCCTCCAAGAACCTCAGATCAATGGTGGAGTTGTATGTCTATGAGGTGTGGTGCAATAGGTCAAGAACAACACACTTTTGAGCCCAAAATGTAGAGATATAGAGAGAGATGTATATTTTTGCCTTAGCAAAATTTTAGAACCTGGTATAAGGAGAGGCAGAGCCTCTCTTATAGAGGAGCAAAGGTTCAAGGTTCCCCAAGAAGCTAAAACAAGGGTGCAAATCCTCCATACACGTGTATGGAGGATACAGTCTGTGCCTTCCAGCTGGCACAGCTGGCATCCACTCAATCAGACAAAACAGGAGGAAAGTTGCCGACTAGAAAAGGTGGTCGGCCTGCTACTTTTAGTGGTCGGCCGACCACCTTAAGTGGTCTCCCAGAAAAAAAACGTGGTCGGCAGGTGCATTTGGTGGTCTCCACACTGAAACCAAGCCAATGGTAGTGTGAGAGACCAGTAAATGTGGCCCAAAGATCAAGAAAACCAGTCTCCTGACTAGAAAATCGGCTGGCGGAGAGAGAAGTGGTCTCCAAGGAGAAAAACTGGTTGGCAGGGGGAATTGTTGGTCTCCACACTGAAAGCAAGCTAATGGTGTGGTGGGAGACCAGCAAATATGGCCCAAAGACCAAGAAAACCAGTTTCCCGACCAGAAAACCGACTGGCGGGAAGAAAAGTGGTCTCCAAGGATAAAATCTTGTCTCCCACCCTTGTACCACTTCCCAAACAAGGAAAGTAAGGTTTGTACCCAAGACAAACCAAAACGGATGCAAGACGAGGGTTCGGGAGGCAAAGCGCGCAGCCGGGACCTTCGAAAACTAGCTGTCAAGCATCAAAAGTGGCGTACGACCACAAAAGTGGTCTCCCGGACCACAGTGTCCCTCTTGACAGAGGAAACAAGGTGTGTTCCAAAAACCGTGCCAAACGGAGAATGTTAAGCGGTCCCGAGCCAAGGCGCACGGCCGACGGCTCTGAAAACCGGAAACTAGTCTCCAAATGGGAACAGTGGCCTACGACCATGAAAAGTAGTCTACGACCACTGAGAGATGGTCTACAAGACCTCTTCCTCCCTCTGGGAAGAGAAAACAAGACTTGGTCCGCGGACCGAGTCAAAGTACAAAGAGTCCCGAGGTCCGGAGGTGAGGCTCTCAGCCAAGAACTCCGAAACCTCGAAACGAGCACAACATGCGCAATCACCGAGCGCTCAATCGATGACGTCTGAGTCTTAAGGTCGATCAAAAATGGGGTGTCTACACCACCAAACAAGGTGGGCTTAAAACATGATGATTTGCCACTTCCAGTGGGCTTAAAAACGCACATTTTGATGAATTGTTCCAATTCAAGCAATGAAGCCTTCATCTACAGGCATTCATGCAGTTATAGCAGTTAAGCAAATAGCCTCATGGCAAGCATGCTATCATGGAAGCACTTACACACATGCAAGATACTAAAGCATAAACACTTACAGTGTACTCCGAGCCAAAACAGGAGGTAATTAGAAATCATGCATGATCCTAGCTATGTTAAGATGCCTAATGCAACACATGCAAAAATGCAACTAAAATAGGCTCGGCTATCTAGAATGGCATATGAATGCAACACTTGATAACATGCTGTTAAACACGTATTCAAGTAAGTGTATTGAAATACGATGCAGTTTGAATGATTCGCTGAGCCCGGTGCATGTAAGACAGATGAATGATGCATGCATGCAAGCATAAGGATGCTAATTGAAACATGCCCTAAAACTAACCATTGAAAGCTAATAAGTAAAAGGGAGAAAGAAATGGGGGTTGGAAGACATGCATCACACACACGCACACTTATTACAAAATTTTCCCTCTCGACGGAGGGTCCGAATAATAATAAGCTAATTAACTACGCTAAGCTAACTATTACAAAACGAAACTAATTAACTAACAAGTTAACTAATTACAAACACAAATGAATAGCTAAGGGCATTAACTACTTGAGTACAGAACCAAATAGTCAACTAGCTAAGCAAAGCAGTTAAAAGGAGCCTCGAGGCGAGGGGTGCATGCATGCTCGGTCACCTCGCTTGGAAATCCATTACTATGCCTCGAATTGCCTCTGTTTGCATTTGATTTCAGAACACTGCAAAACTTCCAAATTGCTTCTACTCCGACACAGGGACCTCCTGGAAGGCTGCCGACCAAAAAATGATGTTGTAGACCACCTGTAGACCACTTAAGTTTGCTGTAGACCATAAAAAGTGGTCGGCCAGCCACTTTTACTGGTCTGCCGACCAGAAAATTCTGCCAAGCTCCAATTTGTTGCAACAGAGAACAAGAAGGGGCACAACAGTGTATTTGCAAGGTATGTGTGCACAACCACTCTCCCTATCATTTCTCAAGCTCAAGGGAGTGTGGTTCTCGACTCTCGGGCCACCAACCGAGCATCGCAATGCACGGTGGCCGAGAAGCCAAGTTTGCACAATTCAATGTCAATGAATGCACAAATAACACATAAGGGCCTTAACCTCTATCATGCATGATCAAGAAGATCGGCGACCAAGAAACATAACACGTTTCATCACTGCAAGTATGAAACGTCCCTCACTTCTCGTGTTTGGATTAATGTTCAATCCAAACACAATGCAATGCAATAACATTCCAAACAACGTGCAAACAACATGAGCATGTCAAGTTAGAGTCCTAAAGCATGAAAGCTAGTGAAGGATACAACACAAGGGCTATGTAATGCAATACTCTATGGACCAAACCAGCCCCAAATAGACCTCATGCATGCCAAAACAGTGGTCAACACACCAAAACTTAGGCGCAAAAAGGCAAGATATGCATGCTCATGTAATGGCTCATCAACTAGGCATATGGGTCAACTCTCAAACATGATGAAGAAGTGACAAATGTGAGAGTGCAGCTACACTAAATGCACTGAAATCATGTGTGAAATGATGCCAAATCACTCAAACAACACAGGTATAGCATGCAAGAGGGCCTAAGGTACAAGGCTACTAAAGGAGACTACACAAGAGGTATGCAATACATGGCACAAATGATTGAACCAACCATAGACAGAGCTCAATTAGGTCAAAACAAAGGTCAAAACAAAGACCAAAACATGCTGGGATGGGAACTCAAAAGCCTAGAAAAGCATGCATACGCATTGGTCCATAATCGAGGCACAAAGGCACAACTCTTAAAAGTATTCAAAGAGTGAAATAAGTGAGAATATGGCAATGCTATATGCTCTAAAATAACATGTTAAATGATGTCATGGCAAGCAAACATCTCAAACAAAGCATGCTAGAGGCATCAAAACACAAGCCTAGTCAAGCCCATTGCACTACAACTATGCAATACATGAACCATATGGCTAAGACAACCCAAAATAGTCCTAGAGCATGTTAAATCAAGACCAAAAACATGTTGTAGTAGAGCCAACACATGCTAGGATAATGAGCTAAAACAACAAGCATACAAGGCTACTAAGTGAGATTTGCTCTACAAGTACAAGATGCAAACCACAAGTGGCCAAACCAGCCAAAAACAGAGTTGTATTATGGAAAAATAAGACCAAAAACACCTTGAGATGATAGCCCAAAAGCTTAGACAAGATGGCATACATATTGGCTCATATTTAAGGCATAAAGCACAACCTTCCAAAAGCATTGAAAGAGTGAAGCATGGGAGAGTATGACCACACTACATACACTGAAATCACATATCAAATGATGCTAAATCATGCAAATGGCCCAAGCAATGCATGCTAGTGACTTGAAAACTCAAAGCTAGTGAGCAAGATTGCTCTATGGCTATACAAAGCAAGGCATGCATGATGAAAACAACTTAAAATAGAGCTTAAGCATGGCAAAACATGAGTAAAATCTTGCTGGAGTGGAGCCAAAAACATGCTATAATGATGGTCCAAAGCATGATGCATGTTAGGCTAGTGAGTGGAATTGCATTACAAGTATAAAAAGCATGCATGAGGTTATCAAACCAAGCCAAAATAGTGTTATGCCATGCTAAAATAAGGCATGAGACATGCTACGATGGGGCCTCAAGGTGGTAGAAAAACATGCTAACTTGGTGAGCCATCAACACAAGCACACAAGAGAAGAGGAGGGGGGACAACCCCCACCCATTTGGGGCCTCAAAACCACATTTCCACCACTGAAATTTTCCTGGAATTTAGTGGTAGAAAGGCCATGAGAAGGTGATCTCAAAGGCCTAAAAGGATAGCACAAAACAAAGCCAAACAAGGCACAAAAGGGGGTAGACCACCCCCAACACCAAAGAGGCCTCAAGCCAACATCTTAAACACTTGAAAATAAAGCTTTTTGTAGTTTAAAGCTAGGCCTAAAACATCATGCAAATAGGGCCAAAGACTTAAACAAAACAAAGCTTTAAAAGGATTAGAGCCTTACCCTTGACGACCAAGAACAAGGCAACAACTCCAGCAACGTTTCTGAGCTAAAACCAGCTGAAAACACTCAAATGCAACCTCCAAGAACCTCAGCTCAAGAATGAAGGTGTTTCACTAGGTGTTTGTGTGCAAAAGTGTGAAGAAATGGCACTTTAAAGCACAAACCAATGCAAATATAGAGAGAGAGAGGGAGAAAACAAGAGAGATATATTATGTATAGCCCTAATACAATTTTTCTGAACCTGAGACAAGAGGGAGGAGGCTCCCTTATATAGAAATCCAAGTCTCAAGCTTGTTGAACAAGCTAGAGACTTGAAGCAATCCCTCCGTACACGTGTATGGAGGATGCAATCTGTGCTCTCCAGCTGGCACAGCTGGCATCCACAACATCTGCAGAAAATGCAGGAAAGTTGCCGACTAGTTGATGTGGTCGACCGACCACTCCCACTAGTCGATCGACCAGAAAAAGTGGTCTGCAAGGATAAAAAGTGGTCGACAAGGGGGGAAGGGTGGTCTGCACAGAGAAAGGAAGATGGGGGCATGGCTGCCGGCCACTTTAGGTGGTCCACAGACCACCCACCCTAGCTGGCCGACCAGAAAACTGGCTGGCAGAGAAGAAAAGTGGTCTACAGGGGGAGAAACTGGTCTACACCCCTGTTCCACTCTCCAGGCAAGGGATAAGAAGGTTTGGTTCAAAACCAAACCAAAAAGGAAGCAAGACAAGAGTCCGCAAGGCGAGGCACTCAGCCAGAAGCCCCGAAAACTCTTCTACGGGTACAAAAAGTGGTCTACAAGAGCGAAAGGTGGTCTATGGCCACAAAAAGTGGTCTACAGGCCTCTGTTTCCCTCTAGGCAAAGGCAACAAGGCAAGGTCCAAAAACCAGGCCAAGAGGAGAAAGTTAAGAGGTTCCAAGACAAGGCGCTCGACCGAAGGCTCCGGAAACCGGAAACTAGCCTACAAGAGGGAAAAGTGGTCTATGACTACGAAAAGTAGCCTGCAGGCCTCTCTCTCCCTCCAGGCAAGGTCAACAAGGCATGGTCCATAAACCAAGCCAAAACACAAAGAGTTCAGAGGCCCGGAGGCAAGGCACTCAGCCGAAAACTCCAGAAACTCGAAACGAGCACAAACATGCGCGATCATCGAGTGCTCAATCGATGATGTCTGAGTCTTAAGGTCGGTCAAAAATGGGGTGTCTACACTCCATCACTATTGAGAGGTACCTTTTTGTTTTGCAACTCGATAGCTAATGTGTTGATTGATACGGGTGCATCCCATTCATTTATTTTGTCTGCATTTGCATATGTTTTGGAGTTGGATTTGGCACAGTTAGCATCTCCTATTTGTGTTGTGTCACCTATTGGGGGTGAGATGGTTCTGAAGCAGGGGTGTCAAGGTTGTGATATAGAGGTCGCCGATCGTCGGCTTTCCTTTTCTTTTGTGTTGATGGATATGTTTGGTTTTGATGTCATTTTAAGTATGGACTGGTTATCATCACACTGGGCTGTTATAGATTGCTACCGCCAAAAGGTTACCGTATATACCTTGAACGGCGATTATTTTCACTTCTTGGGAGATCAGGTTGGTAGAGTTTTACCACCGGTGTATGATCCGTGTGGGCGGGGTGAACTTAGTTGTCTTCTCGCTAGCTTTATGAGTAGTGAGTCTGATAAGGCCAGGTTGAGTTGCCAAGAGTGGTTTGTGAGTACTCGGACGTTTTTCCCGAGGATCTTGTTAGTTTACCACCTTACCAAGAGATCGAGTTCTCTATTGATTTAGTGCCTGGCACGGCACCGATTCCTATGGCACCATATCGTTTTGCATCAGCTGAGTTGAGTGAACTGAAGGTTCAGCTCTAGGAATTGCTAGATAAGGGTTTTATTCGCCCTAGCACTTCACCTTGGAGAGCACCGGCCCTCTTTGCTAAAAAGAAAGATAAGGCTTTGAGATTTTGCATTGATTACTGAAAATTGAACCGAGTTACGATTAAGAACAAGTATCCTATGCCCTGTATCGATGATCTGTTTGATCAGTTGAAAGGGTCCCGTTGTTTCTCTAAGATAGATTTGAGATCGGGCTACCATCAGTTGAGAGTCAGGGAAGAGGATATCCTGAAGATGGCATTCCGTACGTGGTATGGCCATTATGAGTTTGTGGTGATGTCTTTGGGCTAACCAATGCCCTAGCTATGTTTATGGACCTTATGAACCGGATTTTCCAAGAGTTCTTAGATCGCTTCGTGGTCGTCTTTGTGAACGACATTTTGATTTATTCACCTTCTGAGGAGGAGCACGAGGAACACTTGCGAGTGGTGCTTGAGTTACTTAGAGCCCATAAGCTGTATGCTAAGTTTGGGAAATGTGAGTTCTGGCTAAGAGAGGTTAAGTTCTTAGGCCATGTAGTATCCGGGGAAGGGGTGACTATGGATTCATCCAAGATAGAGGCGGTGCAAGATTTGGCACAACCTAAGATTGTTTTCAAGATCCGTAGGTTTCTGGGATTGGCCAGGTATTACCGTCGGTTTGTGAAAGATTTCTCCAAACTAGCTTCGCCCTTTGACTGGATTGACGCGAAAAGGGGTCAAATTTGTGTGCAGTAAGACTTGTGAACAGTCATTCCAAGAGCTTAAGGTTAGACTTACCACCGCTCCAGTCTTGATTATTCCGAAGAGGGGTTTGTGCTATTTAGTGTATAGTGATGCCTCATGATAACATTTGGGTTGTGTCTTTATGCAAGAGGGGAAAGTAGTAGCCTATGGCTCACGGCAGTTGAAAACACACGAGAGAAACTACCCTACCCACGATATAGAGTTAGCAGCTGTGATTTTTTCCTTGAAGATTTGGAGGCACTATCTCTATGGCGAGAGGTTTGAGGTGTTTTTTGATCATAAGAGTTTGAAGTATCTATTTACACAGAAGGACTTGAATTTGAGGCAGAGAAGGTGGATGGAGTTCATAGAGGATTATGACTTCGAGTTGCACTATCATCCGGGGAAGGCCAATGTTGTGGTCGATGCCCTCTGTAGGAAATCCATCAGTAGTGTGGCTTGTATAGCTATCTGAGAATGGGAGATATTGGGTGCTCTTGGTGAATTTGACTTGCGTCTGGGCGAGTCTGTTGAGTCCGCAGCCTTGTTTTCTGTAGTTGCGCAACCTACACTTGTGAATCGAGTGTTAGAAGCACAGAAGGGTGACTTTGAGGTGGAATCCCTCTGAGAGAAGATCTCTAGTGGGAAGGTAGAGAAGGGTTTGTCTGTGTACCCTGACCTGAGTGTGAGATATCGAGACTGCTTATTTGTGCCGGAGTCTTGCTGAGAGGAAGTACTCCAAGAGTTTCATCATTCACGCCTTGCGGTGCATCCGAGAGGCACAAAGATGTATCATGATTTGAGCCGCCAGTTTTGGTGGAGGGGTATGAAAAAGGATGTGGCAATGTTCGTATCGAAGTGCCTTACTTGCCAGCAAGAGAAGGTCGAACATCAGAGGCCAGCGGGTTTGTTGCAACCCTTGCCTATAGTGGAATGGAAATGGGAGCATGTCACAATGGACTTTGTTGTGGGTCTTCCAAGGACTCAACGGGGTAGTGACGCCATTTGGATGGTAGTTGACCGGTTAACCAAGTCGGCGCACTTTATTGCTATGCGCGTAAGAGATTTGGTAGATTACCTTGCTGACTTGTATATTTGGGACATAGTGAGGTTGTATGGGGTCCCAGTGTCGATTGTCTCAGATAGAGATCCACGTTTCACCGCCTGGCTATGGCAGAGCTTGCAGAGTGCCTTGGGCACTAGATTGACTTTTAGCATGGCTTACCATCCTCAGACTGATGGGCAGTCCGAGCGCACTATTCAGATACTTGAGGATATGCTTCGACGCTGTGTCCTTGACTTTAAGGGGTTGTGGAAGAGACACCTACCCTCAGTGGAGTTTGCCTACACTAACAGTTTCCAATCGAGTATTGGCATGGCACCATTTGAGGCCTTGTATGGCCGACCGTGTAGATCTCCAGTGTGTTGGGCCGAGGTGGGTGATGAACCTCTGTTAGGTCTAAAGTTGGTTCGGGAAACGACAGAGAATGTGGCACTTATCCGTAAGAGGTTGGTTACAGCCCAGAGTCGTCAAAAGAGTTATGCCGACCGTAGGAGGAGACCTTTGTCATTTGAGGTTGGTGACCACGTCTTTTTGAAAATATCACCTAGACGGGGTTTGATGAGGTTTGGGAAGAGTGGGAAGTTATCCCCTCAATTTATTGGCCCTTTTGAGATCCTTGAGCGGATTGGGGAGGTTGCCTATCGTTTAGCGTTGCCACCGCAACTTTCCGGAATGCATGACGTGTTTCAAGTTAGTATGCTTCGGAAGTATGAGCCAGATCCATCACATGTGTTGGATTGGACCGACTTAGAGGTAGATGAGGATGCCTCGTATGAGGAGAGACCGGTAAGGGTCATGGATAGATCGGACCAAGTCTTGCGAGGCAAGACGATTCCCTTGGTCAAAGTATTGTGGAAACATCACAGGGTTGAGGAAGCAACTTGGGAACATGAAGTGGAGATCCGAGAGAAATACCCGGACTTATTTGTTGATGTTTGAGTATAAGTTGAGATTTTAGTTTGTTTAAGAACTATGAAAACATTATATATGTTTTGAGATTGTAACACATTGTGAATGTTTAGTATGTTTCGGAAACACAAGTTAAATTTGAACATTGCATATGTTATTTAAGTTCTGGAAATGTAAACTTGTTATAAACATTGAATATGTTTGGAAACATGAGATGTATGTGTTGAAATTTGTTAAATCTCGGAATATGCCTGTTGATAATATATGTTGAGTTGTATATGTTGCGGATTTATTCTCTTGTGAAGAGATGGAATGACCGGTGGATGGATCATGATGGTGAATGTTGAATTGAAATCACGTTGGGAATTGAGTAAACATGATTTTGAAACTTATATTAAATTTCGAGGTCGGAATTCTTTAAGGAGGGAGGTTATAGCGCTCCAGGTTTTACCCCGACCTTTATTGTGTTTCGGAGTCGGGTTCCGTGGTTGTGTGTTGTTGTCTATATCTTATTTCCATCCTTTAATTCTTTGTATTTAAGTTTTGGGATGTGTTGGGCGAGTTTGGAACAAGTTGGTTGTGAGTTGGTGCAAGGGGTTGCTGTCCAAGTTTTGGTCTCTTCGCTCGAGCGAAGCTTTTTGCGCTCGAGCGAGCCTTGGGTGTTTGTCTCTTCACTCGAGCGAGCATTCCTCAGCAGCACAACCGAAACACAACCCAGCCAAGTACTATGTATTTCACTAGTAGCACGGTCACGACATCGACCAATGCTTCAAGCTGCGTCATGAGATTCAAGACCTCATCGACAACAAGGTGATTGCACCACCCCAAAATGCAAATGTGACTACAAACCCCCTTCCAGCCCACAATCAAGTTCCTCCACCTAGGAATCTCAACCTAATCCATACACTGGTCGTCCCCTATGACCCCAGTGTATATATTACCCTTTCCCACCTACCCAGACCGACAGTGTTCATTCCTAAAAGCACAGACATGTGCATGATGGACACATCTGCACTTCAACCTAAATCTGGGGTGACAGTTGCAGTAGAAAGGAGGCTGGCCTTTTGAGGAGAGTATGAGTCTGTTGCCTGAGTGCTCTGAGGACTTGTCTGAAGAGAAATATGATCCAAGCAACTACATCACGCTGATTGATTAAGCTAAACCAGAACTGGTGTTGTCGTATGTAGTAGAGACCAATGTGCTTAGGAAGGATGGCCCGAGTTAAGGGTTGGATGATCTGGCGGAGCTAGAGAAGGACTTAGACTATAGCACTCCAGGTTTTACCCCGACCTTTATTGCGTTTCGGACTTGGGTTCCGTGGTTGTGTGTTGTTGTCTGTATCTTATTTTCATCATTTAATTCTTTGCATTTAAGTTTGGGGATGTGTTGGGCGAGTTTGGAACAGGTTGGTTGTGAGTTGGTGCAAGGGGTTGCTGTCCAGGTTTTGGTCTCTTCGCTCGAGTGAGGCTTTTTGCGCTCGAGCGAGCCTTGGGTGTTTGTCTCTTCGCTCGAGCGAGCATTCTTGCGATTGAGCGTGCGTCTGCATCTCTGTAAAGACCCGAAAGTTGGTATTCTTCGCTCGAGCAACACTTCTTGCGCTCGAGCAAGCCTTGAGTTATTTGTTCCTTCGCTCGAGCGAGAACTCTTACGCTCGAGCGTGCATCTACGTTGGTGGCAGACTTGAAGCTTTGCATTGTGCGCTCGAGCGAGGTCTTTTGTTGTGTTTGGTCGCTCGGGTGACAACTCCTTCGCTCGAGCGAGCCTCGTATATATCAGTTCGCAGCAGCGTGATTTTACATCACTTTTTGCTCTCTTCTTCCCCAAAAACCCTAGATCGGCAGCTCCTCTCTCTAAAACACTCTTTTTCTCTACAAATACTCCATGTTCTAGGGTCATTCTACCCTACTCCCTTTGTTAAAAAGCTTGATCATTGTGTGGGCTTCCTTTTGATCCGAAATACGTGGGATTTGGAGCATCTTTGGGTTTCTCTCTTCTTCTCCTTTGGTCTCCAAGCTTTGAGGTAGGGATAATCTACTCTCTAATATGAGTTTTAACCTTCATATTTGTCATTTGGTATAAACGTTGGGTGTTGGGAAGTTTGGGTGAAGTTAGGGTTTGAGATTTGAAATTGTGAAAGAGGGGTTTTCTATTGTGGGTTCCATATGGGTATAAGAGGCCTTGAAACATGTTATTGCTTGGGCAATATTGGTGAAATTTGGTTTTGGGTGCAATGTATGTTAAATGGGGAGATTTGCCCTAATATGAATGAAATAAGTTATTGGTATAACTAATGAAATTGGCTTGGAAATTATGGAATTGAAGGAAATTGTGATTTAATGGTGTAGTTGGATTAATAAATCACTCACCCATGGAAAAGTTGATAAATTATCAGTTGATAGATTTATTTATCTGTTTAGAAATATCTGTTTTGGGCTATCGGTGGAGGATAGCTATGATTGTTGTAGAGAATGCATGATTATTAGGTGAATTGAAACTAATCAATTGGATTATGTCATTGAATATGACGGTTGGATTAAACCATTGAATATGTGATTTATTTGGTCATTGTATATGACAACGTGTTTAAATACATTGTATGTGTTTCTTTGTTTAGGAGGATATAGGGGATGTACTCCATTGTGCGGGAGATAGGGGATGGACTCCATTGCTAATTAAGATGGCCGGAGTGTCAAGGGTGAAAGTCCCGAAATCTTATATATTTGTGGGTGTCGGTTCCCTCGGACGTGGTTCCGTAAAATGGCAAAGAAATAGAAGTGTTGAATTGATGAATGTATTGAATTGTGAACCATTAAGTTGTAGTCTCATTTCGGTTGTTTTGATAATAATGAATTCGGTTAATTGACTTTATCCGAAAAGAATGAATGGATATGAATTGAGATATTGGGTATCTATATTTGTCATCTATGTCGAATGAACTTCAAAAGAATATGTATCGGTTAGGAATATCTCACATTTATTCGATGCTTATGTCTTAGTTAATTCTCATATGTTGTTTAGCATATCTCTACTGGGCTTTGGCTCACCCTACTTGGGACACCATTTTCAGGTACAGGTGACATGCCACTTCCAAGGACATAGCTTGGGAGGTTGAGGGGTTGAAGGCTCCATTTTTGTATATTTTGTTTGGTGTTTAATGTAAAATTTCAAGTCGAGGGCTTTATATGCATAAGAGTTAGAACTCTTCTTTTGTTGTAACCAAGTGATAACTTGGAAAGCTGTAAGCCCGTAGGGCATTATTTTCTTGATCTTCAGTTACGAACAATTATAAATATGTAATATATGTGATACGTTTTGTAAAGAAGACTCTGATGAATGAAAGGATAATATTTCTCTTATGTTCATGGGTTTCGTAAATGGTTGTCTTATACTATTTTTTTAGGGTGTTACATAGACAACCTGCAGTTCTTTGATGAACAAGATCAAGGGGATGTATAGATTGACTGGTTCAATTTGAATGGATCAATGGACAACTCTGGGTGGTTGAGTGATGAACTCGACAGGAAGGAAGGTACTAAAACAAAATCGGAGGAAAAGGAAGCAGGAATTGCTAAGGTGGCTACAATGGTCGATGGAAAGGGGAAACTACTAGAGAACACTGGTGTGGAAAGTTCAGCTCAGGAACTAGGCATTATAAGTACTGTGGACACGGAACAGGAAACTACATTGAAGTAGTTTGCACAAGAGAGGGTTGAAGACAAACAAAAAGCTGTAATGGCCCAACACCCTGCGGGGGGTACTGGTGATGTAAAAGTGACCGGACTGAAGCCGGACAATTGTTTGTCGGCTGCTGGAGGTATGTAGTGGGACAATGACGATCTACATATGGCCCACACTGATGAAGATTAGGGTGAGTGCTTTCCAGACGACACTTGTTACACTGAAGAGATAGATCACATGACAAGAAGTAGGTGGTATTTCAAGCTAACGCACTTAGACCAAGCTAAGGCATCCAGGAAAGATAGAGAGGTTGAGAAATAGAAAGAGAAACAGCTGGAAGAAGAAGCAGTGTTGAAGCGACTGAAGAAAATTCAGGTCGACATCTCAATTTGGGGCCTGCTCATGGCCTCCCGGGTACATCAACAGGCTGTATTATCAGCAATAGACAAAGCCAAATTGTCCATTGACAGTACCTCTAAACAGCTGGTGGGACTAGTCTTCCAGGGTGGAACCAACCAAACCCTAACCTTTTTAGACAAAGAACTACCGCCGAAAGGATCGACTCACAAGAAACCCCTGTATATATCAATTGAGTGCAAGGAGAAGTGGGTGCCGATGGTGTTGGTCGACACCGGGTCGGCTATCAATGTTTGTCCGTCTCACACAGCTTATGTCATTGGCTTGAAGCCAGAAGACTTCGTGTCTATAGCCCAAGTGATTTGGGCATATGATAATACTAGTAGGGAGGCGATGGGCACGGTACAAATCAGAGTTCAGGTGGGCCCAGCTCAACAGGATGTCGAGTTCCATGTCCTGGATGTGTCGGCCACTTTCAACTTACTGCTAGGGAGGCCTTGGCTGCATCTTGTGAAAGCAGTCTCTTTTACCCTCTACCAAATACTAAAATACCCTCATGGGAAGGGAGTGGTGATTGTTTTCAAGAGTTTATCTATTCACCCTCCGCCAGAGGTAACTACACTAGTGCTGGAAATCCACCATGGCGAGGAGGATGTATTCCTCTCAGGGTTTACTCTGGCCGACGCCTGGGCAGTACAGAACATATTGCCAGTTGATGAGGGCATGTATGTCAGTGCCCAATTAATCTATTTCATGAACAAGCTACAACATGTGTCAAGAATAGAGTTAGGAAGAAGTGCCCGAAAAGGCGTCACAACATTGGGCGATGTGTTGCATAATCCACATGCCTTTGGTCTGGGTCATGTACCCACCAAAGAGGATTGGGGTCGAGAAAAATGAAGAGATGACAGGCAGAGCCAGAGCCAAGCAGGCTGAGAAACACTATGAGCTCGTTCACAGGCCAATTTGGGGAACGCTGAATGGCCACTTTGTTCAAGAGGGTGAAGACTTCCCGTTTTGTAGCTTTCCCGAGCCCCGGATGAATTCTGCGAAGCAGCATGTCCCCAGCTTCAAAATCTTCTTCGACCTAGAGTTGCAAGATAGTGATACCGAGAAAAAGGCTGAACCAAGTGCGGAAGCTGAAAATAGCATGGAAAGTGACTCAGACAATAGCGAACTGGGAGTAGGGGCAGCACTGGTATGTCTCATTATAGATCCTCTGGTCGACTCAGAGTGCTTGGGAGATAACCTTACCATCTCTATGATCGGCGACCAACTGGGTGTGAACCCGTCCAGCAGCATTTTGGATGCATCTGAGGCACCATCTCTTATCTAGCAGCTGGAAGAGGGCTACCTATCTATTTCTAAGTTAGGTGATGAACCATAATCTGATTCCACAGAGTCTGTGGAGTCGGAATCAGATCCCGGTTCTTCTGAGTCTGAGTCTGGTATTCTAGGGGGTAATAACCCGGATGCCAAGGCCTTGTCCAGGCCCTCTTTTTCTTTTGCTTTTGAGTCGGTTGGAACTGAAAAGCTGGATGAGCTGGACCTTATGAATGAGAACGCTGCTGATTCTAAGTATTTCTCTTTACCGCTTGTTTATTGCATTGACCAAGATTTTCAAAATTTTAATGAAAATGATGAGGAAGGAATTCCTCTGGTTTTGAAAATTTTGATTAATCGAGAGGATGAGAGGTTTGCAAAACCCCTTACTGATGAAGTCATTGCTATTGACATGGGAACTGAGAAGGATCCGCGTCTGGTCTAGATCAGGTCCACGTTGTCTTCGGAGGAGCGCGAGCGCTTAGTCGCTTTATTAAAAGATTTCAAAGATGTTTTCGCGTGGTCCTACGAAGATATGCCTGGAATCGATCCTAAGATTGTACATCGGATCCCTCTCGACCCCGAGGCTCGACCCATAAAGCAAAAGTTGCAGAGCATACGTCCAGATTGGGCTCTGAAGATTAAGGAAGAAGTTACCAAACAGATTGAAGCAGGGTTCTTGCTTGTGTCTGAGTATCCAACATGGTTGGCCAACATTGTTCCGGTCTTGAAGAAGGATAGCAGAATCAGAGTCTGCGTCGACTTCAGGGATCTGAATGAGGCTAGTCCGAAGGATGATTTCCCCTTGCCACATATTGATGAATTGGTGGACTTCACCGCGGGCCATGCATTGCTCTCCTTCATGGATGGATTTTCCGGGTATAACCAGATTCTGATGGCACCCGAGGACAGAGAGAAAACTGCATTCACTACACCGTGGGAAACCTACTGCTACAGGGTGATGTCGTTTGGGCTTAAGAATACCGGGGCTACTTATCAAAGGGCTGCAACCACTATCCTACATGATATGATCCACAAAGATAAGGCCACTACACCGCCTTGAAGAAATTCTTTCAATGGATCAGAGAATACCGGCTGAGGTTGAATCCGTGGAAGTGTACTTTCGGCGTGGTAGCAAGAAAAATGCTGGGCTTTTTGATGGCACAGAGGGGCATTGAGGTAGATCCTTCCAAAATCAAGGTCATTCTAGAAATGTCATCACCAAGGACTGAAAAGGAAGTGCGAGGCTTTCTGGGTAAAGTGCAATTCATAAGACGGTTTATTTCTAAATTAACCTTGACTTGTGAACCACTTTTTGGTCTCCTGAAGAAAGGAAAGAAATTTCGATGGAATGATCGATGTCAATTCGCTTTTGAGCAGATCAAGCAGTATCTTCAAAATCCGCCTGTGTTGTTGCTGCTAGAGCCGGGAAAGCCTTTGATTTTGTATCTGTCAGTAATAGACACCATAATGGGATGCATGCTTGCTCAGGAATCTGAGGATAGGGTGGAGAAAGCCATCTATTATTTGAGCAAGAAAATGTTGGAATACGAGACCCACTACACCCCGTTGGAGAAAGCTTGCCTAGCCTTGGTACAGGCTACCAGGAAGTTGATGCACTACTTGTTAGCTCACTCTGTAATTTTGGTTTCGAGATTAGATCCCATCAATATCTCTTTGACAAACCAGTGCTTATGGGTAGGCTAGCCCGTTGGTTGCTTCTTCTCTTCGAATTCAATCTCAAGTATGCCATCTGCAAGTCGGTCAAAGGGAGAGTTGTAGCGGAGTTCCTGGCAGATCACCCAGTGGAAGGGGATGAAGCGGTAAAATACATGTTCCTAGATAAAGCTATTTTGCAAGTCGAGGAGGAGACTTGGACAATGTACTTTCACGGAGCGTCCAATTAATATGGATATGGGATAAGTGTGTTGCTAATAGCACCCGACAATTCCCATATACCTTTAGCCTTAAAACTCCGGTTTAAAGTATCCAATAACAAAGCAGAGTACGAAGCATATATCGCTGGTTTGGAGGCTGCCTTGGAACTAGGGGCAAAAAGGTTGGACGTGATCGTGGACTCGAAGCTAGTTGTGTCTCAAGCAAATGGAGACTGGAAAGTCAAGGAAGAAAAGATGAAAGCTTATCACCAGACCCTGAACGTTCTGATTCCTAGGCTTGAAAAGCTGACATTTACACATCTACTAAGAGAGAACAACAGGTTCGCTGATGCTTTATCAACTCTATCTTCTATGATGAACATCCCACGTGCAGTTTGGATGCATCCGATCATCATTGATCAGAGATACACGCCAACCTATGAGACTATCGCCACAATGGATGAAGCGCAAGATTAGAACCCTTGGTACTATGATATCTGCAACTTCTTGGAAAATGAAATTTATCCATCGGGGCAAACACCAAGGACAAAAGGGCAATACGGTGAATGGCCGTTCAATTTATCATCTGCGGTGGTAAACTGTACAAGAGAGGTCAACTGGGAATGCACAAGTTGTGTGTCGAAGAAGAGGAGTCAAAGCGCCTGATGGAGGCCATCTACGGTGGGGAGTGCGGAGCACACATGAACGTAGTAATGCTGGTCCAGAAGATTCTTAGGCAAGGTTACTACTGGTCTACCATGGAGGAGGATTGCATTGGTTTTGTTCAGCGATGCCATAAGTGCCAAATTCATGCAAATC
Organism: Camellia japonica; assembly: GCA_030407325.1. Lineage (NCBI taxonomy): Eukaryota > Viridiplantae > Streptophyta > Magnoliopsida > Ericales > Theaceae > Camellia > Camellia japonica. The sequence continues at coordinate 169,497,749 of JAPPVO010000059.1, read as the reverse complement.
GCATGAACATCCCACTATCAAAACTGTACAACATGACTTCACCATGGCCTTTTTTTACTTTAGGGAATCGATATCATCGACGCAGTCATACCAAAAGGGTCGAATGGACATGAATACATTCTGGTGGCAATTGATTATTTCATGAAGTGGGTGGAAGCTCAGTGCTATGCAGTGTTAAAAGCAACGCACGTGGCTAAGTTCATCCAAAACAACAACATTTGCTGATATGGGGTCCCAAACATGATCATTTCAGATAATGGCTCCCACTTTAAGAAAGAAGTTATAGACTTGTCTGAGAAATACAATGTGGCTTTCCATTAGTCATCTACATACCGGCCGCAAACCAACGGAGCTGTTGAGGCCGCCAACATGAACATCAAGACTATTCTACAGAAGATGGTTGACACCTACAAGGACTGGCTAGATAAATTGCCATTTGCACTCTGGGGCTATAGAACTTCAATTCGGACGTCTACAGGGGCAACTCCTTATTCTCTCTTCTATGGAATGGAAGCTATTCTGCCAATTGAAATAGAGGTCCTGTCACTGCAAGTTATGGCTGAGTGCTAGATAGCAGAGGCGGACTGGCAACAAAGCAGGTTTGAGGAGTTGATGTTGTTCGATGAGAGAAGGCTGAAAGCATTGTATCATGTTTATGGCTATCAACAAAGGATTGCTAAGGCTTTTAACAAGAAAGTTAAGTCCCAAAATCTCAAAGAGGGGGATTTGGTGCTGAAAGACAACCTAGCTCTCATTCATGACCGTAGGGGCAAGTTCAGACCTAATTGGACTGGTCCTTACATCATCAAAACTATCTGGTCGGGTGGAGCTCTTATTTTTATGGACTTGGATGGCCTAGAATTTTCCCAACCGATCAACATGAACAAGTTGAAGAAATACTATCCCTGAGAGGCTCGCTAGGCCATAAACCCGGAAGGGCGACTTAGGCAAAAGTTAAAGCATAAAAAAAATTAGAAATAAAGAAAAACTGAGCTCGCAAGGTTGAAAACCCTAAAGGACAGCCTTAGCAAAAGTTAGAGCGCAAAAGGAGAGTGTTAATACTTGAGTGAACCCTAACCAAACTACGTAAGGCCTGATTTCCATTTTCGTGATACGTAGGCAACTTCATCCTGAAGTCCGGCCGTAAACATCTCTAACTCAACTGTCCTATCCATATGTCTGATCAAGTCATCTTTGTCTGTTCTTTACCTGAGGGTTTAGTTGTGATTTCTACTCTGAGAGAAGAGCTGGTTACAATGCTAAGTAGTGGTGTTCAAATAAGGAGCAACTTGTGATCATTTGATTCGGGATTGTACATCTTGAGGATAGATTCCGTGCATGTCAAGTGGTGATCCTTGTTGAAAATGGTTTTGGAAAGTTTTCATAAAAGTTGAATTTTGTTCAAATTTTACCTTTTATAACTTAGACCATTTTTTGACCAAAAGGAAAATTTTCAGTGCTCGCAACTTTAATTTCATTGATTTCAATACAAAGTTCTCCAACTCTCGATACAAATCAAAGCTGCTTTTACTACATCGGAAAAACTTGAAAAGAAAAGTCAAAGCAATAAACTAGGGGCATAGATGAGTCAAGTGCTCCTGCATCCTTCGCTTGTGCTGGTGGAAGCTTTAGACGCCAAAGTGGGCCCGGTTTGTGCCTCATCCTCAAGCCAAGCCAGACACTCGCCAGAAAAGGCGTAACTAAAACTAGGGGCAGGGGCCAGAAGCTCTCTCGTCCTCCAAGCAGAGAGGTACCTAGCCAAATGTGAACCTCGGATGGGGAATGAAATCGGGTACTCTACCCCTTCCTCGGGACGGGTCTGATCATGTCCATACTGACGTCTGAACTGGAAAGGAAAGTAGAATACACAGTGTGTCAGGCCGATCAGCTGTATGCTAGGTTGCTGAGCCATGCTGTAACTCATCTCAGTCAGATTAAGCCAGGGACAGCGCCAAGCTATGTCAGCAAGAGACTTGTTGCACATCCAGTCGCACCACCATCCCTCATTCGGGAAATCCTCTAGTTGGTGGCGGAAGAAATAGCCTCATGCTAAGTACTTAGGGCAAGAGTCCACTACCTTCAGCTTATCCATAAGCCATACCTAGGAAGGGATGAAAGAAAAGAGAGATTAAAGAATACAGAGATTCATGTTGAGAGAAAAGCAGAGCATGAGTGCCAAGCGATGTGAGAAACACATATGAGAAAGGATGGGAAACATTACCTAAAGAAGTAGTGGACTTTCTGCGAATCTGGTAGTCTCCCACCGATGAAAGGCATCTAAGCCCATTAAGGTCTCGGCCAGCACCAAGCCAATGCAACTTTTGCCTTCTTTCAGGCCTTGCACCACTTCGATCAAGCGAATGTTGGACTCACTGAAACTAAGGGCAAGAAGGAAATAAGTAAACAAACACAAGCAAAGGGCATGCTGTCAAAAACTCCACCAAAGAAGGTCGCCTCGGTCACCGACGTCAGAAAATTGATGAATCAAACTGGGAGTGTCCAACTCTCCGTTGTGGGCCAGAGATCGAGCCTCATGCAGAGTTAGCCCACACATCCATCCCAAAGCTTGGGCGTGGCCAAAACGGGGCTGTGGAATGATTTCTTTATCGCGTCGAGATTCCATGAGTACCTGAAACTCTTCAATTGTCGGGCATATTTCTTGTCCCCCAAAGCTAAAGACGTGTGTAATTGGGTTCAAACACCTAGTCGCAGCATGAAGGAACGGAAAATAAAGTGGACTTTGGCTACATGGAAAAAGTGCATTGATGTCGAAACCCCGGAAATTCATCTTTTTCGAGCCTTCCAGAGTCGCAATCCAATCCGAGAGTTTTTGGATAAAAAGTGGCTCCATTTGTGAAGAAATTATAGCTGAAATGGAGGTCTAGAGAAGAATTCATGAAGTTCAACCTTTTGCAGAAGATAAGGCAGTGAGTGGAAGCCAGCTGTCGACAATCTAGAGGTTATTCACATTGATGGCCGGCAAGCCACCTCTGGTGGTCGGCAGATGGCCGGCAAGCTTCCTCTCTGGCCGGCAGCCTTTTTCTCAATCCTGCTGTCCACTTTTGTGCTGAACAGTGCTGGAAGCATGTGTTTTGTTCTGTCTTTTTGCATTTTAAGGTCTTGTTTTGAGTCCTATTGGGTTTTGCAAGTTTGTTTACTTGTACTTGAGTCGTTATTGTTTTGTTTATCGAGTTGTATGTTGTATTTTGTTTTGTTTATCGAGTTGTATGTTGTATCTTGTATTTTGGTTATTGGTTGGCTCATTACCCGATTAAGAACATTGTTTCAATCCAGCGCTCGTTTTCAAAATTCATTTTAATTCCATGTCCATTTCATGCAATATATGGTGCTCATGATGCAAAAATAACAACGTTTTTCATAAAAACTGTAAGGGGTTTTATTCTGATCATGGTTTTTTACAAAAGAGGAGTACAAGTTTTAAAGCAAATAAAGCCTATCTGAAGCTGTACATGTGTTAGTGCTACTAACAAAAAGAAACTAAGCAAAAATACAAAAAATCAGCGCCAACAGCCTCAGGCCCAAGAGGCCCTCTTCGTCCTCTTCTTCGGAGAAAAGGACTATATGGCACTATCTCTATTAGCGCTGTTGTCTAAATCAGTCTCTAAGGTGGAACCAGAACCAGCATCATCTCCGCTCTCAGCTTTAGAACCCTCCTCAGCATCGTCGCCTCTACTCTCGGAACCCGAGCCAGCACCATCATCTCCACTCTCGGATGACTCCGAATGCTGACTCGCTGCCTCCTTAGAGTCACTGGTCTCAGCGTCATGATTATGTAAAATGAGCACTGGAGGACTGCTACAGCCTCGGGTGCGCCTGCTTCTACCTCTCCTCCTTACTGCTGCAAGAGGTACTACCGGTACTGGTGCTGATGTTGGTGCTGCCACTGGGGCCGTCGGTATAGATGGGATCTGAAAAGGACAGATGTCAACATATTAGTTACAGTGTGTATCAGATGCAAGTATAGTATGCAGAATGAATGAATGCATAAATAAGTACAGTATGAGTACAATGTACGAATGCAGTGTGTCAATGCAGTCTATCAGTGTAGTTTGGAACAAACTACAGTTGAAATGCCAGTGTATCAGTGAAAATTTGATAGCATGAACTACAAACTGAAGAAATTACCAGGATGCCGTGGAGACTGAGCAATGTCTCTCTCATCTGTACCATGCTCATCAAGGAGGCTATCAGCTCGCGAGCGCTCCTTGTGTACTATATGGATGCCTGCAAATGCATTTGGATGATCAGTGTTCGCAAAAGACATATCTGAAATGAAATGTGGGATGCAAATGGTAAGGTGTGGTCCATACCTTAGTCGAGCCTCGAACCTCGACAAGCTCGTGCCCAGCCGCTGTAGGCTCAATCGGGACCTGATAAGCATCCCTAGTATGTCGCTAGCATGTTAGTGCAGTGGGAAGCTCTGCCCAACCGGTTCTCTACCCTGCCCGGGAAGCTCCTCTAGTACGGGCCCTGGTCACCCTACGCGCCTCTCTTGCAGCAGGAGTCGTCACACCCTCACCTTCGCGAACGCCTATTAAAGGTGGCATGAGGTGTGTCTGAATGAAGGTCGCATTGTCACCCTCTGCCTTGAAGTAGTCTGTATCCAAGCCCACCATAAACTGTGTAACCGTATCAATGGTTAGGCCGTCTGCTGACCTTATGGACTCTGGCGGCGGTATCAGAATGATCGGGTCTGGCAAGCCCACAGTCTGGCGCACAAACCGTTCGCTCAGGAACTAGGCCCAGCAGACTGGGCCCTCAAGTAGAATGCAGAAGCGAGAAGTGGCCCAGGCCCCAGCGTACTGGTCCCGTATCCCAGTCGGCATCATTGCCCAAGGCTGTCGCGTGATTTGTAAACAGATTGTACAGATTGTTATTTGCTGTCAGTTGCTAAAATGTGAATCAGAATAGTTGGAAAGTGAAAATGACTGTGTTTCGGGTTACCTCAAGAGCAGCCACTGTGTCGAAATAGTGTCGGAAGAATGTGAATGACTTGCGAGTCCTACGTTGATGTCAGCCATCGTACCGCCTTGAATAAGGGACTGTAAGGGGAAGCTCCTCTATAGGCTTTGGAGCGAGGGCTGGAAAATAAGCATAAACCCGCAGCTGCAAGGAAAGTGCAGTGATATGTGATCAACACAATATAAACAAATGCAGAAAGTGCAAAGCAGAAAGCATAATGTATAAACAGATGAAGAAAGTGCAAAGTAGAAAGCACAAGTGTTGAACAATAGAAAATGTGAAGCAGAAAATGTAAAGTGCAAAGAGGAAACTGAAATGCATACCACCTAGGCTGCCAGTAGCCTCCGATCAAGTCTCCCCTCAGGCGGGAGGTACAGCTCATATAGCCATACAAGGTGGCGAGGCCAGTTCTGCCCCAATCATAAAAGCGAACCTGAGGAATGGTCACCAGGGCGCTCAGGAAATATAAACCTTCGGTGTTCCACCTGTTCAAAAATAGGGTGGTACCGAGGACGAACATTAGAAAGCCTCTGGTGTACTGCTCTATCTCCTCTACTTTCTCTGGTTTGCTCCCTCTAAACTACTCGGGGAACCAGGTATATCTGACCATGCCTACTCGGTACAAAGGTGGTCGTGCTCCTAGCAACTCGATCCAGGCGGCCTCCTACTCTCCAATGTCAGAGTCAAAGGGGATCGAATCACCCCCTACGTCTAAGGCAGTGATCATGGCGAAGTCGTAGGGAGTCATCGGCATCTCCTCAGTAGTGGAGAAGTGGAAGGAATTGGTGGTGTCCCACTACCTCTCCACAAGTGCTCTTAGAAGAGGACGACTCGCGATAACCCGCGTCAAGCCGGAGCCAAATAGGCCGAAGCCAGTCTCGTCTACAATGTCGCGAACTCAGTAGGGAGCTCGTCGTACCAATCTCGTGTAGTCGTGGCTTCGTACCCTCTGAAGGCACGAGACTCGCCCTGTGGCAAAGAATGGATGAATCAGATAAGGCAATGAGAAAAGTGTAGTAAGATAAGAGGAAGTGCAAGAAATGCAAGTAAAGACACACAGGAATGCTTGAAAACAGAGCTCATACCTCAACGACGATGGATGAAAGATGAGAAGCCGGCTCCCTCAGCAGGAGATCTGCAGGTACACCGAGAACGAAGTTGCTAAAGCACCTAATGCCACCGGCTGGCAAGATGTGTGTGTAGGGATGGTACCTCGCTGGATCAAAAGGGCATACCCTCAACGGTAGTGGCTCTGGCTCAACCTCAAGCTCAAACTCTGCCTCGAGGTTGCCCTCAATACCTCCAGCTGCCTCACCGGCCTCAGTAACGATCGGCTCATCTGCCTCAGCAATAGATGGAAATATGGGGGGAATCTCTGGAAGAGCCTCGTCATGTGGTGAACCATCTACCATCTAAAGAATAGGTGGAAAATGGGTGAAAAAATGAAGAAATATGGAGAAAAGAGGGTAAACTTGGAAAAAGTCAACCCTAAGAGAGAGAAAATGGAAGAAAAAGTCAAAGTCGGGAAAAGTTCACCAAACTCGAGGGGAACAAGAGGGGAACAAGCCCAGAAGGGTGAAAATGAGGAAAGAAATGTCGAAATCAAATTTCAATCGGTTCAAAGGAAGAGAATCAAGAGGGTTTAGCGAATAAAGTTTGCGTGGGGTGTTGGAAAATGCGTAGAAAGCGCAAATCTAGAGAGAAGAAGTGTCTATAGAGAGAGAGGGAACGATTTCGGCCCTAGAGAAGTGTGGAAATGAAGTGTTGTGATGTATACTTAAAGACCGGAGGTAGAAAGACCAAAAAAGCCCCGAATTGCCATCGGTGGCTGGCAAGGCATTTCCATGGCCGGCAGATGGCCGGCAGCCTCCTGCTGTAGTCAGCAGGTTGCCAGTGGCCTCCCTCTGTGCCTTGATACTGTTTTGTGTCTTTGTTTTCCCAAGAAATGTGAGGAGGTTCATTGTTGGGTTCAGATTGTCTCTGCGGAAGCTCCAAAATTGTGTTTTTGGTGCATGATGTTCGTCACTTCTCAACAAAAACGAGGTGTATCCTTTTAAAACATATTACAATTCCTTCGAGAGATAAATCAAAAGGTGTCATCGAATGTCACTTTTGTTCGTTTTGGCTTCGTTCTCCTTTCGTTCTCTGTCATTGCATAGAATATGCATTTCATATATGTTGTCACATAGAATATGCATTTCACATTACGTATGTTGCATGCGTGTCTAGCATCATTTATGATTCACGCATAGAATGTGCGCTTGTTCTTATTTCATGCATAGAATATGCTGTCAATGCCTTGGTATCTTGCATAGAACATGTCTTCATTGAACTTCGCATCTCGGTTGTTTATCTTGCATAGAATATGCACCATTGTTGTATCACACATTGTTCATGTTAGCTATGCTTTCACAAACATAAGCAAACGATATTGTATATACAGTTCACTTGGAAGAGTTCCAGATAAAGTCACTTTGTGCATCTATTGCACTCGTTCTTTTTGCACATCTATCACGCACCTGTTCCTTTTTTCTTAGGGTGCATGAAGCGAAGCCCTGGGCGGGTTTCATCTCGGGACGCATGAAACGCAAGCCCGAGCAGGTTTTCTTTCATCTCAGGATGCATGAAACACAACCCTGGTGTTGTATCTCGGGACATGCGAAGCACAAGCCTGAGCGATTGTATCTCAGGTTGCATGAAGCGTAGCCCTGGGCGGCTTTCATCTCAGGATGCATGAAACGCTAGCCCGAGCAGGTTTTCTTTCATCTTAGGATGCTGAAACGCGACCCTAGGCAAGTTTAATCTCGGGACTTGCGAAGCATGAGCCCGAACAGTTTTCTTGTATCTCAAGGCACGTGACGTATAGCCCTGGGTAGGTTTTATCTCAGGACGAGTGAAACGCTAGCCCAAACGGGTTTTTTTTCATCTCAGGATGCGTGAAACGTGGCCCTAGGAGTGTCATATCTCAGGATGTGCAAAGCATGAGCCCGAGAGGCTGTATCTCAGGCCGCGTGACGCGCAGCCCTGGGCGGGTATCATCTTGGGACGTGCGAAGCATGAGCCCAAGTTGATTTCTTAATTTCTCAAGATGCGTGAAACGCAACCCTGAGCGGTGTTTTCTTTCCTTGTCTCTTGTTTTGACGTGGTTAGAGTGTGTTTTTATCTCTTGCATGAAGCTTGTGTTGGTTTTTAAGCTTGAAGATGCTCATTCATATGTTGTTGTATTGCTTATTGCATTCGTTGTTGCTTATTGCATCATCTCACATGATCATAAGTTTTCCAAATAGCCAGCTTTGCGTAGCATGTTAGTCCAGCTTCAAAGTTGCATCGTGTATATCATTTGCATCTTGTCCCAGAACTACGTTGGTTTGATTCCTTGCAAAGGGATATGTAGGCAGCCTGCGGGTGTAACCATTTATTTTTGGCTTGATTGTTTGTCCAAGTCTTACGGCCTTGTCAAAATGGGTCATCTCCGGGCTTTGACATTCACTCACATTATTTCATGACTTCGAGTTCTGTCAAGGAGGGGCAACTGTAGACACCCCATTTTTTACGGCCCTTACGACTTGGACGTCCTCGTATGTACACCCGATGATGAGTCTTTTTGCTCGCCAAGTGCTCGAAGTCTTCAGCGGAACGCCACAACTTTGAGCCTTTCAAACCTTGCACCCCTATTGCCCTGTTTTGGACCAACCCTTGTGCATTTCAAGCCTGCAGCTTTTGGTGGCCTGTCGGCCACTACTAGAGGCTACCGGCCACCAGTGTATTTTGCAGGTATTTTATGCCAACTGTGCCAGCTGTTTGCACAGATGCATACATTTATCCCCACGTGTAGGGCTGGATCTCCTTGTAGAGATTTCATGTTTTCTATATATAGAAGGTCCCTCTCTCATGTTTTAAGGTTAGAAATTTTAGAGATCAAAAAATTCCCTCTCTCTGTACAATTCTCTCTCTCTCTCTCTAGCAAAATCCTACACTTTTGCTTACAAATCTTCAACCTTTGCCTATACACCCTTAACCAAATCTTCTCATCTTTGAGCTGAGTTGTTCTTGAGCTTGGTTTGAGCTCTTGAGGGTGTTATTTGCTTAGTTTGTTGCTTGAATTGCCCCTTCCCTTCAAGAGGTATAAGTTTTTACCTTTTGGTTACTTTCTCTACTCTTATTCTTGCTGTTTTTCCATTGTTTTCGGCTATCAAAACTTTGTGTTTTTTGGGCTGAAGCTTGGGTTTAAGGCCATTCAAGGTTGAGGGGTTGAGAGCCCTTCTTTGAACCTTGTTTTGGAGGCCTTTGCCCTTTTTTAGAGCTTTTAAACACTGATTTTCAGAGCTTTTTCTGTGGCCAAAATCATGTTTTAAAGTCCAAATTTGGAGGGGTTAGCCTCCCCTCCTTGTGTCTTGCTTACTAGCCTAGTTTGTGCCACGCTTTAGCACGTTAGTCTAGCTATTTTTGTCTTAATTCCAGCATGTTTTAGGACTTTATTTAGATTGTTTTAGCATTATTTTGGGCTGTTGGTTGCATTTGAGTTTTGTTTTGCATGCTTGTAATGTAATTGTCCTCATGAGATTGGTGTTCTAGGCCTTAAACACCATCTTGTTTGAGTTAATAGCATTTATTTATGTTGTTCTCACTATTTTCAACACTTAATCATCTATGCAACCTCCCTCATTTCTTGGCTTTTTGTTTTGCTTTGAAAGTGGTTCAAACAACTTGTTTGTTTAAAGCATGAGATTGAGGTTTCATGCTTAATAGTTTAATCCCTTAAGGGGTTCATTACCAACAGTGTGATGTCTCTTTTATGCCTAAAACTACTTTTGGTTTGAGCCCTCTTTCCATTATGGGACTTAAATTCACCCTTTGGACTCAATTGATTAAAGAATGGTTGGTAATCTAAAATTAAGTAACTAAAATTGAGGCTAAAATGGTGCAAGATAATGAAAATGTTGTGTTCAATCGGACGTTAATTGAACACATGGATGCTTGAACCATTTCATACTTACTAGTGATAAAATGATTCAAGTCTACAAGGTCACCACTTCCCTTGATTTTTCATGAAAGGGAGGGGGTATGACTCTTATTTGTTGCATTTATTAACCTTGCACACTTTGGTTCACAAGCCATCATGCAATGAAATTCCTTGAGTTGGTGGTTTGTGGCTTAAGTTCACTACTCCTTTGATTTGTTCATGAAAATGAGGGGTGAACTATGCACACAATCCTTGAAAATCTCATGTATATGCTATGTTTAGCCTCTGTTACAGCAAGGTGAAACCTTGCAGCAATGGCCGGCAAGCCACCTTTGATGGCCGGCTGGCTGTCACTGGTGGCCGGCCGGCCTCATCACTGGCCAGCCGGCCACTGATGCAAAATTTGGCAGTGTGTTTCTAAGGTAGAGCAGAGCTATTCTAGAAAAGGGCAATCGTGTTATTGTTCAACTGTGCAAATAGAGGCATTCAGAAGCAAAACAACGGCTTTTCGGGTGGAAACTGAGCATGTGCATAAGCATTCTTCGCATACCGAGCCTGTTAGCTTAAATGTATAGCTTACATATTGTTGTAATTAATTAGTTGTAGCTAATTAATTTTGTGAAGTGTTGTAATAATTAGTTAATTAGTTTAGCTAGTTATTCATTTCGGTTGTAATAATAGTTAGCTTATTTAGCTTAGCTTAGCTAGTTAATTAGCTTAGTTCATTCGGACTCTCTTTCGTGAGAGCGAAATGTTGTAATAATGCGTATATCTTCCAACCCCACGTCTTTCTCCCTTTTATTTACCAACTTACGATGGTTAGATTAGGGGTATCACGTTTTATTTAGCATACTTCATGTTTGCATGTTTTCATACACTTATATTGCATGCATCGAGGCTCAGTCCATCATTCTCACTGCATGGTTAGTTTAATACTTCTTTGAATACGTGCTTAGACCGCATGCTATTTAATTGATTCATATGCAATATTAGTAGCCGAGCCTATTAGTTGCATATCGCATGTGTTGTATTAGTCATATTGCGTAGTTAGGAATCATGCATTGTTCTAACTCTTTCATCTTTTGGCTTGGAGTACTTGGTGAGTCTTTACTCGTTTTAGCATATCGCATGTGTGTGATTGTTGCCATGTTTAGCATGCTTGTCATGAGGCTAAATGCTTAAGTGCTATAACTGTTTGAATGCCTATGGATGAATGCTTTTTGCATGGATTGGAAAAATTTGAGTAATGTTTTTATGCGATCACTTTTTCAAGTGGTATATATTCGAAACAATTTTCAAAACAAACATGAATCAAGTGTTCCAATTCTTGCAAGTTAGTCTATACTTGTGTGTGTGCATTACATAGTAATGTTAGCCTAATAAATCGGAACAAGAGCATATAATGTACATAAGATTCATATCATAATTAGTCGAGGCCGATCTTTGATCGGGTGAGTAGGGGTGCTCAAATGCATTCATAACCTTCCCCTCTCGTACCTAAGTTCTCGAGCCGAGACAATCTTGGTGATGACGGACACGTGGCCTTTGGCACGAGTCATGGGTTTCTTAAATTTTCCAAAAATAAAATATTTAGGTGGCGACTCTGTATCTTGCAAAACAGTCCATTTTTGGCAATTTGATTCAAAATTGATTTTCCAAAAAATTTACCGAATTTGGACTCTTTGGTGTTTATCTATTTCACATTACACTTGTGAGATCCGATTAAGAACTGCAGGAGTTTGAACTGTAGGGCTTATTTCGAACTTTCAAAAGGGAGGCGCGAAAAAGTCGAGCTACGATGACCAATTCTTTGATGCCAAACAAGTAAAGAAACTTGTGATTGAGTGATATGAGCCTGAGGTAATGATGAAGGTGAAGATGCAGCAAAGTGATACAAACCATTCACATTAGATCATTAATGCAGTATTTGGCTCGTATATTTGTCCTGAATAACAAATGAATAAGCATCAAAAGTAAATGAACAATTATTGTCTTTTGTCTTTTGCTAATTGATGAACAAATAGTAGATTTGAAGCAATGTTTAGAGCATGAAGAATATGATTGAGTTAAAAAGAATATTTAGGAGTTGGTAATAAGCCCTTACCAATGTGCTATATAGGAACAGTTTGACCATTCCCTATAGTGACTTGATCTTGTTCTCGATATGGTTGATAGAGATGAAGATTAGTAAGATTATTGGTGATGTGATTTGTGGCTGCAAAATCAATGTACCAAGTAGTGGAGGAAGGAAGTGAAGAAGATGATTGAGCACTTGTAACAAAATAAGCTCTTGGTTGAGGCACAGCATTAGGAGAGGATTGGAAGAAAAATTTGAATGTTGAGGTTGAAAATTAGAGTTCATTCACCACCAACAATCAAAGGCATTATGATTATAACCTCCATAGATCTAACAATCACTATTGTTTGAATTATAGTGATTTCCTCCATATCTGCCTTTGGTAGGTTGATTGAATCTTCCGCCTCTGTTTCGACCTCCTCTAGAACCACAAAATTGACCACGACCTCTGTAACCTTGAGGATTTGTAGAATATGATCTTGAAGCTTGATGATAAGATTGTGAATTTTCCAAACCTTTGATTGCAGCATAAGCCACTGTAGTGTCATGAACAACAAGTTGAGCCTTGTTCTCAATATGTATTTCTTCATAACTCAATAGTGAACACAAATCATCCATTGTAATGGATTCCATTTGAGCACGTATGGTTGTTTTAAGAGCATCATACTCTTCTGGCAAGCCATTCAGAGTTAACAGCACAAGATCTTCATCATCAGTCATAGATGAGGCAAGACGAAACTGATTTGAGATTTCTTTGATCTGATTCAGATATTCATTCATGGTCAAACCTTTTCTCGTAACAGACTGCAATTTATTCTTCAATTGATGAATATGCAAATGAGATAGTAAAGCGTATCGTTTTTCCAAAGTAATCCAAACTTTGAAACAATGATGATATTAAAGAACTAAAGCAAACACATGAGATGATAGTCTAGCAGTAAGGAAATTAAGCAGATGTGCATCGATCATCTTCCATTGCAAAAACTATGGATTTGCTATATTTTTACCAAAAGAATCAAGTTCCTTAGAGTTTGGACAATGAACCAATCCAAGAACAAATTCAAGAAGATCTGTTGCTTGTAATACATTTTGGACTTGACTTTTCCAAATCAAATAGTTTGTAGAGTCTAACTTTACAGTCATGAAGGAATTGAAATTCGAAAGAAGGATATTTAGATTTTGTGGAATTTATTGAGAAACAGATGAAGAAGAAAGAGGATTTACCATTGATGAACTTTGGTGCTCATGAGAGCTCAAGGCTTTGATACCATAACGAGAAAATGAATTTGATCTTTCTTATTCAGTAATATCTCTGTTACAGGTATTTATACAAGCTGTTAAGAGTTTATTATAACAAACTTAACTAACTATATCTAGCTAATTGTATCTAACTAACTCCTACATTTCTCTCACTACATATATAATCCACTTTTGTTTAACTCATTAATCACGCCATTCACTAGCATACATTTGTGATGAGTGAGCTGCAGTTGGGGATGCAGTTGTGGCCTTATCTTTTGAGCATTTATCTGAGGCTTGATCTATCTGAGCTTCTCTTCTTCTTGAGGCTTCAACGTAAGATTTTTTTGAAGCTTTAGCCTTCAAGTTACCATTGGAACTCATACTCTTATTAGTTAGCCAATAGAAAAAATTTTAATCTTTAAAAATCAAAAAAATATGAAATTTAGATTGGGAATTTGGAGCTCCCACAAAACTTGTGCATTAGAAACCCCATTTTCCTTACATAACATATAGATAGATACCACAATGTGTTATAATCAAACACCACTTGAAGTATAACCAAGAACGTCTTCGATTATAACCACAATATGTCATAATTAAGTCATAATCAACCCAATAATGAAATGAACCATAACTAAGTCAGAACTAAAACCACAATAGATCATAACTAAAATCACATAAGCTATAATTAAGACATATAATATATATATTTTTTACAGTGTGTATCACAAAATTTTCTTAAAATTTAACATTTCTACAAATAATTAGTCCACTTAATATGAAAATTTTATTAAATTTAATATTTCTTATTGTAGCTTGAATGTCAATTTTTTTGATGAAACCGACGTAACATGAGAAAATTATTGATAGTTCCAGAATACTATGTATCATTGCCTACATGGGGTTTTTATTGCAATTTGTATATCAATTTTCTTGACAAAACTCACGTAATGTGAGAAAATTACCGATAGTCCCAAAATACCACGTAGCATTCTTTACTTGGTGTTCTCAACAAAAAAAAAAAAGAATTTCTAAAGAGGTAAACTATCAATAGGTCCTAATAAATTAACAAAAAACTGACAATGTAGCATTGTGATGATTTTTTACATATGTCACTAAAAACTGGCTATTAGTGACTTTTTTTTTGTCACATCTTTTATGAATTTTCACTAAAACTTACAATTAGTGATATTTTTCTATAACAAATTTTTTAAACTATCGTTGAAAGTTGAAAATTAGTGACCTTTTTTTGTGACCATTTTTTTAAACTATTGTTAAAACTTATAATTAGTGATATTTTTTGTAATAAAATTTTCAAAATTTCATTGAAAATTAACAATTAGTGATGTTATTTAATAGTGGTTGATAAGAAAAAAAAAATGCCATTAATTTTTACAGGACCTGTTAGACAATAAGTTCACCTATTAGTACCTATACGTAAGTTCTCCTTACAAAAGACACTAGGTGCAGGTCATCTCTCGTCTCTCAATTACCTAATAAAGATGAATCAGCTTTGTCCCACCATAAAATTGATGCGTTAGAACTACAAATACCAAATTGACACAAGAGACAAATTACTAGAACTATGGGTGTAGAGTTGGTGAACTATTTTTCCCTTTAATTTTAGTTGAAATTCTATGAAAGTGTTATTAATTGAACTAAATTATCATGTAAAAAATCCAAAGATAAAATTTATGCAATTAAATTACAAATATCAAATTAACAGCAGAGATAAATTAGAGGATAGCAAGTGTGATTTATCAATAATGTTTTCTATTCATACAAACATCACAAGATGTAGGAAGAAGCATTTCGACATGGGGTCTTCGTTCCTAAATTAGAGTTGTGTTGTTTGCTCATC
Source organism: Camellia japonica (assembly GCA_030407325.1). Classification (NCBI taxonomy): domain Eukaryota; kingdom Viridiplantae; phylum Streptophyta; class Magnoliopsida; order Ericales; family Theaceae; genus Camellia; species Camellia japonica. Next base: position 169,482,623 of record JAPPVO010000059.1, on the reverse strand, counting down.
TAATTATATACTAATCCCACTAGCGTTTTAATCCTATCCAAATCCAATGAGTAAGAGCATCTTCAATCAATTTGTTTTATTTGGAAAATTAATATTTTTAAATTTGAGATCTTCACAAATAACTAGTCCACACAATATGATGAATTTATTTTACCCAATGTTTCTTTCATATTCACAACTTAACATGAGAGAACTTGAGTCACAAGTCCCATTTTGATAATCCGAACCATTCACTTTTTATGACTCGTTGAGTAGAATATTCACGTAAAAAAAATGAGATGATTGAAAATTAGTAGCTATATGTTTGAATTAAATTTATACTATAACAAATGAATGGTTACTCTTGAAATTATAAATGTCATCCATTTTTTTAAAACGAATATGATTCAAACATATAGCTACAGATATACAATCATATTGATTTTTTGCATGAATATTTTACTCAACGATTCCAAAAAAAAAGTAAATTATTCAGATCACTGAAATTGGTTATAAAATGGGCCTACCAATTCCAAACACTCTCTTAACTTGAGATGATAATTTGAGAAAAGCCAAATCCTTAGACAAAACTGACTTGGGTTGGGACTGGCCGGAGCTGGGGTGGCCAAAGTTAAGGTTTTGGCCATTTAAATCAATTACCTAAAGGGTAAAATGATATTAAAAAAGAAGAAAGGTGAGGTACCTGACCAAAAAATTGGGGTCTATTTAGAATCACCCATTACAAAGGAGTAATTCCATTTACACAACCAAATTAGCTTATTACACTAAATTTCTTATTACACCACACAAAAAACATTCAAAATTTTGACTCTTTCTCTTTACACTTATGATGATACCAAATCACCCTCTTCTCTTACATCCCAACTTTTGAAACCTTATCTCTACTCATCTCCAGCAACCATTGTCGCCATCTACGACGACCATTGTCACCATCTTCGACCTCCACCCCCTAGTCCCTCCCCAAATTGCGACTCCCTTTCCCACACTAAAACCTTCCTACCCAACCTTCCTCTTCTGGTGACCTCCACAACCACCGCGAATACCTTTCGGTCCCGTACCACAGCGACCCTCCCATCTTAAACCCTTTGCCACTACAATCTCTCTCTCTCTCTGTCTCACACACACACACACACACACACACACACACACACACACACACACACACACACACATATCTGGGGTTACGAGATGGCCAACTGGAGAAGAAAAAGCAACGCTGATGACAACATAGGGTGGCCACAGATTAGTCATAAAAGTGGTCATGGATGGGTTGCAAAGTGAAGCGCTACAAGGGTGGTGGGTCACCGGACTAATCATAGCAGTCACAAGGGTGGGAGTAGTGGTTGCAGCGGGTAGCAAAGCGACGATGTTTAAGGTTGATTGGCTGGATTACAAGGTAGGGCAGGGTTACGGGAGATGGTTGCAAGAGTATGGAAGGTAGTCGAAGGTGGAGAAGATAGGTGGCAGACGGTGGTGTTGTGGTGAATAGGTGAATATGACAGGTGATGGTGATGCGATGGCGATGGCAATATCACATAAGAGATGGGTGTCAAAAAAAATTAGGGTTAGAAAATTTTAAGGTTTATGCCTTTTGGTAATTTCATATAAGAATAAAATTGTAATAAAAAAATTGAGTGCAATGAGATTAAAATGTGGTGTAAGTAGAATCACTCATTACGAAGAGAAGGAATCTCCAAACCACTTTACAAAATTGCCCTTTGTCTCCTTCTTCTAACTCTTTTCACTTATTTTTTCTAAAGAATCTAAAAATAAAATGATACAATAACATCAAAAAATAAAAGAGTAAAGTTAGTGTTGGTATTTTTAAGTGTTCAAATTTTTTTAATATCACACATGAACATGACATAAATAAAACATAAATTCAAAATAATACAATATAATAACATAAAAACAACCGAATAAAATTAATACTGAGGAAAATTTGGCACAAATTCAAGATCACATGGCCTGAAGACAATCAATATTAGTAGGAAAAAAACCCAACCTATTGGCTTATTATCTTAATTAGGTCACATCATATTTCTATTTTTTTGTATTTTTTTTTTTTTTGCACATTTTTTAAAAAAAAAAAGACAAAAAAGCCAATTTTAAGATGTTAACTTGCCAAATAAACGTTCGAAAAAATTTGACACCTCTGAATTTAAAATTTTGATTGGAGATGCTCTTACTTATTAGATTTGGTTGGGATTAAAACCCTAACGGAATTAGTCATTAGATGGAGTGATTATTTGGCAGTCTTAAAATATTACATATGACACTAGTTAAGTTATCTCCTAGAATGTCAACAAAAAGTATTGGGTCTTACTTTCCTTTGTTGTTCAAGACAAAATTTCAAAGGCAATTCTTTCTAAAGGTTTTCATTCCTATGCATTGAATCTGTTTTCTTCATCATCATCCTCTCCTCGAGCACATGTTTCTCAATGCACCTCTTCCAAACTTTGGCACCAAAGATTAGGTCATCGCCCTCATGAGAAGTTTAATAATGGTTTGAAGTCAGTTCCTATTGTTTGTCACAAAGATAACACTAGTCTTTGTTCTCATTATTGTGTAGCTAAGGGTCTTAGATTGCCTTTTATTTTGCCTTCCTCTATTGTAAATCCTAGTTTTCATCCATAGTGATGTTTGGGATCCTTTTACTAATGATCAATCTGAATATAGCTACTATGTGCTGTTTCTTGATGACTTTAGTGGCTTTACATGGTTGTTTCCCTTGAATTACAAGAGTGAAGTTTATGTTTGATTCCTTGAGTTTAAAGTCTTTGTTGAGAAACAATTTAAAACCTCATTTACTATTCTAACCATAAATTTCAACAATTTTGTAAGGATAATGGTCTTATGCATTCGATTACCTACACTCATACACCTTCCCAAAATGGCTTGGCTGAAAGAAAGCATAGGCTTCTCATTAAGACTACTATCACTCTTCTACATCAGTGCTCTTTGCCTCTTAAATTTTGGTTTGAACCTATTTCTACTAGCTTATCTCATCAATAGGTTTCCTAGGTCTCAAGCACCTTGTCTCAGTTCTTTTAAGGTCTTGTTTGGTGTTACACCTGACTATTTCTTTCTTAGAGTTTTTGTTGTTGTTGTTGTTGTTGTTGTTGTTATCCTTGGCTTCGGCCATAAACCTCTCATAAACTTGAGCCTAGGTCTCTACATATTGGCTATCATCCCTCTATGAAGGGATACAGGTGTTTGGATCCTGTTACAGGTACCATTTATGTTTCGAGGCATGTGGTCTTTGATGAAGCTCTTTTCCCTTTTTCTTCACCTACGTCTTCAGCTTCAGTTCCTTCTTCTCCACCTTTGTCTCATCTCCAATCTTTTTTCTAGTCTTCAGTAGCTGCAGTTCCTTCCTCTTTGTCCACATCCTCTTCGCTTCTAGTTCTAGTTCTTCTCTTTCTCCAGCTGACTTCACTACTCTTCCTAGGATGAAGCTAACACATGAAATTACTAACATACCCAATGTTTGCACATATAATATGGGCTGGAAGCCAACTAGATGGTTGCATTGTCTCAATAGAGGAACAAAAAATGAAACAATTACAGCTTGAAGCACTAGAAATTTCTTCTTTGATGACTGTCCTACTGGACCTGAGAGTTCCAAGGAGGTAATAGCAGACCATGTAGTTTGTTGTCCTCCTCAAATGGTGATGCCAGTCTAGGTTGTACACGGATTGGATTGGTCCGGTTTTAGAATAAACCGGGAACCGAACTATTTTTTACATTTGCAAAAAATTTGAAACCGCAATCGAACCATCAACCTATGGAACCGAACCAAAACTGAACCATAGAAACTGATTCGGTTCGGTTTGATTCGGTTTACGGTTTTAGGAATTTTATATAACAATAAATATGATATGTATGTTATGTTAATAAACAACCCAATAATAATTAGTTTGGTTAAATTGGTTAGAGTTTATCAATTCTACAATGATGGTTAGTGTTTAAATCTTATAAGAAATATTTTATATTTTAATTTTTTTATATAAAAATAATAAATAAATATGCCACGGTCTGGTTCGGTTTGGTTTAGAACCATAACCAAAGTCTTAGGATTGGGAATCGGACCGATTTGAACGATGTCACCATTTTCAGAACATAACCGTAACTAAAAAAACCAGACCAAACCGGCAATTTGGACCGGATTGGATTGGTTTACCGGTTCCACCGGTTTTTTTGAACACCCCTAGGAGTTACAAGGAGGTAATAGCAGACAATATAGTATTCATGTATGTGTTAAATAAAATTGTAACGCCTTTTGGCTAGATGGTTTTGGTGATTATCAATATATTTCACAGAGTTTTTCTTCATTTTTGTGTATAATATATTCTGAGCGTTGTCAACTTGAACATTTTTTTTCAAGGCTTAGCATTTTGGAATTGTAGTTGAGTTGGAAGAAGAAGATACCAAAGGAGAACACAGAGAACTGCAAATTTTTCAGTTATGTATTTCAACAAGCATAACCAATGAATCATGCATCTGACAACTATCAGTGAGTAAATCCAAATTGCTTTTACTGATATAAAGAAACTGGTTGGAATGAACTTATCAAATCATTAAAGTTGGGCGACCACATTTTAGTGTGAATCTAGGACCATCAAAGTAACATAAATTCATAATATGCATCAGATACCTTTAATTTTATAATTGAGAACAGCTCCTTTTCAATATTGGAATGCCTACTGTGGGCTTATCTTGGCTTGTCTCAACGATCTGAATTGTTCATTTTGTCAGGCTCAAAACCATTATTCCACCTAGTCTAATTGTTGCATACTTCCACATTAGTCTTATTGTCTATCTTTGAAATTGGAAACTTACATTGTTTTACACTTTGTAGTTGTGTTATGATAGGTAAAGGTTATTCCTTTTGCCCACCATGTGCTAAAATCACATAGAAAAAAAAACCAATCCAAAAGCCTTTCCTTACTCCAAAAAGGTTGTGTTAGCAATACATACATATTCCATTCAAAATTGTACATTGACAACTTCCCTGGGATCCAAAATAACAAAATTTATCTTGTCCTATTTACAAACTTCGAATAAAGTTATAATACAAAATATATAGAAGATTTATCTTTCCATAGTGATAATTATCTTATCCTTAATTTATATTTGAATTTTCTTATGGGCAAACTTTGAATAAATTCATAATACAAAATATATTGAAGGTTTCATAATTATCTTAGTCTTAATTTAGATTTGTATTTTGTTATGGATGCTATGAAAGGGTGAAATTCATACAATTAGAATTACATGTCACCTTGTCTTTATAAGTATCTTCATGATTTTTCTTGACAATTTGTCTTAGTTGCACCAAATTGGTAAAAATTAATTGTTCGTGACCCAAGTCCATGCTATACTTATCCATTTTAGCTTCAATTTAGTATCTGCATATTCTCTAAACCCTTTTATATCTTCTCTCATTGCTCTACATTCTGTCAAATTCTTGTATGAAGATTGTCTCTCTTCCTGAAAGTTTGGACATTTTGTGACAAAAAGAACTATCACTACTTTGGATGTTAGTTTCAGATTTAACCATTTCTAAAGAGAGTTTATAGTTTCATGGCCTCTTGGACACACCTTATAATTTCCAGTTGATAATTATCAAATCATCAAATATGAAAGTCGTTAGTAGACATTGGTCTTGGTTCTTCCATACGTAATATAGTTCGCAATAAGATGAGGAATTACACATATTAATTGTCATAATCTAATTGTTTAGCACTAATGTTGGTGTGGAACTAGAAAAGCATTAGCAAAGATATATAATATTTGTCAACTCACATTTCTTTCATTATGCATAAGCAATCGTGATTGAATTTATATTGATTTTTTCTCTGTTAGGGAAAATATATGATTCCCCACAAGTAAATCAATCAATGGAAATAAAAACTAATGCGGAAAAATTAAATTAAAAGCAACACAAGAATTTTATGTGGTTCCCTTAATGTGAGGTACATCCACAGGATCGAAATCCGATTCCACTATCAACCAAAAAGTTTCCAAACGATTACAAACGAGACACGAATGGTCTCACAAACCACCCTTAGGTGAATTCCAAATAATCAAAAGGAAAGACCTCACCAAATAGATGAACAAAAGTCTTCGAAGCAAAACCAAATCAACCCATCAAATAATGATCAAACAAATTGCTGCTCCACAAAGCAAAGTCCACCAAATTGATTACCCAGCGTGCACACACACAAACTAGCCGTACAACACTTTGGAAGAGGTGGAACAAATTTGTAGCAGCCGCATAGCACCGAATAAATCATACCCAAGCCCTATCTCACCGAAATCAATTAGCTACTGCTCTGTGCATCGGGAAAACAAATACAATATTTATATATATTGTTAAATCTTGAGTTTTTATTTATTTATTTATCAAAACCCTAGTTGTTACCAAACTGAATTAGGCCTCTAAAAGTTAGATGTAATATATTTTTAATATATTATAACCAACACCAAACCAAATTAAACTCTTTTAATAAACCAATTGGGTCCCATACTCCAATAAAGAGGTATACCCAACAATTCTCCCTCTACCGTCTTAGGTGTAGACACCAACCATACCACTTCTTTGCAAGCTTCCATAATGGCAATAAATTCAGCTTCGATAGTTGAGGGAGCAACACATTTTTGTAATTTAGATTGCCATGCCACAGCTCCCCCTACAAATGTCATCAAATACCCCGAAGTAGATTTCCTAGAATCAACATCACCAGCCATGTCAGAATCCGTGAACCCATCAAGCACGGCTTACCATTCCCAAACCACAAACACACCTTCGAAGTCCCTCGAAGATACCTTAGAATCCATTTTACCGCTGCCCAATGTTCTTTACTCTGATTAGAGAGAAAACGACTCACCACACCAGCAGTGTGAGTAATATCCGGCCTTGTACAAACCATGGCGTACATCAAAGAATCAATCGCTGAAGCATAAGGAATTCACTGCATCTCTTCCTTGTCTTTCTCACTTGTAGGACATTGATTCGAACTAAGTTTAAAGTGACTCGCAAATGGACAACCAACCGACTTTGCTTTATCCATGTTGAACCTCTCAAGAACTTTTTCAAAGTAGCTTTCTTGAGACAACCAAATCAGTCCCTCTTTGCGATCACAAACAATTTTCATTCCAAGCATTTGCTTTGCTAGTCCCAAATCTTTCATAGCAAAAGACTTGCTCAACTCTAATTTCAACCTGTTAATCATGGTAAAATTTTGACCCACAATTAACATGTGATCAACATAAAGCAAAAGAATAATAAATTTGCCATCCGGAAAATTTTTCACAAACACATAATGGTCCGAAGTGGTTTTAGAAAAACCATTATTCATCATAAAAGAGTCAAATTTTTTGTACCATTGTCGTGGGGCTTGCTTGAAGCCATACAAATTTTTTTTCAATTTGCAAACAAATTTCTATTTCCCTTTCTCTACAAAACCTTCCGATTGCTCCATGTAAATTTCTTCTTCAAGGTCACCATGAAAAAATGCGGTCTTCACATGAAGTTGCTCAACTTCAAGGTTCATACTTGCGGCCATGCCAAGTACAACCCAAATAAAAGACATCTTCACAACCGGTGAGAAAATCTCATCAAAGTCAATACCTTTCTTTTGCCTAAAGCCTTTCACAACAAGACGTGCTTTGTACCTCAGATTCTTGCCATCACTCTTCAATTTGAAAACCCACTTATTTTTCAGAATTTTCCTCTCCTTAGGCAACTTCACTAAATCATAAGTGTGATTTTCAAGTAACGAATTCATCTCCTCTTCCATGGCCTTTTTCCAATAATCTTTCTTTGCATGCTCAATTGCTTCTTGGTAGCTCTCAGGCTCCCCTTGATCGGAAATCAACACAAATTCATTGGAAGGGTACTTTATCGAAGGTTGTCGGTCCCTTGTAGTGTAACGACCCCAAAATGTGTATAATAAGTCATCCTTGCTTAACTATGGGATAATGTGTTTTAATTTAATTATATCTATTGGAATTAAAGAACTATCTGTTGAGTTATGACTTTAAAACTGTAATTGACGACCTTTGTGGGTTCAGAAATCGGAATTGAATACATAGATATATTAATGGGAATTTTTAGAACTATTTGGGAAAATTAATTGGAAATCTAATTTGTCTGATTCGTTAATGTACGTTTGGGTGGTTAACTTGGTACTGTAAATTGAAGGCCTTAGAGGCTTCAGAAACCAGAACAGGGGACCTTTTTATAATCAGCACAATTTTTAGAGTCACTTGGGAAGTTTAATTGAAATTTTATTTTGCGCGATTCGTAAGGCCACATTTGGCTCTCCCTTGTGTTAAGCTTGTGTGTATGATATATTTATATATATAGAGATATGCCATATGAGTTGTGAACTCATCTTTTTGGAAGTCAAAAACAAAATATCTGAGGAAGAGAGAACCGTGAGAAAGAGTGGCCAAGAGAGAGTGAGAGAGAGAGTTCACCATTGTTGGGAGCTTGAAGATGACTTGAAGAAATTGAAGAGAGAAGAAGGAGATCAACCATGGAAGCTTGGGGAAATTAAAAAGAACTATGAGAAAGTCAAAGAGTGAACTAAGGTATGATAAATTATCTTGAATCCTTATGTTTGAGGCATCAATTTCATGAAATCATGATAATAAGGGAAGCTTTGAACCCGTTTGAGTTAGGGTTCTATGTATATATTTGATTGAACCTTGATTTCCTAAGAGTTGCTTGATTGAAGAATTAAAGTCATTATATTTGTTTATTTTGAGTTATGATGTTTGATGGAGATTAATAATGTGAAATTTGTTATGTATTAAAGGGTTTTGGGCTTTGATTTACATGGAATTGAGGTTTGATTTTGAAAATGAGAAGTCCCAACTTTTCAGCCATTTTCGGACTGCAAACTGCCCAGGGCCGCACGTGCGGCTCTATTTCCCGCACGTGTGGGAGACAGCTTTGTCCAACCAACTTTCAATAAGCATATCTTTTGCCTCGGGACTCCGTTTTGAGTGATTCTTAAGCCTAAAATCAAGCCCCAGAAGTCTAGTTTCCAATGGCGGTGGTCTCACTCCCAAATTCTAAATACAGAAATAGTTATGCCCAAATTAGTGACAACTGTTCACTTTTTGTCAACCAATTTTGTACCATTTCTTCACCTAAACCATTTCCCATCGATTTCTCCCGTTTTCTGAGACATGGATTATAACTTATTAAGGAATAATGAGCTTGGTATCACCATGGCTAATTGATTAAGCGATCAAAGAGAATAAGTAAAGGATCGAGTATAATCTCATATTATCTGTTATGTACTGTACTTGTAGGTCGAGACGAGGACATCGTCCCATTACTACCGGGAGCCAATCACTGTGAGTAATAGTAGTGTAACAATATGTTTCACTTACTTCCTATGATTATGATTTATGTATTGTTATTTGTGAAAGGTCTAATACGTTGATGTTGTGCTTTGCTTCAATTAATCGATACGCTTGAATAATGGCATTGATATGGACCTAAGGTCGTTCTGTCCCTAGTAATAGACGTGGGCCCGAGGCCGTTATGATGTGAATTGTTCTGTCCCTATTAATGCAGTGATATATTTGCCTTCTGTTAATAGTTATTATTAATGTTCTGTTATCTGCAAGACAACTATGTCGACTTGTAATAAACCATGGGAAAATCTTTGTGCACTATTGAGTAATAGTACTGTAGCAGTACGTTTTGCTTACTGTTAATAGTTAATACTGACGTTCTGTTATCTGCAAGTTAACTATCTGAATTCATGATGAACAAATGGAACATATGTGTATTATGGAACAATGATATCTTTGTGTATCTGGAATCATTATGTTTTGTTAATAATGGGCCCGAGGCCAATCTGTTGACATCTGGGCCTAAGGCCACTCTACATAATATGTTAGGCTTAAGGCCGTCTTGTATTATCTATGGGCTTAAAGCCAATCTGTATCATGTCTGGGCTTAAAGTCATTCTGTATTATATCTGGCCTCACAGCCGTTCTGTATTATATCTGGGCTTACAGCCGATTGATATTATATCTGGGCTTACAGCCGTTCTGTATCATATCTGGGATTACAGCCGTTCTGTATAATCTGTTAGGCCAGAGGCCGTTCTGTATAATCTGTTAGGCCGGAGGTCGTTCTGTATAATCTGTTAGGCTAGAGGCCGCTTTGTATAATCTGTTGGGCCTGTGGCCGCTCTACATAATGTGTTGGGCCTATGGCCGTTTTGTATTCTGCATGGGCTTGAAGCCAGTCTGTATTATATGTGAGCCTGAGACCGTATTGAAATATAGTTATGGATAAGACCTGTATATGGTTGGTATCTGTCTATTTAGTTTACCCAAGGTTTTGCTTATTCAATTAACATTCTTACATTGCTATTATTCACCGAGCTTTGCTCATTATGTTTTATGTATATCTCTGTAGGTGAGCAATCGGGGATTGACACTAGAGTTGTACTAAGGTTTGCCTGTCTACCGAGTCACCTGGGGTATGTCTCCACGTGGAGGCCTTAATTTATTGTTGGGAGTCTTATAAATTATTAAGTCTTATGTAAGTGTGTGTGAGATCTATATAAATTCTGTGATTGTATGTGTATATTTGGAAATGTATTTAAATGCTTAAATCCAATTAAACCATCATGTATGCACAAGCTCAATGGATGTTATCTTTTATTGATATTGCTTCCGCCTAAGGCCCCATATATGGTTAAATATTATTTTAAAATTCTGTTTTGAGGCCTATGTACAGGCCGGTCATGGACCAAACTTTTAGGGGCGGGTTTGGGTCGTGACATGTAGATTTTCTAAACTCAAGTTGTGGTAGCGATTCTTGAGTTGGATACTCTTCCTTAATTTCTGGCTCAACTTCAATTGGAGTAACATCATCATCTACATATTCAAGAGGTGGCCACATATCTCCTCCATTTTCATTATCCACCGAAGACAAAGGAGATGGATCAATGTCAATGAGATCACTAATTTTTGGCTCCGGTTGATCACCTTTGCCAAAGTCTTCAATTGTTTGGTCTTCAAGAAACACAACATCACAGCTTCGAATGACTTTATAAACCGGATCCCACAATTTACAACCAAATTCATCACGCCCATAGCCAAGAAAAATACATTGTCTAGACTTGCTATCAAGCTTGGACCTCTCATCTTTTGGAATGCGAACAAAGGCTCGGCAACTAAACACTCTCAAATGCTCATAAGAAACATCTTTGCCAGTCCAAACTCTTTCTGGAACATCACTATTCAAAGGATAGGAAGGTACAAATTAATCACGTCAATCATTGTCCTTATTGCCTCACCCCAAAAGGATCTTGGCAATTTACATGTGAAAGAAAACACCTTGTTCTTTCCATAATGGTGCGGTTCATCCTCTCGGCAACGCCATTTTGTTGAGGAGTCTTCTTAACTGTCTTTTGGTGCCGAATACCTTGGCTGCGACAATACTCATCAAATGGCTCAATGTATTCACCACCATTGTCTAATCAGATGCACTTCAATTTATGCCTTGTTTCTCTTTCAACCATGGCCTGAAAATGCTTAAATGCATCTAGAACTTGATCTTTAGTTTTTAGTATTAAAGCCCAAACTTTCCTTGAATAATCATTAATGAAAATAACAAAATAAAGTGCACCACTATTTATTCTAACTTTCAAAGGGCCACAAACATCCGAACGAATCAACTCCAAAACATTTTCTTTTTTAGAAGCAACATTTTTATGAAAAGAAACTCTATGTTGTTTACCCGCCAAACAATAAACACAAGTTTTAAGATGTGTACCTTTCAAACCGGGTAGAAGCTCTTTCTTGAACAAAACTTGTAGCCCCTTTTCAGTCATATGGCCAAGCCACTTGTGCCACAATTTGGTAGAAGTATCATCTTCAAGTGCACTGACAACACCTTTACAAATTTTTTCTTGCATCGAACAAGGTGTTTGAGCCTTCTTGCACTTAGCCACCACCAAAGAACCCTTTGTGAGCTTCCATATTCCATAACCAAATTTGTTGTTGTAGCCTTCATTATCTAGCTTCCTGGTAGAGATCAAATTGAGGCGAATGTCGAGAACGTGTCTCACATCTTTAAGCAACAACTTGCAGGCCAAATTTGTTTCCAAGCAAACATCATCTATGCCAATAATCTTGGACAAACCTTAATTACCCATTCGAACAGAACCATAATCTCCTTTGGTGTAGGTAGTGAAGAAATTAACTCGAGAAGTCACATGAAAAGAAGCACCAGAATTAATCACCCCATTGCTCTCTTGGCCCACAAAATTGATGCACTTGTAGACACCCCATTTTTGACCGTCCTCAAGACTTGGATGTCATCGTTTGAACAGTCGATGATCATCTATGCTCGTGTTCGTTTTGAGTTCCCGGAGGTCTCGGCCACGCGCCTTGCCTCAAGATCTCTCAACTTGACTATTTTGTGCTTGGTTGTGGACCAAGCACTTGTGTTTTTGCTTTTAAGGGAAGAAGGTAGCTTGTTGGCCATTTCCTCAACCCATCGGCCAAGGCATGAAGCCATCGGCCCTTTTTTCTTGCCATCGGCCAAAGGTTGTGGCCGATCGGCACTGTTTTTGGTCGACTGGCCACATTTGTTGGTCAATCGGCTATATTTTCCAGCTAACCCCTTTCCATCTGCTTTTGGCAGATATTTTGTACCAGCTGGCACGCACAATTTCCCCCTCCATACACGTGTATGGAGGGATTTGAGCCTTGCTTAGCTTCTCCAAGAAGCTTTGCCAAATTGGTTTTCTATAAAAGGAGAGCTTTCTCTCCCTTTCCAGGGGTTCTAGAAATCTGATATACAAGTTAGATATATCTCTCTTTATATCTCCCTCTCTCTAGATTGGTGTGTGCGTTTGAGCTCAAAAGTGTGTTTTGTTCTTACTATTGCACACAAACACCTAGCACTACACTATCCTTGGTTGCTGAGGCACTAGAAGGTTGATATTAGAGTTCTTGGGCTGTTTTTGATCCAAGAAGATTGCTAGAGTTGTGTTCTTGAAGTTGTTCTTCAAGGGTGAGTCAACTTGCTTTTGATACCCTATTTTGGCTTAAGCTTTTACACATACTTCTATATTGTTTCAAGCTTGACTCTAAACTACAAAAATTTATAATTTTGTATGCTTGTTATAGTTGCTTAAGGTCACTTTTTGGTTGGGGGTTGTCTACCTCCTTTTAGGCCTTGTTTGGCCTTGTTTTGTGCCTTTACTTTTGAGCTTTGGGATCATCTTATTTTGACCTTCCCACCACTGAAATCCAGAGGATTTTTAGAGGTGGAGAAGTGGTTTTGGAGTCTTGTATAGGAGGGGGACACCCCTCTCTCCTCATGTCTCATATGCTTGTGTTGTTGGCTTATAAGAGTAGCATGTTTACTTAGCATGTCTTGGTTCTATTTCAGCACTTTTTAGTGGCTTTTAGGACCTACCTTAACTCTATTCCATGTTGGTTTGATGGCATCTTGCATGCTTCGCATACTTGTAGAGTAATCTTGCATGTTTGCATGACATGCATCTTGTGTTTGGACCACTATTCTTGCATGTTTTGGCTCGACTCCAAGGAGCTTTCCCTCATGTTTCACCATGTTTAAGCTCTGTTTGGTGTTTTCTTGGTCATGCATGCATTGTTTTGTATAGCCTTGGTTCATTCTAGCTTGTAAGCTTTGTGCCTTGAGTTCATTAGCATGTTTTACTTGAAGTATTTTCATGATTTGGCATCATATGAAATGTGATTTCAGTCCATGTTTCATGGTCACACACTTGCATTTATCACCTATTCCATGCTTTGGATAGTTCGTGTTTCATGCCTTAAGAATAGGTCATTGTGCATGCCATCATACTTAGACCTTTGGGATGCCATCTAAGTGGGTTTTTGGGCTCATTCTAACATGCCATAACTCTGATTTTATTGGCCCAAGTCATGCCATGTTTGGTTATAATAGGTGTAGTGCAATTGCCCTTTTTGGCCTTGTATGCGTCTTGTTTTGTGCTCACCTTTCTAGTATGTTTTGGCCTCATCCCATGCATGTTCTAGCCTTGTTTTGGCCTACCTTGGGACTGTTTTGGGTCGCCTTAGTCCTTTGGGGCTTGGTTGATATGGTCATGGTTCAAGTACCTTGGCTAGCTTTGAACTTGAAGTCTATTAGCATGCCTTGCTTGCGTTATGTGTTTGATTAGGCATCACTCTTAACATAATTTCAAAGCTTATGGTGTCACCATATTATCATGATTGTCACCCCTTGCTCATGTTTGGGTGTTGTGACCTTATGCCTTAACTCTTGGACCATTGCATGTGCATGCTCATTGTGCATTTCATTCTATCACTTCATCATTTTGGCCACTGTTTTTGGTGCGGCTGAGGCCTATCCATTTTTAGTGTAAGTCCATGGATCATGCGGTTTGTGTGTCATTGCATGCTTATCACATTGCATGTTGTCATGTCCTTGTTGTTGGTATTGTTGTTGCATGCCTATTACATTGCGTGTTTGTACGTTTAGGTTGCATTTTACATGCTTGCTAGCTTGCATTTTGTCACATGCTTACTTAGGTTGCATTGCATTTGGCATGTTTGTTACCTTAGCCTTGTGTGCACGCTCGAGTCCTATTGCATTTGGCATGCTTAGGTGGCATAGCATTGTATTTCCATGTTGCATTGTATTTGGCATACTCGCTTGCATTACATTGTGTTTGGTTTGGGGTGTCAAACCAAACATAAGGAGCGAGGAATGTTCGTACTTGAAGTGACGGAACGTGTCTCAATCCTTAGTCGCCGACGCTCTTGATCCAACATGATAGAGTGTGAAGCCTTCATGTGTTTTGTACATTCATTCCATATTGATTTGCACACTTGGCTCCTTTGGCCATCATGCATTGAAATGCGTGATTGATGGCCTGAGGGTCGAGAACCATACTCCCTTGAGTTCGTGACATGATAGGAAGGATGGTTGTGCACACATTGCTTTGAAAATGCATTGACATGCTCTGTTTGTCCTCTGCTGCAGCAAAACAGCATTCTGCAAGAAGATATGGTCGGCCGGCCATCTCCAGTGCCGATCGACTAAATATTTTTGGCCGAGAGCCCCATTATTGGCCGATGACCAGTTCCCTTTGGCCGATGACCTTTCCTCTTGGCCGATGGCCTCTCACAGCACCTAGAAGGTGATTCAGAAGCATCCTTGAGACTTGCACAGTTTTCAGAGGTGCAGAGCAGTGTAAACAGAGGTAGCATGAGCATGGCGATAGATTTCCGAGCGGAGCCGAGCATCCATGCATTTGTCCCTCATTCCAAGGCCTCTTTACCGCTTTAGTAGCTTAATTAATTTGTTTAATTAGTTAAATGTTGTATAATAATTAGTTAGCTAGTTAGTTAGTTAATTAGTCAATTTGTATTATTCTTTCGGACCCTCCGTCGAGAGGGCGAACTTTGTAATAAGTGTGCGCGAGTGTGTGAATGTCTTCCAACCTCACGTCTTTCTCCATTTTACGTACCTGCTTTCAGTGGTTAGTTTTAGGTCATGTTTCATTTAGCATCCTTATGCTATATGTTTGCATCTATCCATTTGTATTGCATGCACCGGGCTCAGCGCATCATGCTAACTGCATAGTACTTCAATTCCAACTTGAATACGTGTATCGAGTTGTCGCATTCCACATGCCATTCTTAGAATAGCCGAGCCTATCTCTAGTTGCATTTTGCATGCGTTGCATTAGCCATCTTAACATAGCTAGGATCATGCATTGATTACTAACTAGCTATTGTTTTGGCTCGGAGTACTAGGTAAGCTTTTATGCTTTAGCATCTTGCATGAGTGTGAGTGTTAACATGACAGCATGCTTGCCATGAGGCTATTTGCTTAAATGATATAACTGCCTAAATGCCTCTGGGTGAAGGTTGGATTACTCGAATTGGAACAATTCATCAAAATGTGTGTTTTAAGCCCACTTGATTGTGGCAAAATCATGTTTTCTTAAGCCCACTTGAGGGTGGCAAATCCATGTCTTAGCCTACTTGCGGGTAGCACCTTCAAACCATTTTTATACAAACACGAGATGTTTTGTTCCAAATTAGGCGATCTAGTCTATACTTGTGTGTTGTGCGCATCACGTAGTAAGGTTAGCTAATTAACCGGAATAAGAGCGCATGTGTTTTCAAAAACAAGATATGATGTTTAGTAGTGGCCGATCTTTGATCGGGCGAGTGGGGGTGCTCATTGCATGACCTTCCCCAATCGTACCCAAGTTCCCGAGCCGAGGCAATTTTTGTGATGACGGACACGTGGCCTTAGGCACGAGTCAGGGTTTCCTAAATTCCCCCAAAATAAAATATTTAGGTGGTGACTCTATATCTGGCAAAGCTGTCCATGTTTGGCACTTCTTTCTTAAAAATCAGTTTTCCAAAACAATTTGTCAGATTTGGACTCTTTGGTGATTTATCGGTCTCGCATTGCACTTTGCGGGATTAGATTCAGAACCGACACATTTGAGTCCGAACTGTAGTAGCAAAGCCCGAGGGTGCGTCTACAGTTTCTGGCGACTCTGCTGGGGATTTAGAGAACCTGACTCGAACTCATGATATCTTGTTTTGACTACACTTATGTGTCTCTTTGCATTGCATTTGCATTGGTGTACCTAGGACACTGTGTTTGCTGTATGCTATTCCTGAACGATTTGCCGGAGGCCCGCTTTGAGAAGCGTGCCATAAGGCTAACTAGTTGCGGGCTCTACCACGACGGGAACACAAACCTCGGTTTTTACCGGGGCACCCTTTTTGACCATTCGACCTAGTGCATATCGGAATCCATAGTGACTATTCCAAGCTAGGACAGGTTGCTTACCCGATTACATGTTGTTTGAAACCGCTGTGTGCGTAGTGAAACCCTAGCTCCTGACAAAATAGGACAGGGAAACCCTACCCCAACATAGGGTTGTTTTGGCTCTCACTTGCTTGTTATGTGCTTTTAGAGTTGGCCTCTACAAGAATGCACGTATCAGTCTGCAAGTTTGGGTATCAGTTTTACCTGCGGGTATCAGATTCAGATTTGGGGCAGTGATTTGGGAACAGTGATCAGTGGTTGAGGACGGTTCATTCAGCTTGTGTTTACCAACTGTGTGTTGTGTTAATTTAAGCCGCTATGCTGTCCGTCTTTCTGTTCATTATTTCCTTATTATGCTTTATTTATCTTTTCACAAGGTAGTTTAGCACCATTGCATCTGACCAGGCAAATATTCCCAGAGCACTCTGGGTTAGAGGTCGTAGACTTAATCGATCTAGGGATCTGGTAGACGAACAAGTAGTGTTTCTTTCTTTACCCTCGATTACCAGACGGAGGTCAAAAAGTCACAGTGTATCGGTACAGCGGTCGCCAGATCAGTGGTCTACCCCACCAGTGAACAGTCAGGTTGAGGTCTCAGTTTCTACTGTAGGGACAGATATACCGGTTATTTAGCTAGATCCGCATCCCATGGCAGGAATGGAAGAGATGATGCGTCAGCTCCAAGAAAGCATGAGAACTATGCAGTAGGATGCTGCCCGTGAGGCAGAATTTGCCAAACAATAGGCCGAGGTCATGGCCTAACAGGCAGAGTTAATCACCAGGTTACAGTAGCAAAATGGAGCATCTGCTTCACACCAAGTTCCTCACCCACCAAGAGTTTCCATACTCGGGGAGACAGCAAATGTCCAGGAAGGTACGGACATTCTAATTGGGCCGGCTCCACCCCCGATCCTACCCCAGCTATCCAAAACACCTATTAACCTACCAGATTCTCCCTTTGAGTTTGAGGTGGACCCCACAGCGTTGAAAGTGAGCAAGCTTGAAAAGATGTTAAAGAAATCTCAGGGTGTGAAGTCCATTCCGGATATTGAGGATGGGTACACCGACTCGGCCGTGACACTGCCAAATCGATTTAAAATGCCGCACATCGACCGCTTTGACGGGTCTGGGGATCCTATGGTGCATTTACGGTTGTTTTCAAACATACTAAGGCCGATGGGCCTCTCCAGATTGCAGAAGCTTTCTTTGTTTGGCCGGACCCTGCCGGGTGTAGCGGCTATTTGGTACGCAAAACTGGAGGATGCTGTTAAGAGGAATTGGGATGAGATGGCCGAGGCCTTCATAGCTCAATACTCCTACAATAAACAGATCGAGGTCACAACCCGTGACCTTGAGACAACTAGGCAAGAGCCGAAGGAGAGCTTCTCTGATTTTGTGACTCGGTGGAGGGCCAAGGCCTCGATGATGACCATCAGGCCTGTTGACCAAGATCAAATTCGGATGGTTGTGTGCAACCTGCAGCCCAAGCTTATGCAGAAGATGATCGTTCTCTCCCTCCCCACCTTTGCAGATTTACATGAGATAGGGGTGCAGATCAAAGACGCTATGAAACAGGGCCTCATTGATAATGAGAGAGAACAGCCTAAGAGGACATTCAACCGCAGTAGGAATGTAGGCACAAGCAGTGCTGCAGCTGCTAGAGCTTCAGATGTGAGTATGGTCACCACCACCACCACCCTAAGAACCCTTGTAGCTACCCCATTCACCGGTGCGTCTGGAAGTAGCTCACAAACAACCAGGAACCCACCCCGAGGCTAGAGAGTCTTCACCCCACTATACATGCCCCTGTCCAAAGCTCTGGGGGTTCTGATAAGAAAGAGGAACTTGAAGCCCCTGGAGCCGCGGCCATTGCCAGAAAAACTTCCTCCCTCCCATAACCCGGCGAAGTACTACGCCTTTCACCAATAGCATGGTCATGACACCGACCAGTGCTTTCGACTGCGTCATGAGATTCAAGATCTCATTGACAACAGGGTGATCGTGCCTTTGGAGAAACCGAATGTCACGACCAACCCTCTCCCACCACACAACCAAGCTCCACCTCCCAAACACATCAATCTGATCCGAGCTAGGGTTGTGTCATATGACCCTAGCATATATATCACCCATTCCCACCTACCCAAGCCAGAGGTGTTCATTCCTAACAGCTTTGACTTGTGCATGTTGGACATCTCCCAAACCCAACCCCAAACGGTAGTGGTGACTATCGAAGATAGAATTGGGTCGACTATGGGGGCAGATGAGATTGATAATACAGAGCCTGAGGGGTCTGTGAGCTTCTTGTACAACCCGAGCAGTTACATTACGTCAGTAGGCCAGGCTGGGCCGAATGTGGAATTGCCAGTAGGGATAGAGATTTGTGAAGTACGAGGGGATGGACCTAATCAGGGGCTGGATGACCTGGCAGAACTAGAGGAGGACATCGCAAACCTTCAATTTTTCAACGAACAGGACCCGGGAGACGTGACTGTCGACTGGTTTGGTCTGGAAGGATCAGCAAAAGCTACCGGGTGGCTCAACGACGAGCTGGATATTATTGAGCAGTCTCTACCAGAACAGGGTCTGTCAGGGACGGGGACATCAACTGTGGTCGGAAGGGCCGGGGACCAGTCTGCATCGCCAGAGAGCGCTGGTGTTAAGAATTTCGCTCGGAATCCGGGCAATTTGAGTATAGGAGATGTTGAACATCAAGCTGCATTGAAGCAATCTGAGCGGGAAAGGATCGAGGATTCTGAGAGGGCCAGAAAGGCCAAGGCCCCTGGGGGGACAGAACATGCTGTGTATACAGGAGCAGAGTGTGCTGCGGGCACGGGAATGGAAGGTGCTGTGGGCACCGGAATAGTTGTGATGGAGCCGGACAGGTGTCTGTCGGCTGCCGATGGCATGTGATGGGAAGATGATGATCTATGTCTTGCTCACACAGACGAAGACTGGGGACAAAGCCAACCAGATGATACCTGGTACATTGGCGAAGTTGATCACATGACTAGGAGCGGGCGGTATTTCAAACCCCCACACCTAGACCAACCAGAGGCGTCCGGAAAGGACAGAGAGGTAGACAAGCAGAAAGAAAAGCTACTCGAAGAAGAGGTTGTGCTGAAACAGCTTAAGAAGATACAGGTAGATATCTCCATCTGGGGACTGCTTATGGCTTCATGAGTCCATAGACAAGATGTCCTATCTGCAATGGACAAAGCCAAACTCTCAATAGATACCACGCCTGAGCAGCTGGTAGGATTGGTTTTTCCGGGAGGAGCTTCCCCGACGTTGACCTTTTCTGACAAGGAACTGCCGCCTGAGGGCGCAAACCATAACAAACCGCTCTACATCTCTATGGAGTGCAGAGACAAGTGCGTACCGGTGGTTCTTGTCGACACGGGATCCGCTATTAACGTGTGCCCGTCAAGGACGACATATGCAATCAGGTTGAAGCCCGCGGACTTTGTGCCAACTGCCCAAGTAATACGGGCGTATCACAATACAAGCAGAGAGGTGATGGGGACCGTGCAGATTCAAACTCAGGTTGGTCCAGGACAGCAGGAGATTGACTTCCATGTCTTGGACGTTCCCGCAACCTTCAACTTACTCTTAGGGTGGTCGTGGCTGCACCAGGTGAAGGCGGTCTCTTCCACCCTGCATCAGATGTTGAAATACCCCCATGGAAAGGGGGTGGCTATTGTTTTTGGGAATTCGTCAATCCATCCACCGCCAGAAGTGTCTACACCAGTTTTGGAAATCGAGCATGGCACGGAGGATGTGTTCCTATCAGGATTTACCCTAGCCGAGGCCCGGGTCATTCAGAACATCTTAGCTATTGATGAGGGGTTATATGTCAACACCCAGTCAGTGTACCTCATGAACAAGCTCCAGCACAACCCTGGGATGGGGCTAGGAAAAAGTGGCCAGAAGGGCATTGCAGTATCGGCCGAAGTGTCGCACAACCTGCATACCTTTGGTTTACGCTATCTGCCCACCAAAGAGGACTAGGTAAGGAAAGGCAAAGAAATGGCTGGGAGAGACAGAGCCAAGCAGACTAGGTGGCATTTTGATTTGATGCATCGGCCTATCCAAGGCACCCTGAACGGACACTTTGTCCGGGAGGGGGAAGATTTTCCATTCTGCGGCTTCCCAGAGCCATGGCTGAATGCCGAGAAGAGGCGCCTGCCGGGTTTCAAGATCTTCTTTGACTTACAGCTATTCGGGGATGATGTTGCCGAGGAGCAGACAGACCCATCAGCTGAGGTTAAACAGTGTAAGGAAGTGGATTCTGAGAGCATCGAGATTGAAATGGGGGTAGCACTGGCTTCTCTCCTCTCAGATCCTCCGATCGCACATGAGTGCTTGGGGGATGATCTCTCAGTGTCCATGATTGGAAATGAAGCGGCTGCGAGCCCATCTGCAAACATTTTGGATGCATCCATCGCACCCTCCCTCGTCTGGCAGTACGAGGAGGGATTCTTATTGAGCAGCACCGGGTCAGGTAGTGAGCCGGAATCTGATTCCACCGAGTCTGTAGAGTCAGAATCAGGTTCCAGCTCGTCTGAGTCTGAGTCCGGTATTCCTGGGGCTGATAACCCGGATGCCACAGTCCTGTCTAGGTCGTCTTTTTCTTTTTCCTTTGAGTCTGTTGCAACAGAGGAATCAGGCGACTTGGAAGTGATTAATGAGAACGAAACGGCTGTGGCTTTTGAGTATTTTTCTGTGCCTTTGATTTATTGCATTAATTCAAACTTTCAAAACTTCGATGAAAATGACGAGGAAGAAATTCCTCCGGTTTTGAAGTATTTGCTAGATCAAGAGCAGGAGAGGTTTGTAAAACTGCTGGTTGATGAAATCATCCAAATTAATGTTGGTACTAAGAAGGACCCGCGGCTGGTCCAGATCGGGTCCACGTTGTCTTCGGAGGAACGCGAGCGCTTAGTCGCTTTATTAAAAGATTTGAAAGGTGTTTTCGCGTGGTCCTACGAAGACATGCCTGGGATCGATCCTGAGATTGTACAGCACCGGATCCCTCTTGACCCAGAGGCCCGACTTGTTAAGTAGAAGCTCAGAAGGATCCGCCCGGACTGGGCTATCAAGATCAAAGAAGAGGTCACCAAGCAAATTGACGCAGGGTTCATGCTGGTATCTGAATACCCAACTTGGTTGGCCAACATCGTTCCAGTGCCGAAGAAGGATGGCAGAATCCGGGTATGTGTGGATTTCAGAGATTTGAACAAAGCCAGTCCGAAGGACGACTTTCCTCTGCTGCATATCGATGAGTTAGTGGACTTCACAGCGGGGCATGCATTGCTCTCATTTATGGATGGCTTTTCAGGCTACAACCAGATTGTAATGGCACCCGAAGACCAGGAGAAGACTGCTTTTACCACCCCATGGGGGACCTACTATTACAGAGTGATGCCGTTTGGGCTGAAGAATGCTGGAGCTACATATCAACGGGCCACGACCACGATATTGCATGACATGATCCACAAAGAGGTTGAGGTGTACGTGGACGACATGGTTGTCAAGTCCAAAGAAAGAGAGGGCCACTACACCGCCTTGCAAAAGTTCTTCCGAAGGATCAGAGAATTTCGGTTGCGGCTGAATCCTCAGAAATGTACGTTTGGTGTTACAGCAGGGAAAATGCTGGGGTTCTTGATTACACAAAGAGGTATCGAAGTTGACCCTTCCAAAATCAAGGCCATCTTAGAAATGCCACCACCGAGGACTGAAAAGGAGGTGCGAGGCTTTCTGGGTAAAGTGCAATTCATAAGATGGTTTATTGCTAAATTAACCTTGACTTGTGAACCACTCTTTGGTCTCCTGAAGAAAGGAACGAAGTTCCAATGGGACGGCCGATGCCAAGCTGCTTTTGAACAGATCAAGCAATACTTACAGAACCCACCCATGTTGTCACCGCCTGAGCCAGGGAGACCGTTGATTTTGTACCTTTCAGTAACTGAAACTACAATGGGCTGCATGCTCGCACAGGAGTCTGAGGACAAGGTGGAGAGAGCTATCTACTACCTGAGCAAGAAGATGCTGGATTACGAGACCCGTTACACTCTGCTGGAAAAAGCTTGCTTAGCCTTGGTATGGGCTACCAGGAAGCTGCGGCACTACCTGTTAGCTCACTCTGTAATGTTGGTTTCAAGATTAGATCCCATCAAATATCTCTTCGAGAAACCGGCACTTACGGGTAGGCTAGCTCGTTGGTTGCTTCTGCTTTCCGAATTCGATCTGAAGTATGTGACGCGCAAGTCAGTGAAGGGGAGAGCGGTAGCGGAGTTCCTAGCCGATCATCTTGTAGAAGGAGATGAAGTAGTTGAATACTTATTCCCAGACGAGGCCATTCTGCATGTCGAAGAAGAATTTTGGATGATGTACTTTGACGGGGTGTCAAACCAATACAGGTATGGGATAGAGGTGTTGCTGATAGCACCCGATAATTCTCGTATTCCTCTAGCGTTCAAACTCCAGTTCAAAGTCTCGAACAATGAGGCAGAGTATGAAGCGTGTTTTGCTGGACTAGAAGCAGCTCTGGAACTAGGGGCAAAACGGTTGGACGTCATCGGGGACTCGAACCTTGTTGTATCTCATGCAAAAGGAGATTGGAAAGTCAAATAAGAAAAAATGAGAATGTACCACCAAACCTTGGACTTGCTGATTCCTCGGTTTGAGAAGCTGAACTTCGCTCATCTACTAGGAGAGAACAATAAGTTCGCAGATTCACTAGCAACTCTATCTTCTATGATAGACATCCCTTTTGGAGTCCGGATGCGTCCGATCATCATCAAACAGAAATTTGTGCCGGCCTATGAGCTGATTGCTGTGATAGAAGAGGTGCAAGATGAAAACCCCTGGTATTACGATGTTTGGAACTTCTTGGAAAAAGAGATCTACCCACCAGGGGCAAATACCAAAGACAAAAGGGCAATTCGGAGAATGGCTGCTTAGTTCATCGTCTGCGGAGGAAAACTATACAAGAGAGGTCATCTCGGGATGCATAAGTTGTGTGTTGATGCTGGAGAATCGAAGCGTCTGATGGAGGCCATCCATGGAGGAGAGTGCGGAGCGCACATGAATGGGGTGATGCTAGCCCAAAAAATTCTTAGACAGGGTTACTACTGGTCCACCATGGAGGAGGATTGTATTGGCTTTGTCCGGCGATGCCACAAATGTCAGATCCATGCGAACCGCATGAACATTCCGCCGTCGAAGCTGTACAACATGACTTCGCCGTGGCCATTTTTAGTCTGGGGGATCGATGTGATCGGGGCTATCACTCCGAAAGGGTCCAATGGGCATGAGTTCATTCTGGTCGCGATAGACTATTTCACAAAGTGGGTTGAGGCCCAATCTTATGCAGTGTTGAAGGCGTCGCATGTTGCTAAGTTCATCAGGAACAACATCATCTGTTGCTATGGGGTCCCGAACGAAATTATTTCAGATAATGGTTCCCACTTCAAGAAGGAAATGATCGACTTGTTGGAGAAATACAACGTGGCTTTTCATAAGTCATCTACAGATCGGCCGCAAACCAACGGAGCAGTTGAGGCTGCCAACAAGAACATCAAGCGTATTCTGCAGAAGATGGTGGAAACCTACCGGGACTGGCCAGATAACCTGTCGTTTGCACTGTGGGGCTACCGAACTTCAATTCAAACTTCTACTAGGGCGACTCCGTATTCATTGGTTTATGGGATGGAGGTCGTTCTACCTATCGAAATTGAGGTTCCGTCATTGCGGGTATTGGTTGAATGTCAGATAGCCGAAGCAGATTGGCAGCAGAGCAAATTAGAAGAACTCATGCTCTTTGATGAGAGAAGGCTGAAAGCACTGTACCATGTTCAGGGTTATCAACATAGAATTGCCAGGGCTTTCAACAAGAAAGTTAAGTCCAGGAATTTGAAAGAAGGAGATTTGGTGCTCAAAGACAACCAAGCTCCCATCCACGACCCTAGGGGCAAGTTCAGACCTAATTGGACGGGTCCTTACATCATCAAGTCTATCTGGTCGGGTGGAGTTGTCGTTCTGATGGACCTAGATGGCCTAGAGTTCTCCCAACCGATCAACATGGACAAGTTGAAGAAATCTTTTCCCTGAGTGGCTCGCTAGGCCGAAAACCCGAAAGGGCGACCTAGGCAAAAGTTAGAGCACAGAAAATTTGAAATGATAAAAACTGAGCTCGCAAGGTTGAAAACCCGCAAAGGTCGGCCTTGGCAAAAGTTAGAGCGTAAAAGGTGAGGGTTAATACACGAGTGAACCTGAGCCGAACTACGTAAGGCTTGATTCCCATCTTTGAGATACGTAGGCAACTTCATCCTGAAGTCCAGCCATAAACACTTCCCCAATCAACTTTGTCCATGTGATCGCCTTGGTCATCTTTGTCTATTCAGCATTCAAGAGCTCGGTCGTGATCTCCGGTGCAGTGCTATCCAGACTAGGGACAACTTTCCAATTACTGGGATCCAGGGTTGTGCATCTCAGTGACAGATCTCAGGTGTGTCCAGTTCTGATCCATATCGAAAATGGTTTTGACAAGTTTTAATAAAAGTTCATTTTGTTCAAATTAATCTTTTTACAACTTAGACCATTTTTGGACTGAACGAAAAATTTTCAATACCCACAACCTTCAATTTCATTGATTTCAATACAGAGTTCTCCTGCTCCTAAATACAAAATTGAAGTTGCTTTTCATTACATTCACAAAGAAAACTTGAAAGTTCTAATTAAAGCAAATAAATTCGGGGCATAGTCAGGTGTTCCTGCGTCCTCTCCCAGAGCTGGTCGAAGCCTCTGATGCCAAGCTGGGCCCGATCTGTGCCTCTTCATTGAGCCAATCTAAGCACTCATCAGAGAGGGTGTAGCTGAAAGTAGGAGCGAGGGCCAGAAGTTCTCTCGTCCTCCATGCTGCGGCATACCGAGCTAGCTGCGTGCCTTGGACTGGAAATGTAGTAGGGTACTCTATCCCCTCCTCCGGGCAATTCTGATCATGTCCGAACTGGCGCCGGAACCGGAACGGAAAGTAAAACACGCAGTGTGTCAGGCCAATCAACTGGATCCCGGGCTGACGGGTCATGCTATAGCTCATTGCCGGTAAATTGAGCCAAGGGTAGTGCCAAGCAATGCGATCTACGGACAAATTGCACATCCAGCTTGTAGACGCACCCCGAGTGCCTCATGCTACAGTTTGGACTCAAATTGTCACGGTTCTTAATTTGATCTCACAATGTGCGATGTGAGATTGATAAATCACCAAAGAGTCCAAATCCGGCAAATCGTTTTGGAAAACTAATTTTTGTAAAGAAGTGCCAAACATGGACTGCTTTGCCAGATACAGAGTCGCCACCTAAATATTTTATTTTTGGGGGAATTTAGGAAACCCTGACTCGTTGCCTAAGGCCACGTGTCTGTCATCACCAAAGTTGCCTCGGCTTGGGAACTTGGGTACGATTGGGAAAGGTCAGCTATGAGCACCCCCGCTCGCCCGACAAAGATCGGCCACTACTAAACATGATATTTTGTTTTTGAAAACATATGTGTTCTTATTTCGATTAATTAGCTAGAATTACTATGTGATGCGCACAACACACAAGTATAGACTAGATCGCCTAATTTGGAACAAAGCATCGCATATCTGTTTGTTTTGGAAATGGTTTGAAGTTTGCTACTCGTAAGTAGGCTAAAACACGGATTTCAATGAATCGTTCCAATTCAAGTAATCCAACCTTCACCCACAAGCATTCAGGCAGTTTATATCAACTAAGCAGTTAGCCTCATTGCAAGCATGCTATCATGGCAATCAATGACACACATGCAATATGCTAAAGCATAAACACTTACAGTGTACTCCGAGCCAAAACAATAACTAGTTTGTAATCATGCATGATCCTAGTTCATGTTTAAAATGGCTAATGCAACACATACAAAATGCAACTAGAAATAGGCTCGGCTATTCTAAAATGGCATATGAGATGCGACAATTCGATACATGTATTCAAATCAGAATTGAAATATGATGTAGTTAGTATGATGCGCCGAGCCCGGTGCATGCAATGTAGATGAATGAATGCAAACATGGGAGCATAAGTATGCTAGGTAGATGAGTGGATGCAAACATGCAAAGCATAAGTATGCTAATTGAAGCATGACCTAAAACTAACCAACGAAAGCATGTAAGTAAAAGGGAGAAAGAAATGGAGGGTGGAAGGCATGCACACATGCACGCACACTTACTACAAAATTTGCCCTCTCAACGGAGGTTCCGAATGAATAATACATGCCAACTAATTAACTAACTATCAAGCTAATTAATTATTACAAAACCAAATTGAATAACTAGCTACAACTAATTATTACAAAATGTAATTAATTGACAAATTAATTAACTAACTACAAAGTAAACACTTAAAAGTAAGTTGCTCCAACTCTGTTTGAAGAAGGAGAGTATGCATGCTCGTATTCGGTTTCTCACCTTGAAATGCCTTTCGGTTGCTCTTTTGAGGCTTTGCTGGCAAGGTGTCTTCCAGTGCTTGTTGCTGAAACTTACCAAAACACTGCTGGAGAAAGCACCAGTGGCCTGCCTGCCATGGGAAGCTACTGCCGACCACCTGCCGGCCAAGGATGAGAGGCTGCCGACCAAGGATGAAGAGGTGCCGGCCACTGGTGTGCAGTGACACCAAGCTGCAACAAAGCACAAAATAGAGAAAATGGAGGGTCTCCCAAGGGTATGTACGCACTATGCCACTCCGTATCACCTCAAAACATCAAGGGGGAGGCATAATTGGATCCACGACCATCAATCACGCATCCCGATGCATGATGGCCAAAGATCCAACTTGTGCAAATCAATATGGAATGAATGCACAAATAAACACATAAAGCCTAAAACTCTATCATGCATAATCAAGAACGTTGGCGACTGAGAATTGAGACACGTTTCATCACTTGAGGTATGAAACACCCCTCGTTCCTCGTGCTCGGATTAACACTTAATCCAAGCGACAATGCAAAACAAGCATGGCAAACATGCAAACATGCAATACAATAACCCGAGTATGCAACAAACAAATAAGCATGATATGAGGTAACAACCTTGAATAACATGATAAAATGCAACATGAGCATACAAAACATGCAAGGCATGTGACGGTGGACAAGTATGCAACAACATACGAAATGGGACAAGCATGTGACAACATGGTAAGATGGGCTTACACTAAAGATGGATAGGCCTCAGCCATGCCTGAAATCAGTGGCCATAAGTGATGGAATTAAGTCACCAAAACATACTCAAGCATGCAAAATGCAATGGCTCATCAAAGAAGCCTAAGAGCACAACTCTCTAGAGTGCTTAAGGGGTGACAAATGTGCAAGTGTAACAACACTAAGTGCACTGAAATTAAGTAAGAAACGCTGTCAGATCATTCAAACAACACCAGTATGGCATGCAAGGGTCCTAAGGCATGAAAGCTAGCAAAGAGCAACACAAAGGAAGCATGCAATACATGGCATAAATGCATGAACTGAGCATGGACAGAGCTGAAATAGGTCAAGATAAGGACCTAATCATGCTGAGATGAGGGCCTAAAGACCTAGGCATGCAAGCATACAAGCTAAGCCATAAACTAGGCAATAATGCACAACACTCAAAAGTACTTAAAGCATGATTGAAGTGGGAACATGGCAGTGCTATAGGCTCTGAAATGAAGTATTAAGTGATGCCAAATCATCTAAATAGCTCAAGGATAGCATGCATGAGTCACCAAAACACAAAGCTTGCAAGGCCAATTACACTACAGCTATACAAAGCATGAAGGATATGGCAAGGGCAACCCAAAACAGTCCTAGTACATGTTAATATGAGACTAAAACATGCATGGAAGGAAGCCAAAACAAGCTAGCACACAAGGCTAAAAACATGGATCATGCAAGGCTACAAAAGAGGCAATGCACTACACCTATTGGAACCAATCATGGCATGACTTGGACAGCATAAATCAGAGTTACATTATGGTATAACAAGACCAAGAATGCACTGAAATGATGAGCCAAAGCCTTAGGCTTAATGGCATGCACAAAAGTTCATTCTTAAGGCATAAAGCACAAGCTCTTCAAGGCATTCAAAACAATGGAAAATGCAAGTACATGGCCACATTTCATGGACTGAAATAACATTTAGAATGATGGTAAAGTGTGCAAACATCACATGTATGTCATGGTAGGGGCCTTAAAATCCAAGACTAGCCTAAGCATTTACACTATAGCTATACAAAGAAAGAGTGATATGGCCATGGCAGCCCAAAACAGTCCTAGGACAGCCCAAAACAAGGACAAAATCATGCTGGAGCAAAGCCAAAATATGCTAGGATGATGAGTCAAAACATCATGCACATAAAGCTAGTAAGCAAGATTTGTTCTACAAGTATATGGAGCATGCAAAGGATGACCAAACTGACATTAGACAGAGTCATGACATGGCAAAACATCACCAAAAACATGCTGAAATAGGCTCAACATAAGCTAGAATGACATGCTACAGCAAGAAGCATACAAGACTAGTTTATGGGATTTACACTACAAGTGTATCATACATACGTGGAGTGAAAAAAACCAACCCAAAAAAGATGTAAGGCATGGTAAAACATAACCTACGTAACAGCGCAAGTTAGAATAATAATAAGTGCATAACAGCGTACATAACCTGCGTAACAGCGCAAGTTAAAATAATAAGTGCGTAACAGCGCGCATAACCTGCGTAACAGCGCACATAACTTGCATAACAGCGCAAGTTAAAATAAGAAGTGCGTAACAGCGCACATAACCTGTGTAACAGCGCAAGTTAAGATAATGAGGTGCGTAACAGCGCACATAACCTGTGTAACAGTGCAAGTTAAAATAAGAAGTGCGTAACAGCGCACATAACCTGCGTAACAGCGCAAGTTAGAATAAGAAGTGCGTAACAGCGCAAGTTAAGATAAGAAGTGTGTAACAGCGCACATAACCTGCGTAACAGCACAAGTTAAGATAATAAGTGCGTAACAGTGCACATAACCTGCGTAACAACGCAAGTTGGAATAATGAGGTGAGTAACAGCGTACATAACATGCGTAACAGCGCAAGTTAAAATAAGAAGTGCGTAACAGCACACAGAACCTGTGTAACAGTGCAAGTTAAGATAAGAAGGGGCGAAACAACGCGATTAACAAGCGTAACAGCGCAAGTTAATAAGGGGTAATGCGAGATGCAAAACAATGCAAGTTTAGATGAGATGCAAAACAATGCAGGTTTAATGAGATGCAAAACAATGTAGGTTTAAACTGGATGCAAGACAATGCAAATATAAACTAGATGCAAGACAATACAAATATGACTAGATTCAAGACAATGCAAATTAAACTAGATGCAAGACAATGCAAATATAAATTAGATGCAAGACAATGCAAATATGAACTAGATGCAAGATAATGCAAATATGATCTAGATGCAAAATAATGCAAATTAAACTAGATGCAAGACAATGCAAATATAAATTAGATGCAAGATAATGCAAATATGAACTAGATGCAAGATAATGCAAATATGATCTAGATGCAAAATAATGCAAATTAAACTAGATGCAAGGCGATGCAAATATAACCGGAATGGGTGTTCAATATAACAAGCGAATGTTAGGTGATAACAATCAAAAGAATGCCTAATAAAGACATCTTGGAAGGGGACTTCTAGTTTACTTCCCGGAAGGTTTGGGATGCGTCAAAAGGATACATCTCGTACGCGTTGATGGGCGACGACCATCGTTCATTGAGGATATGATTTCCGGGTTTCCACGGAGGCGTTCTGAATCAAGTTTTGAGCATTCCTCAGGATTTCTGGAACCCGGGGACAAATACCAACATCAAATATGCAGGGGAAGCTGGTAGAGAACTGCTGGCCATCAGGGAGAGCCACCGGCTGCCGCCGGCCATGGGTGGCCACTACCGGCCATCGATAGAGTTGTGCCGGCCATCGATGTGCCCCTGCCGGCCATCGGTGGCAGATTCGGGCAAAATGGTCTTTTTGGCTATGGGTCTTTAAATAGACTCAAAATTGGCCTATTTCTTCACAAACCCTTGCATAGAAACCATTTCTCTTTCTCCCTAGGTGTGTCTTCTCTCTAGATTCGCGCGTTCTACGCGTTTCCCAACACCCTAAACAATCTTCAATCGTTAAAACCTCTTGATTTTCTTCGATTTGAACTGATCAGAAGTTACATCTGAGGTCTCTTCCATCATCTTCCCCCATTCAAGGATCATTTCCCCCGAACTTCTCTCGAGGTTAGTTCACTTTTCCCGGGTTTTCAACTTTTCTTGAATTTTCTCTCTCTTAGGGTTTGGTTTGTTCAAAATTTCATCACTTTGCTCACTTTTGCTCATTTTTGCTCGTTTTTGCATCTATCTCAGATGGCTGACGATGTCCCACATGATGAGGGCTTCCCCGCACTCCCTCCAGTAGAGTTGGCGGCAGATTTTGCGACTGAGCCAGAGGTTGAGCCTCAGCCTTTACCATTGAGCGTACGTCCATTCGACCCCGCGAGGTATCACCCGGAGACTCATATCATACCGGTGGCGGGAGGCATCCATACCTTCACCGACTTTGATGAGGGCACACTAGACGACCTCTTACTGAGAGAGCCGATGTCTCACTTGTCAGCCATTGCTGTGGAGGTACCAGCTCTCCCTTTCTGCAGTATTACTTTCAACTATTTGCATGTCTTGCACTGTTCCGATCTAATTGCATTACATACTTTGATCTGACTGTATTTAATACATTATTGCTCCGCATTTAACTGTACTTTGCGCATCACTGCCTTATATGTACTGTATACGACCGCACCTCGCGCGTCATTATTTTGAATTCAACTATATCTTCGATACACCACTGACTTGCACGCAACTGTATTTTCAATACATCACTGATCTGATCTGAACTGCATTTTCAATACATCGTTGATCTGTCTTGAACTGTATTTTCCACAGGATAGATCCCGCTCCTTCTGAGGTTATGGTGCTATGACCGCTCGAGACTGGTACGATGTGCTTCCCTCGAGGGTCCGCCGGATCATTGACGGGACTGGCTTTGGCGTATTTTTCTACAGCTTGACGCGAGTTACAATTAGTCGCCCTCTCCTAGGGGCTCTTGTGGAGAGGTGGTGGGACACCACCAACTCTTTCCACTTCTCCACTGCAGGAGAAATGACGATGACTCCTCTTGACTTCGCCATGATCACCGGCCTGGGAATAGGAGGTGATCCGATTCCCCTTAATCCCGATATGGGGGAGTGGGCGGCCGCATGGGATGCGCTACTTGGAGCACGTCCACACATTCTTCGAGCGGGTATGGTTAGATACTCTTGGTTTAAGGAGCACTATAGAGGGGAGGATCCTGAGACCGATGAAGGAGTAGAGCAGTATGCCAGGGGCTTCCTCCTATTCCTTTTCGGTACCACCTTATTTTCGAACAGGTGGAATACCGTGGGTTTGTATTTCTTGGGCGCTCTGGTGATACTCCAGCGGGTCCGTTTCTACAACTGGGGCGCGGCCGGCCTCACCACTCTTTATGGATACATGAGCTCCACCTCTCGGATGCATGGGAGGCTGATCGGCGGCTACTGGCGAGCTTGGGAGGTACACAACTTAGTTTCCCCTTTTCATTGCTTTACTCAGTATTTGTACATTTGCTTTGTTCAACATTTGTACTCTCTGCATTTTCTGTATCTGCTCTTGCACTGTATGCTTTCTACTTTGCATTTTCTGTGCACCATACATGCTGCACACTTCATACCATACACTGCACACACAGGATCCAATGTCCGCTCTAGGCCTGCATCTGTTATGCATTGTACTGTGTTGTGCTTTCTGCATGTTCAACAATCTGTTCATACACTATACTGATGACATCTTTCTAACAGCTGTGGGTATACGCATACTTCCTGGCACTTGCTCCAGAGCCTGTAGAGGAGACTGCAGCGACGGTCCCATTCTCTGACGTATATGACAGTCAGCTCCGTCGTAGGACCCGAGAGAGCATCATATTCTTCTGACAGTATTTTGACACGGTCACGGCGCGCGAGGTAAGTCTGCAATAAGATTATTTCAATCAACTCAATGCACCCACTTTGGTTATTTGACAACCGATCACCTTGTTCGT
The DNA here is from genome assembly GCA_030407325.1 of Camellia japonica. Classification (NCBI taxonomy): domain Eukaryota; kingdom Viridiplantae; phylum Streptophyta; class Magnoliopsida; order Ericales; family Theaceae; genus Camellia; species Camellia japonica. Next base: position 169,449,571 of record JAPPVO010000059.1, on the reverse strand, counting down.
TCTCTTTTCTTAGATTACATGGCGGCCATGGGACGCGATTCCTTCAGGGCTCCGGGACCATTATCATACTGCCCAGACTATGTCTCATTACCACATCCTCTTCGAGGGGCTGATCTACCGCGCCTGGTTTCTAAGTGAGCGCTTCGTGCGTCAGACTTTGGGAGCACCTGCTCCATTTGTGCCAATGGCACCTCCACCATCGATGAGGGAGACACACATGTTGTCCGCTGACCAGGTGATTCAGTTCATGGTAGGACTGGAGACGGAGTACTTCCGCGCCGAGGGCGACTACACGACCTTTATTCGGACGCATCTGATGCCACCTTTGACTGGTGTCCGATGAGGAGAAGGAGCGAGGGCTCCAGCCGCGAGAGGGAGAGGCGGAACGACCAGGTCTCGTAGGAGGAGAGGTCCTGAGGGGAGACAGGGGACTGCATGGCCTGTACTGCCGACTACTATGACATGCCGAGGGCGGGCTGGAGAGCCTTATCAGATTCCCTTCGCTCCTTCTCCAGCTGGTCATAAGCTTGTCGGAGTTTACGGTTCGACCCCGGTATGTGCTATACTCTTTGTTCTGTACAGTCATTTGATTTCATTTGATATCCCGCAGAACACTAATGACTTCGACATTTTTGCAGGCTCCCATTGAGTACACTCGTTAGTCTCTGGAGATGACGGCTTCGGTGATAGGGATGCTGCAGACAAGCATGGACTTGCTCAGTATTTACAGTATTGCGGTGAGTTCTTTCAAGCCATAGTTCATGCCACGCAGTCTTTGCACAGTTGCACACTACACTGATCTGATATATTGTTCGCATACACCGCTTACGATACACATTCACTGCAACTCATTCACTGCTCACAGCACATTATTCCTTGCATCTGATACATCTTGATTACTAATGCATTTTGGTGGATTGCCCTTTTTCAGATTCCTTTCTTGGTGCCAGGCCCATCCGGTGCCTCAGTAAGAGCGGGGACGGGTCCTTCAGCACCTCCCCGAGCAGTAGGGGGAGCAAGACAAGGGACTAGTTCATGGGGGCCTGCCCCAGATGACGATGAGTCTGACGAGGAGGCAGTGAGTTCGCGGTCAGAGTCTTCTCAGGATGGAGATGGAGATAGCTCGAGTTCAGAGCCAAGCGCTGACGGTGGCGACGTTGCAGAGTCCTTTCGGTCGAGGAAGAGGAAGAGGACGAGGAGGACCTCTCAGTCTTGAGGCGATTGGCGCCGATCTAGACATTTTGCTGATCCAGACGTTGCTCTTCTTTTTGCTTTATTTTCCTTTTTACTAGTAGTTACGCACATTGTACTGCGTTAGGTAGATTTACCTTTTTTTTAAAACTATACTAGTTTGTAAAAAGAATCTATGATGGAATGAAAGCATCTTTTTTGTTGAAAAAGTGTTACATTTGTACATTATATGCATCGCATCGCATCACATCACTTTACACAATCAATGTTAACGAGATCGAACTTTTGTTTTGAAAACCAAGCACTCGAATTGCACTAATTAGGTAGTGAACCGACTAACAATAAAACAACTCGATAAGCAAAACAAAGTCTTAACAAGTTTACAACTCGATAAGCAAATTACGACAACTCGATAAATGAGAGGAAGATGGTTACAACCTGACACACAAAAAAAGGAACTAATACGTCTTAAACGAGACACGACAGAGTCCAACAGGACGAAACAAAACCAAGACCAAGGTAACAGGACTTCACTGCAGTAAACAACTGGGTCTTCACCAAGAAGGCCAGTGGGAATGAGGGAGGGACTGCCAGCCACAAAGAGAGGCCTGCCGGCCATCAGTGTGCCACTGCTGGCCACTAATGAGCCACTGCCGACCATCAATGGCAGACTCTTCGAAATGTTGACATCTGTCCTCCACTCACTGCCTTATCTTCTATATGAGTTCTAGCTTCGGGATTCTCTTCATTTCAGCTCAATTTTGCACCAAATGGAAGCATTTCTTACTCAAAATCTCACAAATTGGATTGCCAATTTAGATGGCTCGGAAAAGCTCAATTTCTGAGGTTTTGACATAAATGCACTGTTCACGTTGAGTCGCACCTCGCTGCGTTCTCCGTTTCTTCATGCCGCGGCAAGATTTTGGAATCCGGTGACACACGTCTTTAGCTTTGGCGGGCAAGAGCTGTGTCCCACTTTCGAAGACTTTCAAGCTTTGATGGAATCTGAGCACGATGAAGAAATCTTGCCACAATTCCGCTTCGGCCATGTCCAAGCATTGGGGTGGATGTGTGGGCTCACTTGGCATGATGCTCGATCATTGATTCATGGTAGAGAGTTAGACATTCTGAGCTTGGTTTGTCGATTTTCTGATGCCGGTGACCGCAGCGACCATTATTGGCAGGGTTATCGGCGACATGTGCTTTGATTGTGCATGTTATCTCATTTCTTGCTTGCCCCAGGCTCTGGAGGGTTTAGCACTCGTTTGATTGAAATTGCTGAGGACTTGAGGGAGGGCAAAAGCTATATCGCCATGACGCTAGCTGAAACGTTGATGGGATTAGATGCTTTTCATCGCCGAGAGACGGCTAGGTTTGCGGGGAGTCCACTACTGTTGCAGGTAACGTTTCCCACCCCATCTCACATATATATTGCTCACATCACTTGGCCCTCAGGCTCGGTTTTTCTCTCAAAACCCTTTTCTTGCTTTTCTCTCAACGTACACCTCTCTATTCTTTAATCTCTCATTTTTCATCCCTTCCCATATATGGTTGATGGATAAATTGAAGATTGTGGACTCCTGTCCCACATATTCAGCTCGCGGCTATTTCTTTCGACGACGTCTAGTTGATGCCCTGATGAGGGATGGTGGTACGACTGGATGTGCAATTTGTCTGCTCTTGATATCGCTTGGCGCTGTCCCTGGCTCAATCTACCGACAATGAGCTACAGCATGGGCCGCCAGCCCAGGATTCAGTTCGTTGGCTTGACACACTACATGTTCTATTTTCCATTCCGATTCCAGCATCAGTTTGGACATGATCAGACTTGCCCGGAGGAGGGGATGGAGTACCCTGCTACGTTTCTGGTCCGAGGCACGCAGCTAGCTCGGTGTGCCACAGCCTGGAGAACAAGAGAGCTCCTGGCTCCTTCTCCTGCTTTCAGCTGCACCCTTTCTGATGAGTGCCTAGATTGGCTCAATGAAGAAGCACAAGTAGGGCCCACTTTGGCATCAAGAGCTTCCACCAGCTCTGGGAGGGGACGCAGGAACACCTGACTATGCCCCGGATGTATTTCGCTTTATCAGTACTTTCAAGTTTTATTTTTAATGTAATAAAAAGCAACTTCAATTTATATTTAAGAGTAGGAGAACTCTGTATTGAAATCAATGAAATTAAAGGTCGTGGGTACTGAAAATTTTCCGTTTGGTCCAAACATGGTCTAAGTTGTAAAAAGATTAATATGAACAAAATCAACTTTTATTAAAACTTTTCAAAACCGTTTTCGATATGGATCAGAATTGGACACGCCTGAGATCTGTCTCTGAGATGTACAATCCCAGATCCTACCAACTGGAAAGTTGCCCCTAGTCTGAATAGTACTGCACTGGAGATCACAACCGAGCTTTTGAATGCTGAATAGACAAAGATGACCAAGGCGATCAAATGGACAAAGTTGATCGAGGAAGTGTTTATGGCTGGACTTAAAGATGAAGTTGCCTACATATCCCAAAGATGGGAATCAAGCCTTACGTAGTTCGGCTTGGGTTTACTCGTGTATTTACTCTCTCTTTTTGCAATCTAACTTTTGCCAAGGCCGCCCTTTACGAGTTTTCAACCTTGCGAGCTCAGTTTTTATAGTTTCAAATTTTTTTGTGCTCTAACTTTTGCCTAGGTCGCCCTTTCGGGTTTTTGGCCTAGCGAGCCACTCAGGGGTAATATTTGTTCAACTTGTCCATGTTGATCGGTTGGGAGAACTCTAGGCCATCTAGGTCCATCAGAACAACTGCTCCACCTGACCAAATAGACTTGATGATGTAAGGGCCAGTCCAATTGGGTCTGAACTTGCCCCTAGGGTCATGAGTGGGAGCTCGGTTGTCTTTGAGCACCAAATCTCCTTCTTTTAAATTCCTGGACTTAACCTTCTTGTTGAAAGCCCTGGCGATTCTGCGTTGATAACCTTGAACATGGTACAGTGCTTTCAGCCTTCGCTCATCAAACAGCATAAGTTCCTCGAACCTGCTCTGCTGCCAATCTGCCTCAGCTATCTGACACTCAGCCAATACTCGCAATGACGGAACCTCAACTTCAATAGGCAAAACGGCTTCCATCCCATAGACCAAGGAATACGAAGTCGCTCCAGTAGAAGTTCGGATGGAAGTCCGGTAGCCCCACAAAGCAAATGGCAAATTATCTGGCCAGTCCTGATAGGTTTCCACCATCTTCTGCAGAATACGCTTGATGTTCTTGTTGGCGGCCCCAACTGCTCTGTTGGTCTGTGGCCGGTATATAGATGACTTGTGAAAAGCCACGTTGTACTTGTCCAACAAGTCAATCACTTCCTTCTTGAAGTGGGAGCCATTGTCTGAAATGATCTTGTTCGGGACCCCATAGCGATAGATGATGTTGTTCCTGATGAACTTTGCGACATGTGAAGCCTTCAATACCGCATAAGATTGGACCTCAACCTACTTTGTAAAATAGTCTATTGTGACCAGAATGGACTCATGCCCATTGGACCCTTTTGGAGTGACAGCTCCAATCACATCAATCCCCCAGACTGAAAACGGCCATAGCGAAGTCATGTTATACAGCTTCGATGGCGGAATGTTCATGCGATTTGCATGGATCTGACATTTGTGGCATCGCCGGACAAAACCAATACAATCCTCCTCCATGGTGGACCAGTAGTAACCTTGTCTAAGGATCTTCTGGGCTAGCATCACCTCATTCACGTGCGCTCCGCACTCTCCTCCATGGATGGCCTCCATCAGGCGCTTCGACTCTTCAGCGTCAACACACAGTTTATGCATTCCCAAATGACCTCTCTTATACAGTTTACCCCCGCAGATGATGAACTGAGCAGCCATTCTTTGTATTGCCCTCTTATCTTTGGCATTTGCCACTGGTGGATACGTCTCCTTCTCCAAGAAGTTCGAAACGTCGTAATACCAGGGGTTCTCATCTTGAACCTCTACTATGACAGCAATTAGCTCGTAGGCCGGCACAAATTTCTGGTCAATGATGATCGGACGCATCCGGACTCCAAAAGGGATGTCTATCATGGAAGATAGAGTTGCTAGTGAATCTGCGAACCTGTTGTTTTCTCTTAACAGATGAGCGAAGTTCAGCTTCTCAAACCGAGGAATCAGCAAGTCTAAGATCTGGTGGTAAATTCTCATCTTTTCTTCTTTGACTTTCCAATCTCCCTTAGCCTGAGATACAACAAGGTTCGAGTCCCCGATGACGTCCAACCGTTTTGCCCCTAGTTCTAGGGCAGCTTCTAATCCTGCAATGCATGCCTCATATTCTGCTTCATTGTTCGAAACCTTGAAACAGAGTTTGAATGCTAGAGGGATGCGGGAATTGTCGGGTGCTATTAGCAACACTCCTATCCCATACCCATATTGGTTTGACGCTCCATCAAAGTACATCGCCCAAGTTTCGTCTTCGACATGCAAAATGGCCTCGTCTGGGAATAGGTACTCAACTGCTTCATCCCCTTCAACTGGGTGATCTGCTACGGCTCTTCCCTTTACTGACTTGCGAGCCACGTACTTCAAATCGAATTCGGAAAGCAAAAGCGACCAACGGGCTAGCCTACTCGTAAGTGCCGGTTTCTCGAAGAGATATTTGATGGGATCTAATCTTGAAACCAACATTACAAAGTGAGCTAACAGGTAGTGCCACAGCTTCTTAGTAGCCCATACCAAGGCCAAACAAGCCTTCTCAAGCGAAGTGTAGCAGGTCTCATAATCTAGCATCTTCTTGCTCAGATAGTAGATGGCTCTCTCCACTTTGTCCTCAGACTCTTGTGCGAGCATGCAGCCCATTGTAGTTTCAGTCACTGAAAGATACAAGATCAACGGTTTCCCCAGCTCGGGCAGTGACAACACAGGTGGATTCTGTAAGTATTGCTTAATCTGTTCAAAAGCGGCTTGGCATCGGCCGTCCCATTGGAACTTCGTTCCTTTCTTCAGGAGACTAAAGAGTGGTTCACAAGTCAAGGTTAATTTTGAGATAAACCGTCTTATGAATTGCACTTTACCCAGAAAGCCACGCACCTCATTTTCAGTCCTTGGTAGTGGCATTTCTAAGATGGCCTTGATTTTGGAAGGGTCGACTTTGATGCCCCTTTGTGTGATAAAAAACCCTAGCATTTTTCCTGCTGTAACACAAAACGTACATTTTTGAGGATTCAGCCGCAACCGGAATTCTCTGATCCTTCGGAAGAACTTTTGCAAGCCGGTGTAGTGGCCCTCTCTTTCCCTGGACTTGACAATCATGTCATCCACGTACACCTCAACCTCTTTGTGGATCATGTCATGTAATATCGTGGTCGCAGCCCGTTGATATGTAGCTCCAACATTCTTCAGCCCAAATGGCATTACCCTATAACAATAGGCCCCCCACGGGGTGGTAAAGGCAGTCTTCTCCCGGTCTTCGGGTGCCATTACAATCTGGTTGTAGCTTGAAAAGCCATCCATGAATGAGAGCAATGCATGCCCCGCAGTAAAATCCACTAACTCATCAATATGCGGCAGAGGAAAGTTGGCTTTGTTCAAATCCCTGAAATCCACACATACTCGAATCTTGCCGTCCTTCTTCGGCACCGGAACGATGTTGGCCAACCAAGTTGGGTATTCGGATACCAGCAGGAACCCTACGTCAATTTGCTTAGTGACCTCTTCTTTGATCTTGATAGCCCAATCTGGGCGGACCCTTCTGAGTTTCTGCTTAACAGGCCGGGCCTTTGGGTCAAGAGGGATTCGGTGCTGTACAATCTCAGGATCGATTCCAGGTATGTCTTCGTAGGACCACGCGAAACCATCTTTGAAATCTTTTAATAAAGCGACTAAGCGCTCGCGCTCCTCCGAAGACAACGTGGACCCGATCTGGACCAGCTGCGGGTCCTTCTCAATACCAACGTTAATTTGGGCGATTTCATCAACCAGCGGTTTTACAAACCTCTCCATCTCTTGTTCAAGCAAAAACTTCAAAACCGGAGGAATTTCTTCCTCGTCGTTTTCATCGAAATTTTGAAAGTCTTGATTAATACAATAAATCAAAGACACAGAAAAGTACTCAGAAGCCACAGCTATTCCATTCTCATTAATCACTTCATCCAGTCCATCTGATTCTTCTGTTACAACAGACTCAAAAGAGAAAGAAAAAGACGACCTAGACAGGACTATGGCATCCGGGTTATCACCCCCAAGAATATCGGACTCAGACTCAGACGAGCTGGAACCTGATTCCGACTCTACGGACTCGGTGGAATCAGATTCTGGCTCACTACCTGATCCGGTGCTGCTCGATAAGAATCCCTCCTCGTACTGCCAGACGAGGGAGGGTGCGACGGATGCATCCAAAATGTTAGAAGGTGGGCTCGCAGCCGTTTCGTTCCCAATCATAGACACTGAGAGATCATCCCCCAAGCACTCATGTACGATCGGAGGATCTGAAAGTAGACAAGCCAGTGCTACCCCCATTTTGAACTCGATGTCCTCGGAATCCACTTCCTTACACTACTCAACCTCAACTGTTGGGTCTGTCTGCTCTGTGGCAACATCATCCCCAGATAACTGCAAGTCGAAGAAGATCTCAAATCCCGGCAACCACCTATTCTCTGCGTTTAGCCACGGTTCTGGGAATCCACATAATGGAAAGTCTTCCCCCTCCTGGACGAAGCATCCGTTTAGGGTGCCTTAGATAGGCCGATGCATCAAATCAAAACGCTTCCCGGTTTGCTTGGCTCTGGCTCTTCCAGCCATTTCTTTGCCTTTCCTTACCCAATCCTCTTTGGTAGGCAGATAACCTAAACCAAAGGTATGCGGGTTGTGCGGCACTTCGACCGACACTGCAATGCCCTTCCGGCCACTTTTTCCTAATCCCATCCCAGGGATGTGTTGAAGTTTGTTCATGAGGTACACAGACTGTGCACTGACATACAACCCCTCATCAACAGCCAAGATGTTTTGAACAACCCAGGCCTCGGCTAGGGTAAATCCTGAGAGAAACACATCCTCCGTACCATGCTCGATTTCCAAAACCAGTGTAGGCACCTCTGGTGGGGGATAAATCGACGAATTCCCAAAAACAATAGCTACCCCCTTCCCGTGAGGATATTTCAATATCTGATGCAGGGTGGAAGAGACCGCCCTCACCTGATGCAGCCACGGCCGCCCTAGGAGTAGATTGAAGGTTGCGGGAACGTCCAAGACATGAAAGTCAACATCATTTTGTCCTGGACCAACCTGGGTCTGAATCTGCATGGTCCCCTTTACCTCTCTGCTTGTATTGTCATATGCCCTTATCACCTGGATGGTTGGCACAAAGTCTGCAGGCTTCAACCCGATTGCATATGTTGTCCTTAATGGGCACACGTTGATGGCGGATCCCGTGTCGACAAGAACTACCGATATCCATTTGTCTCTACACTCAACAAAGATGTAAAGAGGTTTGTTATGATTCACGCCTTCAGGCAGCAGTTCCTTGTCAGAAAAGGTCAACGTCGGGGAAGCTCCTCCCGGAAAGACCAGCCCTACCAACTGTTCAGGTGTGGTATCTATTGAGAGTTTCGCCTTGTCCATTGCCGAAAGGACAGCCTGTCTATGTACTCTTGAAGCCATCAGCAGTCCCCAGATGGAGATGTCTGCTTGTATTTTCTTCAGCTGTTTCAGCACAGCCTCCTCTTCAAGTGATTTTTCCTTTTGTTTCTCCACCTCCTTGTCCTTCCTGGACGCTTCTGGTTAATCTAAGTACGGGAGCTTAAAATACTGCCCGCTCCTAGTCATGTGGTCTACTTCACCCACATACCAGGTATCATCTGGCTAGTTATTCCCCCAGTCCTCATCTGTGTGGGCAAGACATAGATCATCATCTTCTCACCACATGCCATCGGCAGCCGACAGATACCTGTCCGGCTCCGTTACAACTGTTCCTGTACTCACAGTACCTTCTGTTCTTGTGCTCACAACACGTTCTGTCCCCTCAGGGGCTTTGGCTTTCCTGACTCTTTCAGAATCCTCAGTCCTTTCTCGCTCGAACTGTTTCAGTCAAAATGCTCTGGTCCTGAGCAAAATTATTATCACCGGTGCTCTCCGGCGGTGCATTCTGATTCCCGGCCCTCTCGGCCACTGTTGATGTCTCCGTCCCTGGCGGACTCTGCTCTAACTGAGGTTGTTCCACAGCATCTGGTTGGTCGTCAAGCCATCCAGTAGTTTCTGCTGACCCATCAAGCCAATTGATTGTCACGTCCCCTGAGTCTTGTTCTTCAAAGAATTGCAGATTTACAAGGTCTTCTTCTAGATCCGCTAGGTCATCTAGCCCTTAATCAGGTCCATCCTCTCGTGCTACACAAATCTCTGCCCCTACTGGCAATTCCACATTCGGCCTAGCCTGGCCTACTGATGTAATGTAACTGCTCGGGTTGTATCTGAAACTGGCAGAGCCCTCGGGTTCCGACTGCTCATTCTCGTTTGTTCTCATAGTTGACTCAGTTCCATCTCCGATAGTTACCACCACTGTTTCTGGTTAGGTTTGGGAAATGTCCAACATGCACAAGTCAGTGCTATTAGGAATGAGCACCTCCGGCTTGGGTAGGTGAGAGGGGGTGATATATATGCTGGGGTCGTATGACACAACCCCAGTTTGGATGAAATTGATGCGTTTGGGAGGTGGAGCTTGGTTATGTGGTGGGAGAGGGTTGGTTGTGACATTTGGTTTTTCCGGGGGCATGATCACCCTGTTGTCGATGTGATCCTGAATCTCATGATGTAATCGAAAGCACTGGTCGGTGTCATGACCATGCTGCTGGTGATAGGTGCAGTACTTGGCCGAGTTATAGGAAGCAGGGAGTCTGTCTGGTAGCGGCCGCGACTCCAGGGGCTTCAAGTGCCCTTTCTTGATCAAAACCCCCAGAGCTTTGGACGGGGGCATGTATAGTGGGGTGAAGGTTCTTTGGTTTCAGGGGGAATACTTGGTTGTTTGCGCGCTACTTCCGGACGCACCGGTGAATGGTGTAGCTGCAAGGGTTCTTGGGGTATTGGTAGTGGTAACCATACTCACATCTGAAAATCTGCCAGCTGCAGCACTGCTTGTGCCTGCATTTGAACTGCGGTTGAATGCCCTCTTGGGCTGCTCTCGGTCTTGGTCAATCAAACCTTGCTTCATAGCATCCTCGATCTTCACCCCTATCTCGTGTAGGTCTGCAAAGGTGGGAAAGGGGAGAACGATCATTTTCTGCATAAGTTTGGGTTGGAGGTTGCACACAACCATCCGTATTTGGTCTTTGTCAACTGGCCTGATGGTCATCATCGAGGCCTTGGCCCTCCATCGGGTTACAAAATCAAAGAAACTCTCCTTCGGCTCCTACCTGGTTGTCTCAAGATCACGGGTCATAATCTCGATCTGTGTATTGTATGAGTATTGAGCTATGAAGGCCTCGGCCATCTCCTCCCAACTTCTCTTGATGGAATCTTCCAATTTTGCATACCAAATGGCCGCTACACCTGACAAGGTCCGGCCAAACAAGGAAAGCTTCTGTAATCTAAAGAGGCCCATCGGCCTTAGAATGTTTGAAAACAGCTGCAAATGCACCATAGGGTCCCCCGACCCGTCAAAGCGGTCGATATGTGGCATCTTAAAACGGTCCGGCAGCGTCACGGCCGAGTCTGTGTACCCATCCTCAATATCCGGGATAGAATGAGCCCCTTGGGACTTCTTGAACAATTTCTCCAGATTGCTTACCTTTAACGCTGTGGGGTCCGTCTCAAATTCAAAGGGAGAATCCGGTAGGTTGGTAGGTGTTTTGGACAGCTGGGGTAACACCGGGGGCGGGGCCGGCCCGGCCCGACCGGAATGTCCGTATCATCGTGGACGTTAGTTGTTTCCCCGAGTATGGGAACTCTTAGTGGGGGAGGAACCTGGTGTGAAGCAGATGCTCCAGCTTGTTGCTGTAGCCTAGTGATTAATTCTGCCTGTTGGGTGACGACCGCAGCCTGTTGCTTGGCAGATTCTTCTTGACAGGCAGCGTCCTGCTGCAAAGTTTTCATGCTTTCTTGGAGGTGGCGCACCATTTCCTCTAAGCTTGCCATATTGTTCGGATCTATCTGAATAACTGGTATATCTGTCCCCGTAATAGAAACTGAGACCTCAGCCTGACTGTTCACTAATAGGGTAGACCACTGATCTGGCGACCGCTGTAATGATATACTACGCCTCTTTGACCTCCGTCTAGCAACCGGGGGTAAGGATAGAAACACTACTTATCCGTCTTCCAGATCCCTGGATCGATTAAGTCTGCGACCTCTAACCCAAAGTGCTCGGGGAATATCTACCTGGTCGGATGCAATTGTGCTAAACTACCTTGCAAAAAGATAAATAAAGCATAATAAGGAAATAATGAACAGAAAAACGGACAGCATAACAGCTTAAATAAATACAACACACAGTTGGTACATACAAGCTGAAAGAACTGCCCTCAACCACTAATCACTGTTCCCCAAATTACTGCCCCAAAACTAAATCTGATACCCGCAGATATAACTAATTCTCAAAACACTAATACTGATGCCCGCAGGCCTGATACCCAGACTTGTAAACTGATATATGCATTCCTGTAGAAGCCAACTCAAAAAGCACATAGCAAGTAAACGAGAGCCAAAAACACCACTATGTTAGGGTAGAGTTTCCCTGTCCTATGTTGTCAGGAGCTAGGATTTCACTACGCACACAGCGGTTTCAAACAACCTATAATCGGGTAGCAACCTGTCCTAGTTTGGAATAGTCACTATGGATTCTGAATATGCACTAGGTCGAATGGTCAAAAAGGGTGCCCCGGTAAAACCGGGGTTTGTGTTCCCGTCGTGGCAGAGCCCGCAACCGGTCAGCCTTATGGCACGCTTTTCAAAGCGAGCCTCCGATAAACCGTTCAGGAATAGCATACAGCAAACACGATGTCCTAGGTGCACCAATGCACATGCAATGCAAAGAAACACATAAGTGTAATCAAAACAAGATATCATGAGTTCCAGTCAAGCTCTCTAATTTCCCCAGCAAAGTCGCCAAAAACTGTAGACGCGCCCCGAGGGCCTCATGCTATAGTTCGGACTCAAATTGTCACGGTTCTTAATCTGATCTCACAATGTGCAATGTGAGATTGATAAATCACCAAAGAGTCCAAATCCGGCAAATCGTTTTGGAAAATTGATTTTTGTAAAGAAGTGCCAAACATGGACTGCTTTGCCAGATATAGAGTTGCCACCTAAATATTTTATTTTTGGGGGTATTTAGGAAACCTGTAGACACCCCATTTTTGACCGTCCTCAAGACTTGGACGTCACCGTTGGAACACTCGGTGATTATCCATGTTCGTGTTCGTTTGGAGTTCCCGGAGTTCTCGGCTACGCGCCTTGCCTTAGGATCTCCGAACTTGACCGTTTTGTGTCTGGTTTTGCACCAAACACTTGTGCTTTGCCTTGGAGGGGCAGGGAATGCCTTGTGAGGCATCCCCACACACCACCGGCAGTGGCTAGAGGCCACCGGCTGGTTGGTGTTGCCATCGGCACTATATTGTGCCGGTCGGCACTCTTTTGTGCCGGTCGGCAGTCAATTTTGGCAAAATGACCATTTTGCCCTGCCGACTACTTTACAGCTGTTTTTGGAGATATTTTCAGACAGCTTTATAGCATTTGTTTCCCCTCCATACACGTGTATGGAGGGATGAGCCTCTTGGTTAGCTTAACTTGTAAGTTTAGTTGCCTATAAGAGGACCCTTCCTCCTCTTGGCTCAAGGTTGGAAGAAGTTTGGATTTTTAGACATTTTAGACAGAGAAGAAGCTCTGGTTTTAGGTTAGAAGTTTTGTATCTATCCCATCTCTCTTCTTCCCTCTTATTTGTACACTAGGTGTTTGTGACTTACTATTGCTCATCAACACCTAGTGTTTCACCTTCCTTTGGTTACTGAGGTTCTAAGGGCTGGTTCTTGAAGTTTTTGGTTGGATTTGAGCTCAAGGAAGCAACAACATCAACCTTTGTGAAGGTGGTCTTCAAGGGTAAGAAACTACCCCTTTTTACCCCATTTTTGCACTCCATTTTTACATAGCTTAGAACTGTTTTTGTGCTTGGTGATCAACACATAAAAGTTCTGTTTTTTGGTCCTCTTTATTGTTGGTTAAGAGTGTTTTGTGCTTTGGGAGGGTTTGACCACCCTTAGGCCTTGAAAAGACCTCATTTTGTGCTATTTTGTGAGAGCTCCGGGATTTTGGTGTTGAGGTCTCTTCACCACTGAAATCTTGAGGGATTTCAGTGGTGAAGATGATGCTTTGAAGTCCCAAGAAGGAGAGGGCCACCCCCTCTCCTTGATGTCCTTGAAAAGGGCAAGTTTTGGCCTCTTAGGGAGCCTTATGTTCAAGTGTGTGTTGAGCATGCCATGGCTGTATTTTATGCTTATATTGCCATGTTATAACTTTGTGTTAAGTTGGTTTTAGTACTCCTTGCATGTTTTGCATACATGCCATGTAATGCCACTTTGATGCCTTAATATGCTTTAGGATGTAAGCCCTTGTTCAAGCATGATTTAGGCCTAGCTTTGTGAAGCTTTTGTGTTTGTTTTGCCATGATTAAGCTCTGTTTTTGGTTGTTTTGGTCGACCATCACTTGCTTAGTATAGCTCCTTTGTATTTTGGCTTGTTGGCCTCAAGTATGTGAATGTGTAGCATGCGTTGCTTGCATTATTTTGATGGTTTGGGACCACCCTACATGCTATTTCAGTCCCTTAGACATGCTTGTTTGATTGCCTTGCATGCTTCTTCGAAGCCTTGAAATCATGTGTTGTAGGCTCCATGTTTTGGCCATTATGCATGCCTTTGGATTTAAGCCACTTAGAGGCCATCTATGTGGTCTTTTGGACTTAGTTTTATGTGTTAAAACTCTGCTTTGGTCGCCTAATGCATGCCATGAATGGTTGTGTTAAGTGTAGTCCATTACCTCTTTGGTGAGCCTTGAATGCTTGGGCCATTATAGCATGATTAGTTCGCTTTGTTGCTTGTTTGGCACCATGTTTTACATGATTTTCAGAGTTTATGATGTATGCTAAGTGTCCATGATATCCCCTTCCAAGTGTGCTTGAAGGTTGCTTGCTTAGTGCCTAAGTGTTAAGTCTTAACATATGCATGTGTGTGTGTGTGTAGACTTTATTTTTGGGCATTATTGGCCACTGATTTTAGGCCTATTTAGAGTTGCCTAAGTCGTGTTTAAGTCCACCCCATTGTTTGGGTTTGCATGCTTGTCTTGTATGTGTGTTTGCATATTAACATCCTTACATTACATTGTCCATATTGCATGCTAGCTAACATGTTTAGGATTGCATTACATCAATGCACATGCTTGGCCTCTTGAGATGAGCATGATAGAAGTTTGGCCCCTTTTATGTTTGTTTGTTTTGCATGCATTTGAAATTAAAGTTGCATACTTGGTTCCTTGGGCCATCATGCATGGAAATGCGTGATTGGTGGCCCGAGAATCGAGGCACATGCTCCTTTGAGTCATTAACATGATAAGGAGTGTGTTTGGTGCATAAATTGCTTGAATTGCATTGCCATGCAAGTTGTTGCCCTCTGCTGCTGTGAGTTGCAGGTTCTGCAGACATTCAGTGCCGGCCGGCAGTATTTAGTGCCGACCGGCAGTATATTGATGGCCGATGGATGAATTCAGTGCCGGTGGCCACATGCTTCAGCCGGTGGTGTTTCCCTCAGCCGGTGGTGATCCCCATGATTCAAGGGAGCAGTCCTGAGACTTTGGCAGTCTTCAGAGGAGGAAAGCAGGGAAAACAGAGGCAAGCTAGGCATGGCAGTGCGATTCCGAGCAAGTCCCGAACACGCGCCACATCCGGCCCTCTCCCCGAGGGGTTTACTGCTTTAATTAAATTAATTAATCTGCTTAATTAATTTAATGGGTTTGTAATTTAATTAGCTTGCGTAGTTAATTATTTGTATTATTCTTTCGGTCCCTCCGAGCGAGGGCATGATTGTAATAAGTGTGTGTGGGTGTGTGTATGTCTTCCAACCCCCACTTCTTTCTTCCCTTTTATTTACCTGCTTATGATGGTAGATTAGGGCACGTTTATTTTTAGCATACCTTATGCAATGCATGCGTGCATCCATGCATTTGTTAACATGCACCGGGCTCGGTACATCATACAAACTGCATCGTACTTTCAATTCCAAATTGAATACGTGATAGTTGTAGCATTTCACATGCCATTTTAGGGTTAGCCGAGCCTACTCTAAATTGCATCCTTGCCTGTGTTGCATTAGCCACTCTAACATGAACTAGGACACGCATGTTTGCTAACTAGTTCCTTGTTTTGGCACGGAGTACGATGTAAGTATTTTACGCTTTAGCATACCACATGCGTGTGAATGTTGCCATGACAGTATGCTTACCATGCGGCTAAATGCTTATATGATATAACTGTTTGAATGCCTGTGGGTGGAGGTTGGATTGTTTGAGTTGGAAAAACTCATTGAAATCCGTGTTTTAGCCTACTTGCGGGTAGCGAATTTCAAAGCGCTTTTCAAAACAAACGGATATGCAATGTTTGTTTCCAAATTAGACAATCTAGTCTATACTTGTTTGCTGCGCGCATAACATAGTAATTCTAGGATAATAATTGGAATAAGAGCACGTAATATTTTCAAAATTGGATATCACGGTTAGTAGAGGCCGGTCTTCGGACCGGGCGAAAGGGGGTGCTCATAGCTGACCTTCCCCGATCGTACCCAAGCTCCCGAGCCAAGACATTTGGTGATGACGGACACGTGGCCTTCGGCACCAAGTCAGGGTTTCCTAAATTTCCCATTTTAAAAATATTTAGGTGGCAACTCTGTAATCTGGCAAAGCAGTCCATGTTTGGCACTTCTTTTCAAAAATCTATTTTTCTCAAAAACGATTTGCCAGAGTTGGACTCTTTGGTTCAGATTTAGAACCGTAACGCAAAAGGAGAGTCCGAACTGTAGCGAGGTCCCCCGCGGGCTTGTTACCGTTTCTGGCGACTCTGCTGGGGAGTTTAGAGAGCTTGACTCGAACTCGCGATATCCTGCTTTGATTTCATTTATGTGTCTCTTTGCATTACATGTGCATTGGTGCGCCTAGGACACTGTGTTGGCCATCTGCTATTCCTGAGCGGTTTGCCGGAGGCTTGTCTTGTCAAGCATGACCATAAGGCTGACCGGTTGCGGGCTCTGCCAGTATGGGAACACAAACCCCGGTTTTACCGGGGCACCCTTTTTGACCATTCGACCTAGTGCATATTCGGATCCATAGTGACCATTCCAAACTAGGACAGGTTGCTTACCCGATTGGGGTGTATTGGCTCTCTTTTACCTGTTATGTGCTTTTAGAGTGTATCTCTGCAGGGAACGCATATATCAGTTTGCAAGTTTGGGTATCCGGCCTGAGGGCACCAGTATCAGCGTTGTTGAGAATCAGTTGTGTCGGCGGTATCAGTTCAGGTTTTGAATAGTGATTCTGGGAACAGTGTTCAGTAGTAGAGTGCAGTGAGTTGTTCGACTACACCCGTGTTTGATCTGTTTGGGGCTGAAATGCTGCTTGTTTCCGTTTCAGTTCAGAGATTCAGAGAGCTGATCCAGACAGTTAGTGTCTTCTCCTTGCTGTGGCAGACTTAGCATGACGCAGAATTCAGAAGAGATCGTGGTCATGACGGCCGCGTTGGATCCAGGAATCACCCTACACGATGAAACTACTGTTGATATGCCGCATCCACCCAGATCGCCGGCCGCGCCACCCAGTTTGGGCCCCTCAGCTATATCAGGCTCGCGAGCCCACTACATTTGAACTAATGGGGATGATAGGTGATCTTCAAAGGACCGTGACGGATCTCGCCTATGGATGTCTGTTTCGCCGCCAGCCGCACCATATGCCGGAGGCTTTGTACCCCAAGAGCCCCCGCTACTGGGACGAATTGTAATTGAACTCAGCCAACCGGAGATGGCCTCCAGCTATGGCAACGACGCATCAAACCAAGTTCTGATCAGGCCGAGGCCAGAGATAAAGGCAAGATGAAGGCAGATGCCGACCCTATCGAACAGATGCTGTGGGCAGTAGAGGCTTTGAAAGCCGAGGGAATGAACAAGCAACAGATATCTGCAGTTATGTCAAAAGCTGTGGAGGATGCTTTCCCCACTCCGCCTGAGGGCAGTTCCAGTCAATCAGAGAACCGGGATAGGCCCGTCATGCCAAGACAGTTCTTCCCGCCCCCAACCCTGCATCCGGGAAGGATCAGAAACCAAGACCGCACCCGCCGATCCGTTCGCTAGTGCATCTAGCAGAGTGCTCAGGCTCCAAAGTACCTGCCCCGAGGGCGCAGGGTCTTCCATGCTCTTTACATGCCATTATCCAAGGCACTTCAAATCCTTGCCGAGGGGACACCTTAAACCCCTGGAGCCTCGGCCCCTCCCGAAGAATCTCCCTGCCACACATGATGCTGCTCAGTACTGTGCGTACCACCAGCAGACAGGCCATGCTACCGACAATTGTTTTCGCCTCCGGCATGAGGTGCAGGATTTGATTGACAACGAGGTTATCCTCCCGCCTACTTCAGCAAAGTCCGTCACCACTCAGTTGTTGGATTTTGAGGACACAGATACTGCGAGTATGTGATTAGAAGGTGAACCGCCTGTGGGCAATGTTTGGCGCATTTTTGGATGTGGCGTTTGGCACGCATTTTTTTGGCATCTATTAATTTCTGTAAATTCTGACTTGGGTGTCGAGTCAGTCTTCTGTTTTGTCTTGAGCCCGTCTCATTGTTTTGAGACAGTCCTTTTGCTTAAGGGTCTGTCTAATTGTAATGAGTCAGTCCCTCTTCTATAGAATACCAGGTGATTTCGGGGTTGTTGCCTCAAACACTGTTTTGTCTTGTAATTAGTTGTTCTTGCTTTTTGAGTCTGTTCTTGCCGAGGAGCCAGTTATGCCAACAAATCTGAATGAAACAGCCGTGGCTATCACGTTCCGTACTTGTTGTTATTTGAGTTGCCGTGCCAGAGGACGTGAATGGAACGACAGTACATGCCGCCTACTCTCTTGTGCCTTGAGCATCGTTATAATGACCTAAGTTTTTCATAAAAACCCTTTTCAAACACTGCGGTGATGAAAACGAAGGGGAAGTAATTCCTCGGGTTTTGTAAAATTTTGATCATTTTGAGAGAAAGAGAGGCCCGCTAAGCCTTCCATGAATGAAATCATGCTTGTCGGCGTAAGTACTGAGAAGGACCCTGGCCCGATCCAGACTGGTTCCACACTATCTTCAACGCGAGCGATTTGTCGTTTTCTTAAAAACTTTCAAAAACAAAATATTTTGTGCAGTCTTGCGAAGACTTGTGTGGAATCGCTCTTGAGATTGTGTAGCCCAGGATCGCTCTCAGCCTCAAGATTCGATTTATCTGTTGCAAACCGGAACCCGTTCAAAACATTCAGTGCCATGAAACGCCTGTGTGGCCCATTTTGAAGCAGCCCTCGAGCTAGAGGGACCAAAGCCAGATCAGGAGATCAGATCCCACCAGACAAAGCTCATGAAGCAACCGTGATGGATTCTTCTGAAAATCAACACCACAGTCACCCTCTTGGATACAGAGGACCTCAATCTCAAAACCATTTGGCATGGGCTTGCTACACTTTTACCCTTTGAGAGGCTCGCTGGACCGAAAACCCGGAAGGGCGGCCCAGGCAAAAGTTAGAGCAAAGAGAAAAAAGAGAAAAAAGAAAAAAGAAGAACAAAAAAAAAAAGAAAAAAAAAATGCAAAAAAAAAAAAAAAGAGAAAGTCAAAAAAGGAAATGAAAAGAATTGAAAAAGAAGAAAAACATAGCTCGCAAGGTCGAAAACCCGCATTGGGCGCCTTGGCAAAAGTTAGAGCCTAAACAGTGAAGGTTAAAATACCCGAGTGTACCTTAACCGGAACTACGTAAGGCTTGATTCCCATGCTTGGGATACGTAGGCAACTTCATCTTGAAGTCCAGCCCCCAACGCTTCCATAGCGTCCCAGTCCATGCCATGGTTTTGATCACCTTTTGCCTCCTCTGAATCCAACGTCTCGATTGCAGTAGCCGGGAACTACGTGATTAGCTTCCTCTTGAAGTCCAACCACCAATGCCTTCCAGGTGACTGTGTCCATATATTGATTCAAACTGTCTCCGTCTCCTCTACATCCGAGGGTCCGATTGTCATCAACAAGGACTGGCTTACAGCATGCCGCGGCATCATCCAAGCAAGGGACAACTTTCCGTTGCCATACAGTGCCATAAGTTGCCCCGAGTTGCCGCCCAAACCAGGGGCAACTTTCCATTGCCTTATCCCCCTTTAAGCTAGGGGCAATTTTCCGTCGCCTCCGATCCGAGGTGGCATATCTCGAGGGTAAGTTCCGCGCTCGTCAAGCATTGACTGTTTGCAAAAATAGTTTTTGAAAATTTTCACTGAGGTTGACTTATTTTCTCGAAAACTATTTCTTTTTTCAAAATTGGACCATGTTTGGACCCAAAAGGAGAATTTTCAGTGCGCACAGCCTGATTCGCATGACTTTCAAATCAAAAATCGAATAAGTGTGTTGATCTGACTCTCATTTTGATCAAAACTGTTTTAGGAAGAAAACAAAAAATGGTCAAAGTAACGAACTAGGGGCACAATTGAGTCAGGCCTTCTGTCTTTCCCTTCGTCAGCATACTCGCCAGAAAGGCGCTTCATTCGTCAGAAGAAATAGCCGTGAGCTAACAGTGCTGGATGTGAACCTGCAACTTCCTATTCATCCATCAATCACCCTGGGGAGGGATGAAAAATGAGAGAATAAAGAATAGAGAGGAGTAAGTTGAGAGAAAAGTAAGAAAAAGGTTTTGACAGAAAAACCGAGCCTGAGGGCCGAGTGATGTGAGTATCACAAATCAGAAAGGGTGGGAAATAATACCCGGAGGAACTGGCTCCTCGAGATTCAAGGTCTCTCCTTGTGTAAACATGTCCGTGCGTCGTGTCTTTTGATTTGTCGGTTTCGGCTTTAGCTTTGAGTCTTTTCCGAGTGTGTCTCGTTGTGTTCAGGTCGTGTGTCTTTTGTTTCTCTGTTTGAGTCTGTCTCGCTGTGTTCTGTGGTAGGCTCGATACCCCGGTTGTAAAACCCCTTTTCCAAAGATTAATCGTTTGTGCTCAGGATGCTGTGCCACTCTCTACATTTGTGCGAAGCAAGAGAAGAAAAGGAAATTTGGGACATCCGAGTGTGTTTCAACTTCAACCGTTTCAGTTTTGTGATCCGTCTTGTCAGATTGGGTTATTTGTTCAGGGTTTGCTGTGTGCAGAATGGACCGAGTGCTGTGTTATGGGCTGCATGCAGACTAATCTCCAGCAGAGTATGGGCTGTGTGTCCAGGTTGAGTAGTGGTTTGTACGAGTTGTTTGCTGTTAGTTGGTTGGTTATCCGATTATCATAGTGCAAATGCTCAATTTTCAGACAACAGATCAATATCATTTACATTTGAGGTGTAATATGATGCAATGCAATGCAAGGTATGAAATATACACAAATGTAAACACTTTTTCAGACAAAAAGTTTGTTTCATTTCATATCACCTCTTCAAGTACATAAGTTTTGGAAACAAAATCTGCCTGCGGCAGTACAAAGTACCCTAACTACTGACAAAAGGGGAAAATGTAAAAAAGACAGAAAACAGCAAAATCTGTATCCAATGTCAAAAATGCCTCCGGGGCCGTCAATCTGTCCTGGTCCTCTTCCTGGACGAAGGTCCAGGAGCGTCATCAACAGGGGCACCACTAGGGGCATCACCATCTGAGCTCGAGTCCGAGCCATCATCAGTCTCCTCCGCCTCTGTCTCTGCCTCAGACTCATCATCCGGAACCAGAGCCCACGAGCTACTCCCGACATGAGTCTGCCCCCCTCTGGTGCGGGGATATGCTCTGCCATCCCGAGTAGAAATGGGAGGTCCAGCTGGAGCGCCACCCACCGGGGGTATTTGGAAGGGAGGCTGAAAAAGCATGAAAGACAAATACATCAGTATATATGGAACAGTGAACCAGTGCAGAATGCAGTGTATGAGTACAGTGTATGAATGCCGTAAGCAGTAAATCAGTGCAGAATGCAGTGTATGAGTACAGTGTATGTGAATACCATGAGCAGTAAACCAGTGCAGAATGCAGTGTATGAGTACAGTGTATGCGAATGCCGTGGGCAGTAAATCAGTGCAGAGTACAGTGTATCAAATGCCGTGAACAGTTTATCAGATGTTGAATTGTGCATCAGATTATGTAAAGCAGTTTGTGTATGATTGGAGGCTACGGTCAGGAACAACATACCGGAATACTGTAGAGGGCTAGGAGGTCGAATGTCCACTGTAGCATCCCCATCATGGAGGCATTCATCTCCAATGACTGCCGGGTGTACTCGAAAGACGCCTGCAAAAGTGTCAGATGCATCAATATTCTGTGGAATATCAAATAAACTGAAATGAAATAACAGTGCAAGATGAAGAATGCAGTAATACATACCGGAGGCAAGTCCGGGACACCGACAAACTCGTGGTCAGCTGGTGGAGGAGCGAAGGGGATCTGGTAGGTCGCCCCACCCTGCCCTCTGAAAGTCAATGAAGCGGGCAGAGCAGGCCAACCGGTCCCTCGTCCCCTCTGCACTCCGCCCCTGCCACGGACTCGAGCTCTCCTCAATCCTCCAGCTCCTACTCCGGCCGCTGGCGCTGTCCCCCTCTCCCGCTCAACTCGGCGACCGCTGCTCAGAGGACGCATCAGGAAAGTCCGGACGTACTCCGAGTAGTCGCCCTCGCCTCTGAAGCCGTCCGCCTCCCAGCCGATGGTGTAGTCCGCCATCTGCTTGGCAGTAAAGTGCTCAGTATCCCGCATGTGCTCAGGAGGGTGCACCGGGACTATCTGCTCAGGCAAGCCCAGGGTCTGACGCAAGAAGCGCTCGCCCAGGTACCAAGCTCGACAGACCGGGCCCTCGAGCAGAATCCGGAAACGTGAGGTGTCAACGGCGCCGGCAAACCGATCCCGCGCCACGGCTGGCAGTGGAGCCCAAGGCTGCCAGGTGATCTGAAAATGCAATACAGTTTGTTATCTACTGTTAGTGAAATATACAGTGGAAAGGCGAAGCTTAAATGAACTGCAAGTAAAACATACCTCGGCAGGGGTGATGGTGTCGAAGTAGCGGCGGAAGAAACTGAATGTCTCCCGTGGCCTCCGGGTGCAACTCCCGTCGAAACGGCGTGAGAAAGGGACCACCAGAGGGGTCTCCGCCACCGGTAAAGGAGCGAGCCTAGGAAAGTAGGCGTAAACCCATAACTGCAAGATGAATACCAGTGCATTTATCAGATAAAGCAGAATACATAATAGAAAGCAAAAATGGCAGAGCCGTGTGCTGTGCAGTATATTATGCAGAGTGTACAGTGTGAGCAGTGTACAGTCAGTGTAAAGCAGAGTATGTGTGTGCCGTGTGTACAGTATACAGCAAGTGTAAAGTAGACTACAGTGTGTGCAGTGTGCAGAGTACAGAAAATAAAGAACAGAAATGAAAGGCAGAAAAAGGAAATGTACCTCCCAAGCGCGCCAGTAGCCGCCGAGCAACTGTCCGCTGTCGCGGGAGGCTGAGCTCATATATCCGTAAAGGGTGGCCAGAGCGGCGCCCCCCCAGTCATAGCGAAGTATGTGCCGGACGTCCACCAGTGCGCTGAGAAGGCAGAGAGGCACTGTGTTCGCCCGGTCGGTGAAGAGGGTCGTCCCAAAGAGGAACATGAGGAAGCTGCGTGCATACCTCTCTGCAGCCTCCTTGGTCATCGGAGCTGCGCCAACGAGGAGGGGCTGGATCCTGAACTGCACCTCGAACCAAGAATACCAGACGTAGCCGGGGCGCGCAAGAGGCGGTGCCGCGCCAAGGAGGTAGACCTGAGCGGCGGTCCACTCATCCATATCGATGTCGAAAGGGATCAGATCACCCCCTACCCCGATGCCGGTGAGCACCGAGAAGTCGTAAGGGGTCATCGTCATGTCCCCAGCTGCGGAAAGATGAAATGAATCGGTGGTGTCCCACCACCTCTCTGCCAGAGCGGCCAGAAGAGGTCTGCACGCCGTGAGCTGGGAGAGTCCCCTGCAGAACGCGCTAAAGCCAGCCTGGTCGACAATGTGGCGAACCGCGTCAGGAAGCTCATCATACCATATACGAGCGACGACATTCCCATACCCGCGGATGGTATGGGAATCTCCCTGTTTTCAAACAAGAAATTGCAAAGCAGTATGAAATGTACAGTTTTGTAGGGGCAGTCAAAATCAGTGCAAATGTGGCATGCGTGCAAGTTTTTCGGATTTAAGCAGATATCGGGTGCCAGTGTGTTTATAGTGAACTACAACATGTGATGCGTCAGTGTGTTTGAGTGGCTCGGTGCAAATGTAGCATGCGTGCAATATTTTCAGATTCAAACAGTTGTCGGGTGTCGGTGTTTGCAGTGGAATGCGGTGTGTGCCGTGTGTTTTGGTAATTGAGGCTAGTGCAGTGTGTGTGCATGTGTCCGTCTCAAACAGATATCAATTGTAAGCATGATTGCAATCGACTACAGTGAACAGTATATCAGAACCAAGCAGTTAAAGAACAAAGACAACTTTGACAGTTAACAGTTCTACATTGCAGAAGATAAAACAGAAAAGAGTGTTACCTCGGAAGCGCCGAAGGATAGGTGAGAGGTCGGCTCGCGTAGGAGGAGCTCCGGGTCCAGTGCCATGTCGAAGCTGCGAAACTGGCGTAGTCCGTCAGGTGGTAGAACATGGATCGCCGGCCGGTAGGTCGCCGGGTCGAATGGGCGCTCGCTCAACGGGAGAAGCTCGACCCCGGGATCCATCTCGTGATCCGGGGGAGTCCTGACGTGTGGAACATCGTCAGCCATGGCAATGGTAGTGAGAAAATGGCCGGAAAAGTCGGAATGTGAAAAGTCAACCGAAAAAGTCAACCCCGAGCGGGCCGAAAATGGCCGGAAAGGTCAGAAGGTGGAAAGGCACGGAAATGAAGAGGAAGTCGAGGGGAACAAGTCCCGAAAAAGTGGAAATAGCAAATGATGCTCCGAAACGGAATTTCAATCGGTGGAAAATGTCCGAAACGCGAAGAAAATCGCGAATCCGACGACGAAACGGGCTTGGAACGCCGAGAAAACAAGGAAAAGAGGGGAGGAAAGGCTCTAGAGAGAGGGAGAGAGTATTTTCGGCGCTCAAGAAGTGAAAAAATAGGGTTAGAAACCCTATTTTTAAAAGACTCGTGGTGAAATGGCAGAACTGCCCCCGATCAGGCATTTTTGTGCCGGTCGGCACAATATTGTGCCGGTGGAACTTTTATGCAGCCGGTGGCCACCTAGTCCAGCCGGTGATGTTCCTACAGCCTTGTTTAGACCATGTGGTAAGTTTCTGGTCTTCATAGCTCAAGAAAATGCAAGAGAGTGCATCTCCGAAGCTCAACCGGCCTCCGTTTTGACCTCGGACCATGTCTTCTGTGCGTGGCACTCAGATTCAAGCAAGGATTGTATCCTTTTGTATCCTTTTGTCTTTTACAAGATTCAAAAGTTGCCCCGTATGCGTTGCACGCATCCATCACATTGTACGGTGAGTCGCATCGCGCCGTCTTGCACGTCCCTTGCGACTTGCACCGTTTTGCACTTTCGTGTGGCATGCGTGTCATACTTGCATTTCATTTTCCATCCAATGAGGTATGTGTGCCTCATTTTGCATTCCATTGCATCTCGAGGTACGCGTGCCTCGTTTTGCATTTCATTTTCAATCCAATGAGGTATGTGTGCCTCATTTTGCATTTCATTGCATCTCGAGGTACGCGTGCCTCGTTTTGCATTTCATTTTCCATCCAATGAGGTATGTGTGCCTCATTTTGCATTTCATTGCATCTCGAGGTACGCGTGCCTCGTTTTGCATTTCATTTTCAATCCAATGAGGTATGTGTGACTCATTTTGCATTTCATTGCATCTCGAGGTACGCGTGCCTCGTTTTGCATTTCATTTTCCATCCAATGAGGTATGTGTGCCTCATTTTGCATTTCATTGCATCTCGAGGTACGCGTGCCTCGTTTTGCATTTCATTTTCAATCCAATGAGGTATGTGTGACTCATTTTGCATTTCATTGCATCTCGAGGTACGCGTGCCTCGTTTTGCATTTCATTTTCCATCCAATGAGGTATGTGTGCCTCATTTTGCATTTCATTGCATCTCGAGGTACGCGTGCCTCATTTTGCATTTCATTTTCCATCCAATGAGGTATGTGTGCCTCATTTTGCATTTCATTGCATCTCGAGGTACGCGTGCCGCGTTTTGCATTTCATTTTCAATCCAATGAGGTATGTGTGCCTGTAGACACCCCATTTTTGACCGTCCTCAAGACTTGGACGTCACCGTTGGAACACTCGGTGATTATCCATGTTTGTGTTCGTTTGGAGTTCCCGGAGTTCTCGGCTACGCGCGCCTTGCCTCAGGACCTCCGAACTCGACCGTTTGGTGTTTGGTTTTGCACCAAACACTTGTGTTTTGCCTTGGGAGGGCAGGGAATGCTTTGTGAGGCACCCCCACATACCACCGGCTGTGGCTAAAGGCCACCGGCTGGTTGGTGTTGCCACCGGCACTATATTGTGCCGGTCGGCACTATTTTGTGCCGGTCGGCACTCTTTTTGGCAAAATGACCATTTTGCCCTGCCAACTACTGTGCAGCTGCTTTATCAGATATTTTTAGACAGCTGTATCACTTTTTGCTCCCCTCCATACACGTGTATGGAGGGATGAGCCTTTAGGCTTGCTTAACTTGTAAGCTTTCATGCCTATACAAGAGAAGGCTCTTCTCTTGGCTCAAAGGTTAGAATTTTAGAGAGTTAGACATTCTAGAGGAGGGAGAAGCTCTGGTTTTAGGTTAGGTTTTGTGTATCTATCCTATATCTCTCTTTCTTTCTTGTTTTGTACACTAGGTGTTTGTGCCTTACTATTGCACATCAACACCTAGTGTTTCACCTTCCTCTTGGAACTGAGGTGCTAAGGGCTTGTTCTTGGTGTTCTTGGCTGGTTTGGAGCTCAAGGAACCAACAACTCCAACCTTTGTGAAGGTGGTCTTCAAAGGTAACAAAACTTACTTTATTTACCCCATTTTTGCACCTTGTTTTTACCTAGCTTAGAGTTGTTTTTGTGCTTAGTCCATAACACATAAAAGTTCTGTTTTTTAACCCTCTTCATTGTTTATCAAGAGTGTTTTGCACTTTGGGTAGGTTTGACCACCCTTAGGCCTTGAAAAGGGCCATTTTTAGGCCATTTTGTGAGAGCTCCGAGACTTTGGTACTTGGGCCTCTCCCCCACTGAAATCTTGAGGGATTTCAGTGGTGGAGATGGTGCCTTGAAGTCTCCAAAAGGAGAGGGCCACCCCCTCGCCTTGATGTCCTTGAAAAGGGCAAGTTTTGGCCTCCAAAGGAGCACCATGTTTGGTTGTGTTTTGAGCATGTCTTGGCTGTTTTTCATGCCTATTATGCCATGATTAAACTCTGTTTTAAGTTGGTTTTAGCACTCCTTGCATGCCTCGCATAGATGCTTTGTAATGCCTTGTATTGCCTTAACTTGCTCTAGGTTTGTATGCCTTCTTTCTAGCATGTTTTAGGCCTAGATCCATGAAGCTTGTATGCTTATTTTGGCATGTTTTAGCTCTGTCCGAAGTTGTTTTGGTCAATCTTGGCATGCATCATATAGCCCCTTTACATTTGGCTCGTTGGCCTCAAGAGTATGAATGTGTAGCATGCCTTGCTTGCTTCATTTTTGATGGTTTGGAACCATTTCACATGCTATTTCAGTCCCTTTGGTATGCTTGTATGCTTGCCTTAGTTGCCTCTTTAATGCTTTAAAAGCATGTGTTGTATGCCTCATGTTTTGGTCATGTTGCATACCTTTGATTTCATGCCTCTTAGATGCCATCTAAGTGGTCCTTTGGGCCTAATTTGACATGCTAAAACTCTGTTTTTAGTTGTTTAATGCATGCCATAATTGCCTTGCATAAGTGTAGTTCAATGTTTCATTGGGTTGCCTTAAGTACTTGAGCCATTTGTTGCATGTTTAGCTTGCTTCATTGCATGATTTGGCATCATGCTTAGCATGATTTTCAGAGCTTTATAATGTGTACTCATTGTCCTTGTTTGGTGTCTCCAAGTGTGCTTGGGGGTTGCCATGTTGGTGCCTAAGTGTTGGACCATAATTGCATGCATGTGTGTGTGTATTTTAGCCTCCATCTTTGGGCACTTTAGCCACTGATTTTAGGCCCATTTGAGTTGCCTAAGTCATGTACAAGATCATCATTTAATTGGTTTGCATGCTTGTCTTGAATGCTTGCTTGAACCCTTTGCATTAGTATGTTGCATAGCCCATGTTCCATGCCTAGTTGACATATTTAGGGTTGCATTTATATTGTGCATGTTTGGCCTCTTGAAGTGAAGTATGATGGAGGTTGAGCACCCTTGTTTGTTTGTTTGCATTGCATGCATTTGAAATCAAAGTTGCACTCTTGGTTCTTAGGGCCATCATACATGGAAATGCGCGATTGGTGGTCCGGGAATCGAGGCACATGCCCCTTTGAGTCAAAAACATGATAAGGGGTGTGTGTAGTGCATAAATGGCTTGAATTATATTGCCATGCATGTTGTTGCCCTCTGCTGCTGTGAATTGCAGGTTCTGCAGGTATTTTGTGCCGACCGGCACTGTTTAGTGCCGACCGGCAGTCAATTTCCAGCCGATAACTTCATCTAGTGCCGGTGGCCTCCTTCTTCGGCCGGTGGTGCTCCACCCCAGCCGGTGGTACTCCCTAGTGCCCTGAGAGGCACTCTTGGGACTTTGGCAATTTTCTGAGGAGGATAGCAGGGGAAACAGAGGCAATCCGTGCATGGCAGTGTGTTTCCGAGCCAGTCCCGAGCGCGTGCCGCATCCGGCCCTCATCCCGAGGCGGTTTACTGCTTTAATTAAATTTGTTAATTTAATTAATTTGTAATATTTAATTAGCTTGCGTAGTTAATTAATTTGTATATTCTTTCGGTCCCTCCGAGCGAGGGCAAAATTGTAATAAGTGTGTGTGAGTGGGTGTATGTCTTCCAAACCCCCATTTCTTTCTATCCTTTTTATTTACCTGCTTATGATGGTAAATTAAGGCACGTCTATTTTAGCATACCTTATGCAATGCATGCGTGCATTCATGCATTTGTTTACATGCACCGGGCTCGGTACATCATACAAACCGCATTGCAATTTTCAATTCCAAATTGAATATGTGCTATTTGTCATGTTTAGGGTTAGCCGAGCCTACTCTAGATTGCATTTATGCCTGTGTTGCATTAGCCACTTAACATGAACTAGGTCATGCATGTTTGCTAACTAGTTCCTTGTTTTGGCGCGGAGTACGATGTAAGTTTTTACGCTTTAGCATATCGCATGCGTGTGAATGTTTGCCATGACAGTATGATTGCCATGCAGCTAAATGCTTATGTGTTATAACTGTTTGAATGCCCGTGGGTGGAGGTTGGATTGCTTGAGTTGGGAATACTCATTGAAATCCGTGTTTTAGCCTACCCGCGAGTAGCAATTTCAAACTATTTTCCAAACAAAACGGATATGCAATGCTTATTTCCAAATTAGGCGATCTAGTCTATACTTGTTTGCTGTGCGCATAACATAGTAATTCTAGGCTAATAACCGGTATAAGAGCATGTAATGTTTTCAAAATCGGATATCGCGGTTAGTAGAGGCCGGTCTTCGGACCGGGCGAAAGGGGGTGCTCATAGCTGACCTTCCCCGATCGTACCCAAGTTCCCGAGCCGAGACATTTGGTGATGACGGACACGTGGCCTTCGGCACCGAGTCAGGGTTTCCTAAATTTCCCATTTTAAAATATTTAGGTGGCGACTCTGTAATCTGGCAAAGCAGTCCATGTTTGGCACTACTTCTCAAAAAATCTGTTTTCTCAAAACAATTTGCCGGATGTGGACTCTTTGGTTCAGATTTAGAACCGTAACCCAAAGGGAGTCCGAACTGTAGCGAGGTCCCACGCGGGCGCTGTTACAGTGCCTCATTTTGCATTTCATTGCATCAATGAGGTACGCGTGCCTCATTCTGCATTTCATTGCATCTCGAGGTACGTGTGCCTCGTTTTGCATCTCATTTTGCGTTTCATTGCATCTCGAGGTACGTGTGCCTCGTTTTGCATCTCATTTTGCATTTCAATACATCTCGAGGTACGCGTGCCTCGTTTTGCATTTCATTTTCCAACCAATGAGGTATGTGTGCCTCGTTTTGCATTCCATTGCATCAATGAGGTACACGTGCCTCATTTTGCATTTCATTGCATCTCGAGGTACGTGTGCCTCGTTTCGCATCTCATTTTGCATTCCATTGCATCAATGAGGTACGCATGCCTCATTTTGCATTTCATTGCATCTCGAGGTACGTGTGCCTCGTTTTGCATCTCATTTGCATTTCATTGCATCTTGAGGTATGCGTGCCTCACTTTGCATTTCAGTTGCATTTCATTTTGCATTGCATCTTGAGGTATGCGTGCCTCGCTTTGCATTTCATCTGCATTACATTTTGCATTTTGCATCCATGAGGTATGCGTGCCCCATCTTGCATCTCATTTTGCATTTTATCGCGCTATTTTGCGCACCTCATTGTTTTTCGCCCCCGGTCTGGCGGGACCTTAAACACGCACGGTCTAGGAGACCTTAAATCCTTGGGAGGTGCAAAACCTTCACCCGCGTTGTCTAACGCACCGCGCTATTTTGCGCACCCCATTGCATTTGGCATGCATTTCATCGCGCTATTTTGCGCACCTCATTGTTTTTCGCCCCCGGTCTGGCGGGACCTTAAACATGCACGGTCTAGGAGACCTTAAATCCTTGGGAGGTGCAAAACCTTCACCCGCGTTGTCTAACGCACCGCGCTATTTTGCGCACCTCATTGCATTTGGCATGCATTTCATCGCGCTATTTTGCGCACCTCATTGTTTTTCGCCCCCGGTCTGGCGAGACCTTAAACACGCACGGTCTAGGAGACCTTAAATCCTCGGAAGGTGCAAGACCTTCGGTGTGCATTTTGAAAGATGTGCGTTGTTACGCACTTTAGTTCTTTCGCATTGTCATGCATCCTTTGATCTACATTTCAGTTCAAATCTTGGGGTACGCGCGTGCCTCAAATTCCTTGAGGCATGCGTGTCTCATTTACATATCGCTTTCCATTCCTTCATGGCATGCGTGTCTCACTTGCATTATACATCGCATTGTTTTGTTCGCCCGGTCTAGAAGGCTGGACCTTAAACATGCACAGTCTAGGAGACCTTAAATCCTTGGGAGGTGCAAAACCTTCACCCGCGTTGTCTAACGCACCGCGCTGTTTTGCGCATCTCATTGCATTTTGCATGCATCGCATCGCGCTATTCTGCGCATCTCATTGCATTGTTCTGTGCATCCCGGTCTAGGAGACCTTAAATCCTCCGAAGGTGCAATTCCTTTGGTGTTTGTCGTGCCCGAACGACTTTCGGTGGTCTGGTAAAGCCACCTGCCTGTTTTTGCGGTGAGTTCCTAGAAGACCAACTGGGACGATGAAAACTAGAGTTTGAACGGCTCATGCCTAGAACGTAAAGGTTCGGGATTTCCGAGACTAAAGTCTGGTTTAAATACCCAGGGGGTGTACCCTCGGCTTGAAATCTGTAGGGAAGCCCCATAGGTTAAGGCGGCGTGTCCACGCCTCAATTCTGGATACTGAACCAACCTAGTATATCGCCCTGTTGGTAAGATAGGGAAAGCTGCAATCATAGTCGTTGCATCATAGTGCATTGTCATGCATCATTCTAAATAGTGCATATGTCATGCATTTCAAAAATCCAAAAACAAAAAAACACATGCATATGTCATGCATCATTGTAAATACTGCATTGTCATGCATCATTCTAAATACTGCATATGTCATGCATTTCAAAAAAAAAAAAAAAAAGAAAAACACATGCATTGTCATGCATCATTGTAAATACTGCATATGTCATGCATATCATTGTAGTATAGTGCATATGTCATGCATTTTCTGTAAATATCCATTTCCGTTGCATCGTAGTTGCATGCACCCATTGCATCACTTCCATCCATGGCTTGCGCCTTTCCAGGTTGAGCTTGGTCTGGTATGTGCCCCTACTTTTCACGTCGAAGCACGGTTTTTGTGTACGCGCCTATTCCTTGATGAGCTTGGTTTGAGGGTTGCGTCACATTTTCTGTGTTAGACGCGGTTCGTATGCGTACATTCCTTTCCTAGGCAAAACTTGGTTTAGCCTGCGTGCCATATCCATTGTATCCATTGTAGTTGCATGCATCCACTGCATCCCCTTCCATTTATGGCTTGCACCTTTCCTTGTTGAGCTTGGTCTGGTATGTGTCCATACTTTTCACGTCAAAACACAGTTCTGCATGTGTATCGCGCCTACTCCTTGATGAACTTGGTTTGAGGTTGCGGCACCTTTTCTGTGTTAGACGCGGTTCGTATGCGTACATGCCTTTCCTAGGCAAGATTCGGTTTGGCCCGCGTGCCATATCCCTTGTATCCATTTCCATTGCATTGTAGTGTAATTATTGCGTCCGGCATTAGGATCATTATTCCCTCCCCAGCGGGTCGTTTCCCCACTTATGTCAATCAACCCAATACTTGTCCTTGTGTCCGTCTACATCACTCATAGTTCTGCATGTGTATCGCGCCTATTCCACGCTGGTATGTTGGTTTGAGGTTGCGGCACCTTTTCTATGGTAGACGGACTTGTTACTTCCATCAACCTATTTGACATTTGTGTGGTTTCGAATCGCTCACGATTGAATCATGATTCAAGTGCTTTGCATGTAGTTTGCATCGTTTCAATTGCATTGCATTATCATCTGCATTTGCATATCATTTTGCATTTCATCAGTGCATTGTCATGCATGTTGCTAACAATATTCTACCTGTTAAGTTTGTTTTCTTTGCAGGCACGATATTGTATGTACGGCTCATTTAAGGTCGGTGCAACCGGACGAGCCGCGCAGGTATTGTATTCTCCGCGTGAGACGTATTGAGAATTGCATAATTCTCTTACATCCTTTCTGCATTGTAGTGTAGATTGGTGTATGCTAGCTTATAACTGTCGCATGTGTGCTTCATTACAGCTTTCTTTGCATGATCATAAGTTATGCTCGGCCTTTTGCATTGTCTTGCATCTTGCCCCCGCCTACGGGCGCATACCTTATCTATGGCTTGTATGCCTGTGCCTGAACTACGCTGGTTTGATTCCTAAAGGGATACGTAGGCAGCTTGCGAGTTCAACCATTTGCACTTTGTATGTTTGTCCAAGTCTTCGGCCTTGTCAAAAATGGGTCGTCTCTGGGCTTTGACATTCACTCCCGTCATTGTTATGACTTTCGAGTTCTGTCAAAGAGGGGCAACTGTAGACACCCCATTTTTGACCGTCCTCAAGACTTGGACGTCACCGTTGGAACACTCGGTGATTATCCATGTTCGTGTTCGTTTGGAGTTCCCGGAGTTCTCGGCTACGCGCCTTGCCTCAGGATCTCCGAACTTGACCGTTTTGTGTCTGGTTTTGCACCAAACACTTGTGCTTTGCCTTGGAGGGGCAGGGAATGCCTTGTGAGGCATCCCCACACACCACCGGCAGTGGCTAGAGGCCACCGGCTGGTTGGTGTTGCCATCGGCACTATATTGTGCCGGTCGGCACTCTTTTGTGCCGGTCGGCAGTCAATTTTGGCAAAATGACCATTTTGCCCTGCCGACTACTTTACAGCTGTTTTTGGAGATATTTTCAGACAGCTTTATAGCATTTGTTTCCCCTCCATACACGTGTATGGAGGGATGAGCCTCTTGGTTAGCTTAACTTGTAAGTTTAGTTGCCTATAAGAGGACCCTTCCTCCTCTTGGCTCAAGGTTGGAAGAAGTTTGGATTTTTAGACATTTTAGACAGAGAAGAAGCTCTGGTTTTAGGTTAGAAGTTTTGTATCTATCCCATCTCTCTTCTTCCCTCTTATTTGTACACTAGGTGTTTGTGACTTACTATTGCTCATCAACACCTAGTGTTTCACCTTCCTTTGGTTACTGAGGTTCTAAGGGCTGGTTCTTGAAGTTTTTGGTTGGATTTGAGCTCAAGGAAGCAACAACATCAACCTTTGTGAAGGTGGTCTTCAAGGGTAAGAAACTACCCCTTTTTACCCCATTTTTGCACTCCATTTTTACATAGCTTAGAACTGTTTTTGTGCTTGGTGATCAACACATAAAAGTTCTGTTTTTTGGTCCTCTTTATTGTTGGTTAAGAGTGTTTTGTGCTTTGGGAGGGTTTGACCACCCTTAGGCCTTGAAAAGACCTCATTTTGTGCTATTTTGTGAGAGCTCCGGGATTTTGGTGTTGAGGTCTCTTCACCAATGAAATCTTGAGGGATTTTAGTGGTGAAGATGATGCTTTGAAGTCCCAAGAAGGAGAGGGCCACCCCCTCTCCTTGATGTCCTTGAAAAGGGCAAGTTTTGGCCTCTTAGGGAGCCTTATGTTCAAGTGTGTGTTGAGCATGCCATGGCTGTATTTTATGCTTATATTGCCATGTTATAACTTTGTGTTAAGTTGGTTTTAGTACTCCTTGCATGTTTTGCATACATGCCATGTAATGCCACTTTGATGCCTTAATATGCTTTAGGATGTAAGCCCTTGTTCAAGCATGATTTAGGCCTAGCTTTGTGAAGCTTTTGTGTTTGTTTTGCCATGATTAATCTCTGTTTTTGGTTGTTTTGGTCGACCATCACTTGCTTAGTATAGCTCCTTTGTATTTTGGCTTGTTGGCCTCAAGTATGTGAATGTGTAGCATGCGTTGCTTGCATTATTTTGATGGTTTGGGACCACCCTACATGCTATTTTAGTCCCTTAGACATGCTTGTTTGATTGCCTTGCATGATTCTTTGAAGCCTTGAAAGCATGTGTTGTAGGCTCCATGCTTTGACCATTATGCATGCCTTTAAATTTAAGCCACTTAGAGGCCATCTATGTGGTCTTTTGGACTTAGTTTTATGTGTTAAAACTCTGCTTTGGTCGCCTAATGCATGCCATGAATGGTTGTGTTAAGTGTAGTCCATTACCTCTTTGGCGAGCCTTGAATGCTTGGGCCATTATAGCATGATTAGTTCGCTTTGTTGCTTGTTTGGCACCATGTTTTACATGATTTTTAGGGTTTATGATGTATGCTAAGTGTCCATGATATCCCCTTCCAAGTGTGCTTGAAGGTTGCTTGCTTAGTGCCTAAGTGTTAAGTCTTAACATATGCATGTGTGTGTGTGTGTAGACTTTATTTTTGGGCATTATTGGCCACTGATCTTAGGCCTATTTAGGGTTGCCTAAGTCGTGTTTAAGTCCACCCCATTGTTTGGGTTTGCATGCTTGTGTTGTATGTGTGTTTGCATATTAACATCCTTACATTACATTGTCCATATTGCATGCTAGCTAACATGTTTAGGATTGCATTACATCAATGCACATGCTTGGCCTCTTGAGATGAGCATGATAGAAGTTTGGCCTCCTTTTATGTTTGTTTGTTTTGCATGAATTTGAAATTAAAGTTGCATACTTGGTTCCTTGGGCCATCATGCATGGAAATGCGTGATTGGTGGCCCGAGAATCGAGGCACATGCTCCTTTGAGTCATTAACATGATAAGGAGTGTGTTTGGTGCATAAATTGCTTGTATTGCATTGCCATGCAAGTTGTTGCCCTCTGCTGCTGTGAGTTGCAGGTTCTGCAGACATTCAGTGCCGGCCGGCAGTATTTAGTGCCGACCGGCAGTATATTGATGGCCGATGGATAAATTCAGTGCCGGTGGCCACATGCTTCAGCCGGTGGTGTTTCCCCTCAGCCGGTGGTGATCCCCATGATTCAAGGGAGTAGTCCTGAGACTTTGGCAATCTTCAGAGGAGGAAAGCAGGGAAAACAGAGGCAAGCTAGGCATGGCAGTGCGATTCCGAGCAAGTCCCGAACACGCGCCACATCCGGCCCTCTCCCCGAGGGGTTTACTGCTTTAATTAAATTAATTAATCTGCTTAATTAATTTAATGGGTTTGTAATTTAATTAGCTTGCGTAGTTAATTATTTGTATTATTCTTTCGGTCCCTCCGTGTGAGGGCATGATTGTAATAAGTGTGTGTGGGTGTGTGTATGTCTTCCAACCCCCACTTCTTTCTTCCCTTTTATTTACCTGCTTATGATGGTAGATTAGGGCACGTTTATTTTTAGCATATCTTATGCAATGCATGCGTGCATCCATGCATTTGTTAACAAGCACCGGGCTCGGTACATCATACAAACTGCATCGTACTTTCAATTCCAAATTGAATACGTGATAGTTGTAGCATTTCACATGCCATTTTAGGGTTAGCCGAGCCTACTCTAAATTGCATCCTTGCCTGTGTTGCATTAGCCACTCTAACATGAACTAGGACACGCATGTTTGCTCACTAGTTCCTCGTTTTGGCACGGAGTACGATGTAAGTATTTTACGCTTTAGCATACCACATGCGTGTGAATGTTGCCATGACAGTATGCTTACCATGCGGCTAAATGCTTATATGATATAACTGTTTGAATGCCTGTGGGTGGAGGTTGGATTGTTTGAGTTGGAAAAACTCGTTGAAATCCGTGTTTTAGCCTACTTGCGGGTAGCGAATTTCAAAGCGCTTTTCAAAACAAACGGATATGCAATGTTTGTTTCCAAATTAGACAATCTAGTCTATACTTGTTTGCTGCGCGCATAACATTGTAATTCTAGGATAATAATTGGAATAAGAGCACGTAATATTTTCAAAATTGGATATCACGGTTAGTAGAGGCCGGTCTTCGGACCGGGCGAAAGGGGGTGCTCATAGCTGACCTTCCCCGATCGTACCCAAGCTCCCGAGCCAAGACATTTGGTGATGACGGACACGTGGCCTTCGGCACCGAGTCAGGGTTTCCTAAATTTCCCATTTTAAAAATATTTAGGTGGCGACTCTGTAATCTGGCAAAGTAGTCCATGTTTGGCACTTCTTTTCAAAAATCTGTTTTTCTCAAAAACGATTTGCCAGAGTTGGACTCTTTGGTTCAGATTTAGAACCGTAACGCAAAAGGAGAGTCCGAACTGTAGCGAGGTCCCCCGCGGGCTTGTTACAAAACCCTGACTCGTTGCCTAAGGCCTCGTGTCCGTTATCACCAAAGTTTCCTCGGCTCGGGAACTTGGGTACGATTGGGGAAGGCCAGCTATGAGCACCCCTGCTCGCCCGATCAAAGATCGGCCACTACTAAACATGATATTTTGTTTTTGAAAATATATGTGTTCTTATTCTGATTAATTAGCTAGAATTACTATGTGATGCGCACAACACACAAGTATAGACTAGATCGCCTAATTTGGAACAAAGCATCGCATATCCGTTTGTTTTGGAAATGGTTTGAAGTTTGCTACTCGTAAGTAGGCTAAAACACGGATTTCAATGAATCGTTCCAATTCAAGTAATCCAACCTTCACCCACAGGCATTCAGGCAGTTTATATCAACTAAGCAGTTAGCTTCATGGCAAGCATGCTATAATGGCAATTAATGACACACATGCAATATGCTAAAGCATAAACACTTACAATGTACTCCGAGCCAAAACAATAACTAGTTAGTAATCATGCATGATCCTAGTTCATGTTTAAAATGGCTAATGCAACACATACAAAATGCAACTAGAAATAGGCTCGGCTATTCTAAAATGGCATATGAGATGCGACAATTCCATACATGTATTCAAATCGGAATTGAAATACGATGTAGTTAGTATGATGTGCCGACCCCGGTGTATGCAATGTAGATGAATGAATGCAAACATGCTAGCATAAGTATGCTAGGTAGATGAGTGGATGCAAACATGCAAAGCATAAGTATGCTAATTGAAGAATGACATAAAACTAACCAACGAAAGCAGGTAAGTAAAAGGGAGAAAGAAATGGAGGTTGGAAGACATGCACACACGCACGCACACTTATTACAAAATTCGCCCTCTCGACGGAGGGTCCGAATGAATAATACATGCCAACTAATTAACTAACTATCAAGCTAATTAATTATTACAAAACCAAATTGAATAACTAGCTACAACTAATTATTACAAAACGTAATTAATTGACAAATTAATTAACTAACTACAAAGTAAACAATTAAAAGTAAGTGGCTCCAGCTCTGTTCGAAGAAGGAGAGTATGCATGCTTGCATTCGGTTTCTTGCCTCGAAACGCCTTCCGGTTGCTCTTTTGAGGCTTTGCTGGCAAGGTGTCTTCCAGTACTTACCAAAACACTGCTGGAGAAAGCACCAGTGGCCTACCGGCCATGGGAAGCTACTGCCGACCACCTGCCGGCCAGGGATGGCACACTGCTGGCCAAGGATGAGAGGCTGTCGGCCAAGGATGAAGAGGTGTTGGCCACTGGTGTGCTGTGACACCAAGCTTCAACAAAGCACAAAATAGAGAAAATTGAGGGTCTCCCAAGGGTATGTATGCACTATGCCACTCCGTATCACCTCAAAACATCAAGGGGGAGGCATAATTGGATCCACGACCATCAATCACGCATCCCGATGCATTATGGCCAAAGATCCAACTTGTGCAAATCAATATGGAATGAATGCACAAATAAACACATAAAGCCTAAAACTCTATCATGCATAATCAAGAGCGTCGGCGACCGAGAATTGAGACACGTTTCATCATTTGAAGTATAAAACACCCCTCGTTCCTCGTGCTCGGATTAACACTTAATCCAAGCGACAATGCAAAACAAGCATGGCAAACATGCAAACATGCAATACAATAACCTGAGTATGCAACAAGCAAATAAGCATGATATGAGGTAACAACCTTGAATAACATGATAAAATGCAACATGAGCATACAAAACATTCAAGGCATGTAACGGTGGACAAGTATGCAACAACATACGAAATGGGACAAGCATGTGACAACATGGTAAGATGGGCTTACACTAAAGATGGATAGGCCTCAGCCATGCCTGAAATCAGTGGCCATAAGTGATGGAATTAAGTCACCAAAACATACTCAAGCATGCAAAATGCAATGGCTCATCAAAGAAGCCTAAGAGCACAACTCTCTAGAGTGCTTAAGGGGTGACAAATGTGCAAGTTTAACAACACTAAGTGCACTGAAATTAAGTAAAAAACGATGCCAGATCATTCAAACAACACCAGTATGGCATGCAAGGGTCCTAAGGCATGGAAGCTAGCAAAGAGCAACACAAAGGAAGCATGCAATACATGGCATAAATGCATGAACTGAGCATGGACAGAGCTTAAATAGGTCAAGATAAGGACCTAATCATGCTGAGATGAGGGCCTAAAGACCTAGGCATGCAAGCATACAAGCTAAGCCATAAACTAGGCAATAATGCACAACACTCAAAAGTACTTAAAGCATGATTGAAGTGGGAACATGGTAGTGCTATAGGCTCTGAAATGAAGTATTAAGTGATGCCAAATCATCTAAATAGCTCAAGAATCAAAGCATGAAGGATATGGCAAGGGAAACCCAAAATAGTCCTAGTACATGTTAATATGAGACTAAAACATGCATAGAAGGAAGCCAAAACAAGCTAGCACACAAGGCTAAAAACATGGATTATGCAAGGCTACAAAAGAGGCAATGCACTACACCTATTGGAACCAATCATGGCATGACTTGGATAGCATAAATCAGAGTTACATTATGGTATAACAAGACCAAGAATGCACTGAAATGATGAGCCAAAGGCTTAGGCTTAATGGCATGCACAAAAGTTCATTCTTAAGGCATAAAGCACAAGCTCTTCAAGGCATTCAAAACAATGGAAAATGCAAGTACATGGCCACATTTCATGGACTGAAATAACATTTAGAATGATGGCAAAGCATGCAAACATCACATGTATGTCATGGTAGGGGCCTCAAAACCCAAGACTAGCATAAGCATTTACACTATAGCTATACAAAGCAAGAGTGATATGACCATGGCAGCCCAAAATGGTCCTAGGACAGCCCAAAACAAGGACAAAATCATGCTGAAGCAAAGCCAAAATATGCTAGGATGATGAGTCAAAACATCATGCACATAAAGCTAGTAAGCAAGATTTGTTCTACAAGTATATGGAGCATGCAAAGGATGACCAAACCCACTTTAGACAGAGTCATGACATGGCAAAACATCACCAAGAACATGCTAAAATAGGCTCAACATAAGCTAGAATGACATGCTGGAGCAAGAAGTATACAAGACTAGTTTATGGGATTTACACTACAAGTGTATCATACATGCATGAAGCGACAAAACCAACCCAAAAAAGATGTAAGTCATGGTAAAACATTACCAAAAACCTACTGAAATGGAGCCAACACATGCAAGAAAAACATGCTACTTTGTAAGGGTATGAATGGGATTACACTACACATGTAGAATGCATGCAAAATATGACCAAACCAGTCATGGACAGACTTAAGGCAGGTCCTAAAAGTCACAAAAAATGGCCTGAACCAAGCCCCAAAAATACATAGAGGCATGCTCCTTTGGAAGGCCAAAAATACAAGCAAACAAAAACACAAAGAGAGGGGGCCACCCCCTCTGATTTGAGGCCTCAAAACCTCATGCCTACCACTAAAAATCCACTGGATTTCAATGGTTAGAAGGCCAAACCAAGGCTAGCTCGGAGGCCTTAAGGCATGGCTCAAAACAAGGCTACACAAAGCATACAAGAGGGTTGTACACCCCTAACAGCAAAAAGACCTTAAACAAACTTCAAAAGAACTTAAATACAAGAATTTTTTCAGTTGTAAGAAAAACCTAAAACAATATGCAAAGAGGGCCAAAATGAGGTACAAAATAGTGCTAAAAGGGGGAAGAAACTCACCCTTGATGATCAACTTCGAAACCAGCCACTTCAAGGGGTAGAACCTCACTTTCAAAGCTCAATAAGTCCTCCCAAGAACCTTGGTCCAATGGTGGTGGTGTATCTCTAAGTGTTGTAGTGTAAAAGTGCAAGGAAAATCAACTTCAAGGCACAAAACACCAACAATATATATATATATATATATATAGAGAGAGAGAGAGAGATATTTCTTCTCAAATATGGATGAACCTCTAATATAGAGGAAGGCCTCCTCCTTATATAGAAGAAGGCAATGCAAAGCTTCTTCAAGAAGCTTGGCAAAAGCTTCATCCCTCCATACACGTGTATGGAGGGCAGATAACAGGATTCCAGCTGGCTCAAAAGATCTGGAGTAAAACCAGCTGAGACAGGGGTATTGCCGGCCATTAGGGATGGCCGACAGTGGCTCATTGATGGCCGGCAGGCTCACTCAATGGCCGGCAGAAACAAATCCATGGTCGGCAGTGCCAGACCATGGGCGGCAGTTCACCAAGAAAGGAATTCTACAAGGACCAAGTCATGGTCCATGAATGGAGCAGAAAGGATACAGGGTCTGGAAAGCTCAAACCTGTGACGTTCCGCTGCAAAAGTCGAATGCCTGACGAGCAATCGAACTGGTGTCCGGATGTACCTGCAAGCACAACCGAGTCTTGAGGACGGTCAAAAATGGGTTGTCTACACAGCTGTACCACCATCCTTCATCCGGAGCATCGACTAGACGTTGTCGGGAGAAATAGATACAGGCTGAATATGCCGGACACGAGTCCACAACTCTCAACTTGTCCATCAACCACACCTGGGGAGGGATGAAAAATGAGAGAATAAAGAATAGAGTGATGTACGTTGAGAAAAAAAGTGAGCAGAAGGTTTTGAGAGAAAAATCGAGCCTGAGGGCCGAGTGATGTGAGCAATATATGTGAGATGGGGTGGGAAACATTACCTGCAATAGTAGTGGACTGCCTGCAAACCTAGTCGTCTCCCGACCATGAAAAGCATTTAAGCCCATCAATGTCTCGGCCAATGTCATGGCGATGCAGCTTTTACCGTCTTTCAAGCCCTCGGCGACCTCAATCAAACGAGTGCTAAATCCGCCGAAGCCCGGGGCTAGTAGGAAATGAGATAGCATGCATAAGCAGAGCGCATGTCGTCGATAACCCTGCCAATGATGGTCACCACGATCACCAGCATTAGAAAACTGACAAATTAAGCTCGGAATGTCCAACTCTCCATCATGAATCAATGACCGAGCATCATGCACAGTAAGGCTGCACATCCATCCTAGGGCTTGGATGTGGCCGAACCGGAACTGAGGCAAGATTTCCTCGTCGCGCTCGGATTCCATTAAAGCTTGGAAATCCTCAAAAGTGGGACACATCTCTTGACCACCAAAACTAAAGACGTGTGTTACCGGATTCCAAAACCTTGCCACGGCATGGAGGAACGGAAAACGCAGCGGGGTGTGACCCAGCATGAATAGTGCATTTATGCCGAAACCCCAGAAATTCAGCCTTTCCGAGCCGTCCAAGCTGGCAATCCAAGTTGTGAGATTTTGGGCAAGAAACTCTTCCATTTGGTGCAAATCAGAGCTGAAATGAGGAAAACTACGAAGCTGGGGCTTTTGTAGAAGATAAGGTGGTGAGTGGAAGACAGGTGTCAACATTCTGGAGGTCCTTGTCATTTTTGGCCGGTCGACCAAAAATAGTGCCGACCGACCATCTGTTTTGGCCGATCGGCTAAAAATGTTGGCCAATGGCCATTTATTGTGGCCGGTGATATCTCCCTTTGGCCGATGGCCTCTCCTTTTGTTCTCTAAGCTGAATAAATGTTAAACATGCTAAGAACTTGTGACTGGTTCCACTTCCAATGCCTTTTGGTGATGATTTTGTGAAGTCGCACCTGTTACTGCAATTTATTTATCGAGTTGTTGTACATTTTCTTATCGAGTTTTATTTTACATTCTTTAAGTCTTTGCTTTGCTTATCGAGTTGTATTTACACTAGGTTAGCTTATCGAGTTCTTTGTTTTGATTATCGAGTTGTTTTTGTCGTTAGTCGGTTCACTACCTGATTATTACAATGCAAGTGCTTACTTTTCAAATAAAAGTTCAATCGCATTTACATTGTTGTGTTATGTGATGCGATGCGATGCGATGCGATGCTCAGAATGTACAAATGTAACACTTTTTGAACAAAACAGCTGTTTCATTTCATCATGTCTTTTGCAAAAAGTACATAGTTTTGAGAAAGTAAAACCTGCCTAAGGCAGTACAATGTGCTCAAACTACCAGTAAAAAGAAAAGCAAAGCAAAAAAGAAGAAAAGCAACAAAATGTCTGAACAGAGCAAAAAAGAAGAAAAGCAGCAGAAAGTCTAGATCAACATCAATGGTCTCAAGTGCGGGAGTCGGTCCTGGTCCTCTTCCTGGATGAGGGTCTAGGATCACCACCGCCAGCTCCGTAATCAAAGTCTGAGCTATCTCTGGCCTCACCATGGGACGACGCCACCTCTTCGTCTGACTCATCGTCATCTGGAGTAGGCTCTCATGAACTACTCTCAGCACGAGTGCGTCTGTGTCTGCCTCGGCGATGGAATGTCATCCCGCGCCTCGCTTCCCCTCCTCCTCGAGCAAGAACAGATGGTCTAGCTGGAGCACCTCCCGCGGCCGAAATCTGGAATGGGGCCTGGAAAGGAAAAATAGCAAGTGCATCAATCATGTTGCGCAAAACAGTGTATGAATGCTATGAGCAGTATATCAGTACAGAATGCAGTGTATGAGTACAGTGTATGAATGCCGTGAGCAACGCTGTGAGCAGTATGTGGGTTATAGTGTATCAGTGCCGTGAGTGCTGTGTATCAAGTGCCGTGTTGATAGTGTGATGCATCAGATTATGTATGAAACAGATTAGGCAGAGTTTGAGACCGCGGTTGAAAGAACTTACCAGGGATATTGTAGATCGTCAACAAGTCAATGCACCACTGCAGCATCCCTACCGCTGAGGCTGTCAACTCCAGGGACTGGCGAGTGTACTTGACGGAAGCCTGCAAAAGTGTTGAAGTCATTAGTATTCTGCGGGATATCAAATGAATTGAAATGACTGTACAGAATACAAAGTCTAGTAGTACATACTGGGGTCCAGCCATAGACTCCGACAAGCTCATGATCAACAGGAGGAGGAGCGAAAGGGATCTGATAAGTCTCATCACCCTGCCCTCGGCATGTGATCATCGTAGGCAGTGCTGGCCACTCAGCTCCCCGTCCCCTCCGGGACCCACTCCTCCCACGGACTGGAGATGCCCTCGGTGCTCTTACTCTTGCCGGCACCGCAGGCCTCTCCCTCTCGACTCGACCAACACCGGTCAGAGATGGCATCAGATAGATCTGAATGAACTCGGAGTAGTCGTCCTCGTCTCTGAAATGGTC
The DNA here is from genome assembly GCA_030407325.1 of Camellia japonica. NCBI lineage: Eukaryota > Viridiplantae > Streptophyta > Magnoliopsida > Ericales > Theaceae > Camellia > Camellia japonica. Next base: position 169,405,907 of record JAPPVO010000059.1, on the reverse strand, counting down.
GGAGTCCCAGCCGATGGTGTACTCCGTCATCTCCCGCAGAGTGTACCGCTCAGTATGCCTCGTGTGGGTAGGGGGAGATGCTGGAACTATCTGCTCTGGTAGACCAAGGGTCTGGCGTAAGAAGCGCTCCCCGAAATACCAAGCCTGGCAGACTGGACCCTCTAGCAGAACTCTGAAACAGGCAGTCTCTCGAGCACCGGCATACCACTCCCGAACTGCATCAGGCAACGGGGCCCAAGGCTGCCAGGTGATCTGCAAATAAAACACAGTTTGTTATCTACTGATATTGAGAGTACAATATAAAGCGGAGCTTCAATAAACTGTAATGTTTGACATACCTCAGCTGCGGTGATGGTGTCAAAGTAGCGACGGAAGAACATGAAGGACTCCCGTGGCCTCCGCTCGCATCTCACATCGAAGCGATGGGAAAACGGAACCATAGGGGGCATCTCCTTATCCGGCACTGGGGCGAGCCTAGAGAAGTAGGCATACACCCACAACTACAGAATGTAACAGAACAGATATGAGTATGCTTATCAGATAAAGCAGTATACAGATAAAGCGGTTTATAGATAAAGCAGAGTGCAGTACGTGTAGTGTGTTGTGCAATATGTGTAGTGTGCAACCGGTGTAAAGCAGATTGCATGTTTGCAGTGTGTACAGTGTACAGATAATGTAAAGCAGAATTGAAAAGACAGAAAGGGAAAGTGTACCTCCCAGGCTCGCCAGTAGCCTCCAAGCAACTGCCTGCTGAGGCGGGAGGATGAGCTCATATATCCGTAAAGGGTGGCCAAGCCCGCGCCACACCAGCCGTAACCGCGGATCTGCGTCACGTCGACAAGTGCGCTCAGTAGGTAGAGGGCGACAGTGTTCGCCCGGTCGGCGAAAAGCGTGGTTCCCAACAGGAACATGATGAAGCCACGAGCATACTACTCCTTCTCCTCCCGAGTAGTAGGCGCCTGGATCCGGAAGTGATCGTCGAACCATGAGTACCTCACAAATCCTGCCCGGGCAAGAGGTGGCTGAGTGCCGAGCATGTATAGCTGAGTGGCGTCTCACTCATCCATATCTGTGTCAAAGGGGATCGGATCACCCCCCACTCCGATGCCTGTGAGCATGGAGAAATCAAAGGGAGTCATCGTCATCTCCCCGGTGGCAGAAAGGTGGAGGGAGTCAGTGGTGTCCCACCACCTCTCCACAAAAGCAGCAAGAAGGGGCCTGCTCGCAGTGGGGTGCGAGAGTCCCATGCAGAAAGTCCTAAAGCTGGCCTAGTCGATAATATGACGGACCGCGTCAGGCAGCTCCATATACCAACCTCGGGCGACAGTGTTCCCATACCCCCGGAAGGCATGGGAATCTCCCTGTGTTCAAAATAAACAGTTACGAAGCAGTGTTAGAAATACAGTGTTTGAATTGTTCAGTTGAGAATGCAGCGTGTGTGCATGTGTTAAGATTTAAACAGATATCAGGTGTGGGTGTGCTCACAGTGAACTAAGGCATGTGATGTATCAGTGTGTCTGAGTTAAGCAGTTAAAGAACAGAATCGACTATTGCAGTTATATGTTCTACATTGCAGAAAATGAAACAGAGGAAGAATATACCTCAGCAACGCTGTAAGACAGATGTGACTCTGGCTCGCGCAACAAAAGCTCTAGTGGCGCACCCCGCATAGCTCCTGAAATGGCGGATGCCATTGGGAGGCAACACGTGTATCGCCGGCCTGTAAGTCGCCGGATCGAAGGGCTGGATGCGAAGAGGTAGGAGCTCGACCTCGGGGTCCACGTCCATCTCTGGGAGAGTCCCACCACATGGAATGTCGTCCGCCATCTCAAAAGGAGCGTGAAAATGGCCGAGAATGTGAAAAACGGGCAAGAATGCGAAAGGTCAACCCAAAAGTCAACCCCGAGAGGATGAAAAATGGGAGAAAAGGTCGAAGTGTGGAAAAGGCACGAAAACCAAGTAAAATCGGGGGGAAACAAACCCCAAGTAGTGGAAATCGAGAAGGAAACACTGAAAACCGAGTTTTGTTCAGTTTAAAGTGTGCGAAACGGGAAGGGTTTCGCGAATCGAATGACGAAAAAGGCTTGAAAACGCGGCAACAACTCGGATCGAAGGTTGGGAAATCGCCTAGAGGGAGAGAGGAGTGATTTTCGAGCTAGGGTGAAGTGGAAATATAAGGTTTGGAACCTTATATTTAAAGACCCGTGGCCAAAAGACAAAACTACCCCGACATTGCCATTTTTGGCCGGTCGGCCAAATTGTTAGCCGATCGGCTAAATATTTGGCCGATGAGATCATTTTGTGGCCGATGGATGGCCGGTGGCCTCCCCTTGTGGTCGGTGAACCTCCCACACCCTTGTTTGGGTCAGTTATGTGGTTTGGGACCTTTATTACTCAAGACAGTGCAAGAAAGTGCACTTTTGAACCTTAACCGGCCTTCGTGTTGACCTCGAGCCGTGTCTTCTGTGTGCGATGCTCGGTGCACGCAAGGAGTATCCTTTCTCGTATCCTTTTGTATCTTACGAGTTTCGCAAATCGCTTTAAATATGTTGCATTACATTGCTTTGATTTGACTGTAATAAGCGCGCACGTTACTCGTCTTGCATTGAACAATGCCTCATCTTGTTTTGAAGTTGCATCTCAACATCGCGAGTGACGTGCCTTCACCATACTTATGCTGAACATGGGTCTTTCCTTGCTTCACACATTGCTATACGTTGTCGCGTATGCTTTACTTACATGTGTTCATGCTTTCCTTGCTTTACACATTGCTATACGTTGTCGCGTATGCTTTACTTACATGTGTTCATGCTTTCCTTGCTTCACACATTGCATGTGTTGTCGCATATTGCTTTACTTATATGTGTTTATGCCTCAATTGCATTGTCATGCATCCTACCTGTCTTGCGTTGTCGCGCATGCCACCTCCTTGCATTGTTATGCACTACCATCGGCTTGCGTTGTCGCGCATACCCTTCTTGCATTGTTATGCTTGTTTCAAATTGCATTGTTATGCAGCCCTTGCTTGCGTTGTCACGCATGCCCTCCTTCCATTGTTATGCACCCCTCGGCTTGCGTTGTCGTGCATGCCATCATTGCATTGTTATGCACTCCTCAGCTTGCGTTGTCGCACATGCCCTCCTTGCATTGTTATGCACCCCTTGCTTGCGTTGTCGCGCATGCCCTCCTTGCATTGTTATGCTTGTTTCAAATCGCATTGTTATGCGCACACTTAGGTTGCATTGTTATGCACCCCTTCCACCCACATTGTCATGCACTCTTCACATGCATTGCCACGCACGTTCCTCCATATTGTTATGCATCACACTTAGGTTGCATTGTCATGCATCCCTCGACTCGCGTTGTTCCGCACTTTTCACTTGCATTGCTATGCATGTTTCTCACAATATTGTACCTGCTAAGTTTCTTTCTTTTTCAGGCATGATATTGTATGTACGGTTCATTTGAAGCTGGCACGACCAGACGAACCGGACAGGTATTGTATTCTCCGCGTGAGACGTAGCGAGAATTGTATAATTCTTTTACATCCTTTTTGCATGAGTTACAGTTCGATTCATATTCGCTTGCTTAAACTATTGCATTTATTGTGTATAATTGCTTCGTTACAGCTCTCTTTGCATGATCATAAGTTATGTTCAACTTTGTGCATGTCATTTGCATCTTACCCCTGCCTGCGGGCACATATCTTTGTTATCTTGTATGCTTTATCTAAGTCTTCGGCCTTGTCAAAAATGGGTCGTCTCTGGCCTTTGACATTCACTCCCGTCACTGTTATGACTTTCGAGTTCTGCCAAAGAGGGGCAACTGTAGACACCCCATTTTTGACCATCCTCAAGACTTGGACGTCATCGTTTGAACACTTGATGATCATCTATGCTCGTGTTCGTTTTGAGTTCCCGGAGGTCTCGGCCACGCGCCTTGCCTTAGGATCTCTCAACTTGACTGTTTTGTGCTTGGTTGTGGACCAAGCACTTGTTTTTTTGCTTTTATGGGAAGAAGGTGGTTTGTTGGCCATTTCCTCGACCCATCGGCCAAGGCATGAAGCCATCGGCTCTTTTTTCTTGCCATCGGCCAAAGGTTCTGGCCGATCGGCATTGTTTTTGGTCGACCGGCCAACTTTGTTGGTCAATCGGCTATATTTTCCGGCCGACCCCTTTCCATCTGCTTTTGGCAGATATTTTGTACCAGCTGGCATGCACAATTCCCCCCCTCCGTACACATGTATGGAGGGATTTGAGCCTTGCTTAGCTTCTCCAAGAAGCTTTGCAAAATTGGTTTTCTATAAAAGGAGAGCTTCCTATCCCTTTCCAGGGGTTCTAGAAATCTGATATACAAGTTAGATATATATCTCTCTCTATATCTCCCTCTCTATAGATTGGTGTGTGTGTTTGAGCTCAAAAGTGTGTTTTGTTCTTACTATTGCACACAAACACCTAGCACTACACTATCCTTGGTTGCTGAGGCACTAGAAGGTTGATATTAGAGTTCTTGGGTTGTTTTTGATCCAAGAAGATTGCTGGAGTTGTGTTCTTGAAGTTGTTCTTCAAGGGTGAGTCAACTTGCTTTTCATACCCCATTTTGGCTTAAGCTTTTACACATACTTCTATATTGTTTCAAGCTTGACTCTGAACTAAAAAAAGTTTTGATTTTGTATGCTTGTTATAGTTGCTTAAGGTCACTTTTTGGTTGGGGGTTGTCTACCCCCTTTTAGGCCTTGTTTGGCCTTGTTTTGTGCCTTTACTTTTGAGCTTTGGGATCATCTTATTTTGACCTTCCCACCACTGAAATCCAAAGGATTTTCAGAGGTGGAGAAGTGGTTTTGGAGTCTTGTATAGAAGGGGGACACCCCTCTCTCCTTATGTCTCATATGCTTGTGTTGTTGGCTTATAAGAGTAGCATGTTTACTTAGCATGTCTTAGTTCTATTTCATCACTTTTTAGTGGCTTTCAGGACCTGCCTTAACTCTATTCCATGTTGGTTTGATGGCATCTTGCATGCTTCACATACTTGTAGAGTAATCTTGCATGTTTGCATAACATGCATCTTGTGTTTGGACCACTATTCTTGCATGTTTTGGCTAGACTCCAAGGAGCTTTCCCTCATGTTTCACCATGTTTAAGCTCTATTTGGTGTTGTCTTGGTCATGCATGCATTGTTTTGTATAGCCTTGGTTCATTCTAGCTTGTAAGCTTTGTGCTTTGAGTTCATTAGCATGTGTTACTTGAAGTATTTTCATGATTTGGCATCATATGAAATGTGATTTCAGTCCATGTTTCATGGTCACACACTTGCATTTATCACTTATTCCATGCTTTGGATAGTTCGTGTTTCATGCCTTAAGAATAGGTCATTGTGCATGCCATCATACTTAGGCCTTTGGGATGCCATCTAAGTGGGTTTTTGGGCTCATTCTAACATGCCATAACTTTGATTTTATTGGCCTAAGTCATGCCATGTTTGCTTGTAATAGGTGTAGTGCAATTGCCCCTTTTGGCCTTGTATGCGTCTTGTTTTGTGCTCACCTTTCTAGCATGTTTTGGCCTCATCCCATGCATGTTCTAGCCTTGTTTTGGCCTGCCTTGGGACTGTGTTGGGTCGCCTTGGTCCTTTGGGGCTTGGTTAATATGGCCATGGTTCAAGTACCTTGGCTAGCTTTGAACTTGAAGTCTATTAGCATGCCTTGCTTGCGTTATGTGTTTGATTTGGCATCACTCTTGACATAATTTCAGAGCTTATGGTGTCACCATACTATCATGATTGTCACCCCTCGCTCATGTTTGGGTGTTGTGACCTTATGCCTTAACTCTTGGACCATTGCATGTGCATGCTCATTGTGCATTTCATTCTATCACTTCATCATTTTGGCCACTGTTTTTGGTGTGGCTGAGGCCTATCCATTTTCAGTGTAAGTCCATGGATCATGCGGTTTGTGTGTCATTGCATGCTTATCGCATTGCATGTTGTCATGTCCTTGTTGTTGGTATTGTTGTTGCATGCCTATTACATTGCGTGTTTGTACGTTTAGGTTGCGTTTTACATGCTTGCTAGCTTGCATTTTGTCACATGCTTACTTAGGTTGCATTGCATTTGGCATGCTTGTTACTTTAGCCTTGTGTGCACGCTCGAGTCCTATTGCATTTGGCATGCTTAGGTTGCATAGCATTGTATTTCCATGTTGCATTGTATTTGGCATACTCACTTGCATTACATTGTGTTTGGTTTGGGGTGTCAAAGCAAACATGAGGAGCGAGGAACGTTCGTACTTGAAGTGACGGAACGTGCCTCAATCCTTAGTCGCCGACGCTCTTGATCCAACATGATAGAGTGTGAAGCCTTCATGTGTTTTGTACATTCATTCCATATTGATTTGCATACTTGGCTCCTTTGGCCATCATGCATTGAAATGCGTGATTGATGGCCCGAGGGTCCAGAACCATACTTCCTTGAGTTCGTGACATATAGGAAGGATGGTTGTGCACACATTGCTTTGAAAATGCATTGTCATGCTCTGTTTGTCCTCTGCTGCAGCAAAATAGCATTCTGCAAGAAGATATGGCCGACCGGCCATCTCCAGTGCCGATCGACTTAATATTTTTGGCCGAGAGCCCCATTATTGGCCGATGACCAGTTCCCTTTGGCCGATGGCCTTTCCTCTTGGCCGATGGCCTCTCACAGCACCTAGAAGGTGATTCAGAAGCATCCTTGAGACTTGCACAGTTTCCAGAGGTGCAGAGCAGTGTAAACAGAGGCAGCATGAGCATGGCGATAGATTTCCGAGTGAAGCCGAGCATGCATGCATTTGTCCCTCGTTCCGAGGCCTCTTTACCGCTTTAGTAGCTTAATTAATTTTCTTAATTAGTTAAGTGTTGTATAATAATTAGTTAGTTAATTAGTCAATTTGTATTATTCTTTCGGACCCTCCGTCGAGAGGGCGAACTTTGTAATAAGTGTGCGTGAGTGTGTGAATGTCTTCCAACCTCACGTCTTTCTCCCTTTTACTTACCTGCTTTCAGTGGTTAGTTTTAGGTCATGTTTCATTTAGCATCCTTATGCTATATGTTTGCATCCATCCATTTGTATTGCATGCACCGGGCTCGGCGCATCATGCTAACTGCATTGTACTTCAATTCCAACTTGAATACGTGTATCGAGTTGTCGCATTCCACATGCCATTCTTAGAATAGCCGAGCCTATCTCTAGTTGCATTTTGCATGCGTTGCATTAGCCATCTTAACATAGCTAGGATCATGCATTGATTACTAACTAGCTATTGTTTTGGCTCGGAGTACTAGGTAAGCTTTTATGCTTTAGTATCTTGCATGAGTGTGAGTGTTAACATGACAGCATATTTGCCATGAGGCTATTTGCTTAAATGATATAACTGCCTGAATGCCTATGGGTGAAGGTTTGATTACTCAAATTGGAACAATTCATCGAAATGTGTGTTTTAAGCCCGCTTGATTGTGGCAAAATCATGTTTTCTTAAGCCCACTTGAGGGTGGCAAATCCATGTCTTAGCCTACTTGCGGGTGGCACCTTCAAACCATTTTCATACAAACACAAGATGTTTTGTTCCAAATTAGGCGATCTAGTCTATACTTGTGTGTTGTGCGCATCACGTAGTAAGATTAGCTAATTAACCAGAATAAGAACGCATGTGTTTTCAAAAACAAGATATCATGTTTAGTAGTGGCCGATCTTTGATCGGGCGAGCGAGGGTGCTCATTGCATGACCTTCCCCAATCGTACCCAAGTTCCCAAGCCGAGGCAACTTTGGTGATGACGGACACGTGGCCTTAGGCACGAGTCAGGGTTTCCTAAATTCTCCCAAAATAAAATATTTAGGTGGCGACTCTGTATCTGGAAAAACAGTCCATGTTTGGCACTTCTTTCTTAAAAATCAGTTTTCCAAAACGATTTGCCGGATTTGGACTCTTTGGTGATTTATCGGTCTCGTATTGCACTTTGCGGGATTAGATTCAGAACCGACACATTTGAGTCCGAACTGTAGTAGCAAAGCCCGAGGGCGCGTCTACAGCACTCATCTTCACAAACAACCATGAGATCATCAGTAGTAACCGCCGTTGTGTCTTCTTGCTTCTTATCCACACTTTTGTTACGCCTTTTCTCCTTGTTCTTGAGCTTTCGACATTCTCGCTCATGTGCCCTTTCTCATGGCAATAATAGCACTCAATGTCTTTCTTTGAAAAAGAACCATCTTTTGATTTGTCATGGCTTTGATCACGACCATAAGGAGTCTTACTCCTCTCCCTTGTTTTGTTTCAGCCTCTCACAACAAATACTTTCGAATGAGAGGAACCCACTGATTTTCTTCTAGTTTCTTCATTCAACAAGCTACTAGTGTCATGACCCGAACCCGCCCCTATGGGTTAAGGAGATAACTGGCCAGTAATCCAGGGATTACCTACGACCTCAAACCAAACAAGACATATCTCATCAGAGTAAAGGGGCCAAACGGAAGCAAATTTAAAACGTTTGTCCATAGAGTTGTGCTTACATGGCACGTCATAACAATTCATACTTATACATGTTAATAACTCACATCAAAATGTGTAATAACACAAAGTTCTATACATACAGGATCATTCAAGTCTAAGTTGGTCAGACCCAAAGTTTATGTACAAAAGTAATCCAACGTTTTCGCTAATATAACCAAACCATATCAAAAGAACAAAAAGGCGAAGACAAGTCTCGTGCGTGAGACGTTTGGGCTGACTCTTCAAAACCTTGACTGTTTCTCACATACTTCACTGAGGCTGGGTTTGGACCTCCCTTGGCTCACCTACAGGCACATGAATGAGCGTGAGCGAAAGCCCAGTGAATAATATCGAATAAAGAAGATACAAAACAGTATTTAGAACAACATACATCAGATGGCCTTGGGCCCAATTCATATTTCTATCTAGTATATATACACATATTTAGGTCAAGTGACTGCAGTTCCAAACACATCAAACGGCCTCGGGACCAATTCATTCATATCTGACGGCCTTCGGCCCAACCGTTCCTATCCGACGGCCTTTGGCCCACTCATTCATGTCAAACGGCCTTTGGCCCGTTCATTCATGTCATACAGCCTTTGGCCGATTCATTCATGTTAGACGGCCTTTGGCCCATTCATTCGTGTCATACGGCCTTTGGCCCATTCATTCATGTCATACAGATATTTGTCCCCAATTCAATTTAACAAACTTATAAGACTTACATGGAAGTAGGCAATTGGACAAATAACACATTTCACCTATCTTTATTAAGATATTACTCACAATGATCTGCCGGTGGATTTGCCCTCGCGCTTGACCCTACACATTTCATGAACATAATGGGTCACAAACGATTCATTACGTTCTTAATTCATATATTCCTCTTAGGCTTCGTTCTTATCCTTTTAACTCATTTACAATGCTTAACGCATGCCTAAGAGCGCTTAGAGATGGAAGAGAACGGAAAATGAAACTCAATCCAGCTTTACAAAATTTCAGAAACAGGGTTCCCCGCTCGGGCGGACCCCCTTTGGTCTGCAAAAGTACCGGTTGCCTCTTTTTTACGCTCGAGCGTGAATTCGAATGCTCTAGCTGAAAGCTTCATTACATGGCTCTCCGCTCGAGCATGAATCTCCCCGCTCGAGCGGACACCCATGTCTGCAAAACTTTTGGGAGCTCGTATTTCCCGCTCGAGCAGACATGCCAAATTCTGGAAAATCCAGAATTGTTCTTGAGGCTCAAACTTGATATTCAAAGGCTCCAAAGCTCGAATTTAGGTATCAAAAACATGAGAAATGCATACATAGCATGACAGCATAGGAGATTTGGGACCAATTGTTCAAAACCACGATCAAATTCTCAAATTAACCAACATTTCTCTTCATAGTTTCAAAACATGTGTACTCAACTTCATATTAACTCCATGTCTTCATTAATCAAGCATGCATGTAATCTTTGAACTCCAATTCCATTTCAAATGGCTCAAGTGATGCTTACACACATAAAACTCATCCAAATCATGCTTGCATGTACGATCCAACAACTCAATTTTTCATAATTAACAAGCTACATGTTAGATTATACAATTCTTGCCAATTCGTGATAATTCTATGCATGGATGCACATTCTAACTTCACATTCAACTCAAGTCATGTTCTTGATCACCATCAAGCTTTGAATTCACAAAATCACAATATTAAACTTATGAATTCATAACCAATTACTCACCTAGAAGCTCAATCTTCCCAATTTATGGTCAATTCTTGGAGTTAAGCTTCCAAATTCCCAAACTTGAGCTAAGATACACAATTCTCTCCCTTTCTCTCTCTAGAGCCGGCCTCACTCTCTCACTAAAGTATAAAATCTGATTTTGAGCTCAAAACTTAAGGGGTGTGGGTGTATAATGGCCCTTATATAGCCCCTCTTAATCAAATTCCATTAACACTAATTAATTGAGCACCATTTCATCAATTTAATCTATTTAATTTGATCCGAATCAATTTTCAATTAAATTTCACCGTAGGCTCTAAAAATTACGCCAATCACAATGGCGTAGTAAATTTTGGTTTCAATTTAAATTCTAAAGCAGATAATCAAACAGATTTTCCTACGGTGAACAGATAGAAATTCAAAACCACATATATTCATATAAATGGCACTCAGGATCATATCAAACACATAATCACATTCGTAATAAGGATCAATTAGCATAATACGGGGCAGGGTTCTCACAACTAGTGACTTGGCTCATTGTGACAACTCCATCGGGTGCCAAATTACTAACTGTCACAACCAAAGTCTCCCCATTTTTGGACAAAGAACTAAGTAGCATCAAAGCCTGCAACTCATCATAAAAAATAATTTTCATAGAATTAAGTTGGTTAACAATACTCTTTATTTCATTCAAATGTTCAAGAATGGGGCTGCCATCTTTATATTTTAAATTAACCAACTTACAAAACAGAAAAGCTTTATTTGTGGCTGATTTTCTATCATAAAGGCTTTCTAATTTTTTCCATAAATCATATGCCGAAGTTTCAGTAGCAACATAGCAACATGATGAAACACACTGTCATCAATCCATTGACAGATAACACCAATGGCTTTTCGATTAAGCCTCTTCCATTCATCATCTTTCATATCATCAAGTTTGCCACTATCACCCTCAATAGGCCTATACAAATCTTTACAAAATGATAGGTCCTCCATTTTGGTTTTCTAAGTTACACAATTGCTTTAATTGAAACTACACATATGACCCACATTTCTCTTCATTGATTTACAAACATAAATAAACCCAAATAAACCGTAAGTTTTGATACCAATTGTTAGGGAAAATATATGATTCTCTACAAGTAAATCAATCAATGGGAATAAAAACTAATGCAGAAAAATTAAATAAAAAACAACACAAGAATTTTATGCGGTTCTCCTAATGTGAGATACGTCCACGGGATCGAAATCCAATTCCACTATCAACCAAAAAGTTTCCAAACTGAATTAGGCCTCTAAAAGTTAAATATAATATATTAAAAATATATTATAATCAACACCAAACCAAATTAAACTCTTTTAATAAACCAATTGAGTCCCATAGGTATACCCAAAATTCTCTTGGTGTCCTACTTGTATATTATACTTGCAAAGGCGCAATTGTTCTAGTCAATGAAAAAGGTCGTTACGCTGCCCGAAACATTGAGCTCTGTCAGCTGCTTAGTTCCAACAAGAGAACTGCAAGTACACCATAAACCTTTACCACCAATGAATTTACTTACTTTTGGTTTTGTTTTGGAGATGGGAAGTTACTTCAGCTTGGGTCAGTGGCAGGAGCTTCAACTACTGGCATTGATTTTCAGGCACATGTTGGTAGGTTCTTGTGTTCCTCCTCAACTCCTCAACCTACTCAATGAAATCCTTCTTGCTCCTCCTCCCCCTACTCCTCTATATTACTCTCTTCAACATTTTCCCCATTATCATCCTTCTTGTAAGTTCTCATTTCCCTCCCTTGTACTACTCTGTAAATCATTTTCTTATTCACCTCTAAAGAAATATATATATATATTTGTTTTCACTATATTTTCTTGTTTGCCAATCAAAGTTATTTCATACGTTTGAATGCTTCATAGATGGATGTGTTGTCTGATGGGGTTAACATCTCATATGGTTGTCTTTTCAGATGAAATCTTGATGATTTGATTCAAGTGAAATTTAATGTTTTCTTTTTCTTTGTTACTAGATTATACTTTGTGCTTAATTTATTGCTATTAATTTTTTTTTTCTTTTCCTTGTCATTATTGGTGATTTTTAATGTTACTACATAGTACACTCTCCATTACTAGTGATCCACTGAGGACTGATCTTTATATTTATTAATCTTACCAAAATTTTACCCAATTTTTGGTATAAAACCCTGTACTTGTTGTACTTGCTTGAATGGATTCTGCATTTATTAGTTTCAGCAAGAAATGATAGTTATCTAGAAAAACCCAAATTGTGATGTGTGGTTCAAATTTAATTCTTGTACAAGAGAACTCAAAACTTGAGATGAATAAAAAACTACACAATACTCTTTTTTTTTTTTGAGTTTTTTCTAGGTAAAATTTACGAGTCCCTTGTTGGCATGAGTTGTAAAATAAAAGTGAGTGTTGGCATGAGTTGTAAAGCAAGAGTGCATGTTGGCATGAGTTGTAAAGAAAAGTGATTGCAAAGATTGTCTAGAATGAACTCTGTATGATAGTCTATATATATGGACTTGTATTTCATAGAAAATATAATGAATAAGAGCTATACAGTTGTTCCATGTTTCTACATGGTATCAGAGCAGAGATCCTAGGCTTTCTACTTCACACTTTACACCTTCACCAGACCTAGCCGACTATGGAAACTCCATCCACAGACCAAACATCCATTACCAACCCAACCCTAGAAGACCTAACATCCAGAATGACAGATTTACTGTCCCAGACCCTGACTCAGAACCAGACACCAACCCATGAAATTTTCGCTGCACCGATCGACATCAAGTTGGATGGCACCAACTATGCTCTATGGTCCCAAGTTTTGGAGATGTATATCTCTGGCAAGGATAAACTGGGATACATCAATGGAGATCTCCAACAACCCCAACAAACTGACCCAACATGGCGAAAATGGCGGACTGAAAATTCGATTGTGAAAGGTTGGTTAATTAACTCCATGGAACCAAGCATGATTGGTAATTTCATTCAATTCCCAACGGCAAAAGCAGTGTGGGATGCCATTGCAACAACTTTTTTTGACGGCACAGACACATCGCAGGTTTACGATCTCAAGAAACGGGTGACCAAGATGCGACAGGGCGGTGGGCAAATTGAAACCTACTACAATGGCCTTCAGACCTTATGGAGGGAGATTGATTTCCGACGCCCTAATCCGATGGTCTGTCCAAATGATATTCAGAAATTTACTTCCATTCTACAAGAAGATCGAGTGTATACCTTTCTTGATGGCTTAGACGATCGACTTGACAAGGTTCGTAGCGACGTACTCCTAATGAACCCGTTTCCCTCAGTCGAACAGGCATATGCCTATGTTCGCCGTGAAGATTCACGACAGTCCGTGATGATGGTCAACACAGATGGACCTATTGGCGCTGCTATGGCATCTCGAGGAGGAACCCGCTCCAATCCGCAGCCTCTGAAACAGCAACTGTCGATGGTCCCAACTGGGAAACCTGCAGCTGGAACTCAGTCTAGTGCAGCGCTACCCAAATCTGGTTTGTCATCTTCAAGCCGTAGCTCTGGGCAGCCATCTACTGAAGGTCATGGATGTACTTATTGTGGCAAGCCAAAACACACCCGTGCAACTTGTTTTAAATTAAATGGGTTTCCAGAATGGTAGGACGAGTTCAAAGCCCGGAAACGAAGTGAAAGTGAAGCTGCTGTCAACAGTGTTTTGGGACGGGCTGCTTTAGCACATGCGGATCCCGAGTTGTCTCTTATGTCGTCCACAAGTACTTCTCATCTCCTAAATGGCTCTACCCCTTTCAGTGATTCAGGTAACTGTGGTTACGCTTTATTTAATTCCACTCAGGATGCCTTTAATGGTTGGATACTTGATTCGGGAGCCACCGATCATATGACGTTTGATCCCAATGACTTTACTATTACTACTCAACCAAAACGAGTAAATATTGCTAATGCCAATGGGGTCACTTATCCGGTTACAGGAGCTGGCACTGTTTCTCTGTCTTCCTCACTCTCATTGTCAAACACTTTACTTGTTCCATCCCTGTCAAGTAAATTAATATCTGTGGGACAAGCTACTGAAGAATTCAATTGTTGTGCACTAATATATCCCAAGTTTTGTTTTCTTCAGAATATTTTCACCAAGGAGATCATTGGTCATGGTACTAAGAGGGGGGGGGGGCTATATGTTATGGATGATTTCAGTACCGGCCAAGCTCATCATGTACAACAAGTGCCCAATGTGAAACGTCAACAGATTTGGCTTTGGCATCGTCGCTTGGGGCATCCATCCTTTAGCTACTTAAAGCATTTGTTACCCGATTTATTTTCTGCCATTCGTGAATTTGACTTTAAATGTGACACTTGCATTTTGGCCAAGAGTCACCGTGTGCCTTATCCTTTGAGTTTGAATAAAAGTAATGTTCCATTTACTTTGGTACACTCCGATGTTTGGGGACCTTCTCCAGTTTTAACTCCTTCTGGGATTCGTTGGTTTGTGATCTTTGTGGATGACTGTACTCGCATGACTTGGGTTTATTTGTTGAAACGTAAGAGTGACGTACTTCCTCTTTTCTAGTCCTTCCATGCCATGATTCCGACTCAATTCTCTGCCAAGCTTCAGATTCTCCGCTCCGATAATGGTGGCGAATATATGAATGATGCATTCAAGAGTTATTTTAACACCCGTGGTCTTATTCATGAGACCAGTTGCTCTGCCACTCCTTAACAGAATGGTGTAGCAGAATGGAAAAACCGACATATCTTGGAGACTGCTCGGGCCTTTTTGATTGGTGCCCATGCCCCTTGTAGTTATTGGGCCGATGCCATTGTTACAATGGTTTATTTGTTGAATCGCATGCCTTCCAAAGTCTTGGACTTTCAAACACTGCTTCAGGCTTTCTCTCGCCATGGCTCTTTACCCTCTGTCCTGATGCTCCCACCTCGGATATTTGGGTGTGTTGCTTCATACATCTCCCGAAAACTCAACGTACTAAGCATGATCCTTGTGCTCTACGTTGTTTTTTTCTGGGCTATGCAACGCATCAGAAAGGGTATCGGTGTTATCATCCACCCACCCGACGTACTTATGTTACCATGGATGTCACATTTCTCGAGTCTGAGTTCTTTTTTCCTACCCCAATGACCGATTCTCCTCTTCAGGAGGAGATAGGACATGATGAAGAGCAGAATTGGGCTGTTTTCGATTTCCTAACAATGGGGACAGAAGTAGCTTCTCCCGAGCCTACAGCAGCTTCTACCACTACTACAATCGCCGCTCCTACTGATTTATCAGGTAGGACTGCTGACCCTGAAATGGAAATCATAACTACACCAGCTTGTATGGCTGACCATAGAGAAGAACCTGGTAGAAGTCTCGACGATGAAGACCCCCCCTCATTAACCTCTAGTACCCGCGACTGATCAATCTCCTAAGAATATTCGTGAGGTAACTACTCCTCCTCCTGATAATGCTTGTGATGCTTCTGTTGGTTATCAATTACCTTTCAGGCATAACCGTGGAAAACCACCAGACCGATACTCTCCAGATCATGTGAGTAAGAAATCCATATATCCGATTGCCCACCATGTCTCATCTCAGAGGTTATCAGATTCACTTAAAACATTTGTACACCAGTTGTCTGTTGATCATATTCCTAACCAAGTACTTGAAGCCTTGAGTGATCCGAAATGGATGCATGCTATACAAGAGGAAATGGCGGCTCTTCAGAAAAATCAGACATGGACACTTATTCCTCTGCCGAAAGGGAAGAAGACTGTCGGATGCAAATGGGTCTTTTCTATCAAACACAAGGTTGACGGATCTATTGAGAGGTATAAGGCAAGACTTGTGGCGAAGGGGTACACACAGACTTATGGCATAGATTATCATGAGACGTTCTCTCCAGTGGCGAAGCTGAACACAGTCAGGGTATTATTGTCTCTTGCAGCTAATCTAGATTGGCCACTGCATCAGGTTGATGTACGGAATGCCTTCCTTCATGGTGATCTCAAGGAGGAAGTATATATGGATGTTCCACCTGGTTTTTCATCTTCTCAAAATGGAGTCGTATGTAAACTGAATAAGGCACTATACGGCTTGAAGCAATCTCCCCGTGCATGGTTTGGACGGTTTAGCATGGCTATGAGACAATGTGGATTCAAGCAGAGCAATTCAGATCATACACTATTCCTGAAACAGTACAAGGGAAAGATAACAGCATTGATTATTTATGTTGATGATATGATAATTACTGGAGATGACGTTAGGGGGATTTCCAAACTCCAAGAATATTTGGCGACCGAATTTGAAATGAAAAATTTGGGTGGGTTAAAGTATTTTTTGGGAATTGAGGTGGCTCGGTCAAAGCAGGGCATCTTTCTATCCCAAAGAAAGTATGTGTTGGATTTACTCGCAGAAACTGGGATGCTTGATTGTAAGGCTAAGGACACTCCAATTGTTCAGAATCATCACCTAGGAGAGTATTCTAATCAGCTACCTGTGAATAAAGAGAGGTATCAAAGAATAGTTGGAAGACTAATCTATTTGGCACATACTCGACCGGATATCGCATATGCTGTGAGCGTTGTAAGTCAAGTGCATGCACTGTCCTAGTAAAGATCATATGAATGCAGTTGTTCGAATACTTCGATACTTGAAATCACCCCCAGGGAAAGGACTTATGTTCTCTAAGAATAATCATCTAAATATTGATGGTTACACAAATGCAGATTGGGCAGGCAACAATACTGACAGAAGATCTACTTCGGGATATTTCACCTTTGTAGGAGGAAACCTTGTTACTTGGAGGAGTAAGAAACAAAAGGTCGTAGCTCTTTCTAGTGCAGAAGCTGAGTTCAGAGGGATGAATAAGGGACTTTGCGAACTCCTTTGATTAAGGAAGTTACTTACAGAATTTGGTTTCCCACATGCTTCAGCAATGGAGTTATTTTGTAATAACAAAGCAACCATTAGTATTGCTCACAATCCGGTCCAACATGATCGTACAAAGCATGTTGAAGTGGATCGACATTTCATCAAGGAAAAGCTCGAGGCTGGGATAGTTTAGTTTCCGTTTGTTAAATCAGAAGATCAACTGGCAGACATGCTAACTAAAGGCGTGTCAAGTAAAATGTTCTACAACTCACTCAACAAGTTGGGCATTGGCGACATCTTTGCACCAACTTGAGGGGGGGTGTTGGCATGAGTTGTAAAATAAAAGTGAGTATTGGCATGAGTTGTAAAGCAAGAGTGCATGTTGGCATGAGTTGTAAATAAAAGTGATTGCAAAGATTGTCTAGAATAAACTCTGTATGATAGTCTATATATATGGACTTGTATTTCATAGAAAATATAATGAATAAGAGCTATACAGTTGTTCCATGTTTCTACATCCCTTGCATTGTTGTAATTTCAGATATCAAATTTGCCGTGTCTTGATATCATTGCCTTGCTCTAATTTGTATGTACATTTTGTGTGTGTGTGTGTGTGTGTGTGTGTATGGTTATGTATTTAAGTGTTGTG
The DNA here is from genome assembly GCA_030407325.1 of Camellia japonica. NCBI lineage: Eukaryota > Viridiplantae > Streptophyta > Magnoliopsida > Ericales > Theaceae > Camellia > Camellia japonica. Next base: position 169,388,132 of record JAPPVO010000059.1, on the reverse strand, counting down.
ATTTGATCTGGTTGTGTTTCAACTTTTGAACATGTTCAATAAACAGTATTGCAAACAAGGTATTGGGGAAGAGGTGGCATTGATCCAGAGTCGGGGCGGTGCAGGAGGACAGACAGCAAGAACTAGATGTGTTCAGGAGATGTGGTGACTGGTCACAAGTATAGCGAGTACCACATGAACCGTGGCCACAACCGCTCAAGAAAGGTCGTAGAAATCCCCACACCCTCCTCCTTGAGTTTTCGGGGCTTAAGACGAAATCGAAAAAGTAGGCCTATATTTATAAAAATAAAATAAAATAAAATAAAATAAAAATCATCCTGTTTGGCACCACTACTGCTGATTGATACCAAAATAGGTATCAAAATGTATTCATTCCAGAGTACCCAAAAACAAAAAAAAAGTTACCAAAAGGTATAGTTCAAATCAACAAAACAAACTAATTAATCAACAAATCTAATTAATGAAATGTTGCAGTGGTGTGAAGCAAACATAAATGATTTCACATTGTGTTAAATTGAAGTGGGATAATAATTTTGCTTCACCGGGCAAACATAAATGACAGGGAAACATAACTATATAATTAAATTTTCACACAAAACACACAATCTACTCACTATCTGATATCTGATAGTAAAGAAATTATGGAACACAATTTAATGAAACAAAATTAGGGCAAAAAAATTAGGAAAACTTTATTCAATTAAAATATGATAAAGACATAGGGTAAAAAAAATGAAAAATTTACCGATAAATCCTATCTTGAGAAATGATGATCCATTTAGTCCCAAAGATTTTCTTATAGATCAATTAGTCCCATTGATTTCAAAAATGTATATTTAATATATTATGTAAAAATTAGATTTACGACTATACCCTTATTTCTATTATGTTTACTCCTCTTTTTTTCTTCTGTGCCAGAAAGGTAAGGTACACAATGTATGGAAATCAAATTTGAGATGAGTTTTTATATGAGAATCTTTTTTATTTGAAAAACATTTCAAAAGGAGTACAAAAAATTACTTGAAATATGGGATTTTTCTAACATTCTAAAAAGATGTGGAATTCTTCAAACATTTCAAAAAGCGTATAAAAACTTTTTACTAAGTTTTGGGAAATATATAATTTCAAACGGTAACACTCTAATGTAACACTCAAACATAACACTCTAAAAAAAATCCTTAATATACTTTTTCTAAACGTAACCCTTCAATATAATACTCTAATGTAATACACAAAAAATATGTGGGATTTTTCAAACCATTCCAAAACGATATGTGATTTTTCAAACCATTTTAAAAGGAGTACAAAAATTCATTGGTAAGTTTTGGACAAATATATAATTTTAAATTGTGAGTATTACGTTTGGAAAAAGTATAATAAGGAGTTTTTTAGTATTTTGTGTGTTACATTGAAATGTTACATTTAGAAAAAGTACACCAAATAATTTTTTTTTTAGTGTTACGTTGTTACATTTGGGAAAAATACACTAAGAATTTTTTTAGTGTGTTGCATTGGAGTGCTACGTTATTAGAGTTTTATATTAGAGTGTTATGTTTTTGTCCGCAATGGGGATCTATTCCAAAATGACAGAAAATCCAAAACTTCTATAATGAAGATTGTCCAAATGTGTAATTTTACATTTAGAAAAATCCAATTTTATCTTTAAAAAATTAAATCCAAACATGTAAGTGACTACCCTTTTGTATAATTTTCACTTTAATGGACCTTTGGGTTCATAAGAAACAAATTGGAGAACTAAATAGTTCACAAGATCACATTTTAAAATTTATTGGTGTTTCACCCTAAACAAATTAGGATAAAATTATTTATTCTATTAAAATCTAATAGTTTATGAGAGAAAAATTAGGACAAAATTATTTATTATATTATTTTGGCCAACTATACTTGTATATGTTTTAATTTATTTTTCAATTAGGCCGAACCACATTTGTGATTAAATATTTTTTTAATTGAACCCAGTAGAATTTTTTGGAACCTTTTAAACTAGTCCTAAATCAACAAAACAAATTAAGCTTATTTAAATTTTGAATATATTGCTAATAAATTTTTTTGAGCTCTATTGCTAATAAATTTGAGAGTCTATTTTTGAACCAAATTTTAGGATTTAAGACCCAAGCTTTAAATCCAAGACCAGCCTTGGAGGTGTTGGTGGAGCCATCAAAATCAACACTGCCTTTGCTGCCCAGCCCCGGACATCAATGGGTGCTGATGGGACTACCTATTTCAATCAAAGGTATAGTCTCTTTCCTCCCTATCAAGATGGAGATTTTTTTATTTTTTTATTTTTTATTTTGGATTTTCTATCTATTGTGATGCTTGTCCGAAAAACAGAAAAAAGTGAATAAAAGCTTGGTGGTCATCGATCATGAAACAGAGAAAGAAGAAATTGATTTACTGATTCAACCCATCAATTGTTCACCGTGGCACAAATTCAACCCATCAATTGATTTAATGATTCAACCCATCCAACAATAGCCCTGCATAGTGTTCAGGGCTATTGTCCGCAGGGCCATTGTTGCCTAATAGTAGCCAAACTAACCCTGTAATTGAGAATCATGTAAGGTGGTAGCTAAAAAATATATGGAAAATGAGTGGGAGCATTAATTAGTGCTCCCACTAATTAGGTGGCAGTGGGTCCTATCAGTAATGATGTGATGTTTTGGTCTTAGAGTTGTATTTTTTTTTTTTTTTTTTTTTACTTTTTTAATGCATTAGTGCTATTAGTGGTGGTGTTTTTAGTGAGATGAATCATTGTTGAAAATATATTATTTCACTCATTGAATTTGCAAATCTTATTTGGCTGAAATAATAACCAAACCGATGATAGAATGTTATAATTATTTATAAATAGCGAAGTATAGATTTATCTGAGAATGTGTTTGACTACACCGAGTAGTGTCTAACCCCCTTGCGCATGAGACATCTCTCAAACTTTTGTTAGCAGTAATTATATATTCAATTTGAGAAGAAAAATATGACAATTTCAAATAAGATGATAAAATTTTACTGTACCAAATAGAAAATATTATACGTTGAGAAGGATAAGGATACACTTACATTCTACATAATTATTATGATATATTTAACTTCTCGGAATATACATGTAATGCTACTCTTCCAATGTATAATATTAATTGTTCTTACTAGGTGCTCTTCAAGCTCAATAGAGTTTTATTTTTTTTTTTTTTTTGAACGCGGAGTTCAATAAAGTTTAACATTAGCATAATTTACTACAAATACAACACATTTATCTCTTTAGACTCTAAATTTAAGATATTTTTTTCCTAATTTTCCTTGTGTGAAATTACTTTTAAAGATAAAAGATAAAAATTAAATAGATTTAATTATCTTTTTATATCCATTACACTTCAATCCCTACTTCTTTTCTTCATTTCTCATTTTTTCTTCTCTACTATATATCTATTTTCAAAAAGTGATAATCATAGTGTTTTGATAATAAAAGAAAGTAATGGCGAAAAAAATGGTGATGAATGAGTACCAAAAAAGTAAAATGATGATTTTTTTTTTATTATTTTCTTTTCGTTTTTTAATATGGTTGTTCAACTTTTGTTCGGTGTAACAAATTGAATAGAATCAAATAACTCGGAATCACATTGCAAAACAAATAATACATATCCGGTAACCCACTACTGAACAAAAAATACTTGTTCAATAATTTACCGCCGAATAAAAAGTACATGTCTGATAACTTACTACTAAACATTTCCAGTTTCATTTTTATGACATTTTTTTTTTTTTGAAAGATTATACTTCAATTCATTGTAGTAATGCTAGTAGTGCATTGTTAATGGATTACCATTATGAATTCATTACAGACAAGATTTGTTTGATTTATTTGTTTCCTGGTCATCCAATATCTTCGAAAGCAAGTAATTGGATTCGTTTTCTTCACTCGTGTGTTACTAAATGGGAGAAAATATGTACTATCCATATTGATCAATTCTATACATTTGTCAGCCCTAGTGTAGTAACTACCGAAACTATCAACATAGTTGGATTGTGATAACATCTCAATGTGTTTTTATAGATGTTTGTATGGATAAATTCAAAAATATTTGTATTGACAAATTTTATAAATGTTTTTTTATGGATATTTGTACACTTCATGTTTTTATGGATGCTTGATATTGTAAGGAAAAGTAAATCTGTAATCGTGCAGTAACAGATAGATGGACAAATCTAATTTGTTCGATAACATTACACCGGAATAATTCAAATTGTTAGGCAATGTATAACCGAACATGACTATCATAAATTTAGGGGGAAAAAAATGATATTTTAAGAAAAGTGAATCTGTAAATGTGCGGCAACAGATGGTTAGACAAATATAATTTGTTTGATAACATAACATCGAAGTAATTCAAAAGGAATAGGCTTAATGAGAAAAATTTGTAGGGATTTTGAAAATGATTTAATTTAGTATTAATTTTAGTATTATAAAGGATGCAATGAAAATTTTAATTATTTCTTAAATGTGTAATGAGAAAATATGTATGAAAAGATAAAATTGTGGCGTATATAGAATTTCCGTCTTTCCTATTGCTTTTTTTTTTTTTTTTTTTTTTTTTTTATTCAAAGGAAATGAAAATAGGCAAGAAGAAAAGGAGTTCAGAACAACAAACAAAGGGCTACTCCCTCAGTCCAGCCACTCCAGTCATATCCTCAATGAGGAGAGTTGTGATCCTCAAGGATTTTTACATGTTCAGCTTGGGCTACACCCAAATCAGCTAACCTATCAGAGTTTTATTATTAACATTTTAGTGTGCTTATTTATTATGATACGTTAATGGAGAAAATTTCATTTTTATCTTTAAAATTTTCCTCGAAGATCAATTATATCTCTAAATTTTGAATAATTTCAATTTTACTCTTAAATTTTTTTAAAAATATATCAATTTCCCTCTATTATCATATTAATTGAAAAAGTTAAAAAAATTATATTTTCACCTCAAATTTCAAAATAAAAATGTAAACTCACCCTCCCTTCCAGTCTCTTATCATTCCCTAATCCTTCTGCCAACCTCATCCCTCCTCCTCCTCCTCCTCCTCCGTCATCTTGTACAAACTAATAGCACTCAAAATATCCAAAAGAACACTTTGTCGGAGCCGATTCGCATCAATAAAAACACCTCTCATCTCCTTCATCTGCGCTGCCACAGCCTTCCCAATCTTACCTCTCACTGCCTCTTTCGTTCCTTGGCTTTGCCCCCACTCCGTCTGCAAAACCAGCTTGAGCCATTCTCGCTCTAGCCACCAGTGCAGACACCATTTGCCTCAAGCAACATTCAATATGCTCGATTTTCGCCATTAAAGCCTTTGGAGGACTCTTCCAAGCCATCACAATGTGTAACGCCCTTAATTTAAGACATAAATCATTCATTCACAAGTTTCATAAACATAAAGAAAAGAATACATTTTCATTCATTAGAGTCTTCTTTACAAAAATATCTCACGTTATCAACAAAGTAAATGCCCTACGAGCTTACAGCTTTCCAAGTTATCACTTGATTACCACAAAAGAAGAGTTCTAACTTTATACATGAAAAGCCCTCGGCTTGGATTTACATTTAACACAAAATAGAAATAGCAAAACGGAGTCTTCAACTCCTAAACCTCCCAAGCTAAGACCTTGGAGGCGGTACATCAGCTGTACCTGAAAAATGGTGTCCCAAGTAGGGTAAGTCAATGCCTAGTAGAGATATGCTAAACAACATATAAGAATTAACTAAAACATTAGCATTCGAAAAATGTTTAACACTTACGAACCATCTTAAACCTTTTCCATAATCAACCAACATTGATACCCACATTTCAATTCACTTCCAGTTATTACCCAAGTCAATTCACTGACATAATTCATTATCATATAAACAATTCAAAATGAGACTACAACTCATTCATCAACACATCAATCATAAACATCATTCATACACTTCCATAACTTGCCATTTTACGGAACTACGTTCGAGGGAACTGGCACCCAAATATAAATAAGATTTCGGGACTTTCACCCTGGACATTCCGGCCAACTTAATTATCCATGGAGTCCATCCCCTATCTCCTCCCAAACAATGGAGTACATCCCCTATCTCCTCCCAAACAAAGATACATATACAATGTATTTAAACATGTTGTCATATACAATGACCAATTCAATCACATATACAATGTTTACTTCCAACCGTTATATACTCAATGACATATTCAAATCGATTAGTTTCAATTTACCTAATCAACATGCAGTTTCTACAACAATCATGGCTATCCTCCACCGATAGCCCAGAACAGATATATATAAACAGGTAAATAAATTTCTCAATAGATAATTTATCACATTTTCCATAGGTAAGTGATTCATCAATCCAACTACACCATTTAATCACAATTTCCTCCAATTTCATGATTTTCAAACCAATTTCATGTTTCCGCATCATTTTCATTATTTATGCAAATAACCTTTATAATTCAAATTAAGGCATTTTCTCCCTTTTTCTCAAATACTGCACCCAAGGCCAAATCTCACAATTTTAACAATTATACACCATTAACCCCATTTTCAAGGTCTTACATACACATATGGAGCCCAAACAAGAAAACCCCTCTTCCACAATTTCAAACTCAAACCCTAACTTTACCCAAACCAACCATTTATACAAAATGACCAATATTTATGTTAAAACTCATAGTAGTGAGTAGATTATCCCTACCTCAAGTGTAGAAACTCAAAGGAGAAGTGGAGAAACATCAGTGATGCCCAAACTTGATTTTACTTGGATCAAATGGAAGATCTTGAGAAGCTCTAACTTCTTAATGAAGACACAAAGGTTGGAAATCACTAGATCAAAGTCAGAATGTAGAGAGAGAGAGAGAGAGAGAGAGAGGCTCTCAACTTAGGGTTTTGGAAAGTTTTAGAGAGAGCAATGACAGAAAAAGAGATTTAAAAAGTCACTTTCGCGATCTGATATACGTACAGTCCGCTCAAGCGGAGAGTTTGACGCTCGAGTGTCAAACACAAGAATTTGACCCGCTCGAGCGCAATAAAGACCGCTCGAGCGTCAAGACACAACAGTAAGGCACTACCCGCTCAAGTGCAAAGATACTCGCTCGAGCGTAGAATACACTCGTCCAGTATTTTATAGACTTCAGACAGTCTCTCAAGCGCCACAGGGGTCGCTCGAGCTCAGACCCTCTCGAGCATAAGAAACTCTGCTTGAGGGTGAAAAACACTTCTGCATTATTTTTGCAGATGCACAAAGTACTAAAGGATTGCAAACCCCGCTCGAGCGGAAGACCAAAATTCTGGGCAACGAGGTTCTAGACCAATTAGCAACCAACCTGTTCTAAACACGCCCAAGATATTCCAAAACTCAAATTCAAAGAGTGAAGGATAGAAATAAGGTATAGGCAATGACATACAACCACAGAACCCGAGTCCGGAATACGATAAATGACGGGAAAAAATCGGGATCGCTATATAATGTGCCAAGGCTTATCGAAAAACTCTGAATCTTTTCCAATTTGAAACCCAACTTCGGTATCGTCTTCTTTGTCTTTGTCGTTGATGAATGATCAAAGGAGATTGGTGAAGAGATAGGGGTGGAGATCGCCAAGGAAGATGAAGAGCTTTTTGGGAGAGTTTTACTAATCAAGGAAGAGGATTTGGGCGATGTCGTTAGAGTCAACGAGGTCGAGGGCGTCGTAGTAGGCATGGACGTGGTGGTGGAGCATTTCGACATGGGTGAGGAGGAGACTTGACAACAGCGAGGGGGTGGACATTAATTGCTAGAAGAGAGAGTTGTGGGTTTTCTTAAGGGTTTCAATCCATTCGACGTAGAAGTCTTTGAATGAACGAGAGGACTTCTTGCGGTTGAATAAAGCTGTTTCAGTGAATCCATCATTGATGAGAAATTAGGAAGATGTATAGAGAGAGAGAGAGAGAGAGAGAGAGAGAGATGAGGGGAACTTACAGATTGCTTTCTTCATCATGGGAAGATTTGATTGATGTGCTTTGATGGCTTGTTCTTCGTCTTAGGTTCTTCTTGGGTTTTTCGTGGCGGAGTGGGAAACGGGTAAGGAATGAGGGAAGAAGTGGAAGAGGTGAGAAAAGAGAGTGAGTTTGTATCTTTATTTGAAATTTGTGATTAAAATATAATTTTTAAAATTTTTTTTTGTTTAAATGTGACGTTAGGGGTAAATTAATATGATTTCAAAAATTTTAGGGATAAAATTGAAATTATTCGGAATCTAAGGATGTAATTGATCATTGATATAAAGTATAAGAGTAAAAATGAAATTTTTTCATGTTAATAACTTTGTAACTATTTCATCCACTTTAATAATGTGTATATTTTTTATTTTGTATCGCATTTTGTATATATCATTAAAAAAATTTAAGAATATGATAGTCTATTCAATTTATTGTGTTTATGATATAAAAATAGGAAGTCAATTTTTTTTAAAAAAATATATATATATATATATATTGTTATCCAAAAGGCAACCCAAGAGGGAGTGAATTGGGTTTATAAATAAATTGCTAAATTAAAAAAATTAACCCAACAAATAAATAAATGAAAATAAAGAACAATGTAAATGAGAATAATAAAAATAGAATGAGCAAAGGGAAGAGAAAGCAAACTCAGCAATTTATAGTGGTTCGGTTTAACCCAAGTCTACATCCACTTCCCAAGTATCCTCTTCGGAAATTTCTCCACTATTCTTCAAATAGTAATACACCACTAGCTTCGCAAGTGCTAGTAAACTTTCCCAATAAGTGACGAAATCCAATAACTCCAACTAGTTTAGAATCTCGTGTCTAGTTACACTTAACCTACGCAATTTTATCCGCAAAAAAACCACTCACAAAAATATCACTCTTTTTTATAAGAATATGAATAAGGGATGGAAAACCCTTTTACAATAAAAGCTCAAATTCTCAATAAATTTTCTCTCAAAAGAAATTATAACTCAATGAAGCACGGTACAATATATGAAAATATATCAATATAACATATTTTTCTATTCTTCACTTCATGTCTTTTCTTTTCTCCACACAACTTTTTTTTTTTTTTTTTTTATAGCTATAGAAAAAATATAGCCGTTGAAGGGATTCTAGGTAGGCTCTTATTTCCTTTTATTTTTCTTCCATTTGAATTTATTAGCCATTGGACTTGCATCATTCTTGCCATGAACACTTCAAAGCAATCAAAGGAAGAAAATGAATAAGAAAAGATACGGAAATAATTTGAATTAAATTAAAAAATTTAGTTATTTTTAAATCGATGCAACCTATATCAAAATGGCAAATTTTATTTTCATATTTTGTGTCAAATGATTGTATGAAAAATGTTTATTAAAAAATCACAATTTATCTCATAATATTTTAGATATCATCAAAATTAAACCACATAATTAACAATCTCCCCATTTTTTATGATGACAATATATACATGAATTTGATACAAAATTTCACAGGAATAAATGCAATATAAAAATATTCAACATCATAATACAGACATTTATTTGCATTATATTTTCTCTTTCCTTTGACATCATCAAAATAAAATATTAATACGGGTGAAGAAGATCAATTTATTTTTTGAAATAAATGCAAAATATTCAACAATACTAATGCAAGCATTTATATTTTTCTTTGTAAAAAATTCTCCTCTGACATAATTTTTTTTTTTTTTTTGGCATAGATAAGGAGTAAAAAAAATATCCCTTGATAATTTTATAAAACTCCCTCTAAAGTTATGCATATAATTAGAATATAATGTTAAGAAAACTCCCCTTAAAGTTATGCATATAAATTTTTAATAAACTCCCCTTAAGATGATGTTTCCTCTTAAAAAAAATTTTCCCGCCTTGGAGCATTTTCAAAATATATAAGTTGTGCCATAAGATTTAAAAAACAATAAATTTATGCAATCTTTTCATTTCTATTATGACTATGAAAAAATTATCCGATCAATACAAGTCATTTATATTCGTGAAAAATGCAATTTATAAGATGTATTCATATCAAGTCGTGCATTTGTCAATGAGTACACAATTAAATTTTCAAATTTTTTAAAATGTAACACATATTAATTCACATAAAAAATCTTAAATTTAATCAATACACTACATCATCAAAATCAAATGTGATTCAATAAAGATAATCAAAGTAATGACAAAATCACATTCTTTCAAACATAAATGTTTAAAAAATTACACAAAAGATATGAGGTAGCAGTTAATTATTTTTAGGCAACATTTATTTGAAGCATAATCTATTCAGTGAGCAGATTAATTGTTTTTTTTTTTTTTTTTTCAATTATCTGTATCATTCAAGTGGCTTAAGTGATATCATGTAAGCATGATATGACAAATATATATGTATGGCAGTGATATATTTATGTATGTGTGGTATGACATGTCATGACAATCATATATGCATTAAAATATTATATTCATATATGCAAGCCAATGATAGCATCAAATGAAAGCCAATTTTTTATTTATTATTAGGAAAATACGGTGAACATCGTCTCCAGTCATGTATTTTGAATATTCACTGTTTAAGTACCATTTTCTCTACTAAATTTCACCTTGAAGTACCTACAAAACAAATCAAGTATTCGATTTTGGTACCTAACCTATTTTGGGTACGTGACTGTTAGTTTCAAAATTAATTGATTTTGGAATCCATTTTATTTTTGTTTCATGTAATCTTTTTTTAAATTGACATGATCAAATTGAGTGACCATTCCTATTACAATAATGACATAGAATATTAGGATTACTAAATGATGATACTTTAACAAATAAATTTTTATAAAAAATTTGTTTCTTGTGGGGTTTGTACCCAATACTAGCTTTGTCGAAAACACATCTTTGATGTCCAAGTAATTGATTTAAATTTTCTTTTCCTCGTGTGAATTTAAAAATAATTTTATTTAAATCTTCTATACTTTCTTTTAAAGAATTATTTTCAATTTTCAAATCATTTGAAGAATTTTTCAAAGAATCATTTTCCTTTTACAAACTTTCATTTTCGTTGACAAACGAAGCAGTTGAATTTTTAAGAGTAGAATTTTTCGAAATTATCTTTTGAAAATCTTCATAAAGTTCCTCAATAAAATATAATAGTTCATCATATGTATGAGAATTTTCGATTACCTCATTATCTTTGATTCCCATGAAGCAAAGATATGCCACTTCCTTGTCGTTGCTTTCTTCATTTGGGTAATTTGCATCGTCGTCATCATCATCATCATCATTTCTACATGCAAATTTTACTTCTTATGTGATTCTATTTACGTGAGTCATACCTTCGTGTGTGAATTCTAATTTTTTCCAAATCTCTTTTGTTGTGTCACAAGCACAAATTCTATCATATTTATTAATATCAAGTGCACAATACAAACTATGTTTTGCTTTAGCATTTGTTTGAATGCTTCTAATATCATCCTCATCACATTCCTTTTCTATTTTAGGAACTTTCTTTGTATCTACGATTTTGGAAGGAATAATTTGACCCTTTTTAATAATCTTCCATGCCATGTAATATGTCCCTTGAATATATATCATCATTCTATTTTTTCAATAATTGTAGTTATTACCAATAAAATATGGAGGGTTGGAAGGTGAGTAACCATCAATAATTTGTGTTCCTATAAGGGTTGCCATTGATTACCTCTAAGACTGTTAAGTTAAAAAAATAAATAAGAGCCCTTGCTCTAATACCAATTGTTACCCATAAGGCAACCCAAGAAGCGGGGTAAATTGGGTTTATAAATAAATTGCTAAGTTAAAAAAATTAACCCAACAAATAAATAAATGGAAATGCAGAATAATATAAATGAGAATAATAAAAATGAAATAAGCAAAGGAAAAAGAAAGCAAACGCAGCAAGTGGTTCGGCTTAACCCAAGCCTACATCCACTCTTCAAGTATCCTCATTGGAAATTTCTTCACTATTCTTCAAATAGTAATACATCACTAGCTTCACGGATGCTAGTGAACCTTCACAATAAGTGACCAAATCCTATCACTCTGACTAGTTTAGAATCCAATGCATAGTTACACCAAACCCAAGTGATTTTATCTCAAAAAAATCACTCACAAAAATATCACTCTTTTTACAAGAATAAGAATAAGGGATAGAAAACCATTTTACAATAAAAGCTCAAATTCTCAGTAAATTTCTCTCAATAGAAATTATAACTCAATGAAGCACAGTACAATATATGAGAATATTTCAATATAACATATTTTTCTTCATTGAATGTCTTTTCTTTTCTTCACAAAGTTTCTTTTATAGCCATAGGAAAAATATAGTTGTTGGAGGGATTCTAGGTAGGCACATCTTTCCTTTTATTTTTCTTCCATTTGAATTCATTAGCCATTGGACTTGCATCACTCTTGCCAAGAAACACTTCAAATCAATCAAAGGAAGAAAATGAACAAGAAAATATATGGAAATAATTTGAATTAAATTAAAGTATTCAAAAGATGCAAAATAAATTTACTTATTTTTAAATCGATGCAATCTATATCAAAATGACAAATTTTATTTTCATATTTTGTGTCAAATGATTGTCAAAAAAAAAAATGTATATTAAAAAATTATAATTTATCTCATAATATTTTAGACATCATCAAAATTAAATCACTTGATTAACATATACATTTCGCCTACAATAGGGGGGACAGCACGCACTCCCAAAAACATATAACAACATCCTTCAGCCTGAGTATCCACATCAGGCTGACCATTATAGTTTTATGACAAAATTTGCTTAGCAAGGTGCAAAGTCACTCATCCACTAGCCTCACTACATATTTGCAAAATTTTCCATTGCTACAGTACCTCGCTTCGTCAAGCGAGGTACTGTTCACAAGCTATAAAAAGAAAGCCGAACAACTAAGAGGACATCCGGCCGGACAATAGGCTGTTGCTAATATATATATATTTTTTTCTTTTGATCAAATCTTCAACTTTTTCCATAAGGACATCTAGCTGGACAATGAACTAAAAATTTGTTGAGGCTGATGTAGTGTGTATATAAAAAAATGTTAGCTAAAAGACAAGTAATTGTTTTGATGAAATTTGACTGAAAATTTGTGAAGCCTAATGCGGATGCTCTAAAGGACTGAGCTATAAATGGAAAAATTATTGGTTGGTAAGGGCCACCATATGGCTATGTTCTTAATCAATCACAAACCCTCCATATCTCTTCATATTCCCCAATTATCCAATACAAAATTGTAGACTCCATCCCCTCCACCAATCACAATGTACATGAAACACCATTTGACTCTCTCCCTGGACCAATCAATAACACCTCCTATAAATGACTAGTTATACTACAAACTCACCTTTATCAATCCAATTTTCATCTTGTAATTTAAATTTATTCTACACATAAATCTCATATTACAAAAATTAATTTCAACCACACAATCGCCTAAAAAATCTGGTCCCTGGATTAATTCATAAATGACAGGTGTAGACCAAGACTATCCTTATTATCAAAAAATACTTTCCACGATAGATGTGGGACATGGTGGGGATATTGTTTGTGTCCGGAACAGTAGCCTGTCGTGACTGTCATTGAGTCAATATTGGATTTATTTACATAAAAAAAGAAGAAAAAAAAAGAACTATATATTGAATTTATTTCGATAATTTACATCGTTTATATTATATAATTTATCTTATAATATAAAAGAAATACAACTAATTAAATATTTATAATTATATGATCAGATTCTAAAAAATTTAAAAGATAAATTATGAATATATCTTTTACACTATGTTTGGTAACTTAGACGATAAAAGGGGGAAAAATGATTTAGTAAGTTATAAGAGAAGAAAAGAAAAAATTGTGATTTCTTTCATTTTTATTTGGATAGATAAGAGAGAAAATAAATGAAATTATATTGATTTCTCTCCTATTTTGTTTGGTTAAGCTCTATATAAAAGAAGAGTTTTGCAATATTCTCCCATTTCATCACCCCTAATTGCACCTCATGAGGTGGGAAACAATTTTGAAAGGGGAGAAGAGAGTTTGAAGAGTGTTGTTCGTTGGTTGGCATTTTTTGTTACCTCATTAGAGGTGCAATTGGCGTGATGAAATGGGGGATGAGACATTTCTCATAAAAGAAAAGAAAAGAAAAGAAAAGAAACGATATGATGTTATATTACCAAATTAACCTTTTCATAGATAATAATCGTTTTATTTGTTTTATATCTAAAAGGGTAGTTTTGGTATTACAAACAAAATAATTCTTGATTGGTTTTATTTCTCTCAACTTTTGGAGACATTGAAAGTAGTGATTATGAGAGAAATGTGTTTATCTCCCTTTGTTTCCATTTCTCTCCTATCTAGTAATCCAAACAAGGGATTGAAATCCAATTCTCTCTGTGTCTTTTCTTTTCTCTTCAAATCACTTAAACCAAATGAAAGCTTAGATTTTGCTTAAAATATGATTTGCCCCCGTAGTTATGGAAATTATATCCCGCCTCTTAAAATTTTTAACTTTATAAAATAAAATTTTTCTTTATTAATAAATCATCAAGTCAATTAACAATTTTTAATGATGTCAAAATTTTATTTTAATTAATAATTTAGTCAATTTTATTGTATTGGAGAAGAGTTAAAAATTTTATTTTTTGAGTTAATTCTGTTAAATAAAAAATTCTAACAAAGTGGTATTTGTAATTTTTCAAATCATAACAACCAATTGATATTTTAAGAAAATCTCAAAAAGTGTATTTATAATTTGCCCAAATTTAAATCAATCGAACATTTGTATGCATCATGTTCTGTCTTAAAGCCAGGGCAGAGCCAGGATACTTTTACGCTCCATTTGTTTGGACGGAAAATATTTTCCTATATTTGGCTACATTCTTGAAACTAATGCAGTAGTTGCATTAGTGGTGGTAGTAGTGGCGGAGGCAAAATAGAGTAGTGGCAGAGGCAATATGGAGTAGTGGCAGAGGAAATATGGAGAATGAGGTAAAAGTGGAGGTGTTGGGGTGTGTAGATACCCCATTTTTTACCGTCGTCAAGACTTGGACGTCATCACTTGTGCACTTGATGATTGTGTTTGTTTGTGTTCGTTTTAAGCGCTCGAAATCCTCGACGGAACGCCCTGTCTTTGAGCTTCTTAACTTTTCCTTTTCTTTGCTTGGTTTTGGACTAATTCTTGTTGTTTTTTAGTCTAGAACCTCTTGGTGACTTGTCGGCCACCACCACAGGCTGTCGGCTATGGATTTTTCTTGTCAGCCAGTGGTGTGGCTGGTCGGCCACCAGTGTGCTTTTCTAGATATTTGTTAACAATTGTGCCAGCTGTAAGCACTTTAAGCTGCATCTTTCTACACGTGTATGGTAGGATGTTCCTAAGCTCATGGCTTGTTTTTCTATATACAAGGGGGTTCCTCTCCCATTTTTGAGGGTTAGAAAAATTTAGACTAAAAATATCTCTCTCTGTCTCTCTCTGTCTCTCTAGATTTCTCTCTCTCTTTTGCAATTTTATGCTTTGTAGCTAGTTTTCTCTACACTTTTACATACACTACCTTGATCAAAGTTACTTCTCTTTGAACTGAGGTTCCTTGAGACTTATTTTGAGCTCTAACAAGTGGTTTTAGCTTGGATTTGTGCCTAGAGTTGCTTTTTGCTTCAAGAGGTAGTTTACTTGCTTTGTTCACTTGTTTAGTATACTTGTTTTCTTATCTTTTTAAATTGTTTTGAGGCTGGTTTTGAACCAAACAAACCTCTGTTTTTATGACCTAAAAATGGTGGTTTGAGACCATTTTCAAGTGGGAGGGTGCTTTTGTGCCTTTATTCATCACTTTAAAATCAACTTTTTTGGGCTATTTAACCACTGAATTTAAGAGGTTTTTCAGTGGTAAAAATCTCATTTTAAAGTCCAAAATTGGAGGGGTTAGCCTCCCCTTCTTGTGTCTTGTTTGCATGCCTAATTAACTCCATGTATTAGCTTAATGTTTTAGCTTTTTGTGGCTTAAGTCCAGCATGTTTTGGACTATAATTAGGGATGTTTTGCCTCTGTTTTTGGTCATTTGTTTCATTTGAACCTTGCATGGCATGGTTGTGGTGTTAATTCCTTCACTAGCTTAGTGTTTTAAGGCTTTAACTAGAATTGGTGTGAGTTGGTTGCATGTTTAGGTGCTTTTTCCACCTCATTTTTAGCACTTACAATCTCTTCAACCCCCCTCAATTCTTCACTTTTGATTTGCTTTGAAAGTGGTTTCAAACCACTTGTTTGCCTAAGTGTGAAATAGAGGTGCTACACCTAATGGTTTAATCCCTTAGGGGGTTCATTGCCAATAGTTTAATGCCTCTTTCATGCCCAAAGCAGGTTGTGGTTTGAGCCTTCTTTCCATTAGAGGACACTCACCAATGGACTTAATGGATTAAGGAATGTTTTGATAATTAAAATGAGTAAACAAAATTGACAAGTAAAAGAGGCAAGATAAGCATTCTTTGTGTTGCATTGCATGTGTTAAAACCGGACGTAGTTTGAAAACAAGGAAAATGGAACATTTCATACTCAAAAGTGATGAAATGTGTCATTTTCCTAGGTCTCCATTGCCCTTGATCATGCATGATAGGGTGGTGGTCATTTTGGTCTTGTTTGTGCATTTATTGAACTTGTACAAACTTGGTTCCTTAGCCATCATGCATGGAAATTGCTTGATTGATGGTTTGAGAGCCAAGAGCTTCACTCATTTGAGTTTGTTTGATGATAAGGAAGGTAACAATACGAACAAACCCCCAAAAGTACACTGTTTTGGCTCTGTTTGCTCTCTGTTACAACGAGAAAGTCCAAACCAGTGGTGGCCGATAGCCATCACCAGTGGCTGACCGACCACCATTAGTAGCCGACCGGCCACCACCAGTAGCCGACCATCTATCAGCAGTGGCCGACCGGCCCCCTTGTTGGCCACCAATGAAAATTCAGCAAAATGTTCTTGAGGTAGAACATATATGATCTGAAGAAGAAGAAAGTGTGAATGCTTTCGTGCAACAGAGGTTTGCAACAGCTAAACATTGGCCTTTCGAATTGAAAATCGAGCATGCATCCATCTCTCGTTTCTCGAGTCCTTTCGGTTAATTGTCTAGTTAATTAGTTGTAGCTAATGCATGCAAGTGCTGTAATTATTCAACTAGAATAGTTAATTAATTCATTTTGTAATAATTAGTTAGCTTAATTAGCGTAGCTAGTTGGTTAGCTTATTCATTCGAACCCTCCTTTGCGAGGGCGTAATGTTGTAATAAGTGTGCGTGCGTGTGTGTATGTCTTCCAACCCCACGTCTTTCTCCCTTTTATTTAATCGCTTTTGATGGTTAGATTAGGGTCATGTTTTAATTAGCATATCGCATGCTTGCATCCATTCATCTTGTCTTACATGCACCGAGGCTTGGCGCATCATTCAAACTGTATTGTCATTTTAATATCTTATTTGAATACGTGTTTAAATCGCATGTCATCAAATTGATCCATATGCCATATTAGTAGCCGAGCCTATTAATTGCATATTGCATGTGTTGCATTAGACACTCAACATAGTTAGGAATCATGCATATTTTACTAACTCATGTTTTCCTAGCTTGGAGTACTACGTGAGTTTTTATGCTTTAGCGTACTTGCATAAGTGTGGATGTCGCCATGATTAGCATGCTTGCCATGAGGCTATTTGCTTAAATGCTAAACTGAATGAATGCTTGTGGATGAAGGCCTATTGTTTGAATTAGAACGATTCAACAAATGTACGTTTTAAGCCCACTTTGTTAAGTGGCAAATAATGTTTTAAGCCCACTATGTTTGGTAGCA
The DNA here is from genome assembly GCA_030407325.1 of Camellia japonica. Lineage (NCBI taxonomy): Eukaryota > Viridiplantae > Streptophyta > Magnoliopsida > Ericales > Theaceae > Camellia > Camellia japonica. Next base: position 169,370,243 of record JAPPVO010000059.1, on the reverse strand, counting down.
AAACTGCATCTTTAAGCCCACTTGAGGTGGCAATTTCAAACCATTTTCGCAAATAAACATGAGTTGAATTGTTCCAAATTGAGCAAACTAGTCTACACTTGTTTGTACGCATCACATAGTAAAGCTAGTTTAATAACTAGAACAAGAGCACATAATGTTTATAAAAAATCATATCATGGTTAGTAGAGGTCAATTTTTGATCGGGCGAGCGAGGGTGCTTAATTCATGACCTTCCCCACTAGTACCCAAGTTCCCGAGCCGAGGCAACTTTGGTGATGACGGACACGTGGCCTTTGGCACGAGTCAGGGTTTCCTAAATTTCCCTAAAATCAAAATATTTAGTTGGTGACTCTGTATCTAGCAAAACAGTACAATTTTGGCATTATTTGATTTAAAATTGATTTTCCAAAAAGATTTGCCGGATTTGGACTCTTTGGTGTTTATCAGTTTCACATTGCACTTGTGAGACTAGATTCAGAATCGCGGGAGTCCGAACTATGAGGCCTTATTTTTCAAACCTTCCAAAAGGGGGCGTAAAAAAAGACGAGCCATAGTTTCTAGCGACTCTGCTGGGGACTTAGAGAACTTGACTCGAACTCATGATATGACTTTTTATCTACACTTATGTGTTTCTTTGCATTTGCATTTGTATTGGTGTGCCTAAGTCACAGTGTTTGACATCTGCTATTCTTGAACGGTTTGCCGGAGGCTCGCTTGGAAAAGCTTGCCAAAAGGCTGAACGATTGCGGGCTTTGCCACGATGGGAACACAACCCTTGGATCTGGACTATCGCTATACCATTTGATCCTCCTTTCACTTCTCGGTGTTAGGTGCGAGAGGTATATTAGGTAGTCTTGTTTGTTTTGAAAGTGAATTCGAACCCCTTGTTAGCTTGAGTGTGGAATTGAGACCCTCATGCCTAATGGTTTAATTCCTTCGAGAGTTCATTACCAACAGCATGAGGCCTCTTTCATGCTCAAAGTACTTGTGGTTTAAGTCCACTTTCAATTAGAGGACAATCACCTTGGACTTAATCGATTAAAGGACTAATTGGTAATGTAAAATGTGTAAACAAAATGAACGAAGTAAAAGAGGTAAGATAAGCATCTTTATGTTGCATTGCATGTATCCGGATCGGACGTTAATCCGAACACAAGAAAAATGGAATGTTTCATACTCAAAGTGATTAAACGTGCCACTTTTCTTAGTCACCGTCACCCTTACCCTTGATCATGCATGATAGGGTGGTGATTGTTTTGGTCTTGTTTGTGCATTTATCAACCTTGTACAAGCTTGGTTCCCTAGCCATCATGCATTGAAAATGCTTGGTTGATGGCTTGAGAGCCAAGAGCTACACTCCTTTGAGATTGAAAGATGATAAGGAGAGTAGCAGTACACACATTTCTTGAAAATGCATTGCTTTGCCTCTGTTTACTCTCTGTTGCAGCAAAAGGAGAAGTCCAGAAAAGGGGGTGGCTGACCGACCACTTTAAGTAGCCGATCAGCCACTTGATGTAGCCGACCGGCCAATTCAGGTGGCCGACAGCCACTTTTTGTAGCCGACCAGCCACCAGTGAATTTTTGCACAAATGTGTTCCTGTGTTAGAGTAGAGGCAATCTGGAAGTGGGTACAGTTTTCAGAAATCAAACGAGTGCAAACAGAGGCATCCGACGGCAAGGCAATGGCATTTTCGGGCGGAGGAACTGAGCATGCATGTGTCCCTCGCCTTCAAGGCCATTTACTTGCTTTGTTTAAATTGCTTTTAGTTAGTTAGCGTAGCTAATTATTCAATTCAAGTGTTGTACTTAATTAGCTTAGCGTAGCTAGTTATTCAATTCGGTTTGTAATAATTAGCTAGAATGGTTAATTAGTTTTGGTTTATAATAATTAGCTTAGCTTAGTGTAGCTTAGCTTATTCATTCGGACCCTCCTTCGTGAGGGCACAATGCTGTAATAATTGTGCATGCGTGTGTGTATGTCTTCCAACCTCACATCTTTCTCCCTTAGATTAGGGACATTTTCAATTAGCATATCTTATACTTGCATGTTTGCATCATTCATTTGTCTTGCATACACTGAGGCTCGGCACATCATTCCAACTACATCGTTATTTCAATACCTATTTGAATACGTGTTTCAAAACATGTTATCAAATTGAATCAAATCGTATGCCATATTAGTAGCCAAGCCTATTAATTTCATATTGCATGTGTTGCATTAGGCATTTTAACATAGTTAGGATCATGCATTGTTTCTAACTAGCTTTTGTTTTGGCTTGGAGTACTCGGTAAGCTTTTACGCTTTAGCATATTGCATGAGTGTAATTGCCATATTTCCATGTTTCGCATGCTTACCATGAGGCTATTTGCTTAAATGCTAAATTGCATGAATGCCTGTGGATGAAAGTTTTGTTGCTTGAATTAGAACAATTCAATGAATGCACGTTTTAAGCCCACTTTGCGAAGTGGCAAATTATGTTTTAAGCCCACTTGAGGGTGGCAAATTCAAACCATTTTAAAAAACAAACATGAGTTGTTCTGTTCCAATTCTTACGATTTTAGTCTATACTTGCTTGCATGTGCATCATATAGTAAAGTTAGCTAATAACCGGATAAGAACACATGAGGTTTATAAAAAAACATATCAAGATTAGTAGAGGCTGATCTTTTGATCGGGCAAGCGGGGGTGCTCATTTCAGGACCTTCCCCTCTCGTACCCAAGTTCCCGAGCCGAGGCAACTTTGGTGATGACGGACACATGGCCTTTAGCATGAGTCAGGGTTTCCTAGATTTCCTAAAAACAAAATATTTAGGTGGCAACTCTGTAATCTGGCGAAGCAATCCAGTTTTGACATTATTTGATTTAAAATCAATTTTCAAAAATGATTTGCCGGATTGAACTCTTTGGTGTTTATCCGTTTCACATTGCACTTTGTGAGATTAGATTCAGAACCGTGATAGGAGTCCAAACTGTAGGACCAATTCGACCTATCCGAAAAGGGACGCGAAAAAGTCGAGCTACAGATGAACATGTCTATATTCCAACCTGAACCAGTGGTGGTGATAGTGGAAGATGAAGGGAGGTCAGCCATGGTAGAGAATATCAGTCCGTTACCTGAGGGTTCTGAGGACTTATCTGATGAGGGGATGTACAACCCATGCTGCTATATTGTGTCAATCAATCAAGTAGAGTCAAAGGTGGTATTGCCGACTGGAATGGAGGTTAGTGTAGTTCGAGAAGACGGACCAAACCAAGGATTGGATGATCTAGCTGACTTGGAGGAGGATATGGACAATTTGCAGTTCTTTGATGAACATGATCAAGGGGACGTGCATATTAATTGGTTCGATCTAAACAGGTCAACCGAAAATTCTGGGTGGCTGAGTGATGAACCCGATATAGAGAAGGGAACTGAACTGAAACTGGAAGAACAGAAAGTGGGAACCGCTGCAATGGCCAGAATGGTCGACGGAAAGGGTAAACTGCCGGAGAGTGCCGGTATTAAGAATTTCGCTCAAGAAATAATCGTTGTGTGTACTGTGGATACTGAACAAGAGGCCGCACTAAAGCGCTTCGCATAAGAGAGGGATCAAGACAAGCGAGAAGGTGGAACAGCTCAACTCCCTGTGGGGAATACTTCTGATAAGGAGATGATCGAAACGGAACCAGACAATAGCGTGTCAGTTGCCGGAGGAATATGGTGGGAAGACGATGATTTGCATCTTGCCTATACTGACTAGGATTGGAGTGAAAGCCTCCCTAACAACACCTGGTATGTGGAAGAAGTCAACCATATGACAAGAAGTGGCCGATATTTCAAACCACTTCATCTGGACCAACCCGAGGCATCTAGGAAGGATAAGGAAGCAAAGAAACAGAAGGAAAGGCAGTTAGAGGAAGAGGTTGTGTTGAAGCAGTTGAAGAAGATTCAAGCCGACATATCTATCTGGGGTCTGCTTATGGCTTCGTAAGTGCACCGACAAGCTGTACTGTAGGTGATGGAAAAAGCCAAATTGTCCATCGAAACTACTCTTGAAAAGCTAGTCAGACTTGTCTTCCCAGGGAGGTGCTGCTCTGACTTTGACCTTTTCAGACAAGGAATTGCCGTTAGAAGGCTCTGCATATAACAAGCCTCTATACATATCCGTAGAGTGATGAGAAAAGTGGATACCGGTGGCACTGGTTGACACTGGGTCAGCAATTAATGTCTGTCCTTGTCACATGGCCTATGCTATTGGTTTGAAACCGGCAGAGTTTGTACCTACGGCCCAGGTGATTCGGGCGTATGACAACACTAGCAGAGAAGTGATGGGAATAGTACAGATCAGGGTGCAGGTTGGACCAGCTCAACAGGACATTGAATTTCATGTATTAGATGTGCCTGCCACTTTCAACCTCCTACTTGGGCGACCGTGGCTGCACCAAGTGAAAGTTGTTTCGTCTACTTTTCACCAAATTTTGAAGTACCCTCATGGGAAAGGGGTGGCCGTAGTCTTCGGGAATTCATCTATTCATCCTCCGCCGGAGGTTACTACACCTGTGCTGGAGATTTTCCACGGTGAAAAGATGTTTTCCTTTCCGAGTTTACCTTGGCTGAGGCTTGGGTAGTGTAGAACATCTTGGCTATTGATGAGGGCTTATATGTCAGTGCCCAGTCTGTATATCTCATGAATAAGCTACAACACATACCCAGAATGGGATTAGGTAGAAGTGGCCGGAAAGGCGTTACTACGTTGGCCGATGTGCTGCATAACCCACATGCCTTTAGTTTGGGTTATATGCCTACCAAAAAGGACTAGATGAGGAAAAGGAAAGAAATGGCCGGAAGAGCCAGAGCTAAGCAGACCGGGAAATACTATGAGCTTGTGCACCAACCTATCCGGGGAACCCTGAATGGCTATTTTGTTTGGAGGGTGAAGACTTCCTATTCTGTGGTTTCCCCAAGCCCTGGTTCAACTCTGAGAAATAACGAGTTCCCGGCTTTGAGATTTTCTTTGACTTGCAGCTGGAAGAGAGCAACGCAGAGGAACATATTGAACTAACTATTGAGGCTAGAAAGAGCCCAGAAAGTGATTCCAACAGTAGTGAATCTGAAGTAAGAGCAGCACTTGCATGTCTCCTTTCAGATCCTCAGAGCGATTCAAAGAGCTTGGGGAATAACCTCATCATTTCCATGAACGGAGACCAACCGGGTGTGAACCCTTTCGGTGGTGTCTTGGATGCATCTGACGCACCATCCCTCATTTGGCAACTAGAGAAGGGCTTCCTGTCCAGTAGTTCTGAGTCGGGTAGTGAGCCAAAATCTGATTCCATAGAGTCTGTGGAGCCAGAATCAGATTCCAGTTCCTCTAGGTCGGAGTCTAGTATTCCTGGGGTTAATAACCCGGAAGCCGAAGTTTTGTCCAGGTCGTCTTTTTCTTTTTCTTTTGAGTCGGTTGTAATCGAGGAATTGGATCAGCTGGACCTATTGAATGAGAATGCTGCAAGAGATTTTGAGTACTTCTTTGTGCCACTTGTATATTGCATTGATCATGGTTTTCAAAATTTTGATAAAAACGACAAGGAAGGAATTCCTCTGGTTTTGAAACATTTGATTGATGAAGAGGAGGAGAGGTTTGTAAAACCCCTCATCGATGAAATCATTCCAATTAATGTGGGTACTGAAAAGGATCCGCGTCTGGTCTAGATCGGGTCCACGTTGTCTTCGGAGGAGCGCGAGTGCTTAGTCGCTTTATTAAAAGATTTCAAAGATGTTTTCGCGTGATCCTACGAAGACATGCCTAGAATCGATCCTGAGATTGTACAACATCGGATCCCTTTTGACCACAAGGCCTGACCCATCAAACAGAAGCTACGAAAAATATGCCCGGGTTAGGCTTTGAAGATTAAGGAAGAGGTCGCCAAGCAGATAGACGCAGGGTTTTTGCTAGTATTTGAGTATCCAACTTGGTTGGCTAACATTGTTCCAGTGCCGAAAAAAGATGGGAGAATTCAAGTATGTGTGGATTTCAGAGATCTGAACAGAGTCAGTCCGAAGGATTACTTTCCCTTGCCGCACATCAACGAATTGGTGGACTTCACCATAGGCCATGCGTTGCTCTCCTTCATGGATAGATTTTCCGGGTATAACCAGATTTTGATGGCACTCGAAGACAGAGAGAAAACCGCTTTCACCACACCGTGGGGAACCTACTGCTACAGGGTGATGCCGTTTGGGTTGAAGAATGCTGGGGCTACCTATCAAAGGGCTGCAACCACAATTCTGCATGACATGATCCATAAAGAGGTCGAGGTCTACGTGGATGACATGATTGTCAAGTCTAGAGAAAGAGAGGGCCACTACACTGCCTTGAAAAAATTCTTTCAACGAATTAGAGAGTACAGATTGAGGTTGAATCCACAGAAGTGTACTTTTGGCGTAACAACAGGGAAAATGTTGGGGTTCTTGAACACACAGAGGGGCATCGAGGTAGATCCTTCCAAAATCAAGGCCATCCTAGAAATGCCACTACCAAGGACTGAAAAGGAGGTATGAAGCTTTCTGGGTAAAGTGCGATTCATAAGACGGTTTATTTCAAGATTAACCTTAACTTGTGAACCACTATTTGGTCTCCTAAAGAAAGGAAAGAAGTTTCGATGGGACTACCAATGTCAGTTTGCTTTTGAGCAGATCAAGCAGTACCTTCAGAATCCACCCGTGTTGTCGCCGCTAGAGCCGAGGAAGCCCTTGATTCTGTATCTGTCAGTAACGGTCACGATAATGGGATGCATGCTTGCTTAGGAATCTGAGGATAGGGTGGACAAAGCCATCTATTATTTGAGCAAGAAAATGCTAGACTATGAGACCCGTTACACCCCATTGGAGAAAGCTTGCTTAGCCTTGGTATGGGCTACCAGGGAGCTAAGGCAATACCTGTTAGCTCACTCAGTAGTTCTAGTTTCGAGATTAGATCCCATCAAATATCTCTTTGAGAAACCAGCGCTTATGGGTAGGCTAGCTCGTTGGTTGCTTCTCCTCTCCAAATTCGATTTGAAGTATGTCACTCACAAGTCTGTCAAAGGGAGAACGGTAGCTGAGTTCTTGGAAAATCACCCAATGGAAGGGGATGAAGAGGTAGAATACCTATTCCTAGATGAGGCCATTCTACAGGTTGAGGAAGAAACCTGGACAATGTACTTTGACGAAGTGTCTAACTAGTACGGTTATGGGATAAGGGTGTTACTGATAGCACCCGACAATTCCCATATACCTTTAGCCTTCAAACTCCGGTTCAAGGTATCCAACAACGAAGCAGAATACGAAGCGTGTATCGCTGGTTTGGAAGCTGCCCTAGAACTATGGGCAAAAAGGTTGGACGTCATTGGGGACTCGAATCTAGTTATGACTCAAGCAAAAGGAGACTGGAAGGTCAAAGAAAAAAGGATGAAGATTTATCACCAAACCCTGGACGTTCTGATTCATAGGTTTGAGAAACTAACCTTCATGCATCTACTAAGAGAGAACAATAGGTTCGCTGACGCCTTATCAACTCTATCTTCTATGATAGACATCCCGTTGGGAGTCCGGATGCGTCCGATCATCATTGAACAGAGATATATGTCGGCCTACGAGTTTATCGCCGCAATAGATGAAGTGCAAAATCAAAACCCTTGGTATTATGATATCTAGAACTTCTTGGAAAATGAGGTTTATCCACCAAGGACAAATGCCAAAGATAAAAGGGCAATACGGCGGATGGCCGTTCAATTTATCATCTACAGGGGTAAGTTGTATAAGAGGGGTCATCTAGGAATGCACAAGCTATGTGTGGATGTAGAAGAGTCAAAGCGCCTAATGGAGGCCATCCATGGGGGAGAGTGTGAAGCACATATAAGCGGAGTAATGTTAGCCCAGAAGATTCTCAGGCAAGGTTACTACTGGTCTACCATAGAGGAGGATTGTATTGGTTTTTTTTGGTGATGCCACAAATGCCAAATCCATGCAAATCGCATGAATATCCTACCGTCGAAGCTATACAACATGACTTCACCACGACCTTTCTCAGTCTGGGGAATTGACGTCATTAGGGCAGTTACACCGAAATGGTCATATGGGCATGAGTACATTCTGGTGGCAATTGATTATTCACGAAGTGGGTGGAAGCTTAGTCTTATGTAGTGTTGAAAGTAGCGCATATGGCTAAGTTCATTCGAAACAACATCATTTGCCGTTATGGAGTCCCGAATGAGGTCATTTCAGACAATGGCTCCCATTTCAAGAATGAAGTGATTGACTTGTTAGAGAAATACAACGTGGCTTTTCATAAGTCATCTACATATCGATTGCAAACCAACAAAGCTGTTGAGGCCGCCAACAAGAACATCAAGAGCACATTTTTGCAGAAAATGGTTGAGACCTACAGGGACTAGCCAGACAAATTGCCATTTGCTCTCTAGGGTTACAGAACTTCAATTCAGACATCTATTGGGGCAACACCGTACTCTCTGGTTTATGGGATAGAAACTGTTCTGCCGATCGAAATAGAAGTTCAGTCGTTGCGAGTTATGGCTGAGTGTCAGATAGCAAAGGTGGATTGGCAGCAGAGCAGGTTTGAGGAACTAATGTTGTTAGATGAGAGAAGGCTGAAAGCACTGTACCATGTTCAACGATATCAACGTAGGATTGCCAGGGCTTTTAATAAGAAAGTTAAGTTTCGGAACCTTAAGGAAGGGGATTTGGTATTGAAAGATAACCGAGCTCCCATCCATGACCCTAGGGGCAAGTTCAGACCCAATTGGACTGGTCCTTACATCATTAAGACTATCTAGTCGGGTGGAGCTGTGATTCTTATGGACCTAGAAAGCCTAGAATTTTCCCAACCGATCAATATGGACAAGTTGAAGAAATATTACCCCTAAGAGGCTCGCTAGGCCGAAAACCTGGAAGGGCGACCAAGGCAAAAGTTAGAGCACAAAAAAACTGAAAAAAAGAAAAACCGAGCTCGCAAGGTTGAAAACCCTAAAGGGCGACCTTGGCAAAAGTTAGAGCACAAAAAGAGAGCGTTAATACTCGAGTGAGCCTGAATCGAACTACGTAAGGCCTGATTCCCATCTTGGGATACGTAGGCAATTTCATCTCGAAATTCGACCGTAAACACCTCTAAATCAATTGTATCCATGTGTTTGATCAAGGCATCCTTGTTTGTCCGTTGTTTGAAAGTTCGGTTGTGATCCTTACTCTGAGAGAAGAGCTGGTTACAGTGCTGAGCAGTGCTATTTAGACAAAGGGCAATTTTCCATTTTTGGATTCGGGGTGGTACACCTCGAGGATAGATTCCATGTGTGTCAAGTCAGTACCCACAACTTCAATTTCATTGATTTCAATACAAAGTTTTCCAACTCTCGATGCAAATCAAAGTTGCTTTTTATTGCATTCAAAAAGAAAACTTGAAAAGTAAAGATCAAAGTAATAAACTTGGGGCATAGATGAGCCAGGTGTTCCTACGTCCTCCGCTTGTGCTTGTGGAAGTTTCAGATGCTAAAGTAGGCCCGGTTTGTGCCTCATCTTCAACCCAAGTCAAGCACTCGCCAGAAAGTGCGCGTTTGAAACTAAGGACAGGAGCCAGAAGCTCTCTTGTCCTCCAAGGAACTGGCTATCGAGCCAATTATGAACCTTGGATGGGAAATGAAGCTGGGTACTCTACCCTCTCTTCTAGGCAAATCTGGTTATGTCCAAACTGACGCCTGAACCGGAACAGAAAGTAGAAAACACAGTGTGTCAAGCTGATCAGTTGAATGCCAGGTTGCCGAACCATGTTGTAGCTCATCTCGGGCAAATCAAACTAGGGGTAGCACCAAGCAATGTCAACAGCAGACCTGTTACACCTCCAATGGCACCACTATCCCTCGTTCGGGAAATCCACTAGCCGTTGGCGAAAGAAATAGCCCATGTTGAATATGCAGGGCAATAATCCACTAGCTTTAACCTGTCCATGAGCCATATCTGGGGAGGGATGAAAGAAAAGAAGATTAAAGAGTAGAGAGATGTATGTTGAGAGAAAAAAGTGAGAAAAGGGCTTTGAGAGAAAAGCAGAGCATGAGTGCCAAGTGATGTGGGAAACACATATTAGAAAGGGTGGGAAACATTACCTGAAGAAGTAGTGGACTTCCCACGAATTTGGTTGTTTCTCGCTGATAAAAGGCATCTAAGCCCTATCAAAGTCTCGGCTAATGCCAAACCAATGTAGCTCTTGCCCTCTTTCAAACCTTGGGCCACTTCGATGAGTCGAATACTAGACACGCCAAAACTAGGGGAAAGAAGGAAATGTGCCAGCATGCACAAACAAAGGGTGTGTTGCCGAAAACCCCACCAGAGAAGATCGCCTCGGTCACCGACATTAGAAAATCAATGAATCAAACTGGGGACGTCCAGCTCTCCATTGTGAACCAAGGATCGGGCCTTATGTAGAGTAAGCCCGCACATATTTCCCAAAGCTTGGATGTGACCGAAACAGGGCTGAGGCAAGATTTCCTCATCGCACCGAGACTCCATTAGAACTTAAAATTCTTTGATTGTCGGGCATAGCTCTTGTCCCCCGAAGCTAAAAACATGTGTAATTGGGCTCTAACATCTAGCCGCGACTTGAAGGAATAGAAAACAAAGCGGAGAATGACTCAACGAGAATAATGTATTTAGGCTGAAACCCCAGAAATTCAGCTTTTCTGAGCCATCCAAAGTTGCAATCCAATCTGAGAGTTTTTGGGCAAGAAATGGCTCTATTTATGGCAAAATAGCAGCTGAAATAAATAAAGCACGAAGCTGGAACTTTTGTAGAAGATAAGGTAGTGAGTGGAAGCCAGGTATCAAAATTCAGCAGGTTCCTCACATTGATGGCCAACCGGCCACTGGTGATGGCCGACAGGCCACTTTGGTAGCCGACCGGCCACCATTGGTGGCCGACAACCTCTATTCATGGCCGACCCAAGGCCAATGGCTGTTTTGCCTGTCCTCTTGCTCACATGTATGCTGAGAATGCTAAAGACATGTGTTTTGTTTTATGTCTTGTAAGGTCTTGTTTTGGGCCCTTTTAACTTTAGCAAGTTTACCGAGTTGCATTTGAGTTGTTTTGTTTTGTTTATCGAGTTGTTTTGCTCATCGAGTTGTTTATCGAGTCATTTTGTTGTATATTGAATTGTTTTGTTGTTTATCGAGTTGTTATTTTGATTATCGAGTTGTATTGCTTTGATTATTTCAGTTATTGGTTGTTTCGTTACCTGATTCAGACTGTTGTGACAATACAATTATTTGGTTTTCAATATCAAATCCAATCTCATTTTCACGCAATGCTGTGCTCATGATGCAAAATACAACACTTTTCAAATGAAAGCTAGTTTTCATTCCGATCAGGGTAGTTTTTTTTACAAAATTGCAGTACAAGTTTTTAAAGCAAAATAAAACTCATCTAAAGCTGTACAATATGCTAACACTACAAACAAAAAGAAGCTAAGTAAAAACTACAGAAAACTAGTGCCAGTTATCTCAGCCTCGAGAGGCCTTCTTCGTCCTCTTCTTAGGCGAGGTCACAAAGCTGTCTTCATCTGCGCCGCTATCTGAACCAGATGCTTAATCGGAACCGGAACCAAAACCGGAACCAGAATCACCATCGCTCTTTACCTCAGAGCTTGACTCGGCATTATCCCCACTCCCGTAACCCAAGCCGGCGTCATCACCTCCGCTCTCGGATGACTCTGACTGTGGACTCACTGCCTCCTCAAACTCGCTCGCCTCAGCGTTATCCTCACTCAGAACAGGCTATGAAGGGCCGTCCTTATCTCAGGCACCTCTAGCCCTGCTTCGACCGCACGCTAGAGCCTATCTCTCTCTCATCCCTACTGCTGGAGGAGGCACCGCTAGTGCAGGTGCTACAACTGCCGCTGGCGCCATAGGTATAAGTGGGACCTGAAAAGACAGATATCATATCAGTTACAGCATGCATATTAGATATAAGTATGATGTGTTGGATGAGCCTATATACAGAAGTCAGGTACAATGTATGAATACAATACGAAAGTGCAGTATTTCGGATGTAGTGTATCAGTGCAGTGTGGGGAAGTTTTCAGTTAAAATGTCAGTTTCAGTGTGTCAGCGGAACTTTGATGACTATAATGTAAGAAAACTGAAAAAATTACCTGAACGCCGTGCAAGCCAAGTAGTGCCTCCCTCCGCAATATCATGCCCTCAAATGAGGCTAGCAGCTCGAGTAAGTCCTCGGTGTATCCTGGGGGTGCCTGCGAAATGCATTGGGAATGATCAATGTCCAGAATAAACAAATATCAGAAAAAGATTGGAAAATTAAAAATGTGTGATGCATACTAGGGGTGCGTCATGAGCTCTAACATATCTGTGCCCAGCTGCCGCGGGCTCGATAGGAATCTGGTATGCCTCCCCAGTGTACCGCCAACAGGTAAGTATTGTAGGCAACTCCAGCCAACCGGTCCTCTGTCCTGCCTAGGTAGCCCCTCTGCCATGCGCTCTGGTTGCCCTAGCTGCCTTGGGCACTCTAGTTCTCTCTCTTACAGCTGGAGCCCCCACCCTCTCACCTTCACGAATACCGGTCAAAGGAGGCATGAGTGTAGCTCGGTTTTCTGCGCTCCCTTTCGGAAGGATGAATAGCCCTTACAGTTCGGACTCCACTTGTGTGTTGGTTCTGAATCTAATTTCACAAGTGCAATGTGAAATAGTGGAAACACAAAAAGAGTCCAAATCTGGCAATTTCTTTTGGAAAATCAATGTTTGAATCAAATGCCAAAAATGGACTGCTTGCCAGATTTCAGAGTCGCAACCTAAATATTTATTTTGGGAAATTTAGGAAACCCATGACTCATGCCAAAGGCCATTAGTCTGTCGTTACCAAAGTGTCTTGGTTCGAGAACTTAGGTATGAGAGGGGAAGGTCAATAATTGAACACCCCACTCACCCGATCAAAGATCGGCCTCTACTAATCATGATGTGGTTTTTATGTACAGTATATGCTCTTGTTCTATATGTAACATACAAGTATAGACTAATTTCATGAAAAGTTGAAATGTTTGATTTCATGTTTGTTTTGAAAAAAAAAAAAATGTTTCGAATATGTATCACTTAATATGGTGATCTCATATATACATGAATCAAAGTATCCCAATTCAAGTGATTAGACTTCATCCACAGGCATTCAAACAGGTATATCAAATAAGCAGTTAGCCCCATGGTAGTATATTTTATATAACAGTATTCACACTTATGCAACATACTAAAACAAAAATGCTTACCTTAATGTCCGAAGGTGAGTCCAAAAAGAAAGCAAATAGTTAGAAAAAAATGCATGATCCTAATTTAATGACTAATGCAACACAAGCAACGTGCAATTAAGGTTTGGCTACTAGTATGGCATGTGAGTCAATTCAAGGCATGTGATAGCGCATGTATGCAAGTAAGGAGTTTGAATTTGACATTTGAATAATATGATAAGCCGAACTTTTATGCATGTAAACGAATGGATGCAAATCATGAAAAATGCTAATTAAACATGATGTCCCCAACCTAACCATCATAAGTAGTGAAATAAAAGGGAGAAAGAATAGGGATTGGAAGACATACAACTTATTACATATTTGTCCTCGCGAAGGAGGGTCAGAATGTCTAAGTGTCCAAATAAATAATTATTACAAAGCCGAATGACTAACAAATGAAAGGGGCTGTCTAATTTATTACAATAATAATATGCAATGATTGCTCAATGCTCCTCAGGAATTATTCTGTCTGCCTTGCTGGGATTTGTTCTGTTTCACCCCTAGTTACTGCTTTCGACCAAAAGTGTATTGTTTTGCAATTTATTGGAACCTTGCCGACCCCAAAACGTGACTCAGTCGAGCCCCAAATAAATCCAATACTTTGTTTTCTTGTAGAAATCTGTTTTTTGTACCTAAGGTGAAACAGTACAGATAGGGTAATCCTAGCCATGTTTGTCTCTTTTTTTTTTACCCTTCTTTATCATAAAAATACTCAAGAGAGGGTTGGAATCATCTCCAAAACCATCAATTAGCAAGTTGATTGCTTGATGATCTCGAATATAATTTGGACAATGATCAATAAATGCAATAAATAAATAACCACCCCTCCCTCCTATCATGAAATGAATTCAAGAAGGGAAGTAGAGACGCTCCAAGGTTCATCAAAATATCATGAATTGATGTAAGACAAGCCTTGACACAATAGACTCGGTATAACGTCCGACCGAGTCCAATTAATCTTGTTAAATCTTGATGTCGGTTGTAATCCAATTTTAACCAATTTTTTTAGCCTTTTTTTATTACCTTTCCATTTCTTTATCTTTTCTCCTATTTGTGCAAAAGTGATATTTACGTCCACCAAGTCCAAAACGCAATAAAGAGAAACAAGCATCAACTTAACCCGAGAAACAATCTTATTTTCTTCGGGAGAAATTACAAAGGAAGAGTCAAACTTATTTACAAGCAATAAGGGATTCCAAGTCAAACTCAAGATGTGCAACAAGGACTAGTCAAACTCAAAAAAGTGATAATGACTTAGAAAAACCCAAACTTGAGTAATAATGACTTGAAATCCAAACTTGATAATAAGTGATAATGAAACTTTCCTTAGTGATTTCCAAGGGTCAATTTGTCCCTTAAAAGTAAACACACTGATGAATAAAAGGGAAATGAAAAATAAAAGATTGTGATTTAGTATAAGAACATGTATACATTTGGGGTAGTGAACCTCCAAAGAATTTAAACCGTTAAGTATAGAACGTTTTATGCCTTTTGTAGTAAATCTCCTAAGAGATTAAATCAGTAAGCATAGAACGTTGTACACTTTTGGTAATGAACCTCCTAAGCATAAAACGTTTTATGCCTTTGGTAGTGAATCTCCAAAGAGATTAAACCATTAAGCATAGAGCATTTTATACCTTTGGTAATGAACCTCCTAAGCATAAAACGTTTTATGCTTCTGGTAGTGAATCTCCAAAGAGATTAAACCATTAAGCATAAAGCGTTTTATACCTTTGGTAATGAACCTCCAAAGAGATTAAACCATTAAGCATGGAAGAGTTCCTTTCTTATACTTGAACCACAATCTTAATTTTTCACGACTTTTTAATCGAAATAAGCAAAGAATGGAGGGAGGTTGCAGAGATGATTATGCGAAGTTAATTAATTGGTTAGTACAAACAAACTTGATATTTAAAACATAAATCGTTGAAATAAATTAAACAGCCCCCTAAATAGCATACAATAGTGCTGAAATTAAGCTATAGAAAGTGAGCAAAATTAAATAGGATCAAGTTAGTAAACAAGTAGAAGGAAGGGTGGCTAACCCCTCCACTTTTACAACTTCAAATCACATAGTTTAGATGTTGAAAAACAACCCCAAAAGAATTTGAGAGAAACCTACCACTTTTACTATTCACCGCCTACGGTACTATTCATCGTTGGGATTACTATTCACCGCCGGAGGTACTATTCACCGCCAGAGGTTACTATTCATCCGGTGGGGTAAATTATTTAAAGTAATAAATTATAACAGTTTATATACAATATTTAAATTATAGCAGATATGTGGGTGGTGCAGCCTTCCCGTTGAAACAGTAAAACAGTATAATAATAATAATAAATTACAACAGATATGTGGGTGGTACAGGCTTCCCATTAAAGCGATAAAAAAACAGTTATGAAAAGAAGTAAATGAAGTATTTAAACAAATTATATCACATTTTTAAATTAAATGAAAATTTGCGAAAACTCACATTTTGGGGAAATGATGAATTTTCGGAGTCACAAACTTTTTTTTGATTACTCTCAAGTCTGTGGAATGTGTTCTCAATTCTCAGTCCAAAATTTGGAATTACAGCTTTAGTGGTTGGTTTTTGAATGGTGTATTGATGAAATAGAAATAAAAATATCAAATAAAATATTTTATTTTCCCTCTCTCTCTCTCTAAAAAAAAAACTGATTTTCTTTCTTTCTAATTCTTTTTCTCTCAAATTCTCTTGCACCACTTCATTTTTCTCTCTCTCTGATTCGCCTCCTACTCCTTTCCCTTTGATTGCTTTATATAAGCAACAACTAGGAAGACACAAACAAACAAAATATAATATAATAATATAAATATTATATAATATATGTCTATATGCAATTGAGTCTAGCAGGCCAGCCAAACTCTCTCCACAAACAAAGTATATACATATAATATAATAAATATCTAATAGAATATATATATGCATTATGTGCTTGGATTTGGATGTCGGCAGCCAAGGGCTGACCGACATAATTTTTTTTATTATTTTTCTTTTATAATATAATATAATATAATATAATATATAATAACAAAAATACATAATTTATACCAATTTATATAAAAACACCAAAAATATGAACAAACACATAAAATTATACAAAAATTACAAAATATTAAATTAATAAAATATTTAGTAGTTTAAAACAATTGGGCCATAATGATGAAGGTTGGGATTAAAGTTCAAATTCCATCTCTCTTACTGAGGATTCTGTGAGAAACACATTCTAATTGTCATCATCGGATAATTAAAAGAAAGCGCCCAAATCTTAAGGCCGGTCAAAATTGGGGTGTCTACAGTTGCCCCTCTTTGACAAAGCTCGAAGTCATTCCATGACGTGAGTGAATGTCAAAGCCCGAAGACGACCCTTTTGACAAGGCCGTAAGACTTGGGCAAACAAACAGATGTGCAAATGCAAGTGGTTAAACCAAAAGGTTGCCTACATATCCCGTTTGCAAGGAATCAAACCTGCGTAGTTCAGGGGCAGGATGCAGAATGATATGTAAAACATAAGTTATGATCATGCAATGAAATGCAATCAAGACAATGATGTGACACTGAATGAAAGCATAAATGTTGGATGTAGTGAATGTGAGATCCAAACGCTTCGTTCGCGACAGGAGGAAAGTGAACTTGAGATCTACTTCAATTCCCCTTTGTGTAATCAGAAATCCTAACATTTTTCCTGCAGTTACCCCGAAGGTGCTTTTCTGTGGGTTTAACCTCAATCTATACTCCTTGATCCGCTCAAAGAATTTTTCCAATGCGGTGCAATGACCTCCTCGCTCTTTAGGCTTGACAATCATATCATCCACATACACCTCAACCTCCTTGTGGATCATGTCGTGCAAAATGGTGGTTGGAGCCTGCTGATATGTAGCCCTAGCATTTTTCAGTCCAAAAGGCATAACTCTATAACAGTAGGTACCCCACGGTGTGGTGAAAGCAGTTTTCTCTCTGTCCTCCAGTGCCATCGAAATCTGATTATACCGGGAAAACCCATCCATGAATGAAAGCAAAGTATGGCCAGCTGTGAAGTCTAATAGTTCATCGATGTGTGGCAATGGAAAATCATCTTTCGAACTTGCTCTATTTAGATCTCGGAAGTCGACGTAGACCCTAATTCTGCCATCCTTCTTTGGAACCGGAACGATATTAGCCAACCAAGTCGGGTATTAAGATACCATCAAGAAACCTGCATCAATCTGTTTGCTGACCTTCTCTTTGATCTTTAATGCCCAATCTGGGCGAACTCTGCGCAGTTTCTGTTTGACTGGTCGGGCCTCAAGATTAAGAGGGATCCAGTGCTGTACAATCTCAGGATCTATTCAACGCATGTCTTCGTAGGACCACGCAAAAACATCTTTGAAATCTTTTAATAAAGCGATTAAATGCTCGCGTTCCTCCGAAGACAACGCGGATCCGATCTGGACCAAACGGGGATCCTCCTCAGTACCCACATTAATTGTAGTGATTTCATCTGTGCAGGGCTTAACGCACCTCTCCTCCTCTTGGTCAACCAAATTTTTCAAAGTCCGAGGAATTTCTTCCTCTTTGTTTAAGTTAAAATTTTGAAAATCAAGATCAATGCAACAAACTAAAGGCACAGAAAAGTAAGCAAACTCTATGGCATTCCCACTAGTAAAGTATGGGTCTTCGGTTATAGTTGACTCAAGATAAAAACTAAAAGAAGACTTTGACAGGACTTTGGCATCCGGGTTACCACTCCCGGAAGTACCAGACTCAGAAGAACTCGAATCTAACTCCGACTCTACAGACTCGATGGAATCAGATTCGGACTTATTATCCGATTTAGAACTGCTGATGATGCCCTTTTCAAATTTCCAGATTAGGTGTGGAGCCTCAGATGCATCCACAATAAGTTTAGAGAAATCCGCTTCTGGTTTATCCCCGATCATTGAGATAGTAAAACTATCCCCCAAGTTGTCAAACTCAGTTCCGACAGTAGAATTTGCTAGTAGGTCAGTGAGTGTTTTTCCCAACAGCTCTTCTTCTTCAATGTTCACAATACAGTCCTGCCTTGACCTATATTAGTACTCAAGTCCATCTGCTCATCTTCCTCTTCTGGTAACTAGTGCCCGAAGAAGATCTCGAACCTGGAATAGATTGTCTTCGCCTCCTAGTCAAACCAAGGCTCTGGAAATCCACAAAAGGGGAAATCTTTCCCTTGGCAAACAAAGCGTCCGTTCAAGGTTCCCCGTATTGGTTTGTGAACTAACTCATATTGTTTTCCATCCTTCTTTGCTTTAATTCTTCCTCTCAACTCAGCCCATTTCTTTTGCCAATCCTCAGCAGTAGGTTTGTATCCCAGCCCAAAAGCGTGGGGGTTGTGAATCAGCTCCTTGGTAACAGCGCCTCCTTGCATGCCACTCCTGCCTAGTCTTGATCCAAGCATATGCCACTGTTTGTTCATCATGTAGATGGACTGAGCACTCACATAGATTCCATCAGCTTCTGCCATGATAGATTGGACTACCCGAGATTCTGTTAGTGAGAAGCCAGAAAGGAATACATCTTCTTCCCCGTGTATGATTTACAACACTGGTGTGGCAATTCCCCGGGGAGGGTGGATCGATGAATTACCGTACATCGTAGCAATCCCACATTTGAAGGGGTATTTCACTAACTGATGGACTGTTGATGACACAGCTTTTATCTTATACAACCAAGGCCTTCCCAACAATAGATTGAAGGTAGCCGGAACATCCATTACATGGAATTCTACCTCATGTTCGGACGGGCAGATCAGGATATGGCTCTTGAATGTTCCCATGACATCTCGGCTTGTATTGTCATAAGCTCGGACGGCTTGAGTTGTGGGTGTGAAGTCAACAGGCCTCAAACCTATGGCATAAGCAGTTCGTGCCGGACACACATTGATCGCCGATCCAGTATCTACTAACACTACCGGAATCCACTTCTTTCAGCTCTCTAGAGTTACATACAAGGGCCGGTTGTGGTTGGCACCCTCAGGTGGCAGCTCTTTATCTGTGAAAGATATCACTGGCATAACATCGCTAGATGTGACTAACGACACCAGTTGATCAACAGTAGTGTTGATAGGCAGTTTGGTGCGATTCATTGCCTCTAGCAATGCTTGCCTACGCTCCCGGGAAGCCATTATCAATCCCCAGATTAAGATATTTACCTGAATCTTCTTGAGCTATTTCAAAACCAGGTTTTCTTCACAGTCCTTCTCTCTGGTGTTATCAACCTCTTTGTTAGAGGATTCTGGTTAATCTACAGCTGCAAGTTTGAAGTACCGACCACTCCAAGTCATGTGATTGACTTCGTCCGTATACCACGTATTGTCGGGGGTATTGGATTTCCTCCCTTCGTCCGTGTATGCATAACTCAGATCATTATCTTCCCACCACTCTCCGGCAGTCATGGCCAAGCTTTTATCAGACTCTGCTTGGAGCATGTTCACATCACGCCCCTCAGTAACATACATTTCCTTTCGAACTATGGTTTTGGCTTCTGGCAAGGCCATCTTCCTTTGAATTCCTTATATTCTCTCCTGCTGGAATTGTTCCAGCACTTGTTCTATACTAGTAATGGATGTGGTCTCGACTTTTTCCTTCCTGACCTCTTTTGTCTGTTCCACCTCATCTAGCTCTTCGTCACAAAACCAACCGTTGTTTGTTTCCGGCTGACTTGAATCCAACCAGCCTATCTGGACATTACTTGTTTCCTCTTCTTCAAAGAAGTAGAGGTTGGCTAGGTCTTCTTCTATCTGAACTAGATCCTCTTCCAGTTCAGCCAAGTCATTTAGGCCTTGTTCAGGCCAATCGTTCTGATGTTGCCGTAACTGGCCTTCCCCGATAGCATTGACACTGAGAACATCCGACAATAGGACCACTGGTTTTGGTTGATCAATGGCCACAATGTATAAACTGGGGTCATACTCCTCTGCATGCGAAGCCCCCTTTTCTATGATACAGGTATCAGATAACCTTGTCTTTAATGCACTCTCCTCTTTCTCTGTTCCTGCCACAACCTTTTTGGGTTGGATTTGTAGATCCAACATGCATATATCCGTGCCTTTTGGAATAACCACCTTGTAGACACCCCATTTTTGACCGACCTTAAGACTCAGACGTCACCGATTGAGCGCTCGGTGGTGTTGCATATCGTGCTCATTCAGAAGTCCTAGAGTCGCGGCTGTGCGCCCTGCCTCCGAACTTCCGAATCCTCTTCTGTGCCTTGTCTCGGTTTGCGAACCAGACTCGGTTTTCTCTGTTTTCTTTCCTGAGGGAAGGGAGTAGTCCTGTAGACTATCTCTCGGTGGCCGTGCGCTACTTTTCGTGGCCGTAGGCCATTTTGCCCATTTCGGAGCCCGGTTCCCGGTTTTCGGAGCCGTCAGGCCGTGTGCCTCGGTTCGGGACCGCCCAACCGTCTCCGATTCCTCCGGTTCTTGGCGTGTACCTCTGTTTCATCATAATAAGGCACACTGGGGCCTCAGATGCCCACTTCGTGGCTGAATGCCACTTTCGGTGCTTATAGCCGGTTTTTGGGCCCCGAACCTCGCGGTTTGGCCCCCGAGCATTCATTTCGCATCGGTTTTCTCCGGTTTTTGGTGTGTGCCTCTGTTTTATCATACCGAGGAACCCTGGGGTCTCAGATACCCACTTCGCTACTGAACACCACTTCCGGTGCCTACAGCCCATTTTCGGGACCCCGAACTGCGCGGTTTGGGCCCCGAGCGTTCATTTCTCATTTGTTTCTGTTCAATTTTGGCAGGTACCTCTGTTTCAACACCAGGAAGATCACTGGGGGGGAGAAGGCTAGCAATTATCCCAGATAACCAGTTTCGCTCCTCCGGCGCCCGTTTTGCTCACTTCCGGGCCAATGTTGAACACCCTAGGCCCATTTTCTTCCAACCAAAGCTACATATCTGTGATCAGGGGACATGGGAGGACCCTAAAAACTACTGGTCGGCCAGCAATTATGGATTTCATTTTTGAGCCCCTCCTTCAAGCTCTATGTTGTGGCTCCTGCTTCAGTGTTGCCAATTTCCGACCTTGGAACCTTGTTCTACACATCTGGGAGGACCCTAAAAGTTGGTGGTCGGCCAGAAATTGTGGATTTCATTTTTGAGCCTCTCCTTCAAGCTCTATGTTGTGGCTTCTGCTCAGTGTTGCCAATTTCCGACCTTGGAACCTTGTTCTACACACCTGGGAGGACACCAACACATAGTGGTCGGCCAGAAATTTTTCACTTCATTTTTGGGCCCTGGCCGGCCGGCCAGGGTGAGTGGCTGGCCGACCAGGTGGGGTGGCCGGCCGGCCACCTCCCGGAAATTTACCTGGCCGGCCAGCTTTCTGCTTTCCAGCTCTTTACAGCTGTCCGGATATTTTTTTGAAATATCTCCCCCATCCGGGGGATATTTTGGGAGGGAAATCTTGCCTCCATTTCCCTCCCTTTTACACCCCTTTCTTGCCTATTTGAGGGCATGGCCTCCTTCTTTGTGGAGGTTGGACAAATTCCTCTCAAGACTCCATCTCCCTTTGATCTCATTTCCATAGCCAAAACCCTAAAAATTCTTCAAGTTCCTAGCTCAATCCTTCAACAACCCTAAGCTCCACCTTCACCACTTCCATTCCAGCAGCAAGGGAGTGTTCCTCAGAGGCTAAGAAGCAACTTTCATCAAGGCAAGAGGTGGCAAAAACTTGATCTTCAAGGGTAAGTCATCATTTCCCTTTTTCTTGCATAATTTTGCTTCAAATTTTTACCCTACTTGTGATCTGTTTTGGGTTCTGACCCTTTCTGGTTTTGTGCTTATTTTGAGCCCCTATACAACTTTGTAGAAGGGCTCAACCCTGTTTGGTGTCTCCTTCATACACTTGCTTCAATATCACTCTTTATGCCATTAAATTGCATGCTTTGTTTAGCTTTTGAGTGATCTGATTTCGAGTATACTATATACTGTGAGTGGGATTATTTTGAGCCCCTCTTCAACATTGAAGAAGGGCTCAACCATGTTTGGCTTCTCTGTCATGCACTTCCTTTGAAATGCTTCCATTTTATCGTGAAATTGCATGATTGTTTTGGCCTATTTGTGATCTGAGTTGGAGCATGCAACATACTGTGATTGTGCTTATTTTAAGCCCCTCTTCAACATTGAAGAAGGGATCAACCTGGTTTTCTTGCTCTACATATCACTTGCTTTGAATTCTTGTCACAATCCCATTTTGCATGTGTTTTTAAGCTCACCATGCTTCGGATTTCAGCTTTCATCAGGCCTAGACAGAGCCTTATTTTTGCCTATTCTTCATGTTTTGTTAAGGTCCTTAGGCCATTTGATGACTTATTTTGGTACTTCATGTTATATCCTTCATATTTCCCGTAAAATTGCATGTTTGTTTAGGCTTTCTTAGCTACTGATTTGAGCCTTCATCAGGCTTAGAAAGTGTCTTTTTTTGTCTTATTCTTCATACTTTATCAAGGGTCCAAAGTTGTTTGATCATTGCTTATGGTACCTCATGTTGTACCCCCCTTATTGGCTCATTTTTTCATGCCATTTTAAGCATATCTACACACTGAATTAGAGGATCTAATCTACTGTAAATATGCATGTTTTTGGCCCCTCTTCAAATTTGTAGAACTGATTTTTCTGGTTTGAGCATTGTATATACTACTTGCTTTGTAATTCCCCTCTTTTTCCCCGTTTTTGCATGCTAAATTTGCCATGTTTGTGGTTCTTGTTTAGCCTTTCTTTGTACTGGAAAAATGCCATATTTGGGGCTGCCTTGCTACTGTTTTTGCTTTCATGTATCAATTTTGCATGTTTAGCATAGCCGTAGGCCATTTCGGGTACTTAGAATCACATTTCGGGATGATTTCATGCATTGGTTGTCATTCCGTATCATTTCGGGGCTGTTTTCCCCTTCATTTAGGTGCTGAAATTTGGTTTGCATGCTTACATATCATTTCCCGTGCATTTTTATGCCTTCGGGCCATGCCTCGGTTTGCGTGCCCGTGGGCACGCACTTCGAAGCACCTCTGTTTTATCCGACGGCATCTGATGTGAGTGTGGCTGAGGTCCACTCATGTTAGTATAAGCCCAATTTACATTTCCATCTCTTCATATCATCGCCTCGGTGTGCGTGCCTGTGGGCACACATTTCGAGGCACTTCGGTTTTATCCGATTTTCTCTTCATATCATCGCCTCGGTGTGCGTGCCTGTGGGCACACATTTCGAGGCACTTCGGTTTTATCCGATTTTCACTTCATATCATCGCCTCGGTGTGCGTGCCTGTGGGCACACATTTCGAGGCACTTTGGTTTCATCATCGCCTCGGTTTGCGTGCCCGCGTGCACGCTTTTCGAGGCGTCTCATTTTCATCTCATTTTCATCTCATTCTCACAGCATTGTACATACTGGGCTGTATCTTAGATCACATTCCATGCATATCATGCATATTGCATTGTGTTCGGAATAGGAGTTAGCCCGGGCACGGGAAACGAGGCACGTTTCGTACTCCGAGTGATGGAACGGGTCTCAATTCCCATGTCACCGACACTCCGGATTACCCATGATGGAGTTAGGTTTTGTTGTAGCATTCATATGCATTCACCCTATATTGAGTTGTGCAATCCGATTCCTCGGCCATCATGCATCGAGATGCGTGATTGGTGGCACGAGGATCGAGGCATGCATATATTTGTGAAATACATTGCTATGCCCTTTTCCTGCTCTCTGTTGCAGCCAGATGAGGAATCAGCAACTTTTCAGAGTCCAGCACGCTTTTCGAGGAACGTTGCAAACAGAGGCTAAATTGGGCATCCCAGTGGATTTCCGCGCAACGCAGTCCAGCATACACCATTCATCAGAAGCGAGGCAGCCCCTGGCTTGCATGCCTGTTTAAAGCTTTCTAGTTTAATTTGTCAATTAATTAGAAATCTGTATATTATTTGGACGGTATTATTCGGACTGTATATTTATTCGGACCCTCTGCGCGAGGGCATAACTGTAATAAGTGTGGGTGAGTGTGATGTATGTCTTCCAACCCCACGTCTTTCTTCCCTTTTATTTACCCGCTTATGATGGTTAGATATAGGGCATATTTAAATTAGCATACAGTATGACAGCATGTTTGCATCATTCATCTGTTTTGCATGCACCGGGCTCGGCGCATCATACAAACTGCATTTGTATTTCAATTCCAAATTGAATACATGTTAGTTGTAGCATTCCATATGCCATGTTTAGAATAGCCGAGCCTGCTATAGTTGCATTATTGCATGCGTTGCATTAGGCATTTCTGCATTTAGGATCATGCATCGATTTCTAATTAGTTTCTGTTTTTGGCTTGGAGTACTCGGTGAGTTTTATGCTTTAGCATCCTTGCATGCGTGTGAGTGTTGCCATGATAGCATGCTTACCATGAGGCTATGTGCTTATGTGATATAACTGCCTTGAATGCCTGTGGGTGGAGGTTGAGTTGCTTGGATTGGAATAATTCATCAACTGTTTGTTTTAAGCCCACTAGATAGTGGCAAAATCATGTTTTCTAAGCCCACCTGAGGGTGGCAAATCCGCGTCTTAGCCTACCTGCGGGTAGCACCATCAAACCATTTTCAAACAAACAAACATGAAATGTTGTGTTCCAATTCAGGCGGCCCAATCTATACTTGTTTGCTGCGAGCATCACATAGTAACCTAGGCTAATAATCGGAATAAGAACTCACAAGGTTTTCAAAAACAGATATCATGGTTAGTAGAGGCCGGTCTTTGACCGGGCGAGCGGGGGTGCTCACGATGTGACCTTCCCCAATCGTACCCAAGTTCCCGAGCCGAGGCAACTTTGGTGATGACGGACACGTGGCCTTTGGCACCGAGTCAGGGTTTCCTAAATTTCCCATTTTAAAATATTTAGGTGGCGACTCTATTATCTGGCAAAGCAGTCCATGTTTGGCACTTCTTTTCTAAAAATCTGTTTTTCTCAAAAACGATTTGCCGGATTTGGACTCTTTGGTTCAAGATTAAGAACCGTGACATTTTGAGTCCGAACTGTAGCGAGGTCCCCCGCGGGCTTGTTACAGTTTCTGGCGACTCTGCTGGGGATTTAGAGAACTTGACTCGAACTCATGATATCTGTTTTTTTTTACTACACTTGTGTGTTTCTTTACATTGCATTTGCATCGGTGCGCCTAGGAACACTGTGTTTGCCATATGCCATTCCCGAACGATTTGCCGGAGGCTTGTCTTGTCAAGTCATGTCCGTAAGGCTGATCGGCTCTGGGCTCTGACAGCATGGGAACACAAACCCCGGTTTTACCGGGGCACCCTTTTTGACCATTCGACCTAGTGCATATTCGGATCCATAGTGACCATTCCAAATTAGGACAGGTTGCTTACCCGTTTATAGGTTGTTTGAAACTGCTGTGTGCGTAGTGAAACCCTAGTTCCTGACAAAATAGGACAGGGAAACCCTACCCCAACATAGGGGTGTTTTGGCTCTCACTTATCTGTTATGTGCTTTAGAGTGCGTCTCTACAGGAATGCATGTATCAGCCTATAAGTTTGGGTATCAGGCCTGCGGGCATCATTCAGGCCTAAGGGCATCAGTCAGGCCTGCGGGCATCGTTCAGTATTCGGGAATCAGTTGTCTGCGGATATCCGATTCAGTTTTGGGGAACCGTGATACAGGAACAGTGATCAGTGGTTGAGGACAGTGTATTTCCAGCTTATCAAAC
Source organism: Camellia japonica (assembly GCA_030407325.1). NCBI lineage: Eukaryota > Viridiplantae > Streptophyta > Magnoliopsida > Ericales > Theaceae > Camellia > Camellia japonica. The sequence goes on along the minus strand of JAPPVO010000059.1, from coordinate 169,344,184 downwards.
TGCGTGTTATATGCCCGACTGTGTGTTGTGTGTATTTTAATATAAGCTGTTATGCTGCCCGTTTTTCTGGTTATTTATTTCCTTTTTGCTTTATTATGAGGATCTAGTTGACGGACATCCAGTGTTCTACTCATTACCCCCAGTCACCAGAAGAAGGCCGAGGAGGCACAGTGTGTCAGAACACGGATCACCAGAACAGCAGTCTACTTTAGTGGCAGACAGTCGGGTTGAAATTTCCGTTTCCGCTTTAGAGATACACTTGCCGGTTATTCAAATGGAACAACAGAATACATCAGCTATGGAGGCGATGGTCCGCCAGATGAATGAGAGCATGAAACAAATGCAAGACGATGCTATCCGCCAGGCGGAATTTTCTAAACAGCAGGCCGCTGTCATGGCCCAACAGTCTGAGCTGATCACCAGATTACAACAGCAGAATGCTGCATCTGCTTCACACCAGGTCCCTCCTCCACTAGGGGCGCATCAGGTTCCTCAACCTCCAGGGGCTCCACTACCTGAACAGATACCCACTGGCCAAAATGCTCCTCCACATCCCCAGAATGCCCAGAACACCCAGAATACCCTCCCAAATCCACAGAACGCTCTGCCAAACTTCCAAAACACTCAAGAGGACACGAGTCTTCCAACGGGGCTGGCTCCGCCCCCGCTTCCGCCGCAACTGTCCAAGAATCTTACACCTAATCACCCGGAATCTCCATTCGAGTTCGAGGTGGATCATACAGCTCTGAAATTGAGCAAGTTGGAGAAGCTCTTCAAAAAGTCGCAAGGGGTGAAGGCCATCCCAGATATTGAAGACGGCTATACTGACGTGGCCGTGACATTGCCGGACAGATTTAAAATGCCCCAGATCGATCGCTTTGATGGATCCGGGGACCCCATGGTCCACCTCCGGCTATTTTCCGACATCTTAAGGCCGATGGGCTTGACCCGATCACAGAAGCTTTCTTTGTTCGGCAGAACCTTGTCAGGGATTGCGGCCATCTGGTACGCAAAATTAGAAGATGATGTGAAAAGGAATTGGGATGAGCTAGCCGAGGCCTTCGTTGCACAATATTCATATAATACTCAGATCGAGATTACAACACGTGATCTCGAGACAACGAGGCAAGAACAGAAAGAGACCTTCTCTGACTTTGTCACTCGGTGGAGAGCCAAGGCATCGATGATGACCTTGAGGCCAACTGATAAGGATCAAATCCGGATGATTGTGCGCAATCTCCAACCCAAGCTAATGCAGAAAATGATCGTACTCCCTTTCCCCACATTCTCAGATTTACACGAGATGGGGGTACAGATCGAGGACGCAATGAAGCAAGGGTTGATTGATCAGGACCGGGAGCAGCCCCGGAGAACGTTCAACCGAAATAACAATGCGGGCCCGAGTGGCTCTGCCAATACAAGGACTCCAGAGGTCGGTATGGTCACCACCACTCCCCCTCCCCAACCGAGGCCCGCAGCGGCCACACCTTTTTCTAATACATCTGGGAGCAGTAACCAAGCCTCAAGATACCAACCCAGAGGCCAACGAACTTCTCCCCACTATATATGCCTTTGTCTAAAGTCCTCGGGGTTCTAGTCAGAAAGGGCATCTGAAACCCCTGGAACCGAGGCCCTACCAAACCCACTTCCCCCTTCCCACAACCCAGCCAAATATTGCACATACCACCAGCAGCATGGTCATGACACAGACCAGTGTTATCGGCTGCGTCATGAGATTCAGGACCTCATTGACAAAAATATCATTCTACCCCCCGAGGGACCCAATGTCACAAACAACCCACTCCCCAAACACAACCAAGATCCACCCAAAAGAGTCAACCTCATCCAAACTGGGGGCGTGTCTTACGACCCTAGTATCTATATAACTCCCTCCCACCTACCTAAGCCGGAGGTGATCCTTCCTGACAGCACTGACTTGTGCGTGTTGGACACCTTCACAACCCCATCCGAGCCAAAGGTGGTGACCACTGAAAATGGAATGGGGCAGGCTTCCGAGGAGAGCAAAACTGTTGAGTCTGGGATGGAACAGTCTGGGAGTCTAGCTGGAAGAGCTTACGATCCCAGTGAATACATTTTGCCAATGGGCCAGCCTAAACTGAGTGTGGGGTTGTCAGAGAAGACTGAACTGTGCATGATCAGGGGGGACCGACTTGAACAGGAGGCAGATGATCTGACTACAGTGGAACAGGATTTCGCCAACCTCCAATTCTTCAACGAGCAAGAACCAGCAGATGCTGCAATCAACTGGTATGACTATGAGGAGACGGCAGAAGTCACCGGGTGGTTAGATGATCAGCCGGACATTGTAGAATTTCAACAGGGCCCGGAAGGGGCGAGAGTATCATTGATGGCCGGAAGGGCCGAGGGTCAGAATCAACCGCCGGAGAGCGCCGGCGTTAATAATTTCGTTCAGAATCCGGGGATTGTGAATACAGGGAACGTTGAACAACCGGCTGTACTGATGCAGTCGGAACAACAAAGTTTGACGATTCCGAGAGAATTCGAAAAGCGAAGGCCCATGTAGGGGTCGAAAGTGCTGCGTGCACAGGAACGGGAGATGCTGCGGGCATCAAAGTTGAAAGTGCTGTGAGCACGAAAGCTGAACATGCTGTGAGCATGTGGGAGGAAAGACCGAGAGTACAAACATGCCGGAACCAGACAGGTGTCTGTTAGATGCTAATGGGATGTGGTGGGAAGACGACGACTTATGTCTTGCCCACACGGATGAAGATTGGGCAGGTGCTCAACCAGATGACACTTGGTACCTCGATGAGGTGGACCACATGACCAGAAGTGGGCGGTATTTCAAGCCCCCACACCTTGATCAACCTGAGGCATCCGGGAAAGATAAAGAGGCAGAGAAACAGAGAGAGAAGCAAATTGAAGAAGAGGCTGTACTGAGGCAGTTAAAGAAAATACAAGCAGACATCTCCATCTGGGGACTGCTTATGGCTTCAAGGGTGCACAGGCAGGCCGTTCTATCTGCTATGGATAAGGCCAAACTCTCCATCGAAACTACTCCAGAACAACTAGTTGGGCTGGTCTTTCCGGGAGGAGGTTCCCCGGCATTGACCTTTTCGGATAAGGAATTGCCGCCTGAGGGCGTGGATCATAACAGACCCCTCTACATCTCTGTAGAATGCAGGGACAAATGGATTCCGGTGGTACTCGTGGATACCGGGTCCGCTATCAATGTCTGCCCAGCCAGAACGGCGTATGCCATTGGGTTGAAGCCTGCAGACTTTACATCGACCTCTCAAGTAATCAGAGCCTACGACAATACAAGCAGAGATGTCCTGGGGACAGTAAAAATCCAAACCAAGGTCGGGCCCGGACAACAGGAAATAGATTTTCATGTCTTGGAGGTCCCTGCATCCTTCAACATGCTTTTGGGGCGACCTTGGTTGCATCAAGTAAAGGCTGTATCATCTACTTTACATCAAATGGTGAAGTACCCCTATGGGAAGGGAGTAGCCATTGTGTTTGGGAACTCATCAATCCATCCCCCTCCAGAGGTATCTACGCCAGTTCTGGAGATTGAACACGGCATGGAAGATATGTTCATATCGGGATTTACTTTGGCAGAGGCCCGGGTGGTGCAAAATATTATGGCTGTGAATGAGGGCGTGTATGTCAGTGCCCAATCAGTCTACCTCATGAACAAGCTACAACATATTCCCGGGATGGGATTGGGAAGAAGCGGCAGGAAAGGAGTCGCAGCATTGGCCGAAGTGCCACACAACCGCATACCTTTGGACTGGGTTATCTGCCCACCAAGAGGACTGGGTGAGGAGAGGAAAGGAAATGGCCGGCAGAGCCAGGGCGAAGCAGGCTGGGAAGCCGTTTGACTTAATGCACAGGCCCATTTGGGGTACCCTGAACGGACGCTTGTCCGGGAGGGGGAAGATTTTCCATTTTGCGGCTTCCCAGAGCCTTGGATAAACGCGGAGAGGAAGCGCGTCCCAGGTTTGAAATCTTCTTCGACTTGCAACTATATCCGGGATGACGTTGCCACAGAGCAGACAGACCCAACAACTGAGGCTGAGCAGAATAAAGCAGGGGATCCGGAGGTCACAGAATTTTGAAATGGGGGTAGCACTGGCATGTCTCCTCTCTGATCCTCCGATCGACCAAGAGTGCTTGGGGGATAACTCCGTGGTCTCCATGATTGGGAATGAAATGCTGTGAGCCGACCAGCAGCTATCTTGGATGCATCAATCGCACCCTCTCTCACTTGGCAGTACGAGGAGGGATTTCTATCCAGCAGTTCCGGGTCAGGTAGTGAGCCGGAGTCTGATTCCACCGAGTCTTGTGAGTCGGAATCAGGTTCCAGCTCGACTGAGTCTGAGTCTGGTACTCCTGGGGTGTTAACCCGGATGCCACAGTCCTGTCCAGGTCGTCTTTTTCCTTTTCTTTTGAGTCTGTTGTAACAGAAGAATTGGACGATTTGGATGAACTTAATGAGAATGAACTATCTGTGGTTTCCGATTACTTTTCTGTGCCCCTAATTTATTGCATTGATTCAGACTTTCAAAATTTTGATCAAAACGACGAGGACGAAGTTCCTCCGGTTTTACAACGTTTAATTGAGCATGAGCAAGAGAGATTTGTTAAGCCTTAATGGACGAAATCATTTCCGTGAATATTGGTACTGAGGAGGACCCGCGGCTGGTCCAGATCGGGTCCACGTTGTCTTCTGAGGAACGCGAGCGCTTAGTCGCTTTATTAAAAGATTTCAAAGATGTTTTCGCGTGGTCCTACGAAGACATGCCTGGAATCGATCCTGAGATTGTACAGCATCGGATCCCCCTTGACCCCGAGGCCCGACCTGTCAAGCAGAAACTCAGAAGGATCCCCCGGATTGGGCTCTCAAGATTAAAGAAGAGGTCACCAAGCAAATTGACGCAGGCTTCCTGCTGGTATCTGAATATCCGACTTGGTTGGCCAATATTGTTCCGGTGCCGAAGAAAGATGGCAGGATCCGGGTGTGTGTAGACTTCAGGGATTTGAACAAAGCTAGTCCGAAGGACGACTTTCCTACCGCACATCGATGAGTTAGTAGATTTCACAGCAGGGCATGCATTGCTCTCGTTCATGGATGGCTTCTCGGGCTACAATCAGATAGTAATGGCACCAGAAGACAGAGAAAAGACTGCATTCACACCACCCCGTGGGGGACATACTGCTACCCGGGTAATGCCGTTTGGGTTGAAGAATGCTGGAGCTACTTATCAACGGGCCGCGACCACAATACTACATGATAGATCCACAAAGAGGTTGAGGTGTATGTGGACGACATGATTGTCAAGTCCAAGGAAAGAGAGGGCCACTACACCGCCTTGCACAAGTTTTTCCAAGGATCAGGGAATTCCGGTTGCGGCTAAACCCCTCAGAAATGTACATTCGGTGTTACAGCGAAAAATGCTGGGGTTTCTGATTACACAAAGAGGCATCGAGGTCGACCCTTCCAAAATCAAGGCCATCTTAGAAATGCCACCACCAAGGACTGAAAGGAGGTGCGAGGCTTTCTGGGTAAAGTGCAATTCATAAGACGGTTTATCTCAAAATTAACCTTGACTTGTGAACCACTCTTTGGTCTCCTGAAGAAAGGCAAGAAGTTCCAATGGGACGGCCGATGCCAAGCTGCATTTGAACAGATTAAAGAATATCTACAGAACCCACCCGTTTGTCACCACCAGAACCAGGGAAACCGTTGATTTTGTATCTATCAGTGACTGAGACTACAATGGGCTGCATGCTCGCACAAGAATCAGAGGACAAGGTGGAGAGAGCCATCTACTATCTCAGCAAGAAGAGGCTGGAGTATGAAACCCGGTATACACCGTTGGAAAGGCTTGTCTAGCTTGGTATGGGCTACCAGGAAGCTGCGGCACTACCTGTTAGCTCACTCTGTAATGTTGGTTTCACGACTCGATCCCATCAAATATCTTTTCGAGAAACCAGCACTTACGGGTAGGCTAGCTCGTTGGTTGCTGTTGCTCTCCGAATTTGATCTCACATACGTGACGCGCAAGTCAGTGAAGGGCAGAGCAGTGGCAGAGTTCCTTGCCGACCCCCGTTTGAGGGGGATGAAGCATTTGAGTACCTATCCCAGATGAATCAATTCTGCATATCGACGATGAAGCTTGGACGATGTACTTTGACGGAGCGTCAAATCAACATGGGTATGGGATCGGAGTGTTGCTGATAGCACCCGATGATTCCTCGTATCCCTCTAGCCTTCAAACTCGATTCAAAGTCTCGAACAACGAAGCAGAATACGAGGCGTGTATCGCTG